>VDFB02193867.1:155900340-156019516 GCA_007258455.2 Sequoia sempervirens
TCAGAAAGGCTCACTACCTTACAAAATTTTGGAATACTTCCAAAAGATTTCACTAAAAAAGATATCATCTATAAATTCCTAATTACAGTTCCGGTTAGGCTCAACAATTGATCTCTTAACCTTCTAATTGATTCTTCACTTTTGCTCTATTCTGCTTCAACTCGCATCACAAAATCCTTAATGCACGAGTGAAACTGTGCATAATCGCTTTCCTGATCTTCTGATATTTGCAACACACATCAACTCTCATCGAACACATATCCAAATGATATAATCGATCACTTAGATATATCCGCTACAAGGAATTTAGTCGCTTTATGTCGGCTTCAATAAAATAAGAAATATTCACAAATTGTCAGCTTGAATCACCCATAATATTCAATGCGCATCCACAAGATTCGGCCATAGCATAGTGAGGACCCAAAACAAAATGATCGAACACAAAAACACTTAAGCAATAACTCCTCAAATATTCGCGACACACTATATTCACCAAGTCGGCCTTCATACACTAATGAACAGAAAATTTTCCAACCGGATCTTCTAGCTTACACACAAGTCAATACGAGGCACCAAGATTTACAGATATCACAAATTATGCATCAAACAAACTTCCTTAAGATCCACAACACAAAATAATAACATAAAATTTGCATATGAATTGAAGAACATAAATCTACCGGATGCTCTGTTCTATCTTAATAGATAAACATTGATCTTCAATTTGTCTGTCGGTATGAGTAAATGACAACATGCAGATCCAATAGCTGACAAGGGTTGCCATCAATGACAACACCAGAAAACATGTGCAGTGTCTCTTGCCAACAGTTTGAGGAAACCTCTACCCATCATTTATCCTTACATTTTGCAGACAATGATATGGGTTAATCTATTTTCCTCCACTTATCTTGTCAATTTTGCATCACTGTATGGATGCCCCTATATGATTTCATTATACGCTGAAATTATTTCAATGACTATCAAGTAATTACAATTCTATTTGGGTATGGGTTTTCTTTGTTTCAATAATTATATTTTGTAGACAATGATATATTAGTATAAGATTAATTGTATATATATGTATATATATATATACTTATACATATATAATCTGGTATATATATATAAGATTATATATTTTTCCAATATATATAACCATTATATAAATCTTATTTATATATAATATATATAAGATTACATATATATATATATATGCCCAGTAAAATAATGGGGAAAATAGGGTGGGAGACAATTTAATTAGGGCTAAATGATGGTCTCCAACTTGTGGTAGAGAGGGTGGCTATGTGGCAGAGGGTGAACATGAAAGGGTGGTCAATTTATTAAATTGTACCCTCCTCCTAACACTATAGTTGTTAATGTAGGCAGGGACCACATGGATGAACACTTTAGAATTAGGTGTTTTAATTTTAATTGGATATTTTAAAAATTGTTATTGGTTGTCTCCCGAATAGGTAATGTTGCAATAGGGGTCATGTATCAGGTGACACATTGATATATATGTATGTTGGTTATACTGTTTACACATCAACTCCATCTACTATTGATACCTACACAAATGGTAAGTTGTGTAAGGTTTCCTAATAAACAAAGAGAAAAACTTAAACCAAATATAAAATTGAATTCATTCAAGGCACCATTGAAATCAAACATAAATGGCAACTGCAATATGAAAGGATTGATTCTTTTCCACATATATGTAGACATACATCTTATATATATATATATATATATATATATATATATATATATATATATATATATATATATATATATATATATATATATATATATATATATATATACTCTCTCTCTCTCTTCTACATATATCAGATTGCATAAACCTCTTACCACAAATCAATGCATTCATTTTTCACATTTGAATGATTTAATAAGAGGGAATATCCAGTGTCATTTTCATTCTGAATTCTCCTTAGTTTTCACTAAATATCCTTTGTAAAATTCATAGCTTATGAAGGTAGCTATGATATGATCCTGATTGAAGGGAATTTATTCTATTTGGTACACCCTAAATAACTAAACTCATGTTTTCATAAATCAAACTACTTTTTTATATATATGTACTCAGTGTCTAAAAGATTTTGAGGCATACAAATTATACTATTTTTAGTCAACTATTAAAATCAAAGGGTCCAAATTTTGAAATAGTAACATTATCCATTTCTTAATCATATTATAGTTACATCTTTATCACCTGCATCTTATCATTCATGTTAAGCTTTTCAACTGCATACATCACACACACACACGTGTGTATATATATATACATGTGTATACATATATGTATATATGTATATATATATATAATGTGAGCTTAAGAAGGTGATCTTTGCACATCCCTGATTGAAGGGAACTTATTCACGTTGATACACCTTGAATTACTAAATTCATGTTTTCAAAAATCAAAATATACATAAATAATCTGATACTAATTAATCTGATAATTAATTTGAAGTATTACTTGTATATAATTAATTTGATACTAATATATATATATATATATATATATATATATATTGTATGTATGTATGCACATATATGTATATACATATATATATATATATAATTTGATACTAATTAATCTATAGAAAGACTTATATATATAATCTAATATAGATATATAGCTATATACAATTATATATATATATATATAATTGTATATATATCATATTGTGATTTTTATAACTTGTGGTATATTGTATTCATATAGTTATTGTTCTTACGAATGCATATTTGTTTGGATGATTATATGTATGTATGTTGGAATCTCAATTGAATCTAAATGCATATAGATTATATATATATACACACACACATCAAATTATATATTTTCAATAGATACATGAATAAACAGTTAGAATTAGGTGGTTTTTAATTTTGTAATTGAATATTTTTTATTTTTTATTGATAAACACTGAAACATAACAAATGTGAGGCTTCAAATATAACAACATTAGGACAATTCATAATCATATCAGAGTTATATCTTAACTCAAGCTGCAACAATAGATTAGGTGGTACCACAAAACATACATGGTTGAAATATACTACAAACATATCAACATATTATTGAAACCTCGTATTCACTTTCTTGTCACCTATTACAAATGTGAGGTTTCAACTATAACAACAACATTATGGCATTTTATAATCATATTACAGTTATATCTTAACTTGAACTAAAACCATAGATTACACAAAATCAACGTGTATGAACTAGAAAAATATGATTTTCTCTACAAAGTAGATCCCAAAAATGTTGGTACATCAATCAAAAAACCAAATTCATTACACATCATAATCAATCCTCCATATTCCTAGGAAAAGGAGGTGAAGTCACATATCCAGAGGTAGCACAATTCGGTCCACTTGTAGGCACTATCAGTTGGTTAGGAGAGGTTTGTAGGAAACTTGATATATGAGCAAGCAATGTCTGGCTTGCATATGAAGTCAGTTGCAATTGGTCTAAGGCATTCCCAAGTTGCATATTACTGATTGCTACAAAGGTCAGGGACAAGATGTTCATCATATTAAGTAGAACTAGGTGTTGGGTGGTTAAGGATTCTCCATTGTACTCTTACATATTCTTCTCTCTACTTGTTTTGCTTTCTTTTCAGTTGCCTTCCATTCTCACTCAACCTTGTCCTGATCTTGTCTAATTTCCTTCTCCCACATTCTAATCAACTTCTCCTCATCTTATTTTTGTTTTCTTGCTTTCTTTTGCAGCCTGATTGCTTCCTTTTCAATCTAGTTTGCTTCTTGTTCTACCTTCCTCTCCCCCATCTGCTCCTTTTTATGATGTTACATCTCCTAATTTCTCTTCTTTTGTTCCTCTTGTTATTTGAGCATTTGAATGTAGGTCTCCTATGTTAATATTTTTGATTGCCTACTAAGTTGAAGCACTCCCGAATGACCTCCCCATGATGTTTGATGTACCCTCTACACTAGAAGTCTTAAGAATTTTTTCTATGAGCTTGTTGTTTTTTTCCCATCCTATTGGGTGCATGGCATGAAGTCAACATCTTCATCACTTATGTCATTTTCATCTTCACCATCAACACCACTCTACTTCTCCCAATTCATTGCATTGGTGAAGTAATTGATTACATCAACTGGGTTAGTCCATGGTGGGGATGACATGGAGAGGGTGACTTCATCCTTTGTGAAATTCGTTTAAACTCTAATATTTGTTGTTGCTTCCTTCAACCATTTTGGTTGGAAAGCTTGTGTTAGTAAACTAAAACATTCTATTAGTCTATGTACCCTTATTTTGTGCTACTTGACCATCCCTAATTTCTATTTGGATGGCTTATAGTGGAAAATTAAAACCTTCTATTGTAGTCTTTACCCTCATTGCAAGTTGGTTGAGCATCGGTTAGCACATTATGTGCATCATAATCTTGCACAAAACCATCAATTTGATCCTCATTGTAACTAAACAACTTCAACCAATTATCTACAACAATGTACTATAGATCATCTTTCATTGTAATTGCATCATTCTTAGTTCCAATAGTTTGTACATCCTCTTCGATAGCGAATGCCTCACTTGGCCTCATATCCCTATCAAGAGCAGACTGATTTAGTGGCCAAATTCCAATTCTACAGAAGTCATTCATAATGTTGGTTATTGTCAATGCCCGACTGAATGCTTTGCTTGCAAGAGTTTCCAACTCTTCCCATTTGATATCAATTTGGGGGTTGTTTTCCATCCATATGGTTATTTTCTATTTGAAACAATTCTTGAAAGGACCAAAAATGTTGACATCTAATGGCTATAGCTTGTGGTTGGTGTGCACAAGTAGCATCAATAGGTATATTCCTAAATTCCTTGCTTCTTATGTGGTCTTGAAAGCCATGTGGCTGCCATGACCATCAAAGCTAAGAAGGTCCTTGTTCGTGGGTGAAACCCCATTGGGGATATTTGTTGCAAAATGTTCTAAACAATGAAGAAATAGTTCCTTTGTCATCCATGTGTGTTCTTAGGCTGCCATGCATGCTCCTACCTTGCAATTTTTAATATAGTTTTTCATGTGCCTCTTGGATTTAAACAAGTAAAACCTAGGAATACTAAACCCACATGCACTAACACAAGCCAATACTGTGATCCACTCTCTACTTTTGATATCAAATGTGACACACATCTCAAACCCAATTTGGAAATCACTCTCATGCCACAGTTCCTACCGGCCTACACACCGATCTCATCATAGATCTAAATTTGACTCGATCCATAGTGGTGCAGGTTATACATATTTTCCAAGTTATCATAAAATGATTCCATGACAAAAGGCCAAAGAATAATTTCTCTATCACTATCCACTCCTTCAGCTATTCTGATTAACAAATTTGGGTGCCTTTTTCAAAAACCTACCCACCACAACCTCCTTGGCATCCCATTTGTGAATGGGTTGGGCCTACTTCTAGTTATTTTGGTAATAGTACATTGTAGTTGATTGACCTGCAGTCCTAGCCAATTTCAGCCATTTCCTTGCACCATTGGACAACTTTAGCCTCCTCCTTCTTAGATAAAATGGTACGAGGTCCCCTCCTCTTCATGGTGGTAACTCCCAATAGCTAGAACCTCAAAGTGGTAGCTAGGATAGCCCACTTGATTGTTGCAAACCTGATTTACATATTGTCTTCGACATAGGAAACTACTCTTTCCATGTTAGCCAGTGACCACTCTCTAATAGGTACAAGTGAGGGTAGGTGCACAGGAAGTTCAACATCTGGTTCAACTTGAGCATTGTATATTGTTTATTTTATAGAATCAAGAACATCTACTTCTTGGTTGGGGATTGTAGTCACTTCCTCAATAGGCTCTATATCAGTGAAGTGCACCCTATGAGTGACTCTAATTGATTGCTTTCCTTTGCCTACTAATTTGTTTCCCTTTCTACCTAGTGCCATGATTTTCACTTAACCTGCAACCACAGTAAAAATAATATTACTTTTTATTGAAGCATAAATATGTTTGTCAATATTAGAAACATAAACATGCATGATCTGAAAGGCTTAAGACTGCATTCTAACATTCATAGTGTGTCAACAATATATACAAACAAATTCATGTAATCCTAGGTTTTACTTGTTTAAATCGAATAGTTCACGGTCCATGCTTTAAAAAGTATATATGTATGCATTATGTGTATATGTGTATACCTATACAAATGTATATGTATTTATATGTTTGTGTGTGTATGTGTATATAAATAGACACATAAATATTTGTGTGTGGTCACATATTACTAAAATAAAGAAAACCTAAACTAAAATAGAATTGTAGTTCCTTCACATTTGTTGTAATTATTTCACAATATAATGAAACCCTTCATGATATCCATATAGTGTTAATTAACAAGATAAGTGGAGGAAAATAGATTAAATCATATCATTGTCTAAATATAATGTAAGGAGAAATTATGGGTTGACGATATATGTCACTTGGACATCATGTAGGATGTATAATTCTAAAAATGGTTAAATAATTGGGACTGAATGTGGGAAGTAGTAGAAACTGATTATTGTACCTACAAAATGCAAGGAGGAAGGATGCAATGTGTGTTACCTATGAGCAAACGTACAAGTTGAAGAGGAGCCTTTGTAGAGCATCACAAGCTAAAGAGGAAGGCAGGAATAATTCTGTGGGGAAATGATCCAGGTGGATTTTCACCAAAAATTAAAATGTTTCAAATACTCAAGAAATTGGTACCATGTCAAAGTGCTCAATGAAACAAACTCAATGCAAATTGAACGAAGTTGATAGGTCATATGCTCAAGATATGTGTAGTCAAAGTTTGGTCAAATAGGAGGCCAGATGTAGATTCAGGGTCAAAATTTGATGGTCTAGAAAATGGTCAAAGGTAGCAATGAGCTCTTCGGTGTGATGCCACCTTTGATGTCAGCATGGTGACATGGTAGTACAATGATGATGTCAGCATGATGATGTGGTAGGTGCAGGTGACATGGTGATGACGTGGACCAATCCTATCTCAACACATGGCATCCAACATGGCAAATGATGTGGCAATGGAAAATGAATCACATGTTGACATGTGGCAGTACGATAGCCAAAGCAAACCAATCACAAGTTGACACATGGTACCTCCAAGATGTGGGTTTGTTTGTTAAAATTTTGGTTGGAGGAATCGAATCCCAAACCTTCTCACTCTGTGTTTTAATCTCCATACACCATCCATGATCTTTGGATTAGAATATATGGTGAATTCTATGTATTAAGTATAAAAGGAAAATTTGGAGGGGAGGTGGCTTGAACTACCAGCCCTCCCTCTCCCAATAAAGGCTCCTACCATTGTGCCAAACCATGAGTTTGAGCAAAAATTGGTGACAACTTTATTTAAAATAGAATTAAAAAGTTGAATTCCCCTATATTTAAATTATTAAACCTTTTAAGTTTTAAAAGCCTAATAATACAAGATTTTTAAGGGGCTTTTTAAAGATTTTAAAATGCTTTTAAAGGGTTTCAATAAGATTTTAAGGGATTTAATATGGCTCATGAATATAAGCCATACTTTAAATATTTTTTTATCTCAAATTGGAGATAAGGGCCCATAATTAAATGAGGTAGAATTATTTCAGGAAGATTAATAAGGATTCTCATGTAATTATGGGGGGATTTTTGGAGATTTTTGTTGTAAATGGGAGATAGGGTAGATTTTTCAAAATCATATGGTTATAAACCATATTGGCTAAAAAATGTATATAGAAAGGGGTGTTTTTGTACTTGAAGGGTAAGTGGAGAATTGTGAAGAGAATTTCCTTTGTGATAGTGAATTGTTCAACTTTGTGCAGTGAGAGGCTTTAAGCCAAGCTTGATTGTACTTGAAAGAGGATAATTTTTTGTAATTCATTATCAAGGAGACAAGAGGAGACTCTATAACATTTGAAGCCTTGTAAACCATTTTCTAAAGCATAATCAAGGATTGGTCACTCTGTTGGAGAGGGACTCAGAGACAGCCATTTGGTGAACTCCGTTATCAACTTGTTGTTTCTTCTCTTCTCTTCTTTCTCTAATTCTAATTTGATGTTTAATCATTGAATGTTTGTTTAAGAATTTCAAATATGTTTTAAAGACCTTCAATTTAATCATTGTAAAAGTTATTATTCATGTGCAATAGTCCTAGATCCTAACATTAGCTCAAGTGGTATCAGAGCTTTGTTGTGACTAGTGTTTGCAGAAGTGAATGATAACTAGAGCCAAGAGCCAATGAGGTGAAGGTACGCTTGCAGAATACAATCGTGAGATCGGTAAATGAAGAAATTTTCCAAGGATGGAAGGATCGAAAGCTGGCAAAATTATTGAGCTTGATGAGAAGATTTTTCAATGAGCTTTTCTCTAAATGAAGGCTATGGTGGAAGAACTCTACTAGGAAAGGTAAGAATGAAAGAAGCATGAAAAAGGAGATTCGTCGAAGCAAGAAAAGCCTGAAGATCAGAAGGACAAAGGGAAAAGACCAGGAGGTGGTGATGAGCCTCTAGAAACTCCTTCTTATGCATCTTTTCCTTCTTCTATTGATTCTATTTCTTCAGCTAATCCTTTCAAAGGTGCACATAAGCCTAAAATTAAATTGGATGAAAAATTTGATCTACCTAAGTATTGTGGGGAATTAAATGTTGAGAAACTAGATGACTGGATTCAACAAGTAGAAGTGTACTATAGAGTTCAAGGTCTCTTAGCTACTCTTCGGTTGGAAGAAACAACTCTCACCTAGTGGGAGAGTAAAACTCGGGCTGAAATTTCACAACATGGTAGAGTCAATTTAACTTGGGCATAATTTGTTAATGCTCTTAAGAAGCAATTTTATCCCCTAAGCCATATGCAATAGTTAATGATGGACTGACAAAACTTTTAGGCAAGGGAAAGGTCAAACTGCCCAAGAGTACACCCATGAGTTCAGGAAAAGGGCTATTGCATTGAATGTCCCATTGTACACCAAGGACACATTGCTTAAGTACATAGGTGGTCTTCACTCTTATCTAAGACATTCCATTTTGGTGTTGAATCCTAGTAATCTAGATGAAGTATGTGTACAAGCCACACACTCAAATTCAAGAGGTAAGAGTACTTTCATTGATAAGTTTGACAAGAAGCCATCTAAGCTTGAAGGTAAATATGACAACAAAGAAAAGGGGAAGAAGACAACTACCATTAAGAAGGATGATGATAAGTTCACTTGCTCTCATTGTGGCAAGAAAGGTCATGATGAAGATCATTGCTTCCAATTGCATCCAAAATTGAAGCTAAAATGGGCTCGTAAACAAAAAGGTAAGAAGGACGCCACAAATGTTGTTATGGATCTTGGTTCAAAGTATGAAGATGAAACTAAGATAACAACAATGGGATTAAGAGGTAAGGCTTCTAATGTTTCTATTGCTAGTTGTGTTTCTACTTCTCAAATCTATGATGTCCCTAAATATAAGAAAAGAAATGAGCTATTTCACATAAGGGTTGTTGCTAAGCACACAAAAATTGATACACTCATAGATAGTGGATCTCAAATTAACCTAATCTCATAAAATTTTGTAAGGAATTTTGGATTGGAAACTACACCGCATTAGAGACCTTATCCACTAGGTTGGGTTTACGAAAAACAATGAATTGCAAGTAACAAGACAATGCACTTTAAGATTCACAATCACAAGTATGTTGATGAGGTGCAATTTGATGTGGTTCCACTAGATAGTGCTAGGTAGCCCGTATTTGTATGATCGAAAAGATATTTTCTACAAGGAATTTAATCATTATCATTTCTTTAAATATGGCAATAGGTATATTGTACATTCTCACAAAATCAAGACTAGTAGATCTTTTGCATTTACATAGGGCAGTTAAAAAGGGTGATTAATGCAAGTAAAGATTTGTCTCTTATGTTTATTAAGTCAAGTGGTTCTAGGCATGAACTTGAAGAAATCACTTAGGCTAATCATGATCAATTTTCATAGGACACACTGACAATACAACATGAGGAAACAGTTAATGAAAGCATTGATGGTCCAAGTCTGCAACTTATGGTTGGGAATTTGGACGTTCCCTTGGGTAAAAAATGTTCATATTGTGAAAGATACATTGTTGATTCATTATCTTTTGTATCTGCATTGTTATTCAACTTGATATTATTCAGTGGTTATTGCTTAATAGTTGCAACAGTTGATGTAGATGCTTATGGAAGTGATATAATGATGTATGTGTTCAGCAATATTATTGCAGTCTTGATTGTAGTGATGAGCCAGATGTGCAAATGGACCAGTGATACAGGAAAAGTGGGGAGGCCATTCCCTCACTTAAATTATGAATAAATGTAACTTTTGGAGGTCCAAAATCTCTTTAGTGGGGAGGACTAACCCAGGTGGATTTTCACCAAAAAATGAAGTGTTTCAAATATTCTAGAAATCAGTACCATGTTGAAGTGCTCATTAAAACAAACTCAACGCAACTTGAACGGAGTTTCTAGGAGGTCATAGGGTCAAGATACACACGGTCAAAGTTTGGTCAAACATGAGGCCAGATGTAGATTCAAGGTCAAAATTTGATCATCTCAAAAAATTTCAAAGGTGGCATCACACTAACGAGCTCATCGCCAC
This sequence comes from Sequoia sempervirens, assembly GCA_007258455.2. Lineage (NCBI taxonomy): Eukaryota > Viridiplantae > Streptophyta > Pinopsida > Cupressales > Cupressaceae > Sequoia > Sequoia sempervirens. The sequence continues at coordinate 155,910,985 of VDFB02193867.1, forward strand.
AATTCCAACACCACTTGTTTTGCGTCAAACGAAGCTCGTATGGAGAAGATATGGTCGATCAAAGTTTTGTGGTAAAAGGGTTGACCATGCTGGCATCAACATGGTGACATGGTAGTACAATGATGATGTCAGCATGCTAACATGGTAGGAACAAGTGACGTGGTGATGACATGGACCAATCCTATCTTAACACATGGCATCCAATGTGGAAAATGATGTGGTAATGGACAACGAATCACATGTTGACACATGGTAGCCAAAGCAGACCAATCATAAGTTGACATGTGCCACCTTCGGGATGTGGGTTTGTTTGTTAAAATTCTAGTTGGGGGAATCAAACCCCCAACCTCCTCATTCTATGTTGTAATCTCCACCAATAAACCATCCATGATCTTTAGATTAAAATATATAGTGAATTTGGACACGAGGTGGTTTGAACTTCCAACCTCCCCTCTCCCAATAAAGGCTCCTACCATTGCACCAAACCATGAGTTTGAGAAAAAATTGGCAACAACTTTATTTAAAATAGAATTAAAAAGTTGTATTCCCCTATATTTAAATTATTAAACCTTCTAAGTTTTAAAATCCCGATAATACAAGATTTTTAAGGGGCTTTTAAATATTTTTAAAGAGTTTTAAATGCTTTTTAAGGGTTTCAATAATATTTTAAGGGATTTAAAATGGCTCATGAATATAATCCATACTTTAAAGATTTTTTTATCTCAAATTGGAGATAAAGGCCCATAATTAAAAGGGGTAGAATTATTTCGGGAAGATTAATAAGGAGTCTCATGCAATTATGGGGGGATTTTTGGAGACTTTTGTTGTAAATGGGAGATAGGGTAGACTTTTCAAAATCATATGGTTATAAACCATATTGGGTAAAAAATGTATATAAAAAGGGGTGTTTTTGTACTTGAAGGGTAAGTGGAGAATTGTGAAGAGAATTTCCTTTGTGATAGTGAATTGTTCAACTCTGTGTAGTGAGATGCTTTAAGCCAAGCTTGATTGTACTTGAAAGAGGAGAGTTTTTTGTAATTCATTATCAAGGAGACAAGAGGAGACTATGTAACAGTTGAATCCTTGTAAACCATTTTCTGAAGCATAATCAAGGATCGGTCACTCTGTTGGAGAGGGACCTAGAGACGTAGCCGTTTGGTCAACTCCCTTATCAACTTGTTGTTTCTTTTCTTCTCTTCTTTCTCTGATTCTAATTTTTTGTTTAATCATTGAATGTTTGTTTAAGCATTTCAAATATGTTTTAAAGATCTTCAATTTAATCGTTGTAAACATTATTATTCACATGCAACAATCCTATATCCTAACCTCAGATCAAGAAATAATGTGTATATATGTATACAAATATATGTGTGTGTGTGCATATATGTATATATATACATATACATATATATATATAATATGTATGCATGTGTGTGTATATACTTATGTATACATATGTATATGTATATGTGTTTGTGTGTGTGTGTATATAGACATATATATATTTGTGTGTGGTGACATATTACTGAAACAAAGAAAACTCATACCCAAATAGATTTGTAATTACTTCACATTCGCTGAAATAATTTGATAGTATAATGAAACCATATATGGCATCCATACAATGATGTGAAATTGACAAGATAAATGGTGGAAAACACATTAACCCATATCATTATCTACAAAATGTAAGGAGAAATGATGGGTGGAGGTTTCTTGAAACTAGGAGACAATGCATGATATGTAATCCTAAAAGTGGACAAAAAATTGGGACAATGTGTGTGTGTGTGTGTGTGTGTGTGTAATCCTGAAATTGGTCAAAAAAATTGGGACAATAACCCTATACCCATTAAATTTCATGACTATAAACCAAGGATTTAGAATAAAGCCAAACAGTGTTCTATTTATTTCACATTCTATGCAATGATTTCATAGTATAAAGTGAAAGAAATCATTTCAATGAAATGCTTGATGCCATATGGATAAATGATGATAAAATACAACAAACTGCAAGTAGGAATGAGTAGATGTAGTAGATAAAGATTTAAAAGTACATTTGATGTATGCAGTTGGAAAGCTTAACAAGAATGACAAGATGGATTAGATAAAGATGTAACTATGATATGATTAAAAATGTATAATGTTATTATATCTGAAGTATGCAATTGGAAAGCTTAACATGAATGATAAGATACATGTGATAAATATGTAACTATGATATGATTAAAAAATTGGATCATGTTGCTATTTCTAAATTTGGACCCTTTCATTTTGAATAATTGACTGAAAATAGTATAATTTGTATGCCTCAAAATATTTTAGACACTGAGTATATATATAAAATAGTATATTGATTTATGAAAACATGAATTTAATTATTCTGGGTGTACCAACCTAAATAAGTGCTCTTTAATTAGGAATGTGCAGAGACTTCCTTCAAAAGCTATGAATTTTGTAGAGGATATTCAGTGAAAACAAAGGAGAATTCGTAATGAAAATGACCCTAGAAATTCCCTCTTATGGAATATATTGAATGTGGAAAATAAATGCATTGAATCATGGTTGTTGATTTTCAAATTTAAATTTTTGTGGGAAATAATCAGTCATTTCATATTGTAGTTGCCATTTATGTTTGATTTCTATGGTGACTTGAATGAATTTAGTTTTATATATGATTTAATTGATTTTTATGGTGGCTTGAATGAATTCAATTTTATATTTGATTTAAGTGATTTCCATGGTGGCTTGAATGATTTCAGTTTTATATATGATTTAATATATGTATTTTTGTTTATTAGGGAGCCTTACACCATTAATTGTGTGTGCAAGTACCAATAGTGGATGAAGTTAATGTATGAAGATGTGAAAGGAAGTGTGGGAGAAAGTGCAATTGATAGCCCATAAAGTTGATAGCTATTTAACATTATGACATATTAGGCACCATTAAGTGTGCACATGTATATATAAATAAGTTTTATATTAAGTTTTGGGCCACTTGCATAGAGTGGTAATTGTAAACATTAAAGTTTGGTTATAAATATAAAAGTGAGTTATTTTGTGCAACTTGACTTCTTTTGGAAATAAATATGTACCATTAGTTTATTTTTTTGGTCAACTACACATTCACTAGTGAACATGTATTGGTGTAGGATGGAAATCTTTACTGGCCCAATTAAAATTATGTAATGACTAAAATAGAAAAGATTACTAGGGTCAAGTGCACTTGGAGTAAACCATTATTGGAAGTATATGCACCACTTGCATTATTTATTTTTATTATTGTACACATGAAAAAAGCATCTTACATGTTTTAGACTCGAGAGTGATGTATTAGGTATGAGTTGATTTTCATTTGTATATTGTAAATTATATTCATCTATTTTACTCCATGAGTATGAGTCCAAATAAATCTATAAAGAATATTATTTTTATCATGTTATAGATTTTTGAATTTTACAAATTTTATTTTATATTTATATTTTTTTGGGGGGGTTATTGTAGTTTGAATACAAATTTTAATTGGTAATTGTAAATAAATATATATTAAAATTGTAGACATAAAATTATTATTTATAAGAAAAAATGTATAATAAGTTAAAAAAAATTGTAAGGGAAGGAAAAAAAATGTTTTAATGTGAAAATGCATGAAAGATTGTCACAATACTAAATTTTGAAATATAAGTGTTAATAAAATATGTAGAAATATATTTAATAAGAAAAAGACATCAATATTAATTGCACTTTGAAAATTACTATATATGAACATGTTTGTTAAAATCACAATCAATTATCAGATATTCATTGATCATAAAATCTAATCAAAATCACAATCGATAATGAGATATCCACATACAATAAAAAAACTAATCAAAATTACAATCAATAATGAGATATCCACATATCATAAAAACTAATCAAAATTACAATCAATTTATGAAATAAACAAAAATAAAATGAAAAGATAAAAATGTGAACAATTTTTTGATTTTTATAAAAAACTAACTATTAAAGCAATAAACTTATTTTTATTATTATTGAAGCTATTCTTCTATAATATAACTATTTTAAGATGCTTTCAAAAATATTTGATAGAGAATTAACATTTAAAGAAATCTATGTAAATATTTTAATTTAAAATTTAAAATTAATAATAAAATGGAAAAAAATAAGAATACTCTTAAAAAAGAAAATCTAAATTTAAAGATAATAATTATAACAAAAAAATTTAAATAATAATAAAAATAAAAATACTTTAAGTTATAATAAAATAAATCCTATTTATAAAAAATTCATAATTAATAATTAATCAATAAAAATGATAAATAAATAAACAAATATACCAATAAGTACGAGGTATTTTCCACAGCATGTCAAATTATGATATTGCTATCAAGATTCAACCGGGTAATTTTATGGGTCAATGAGTTTGACTCATAAAATTACACATTGAATCCTGATAACAATATCACAACAAATATACTACCAAAACTTAACATCAAAATAGGGAAGATGAAAAACAGGATCAAAATAATATATTTATTATAGTGATAAAAGTCTTTAAGATATCTCATCTACTAACACATCTAAGTAGTGAAGATGAAAAAATATAACCTAAACATACATGTTTGGAAAGAACAATAATTTATAAAGTTGAATAACACAAATCGAAGAGAAAATAATAATTTATGAAGTTGAATAGCTCAAATAGAAAAGAAAATAATAATTTATGAAGTTGAATAAAAGAAATAGTCATGAATTAATTTTTCACCCCGTGAATTGTCATGATGGTGAATTTTCCCGTTGTGAATTGTTGAGGGTGAATTTTCCCGTTGTGAATTGTCGTATGCCAGTTTCTACAATTCAAAGGTCAAGAATTTATGACCACCATTTTTTAAATGACTATCAATATCACTTGATTTATTAGTTTTTAAGGAATTAAGACATACCAGATAACCCAATCTTATATGAGTGGAGTTGAGAGATGACCGAATGTGCTCTCATTTATGATGATCACTTTCAAAAGCAATCCTGCCTTTTCATGTGGGTGTCTCCACATAAATGTTATATAAATACCTTTCCAATTGTTCAATAAATAAATAAATAAATACCTTTCCAATAAATGGCTGTGGGTGCCAGCCACAGCCACCCTTTTGCAGATGGCCTTTCTTTTTCAGACAATAACAGGTATTGTATGCAATGATATTTGAACAGAAATGGACTGAACGATCCTTCACAAGGCTTACGTTTAACACCATGTAATATAGTAAACAAAAAGAAAGATCAAGGATGTCCTCAGAATCAAATAGATCTATGAATATTAGAGTAGTCAGTATGATTGGTATATTTTTTTCTCAGTGTTTGCTCTTAAATACTGGTTCAATTGACAGCCTGTCAAACGTCATGAAGAGAAAGTCTCCCTACAAAAGTTTCAGTGTGAAGAAGTAAATGAAGAGCCACAGATTAATCTTGTATGGGAGTTTGAATGGTTCGTTCAACATTCTACAGAGAGGTTTATTTTTTATTATTTACAAAAAAAAAAAAGTTTTTAAATGGTTCAAATTAGTTTTTAATGGTGTTATTCTTGGTGGGGTTTTATGTCAATAATTCTCCGTCAACAAATTCAATTTCAACAATTCATGCCATGAAAAATTCAAATTCAGCACCAACAATATGATATGAATTGTTGGTGGTGAATCACCATCAACAAATTCAATTTCAACAATTCATCGTCAACAATTCACGCCATGACAAATTCATCTTGTGGAAAATTTAGCACCAGCAATATGATATGAATTGCTGGCGGTGAATCACGGTCAACAAATTCAATTTCAACAATTTATGCCATGACAAATTCATCTCATGGAAAATTCAGCACCAGCAATATGATATGAATTGCTGGTGGTGAATTTTCCACAAGATGAATTTGTCATGGCGATGAATTGTTGAAGGTGAATTTGTTGGTAGTGAATTGTTGGTGGTGAATTTTTTGAGAACAGTTTATTGATGTTTCTAATTCGTTTAGACTATTTTTAACTTTTGTTTTGAACTTGGTTCTACATAGACTCTCCACTGTTTTTTTGTAAATAGTGTATTATTATCTTTCTAATTCTTAAAACAATAATAAAGACTTTATTCATAAAATTAAATTATTTATCATAAATTAATATAAGATATATTTTTTTAACTGGAGTGGATAAAAAATATTCTATATTTAATTACATTTCTTTATGTCACATTAATTATTATTTTCTAGATATGATAATAGTAGATCTATAGGAGCCCTCATCCTTGTTATAAAAGAGATAGAAAGAAACCAATCCATTGTTAGAGAGGATACAGTTTCAACCAAACAAAACTATCTAGGGGAGAGAGGCCCATAATGGAGCAAGGTCCAATAGTGGGGATATAAGTAGTCCTCAATGGGCCCCATAGTGAAGCACTTTAATATCCAATAGCAAAACACTTTTTATCCATAAAGTACGCAAAGTGACAAATCATGTGATGCCACATCAACGCACCAATAAAACATGACTTAGTGCACCACTATCGGTCTCACTTTTTTTTTGGGCCTTTTTGGATACCTCAACAAAAAGCTTGCTAATGTGGCATCATATTTGATGATGTGGCCCTAAAATGAAATATAGAAGCACATGAGTTGCCAAAAAAACTGTTGTATAGGATTGGGAGTGATTTGAAATTTCCACGTAGGATTTTGAGAAACACGAAATTAGGGTGCTCCACTATAGGCCCCTCTCCCCTATTCAATGAATCAAACAAATAAAAGATTAGAACAAATAGAAACCCCTGCAACCATGAAGGGAACGAATATAGTATCAAACAGCCTCCAACACTTCCTCGCGACTAGTGATGCATGTAATATATCCATGATGTTGCAACTATTTACAAACTGGCTTGTCTCTACGTTAACCTACAAGAGAGAGGAATCACATACCATATAAAATCCTCTATAAAAAAAGAATTTTTTTTTATATATAAAATTCTTGATGTAGTTTATATTTATATATTTTTTTAAATGTTAAAAATAGTTAGATATATTTTCCTATAAATTTAAGTGAATATTTTTACATGAATAGTGTGTATATTATATTTATAAAATATCATTACACATATTCACAAAAAAAAAAGTGGGTGGAAACTTTCACACTTTTAGAGTCAAAATAAGGCTGTAGCTCAATATATAGAACATTATAACAATAAAAACTATCTACTAAATGGAAATAGCAAAAGAAAAGAGATGAGGAGGATCCCAATTGTCTAGTTTGCCTCATACATCAGTGGATTCAGATGTGTCAATAGAAGGGTCCCATCCATCATTGTCATCTTTAAAGTTATGATCTTGACTATCTTCATTAGAAACATGAATAGGAAAAATATCAAGAGCTAACTAAGAAAATTTATCAAAATATGGCCAATTGATATTCTCACCACCAAGAGGTGATTGGGAAGTAAAACAAAATTTTAGATGTTGCAACTGTTGAAATGAAGAAGACAATTGAGAGGGGGGGTGAATCACTTGTAGCAAATTAAACCTTCAAAACCTCAACGATAATAAGATCCACATGCATTCATTAAACCCTTATTTTGTTAATGTGATTAAACATGAAATACAGATAATAGAAACTGAAATCACAACACCATACAAAAGAGAACACCAGATTTACATGGAAAACCCAGTGAGGGAAAAACCATGATGAGGATTAACTCACAATATAAGTAATAGCAAAACTAGTACAAAGTGGCTCACTGCTAAAATAGGAATGATGCAGAGCAGGGTGGATGATCACTAAAAAACTAAAAACCAACTCAACAAAAAAAACTTTTCAAATTTAGAACCCAAACTTAGTGGGTTGCTCTACCACTCTTCAATTTTCCTTGTAGCATTCCATAAACTGTTTTCTCACCATAACTTTCAAACCAAAATTCATATCCACAATCTAAAAGTTTTTTTGGATACCCATTGGCCATTCTAACACTATCCAAAAATAAGGCAGGGTTGTTTTGTATGGAATGCCTCAAAAAATGGTTGTCCCACTTCTAAGAGGGTTTTTTTTGGACTATCTACACCCAAATGCAAAAAACCTTTCATTAGTAACTTCATCAAAATGGAAAAGTATGAAATATCCTCTAAATATTTTTTAGATACCATCAAAATAGAACTTTTCACCAATTTTTAGAGATTTTTAATGGAGGAAAGAAAGGATATAGAATTTTCTTGCTTGTTGGAAACCCTAGGGAAGATTCAGGCCTGTTACAAAAAATGTCATAACTTTCTCTAAACTTAATGAAATTTAACCAAACCAAAATCAAATGAAAGCTAACTCAATTAAATTTCCACCATACCATGTGCAGGTCATACAAAGACTGTACAAATCCATACCATGTGAAAGAACAAGACTGTTACAAAAAAAAATGCATAGAAAATTTGCTCCAAATTGATTCCAATTTTCATTCCTGGATCTTTTCTAACCTTCCCAACCCTGGGATTCATGTTTACAACATTTATTTATGATTTTCCAAGTATTTTTCCAACTACCAACCACCCACAAATAACTTCCTAATCAAAGTTGTAACCTTAATGCACTTTTGACAACTTTCACAATGACAACTTTAACAATTTTGACAATTTTTTTGACATCATTTGCATTATGAATCCAAAACATTCTAAAATGGTCTAGAATGACTCAAAAACTATCATTAATGGTCCAAAATGAACATATTTACATTAAACAACACCAAAAAAGACAAAAACCCAAATTTGAGCATGAGGGTGCTCCTGCACCAAGGACACTGTCCAAAAGGGCTCACAACCAAGGCTCACTTCCACAGAAAGTAATACAAGAAGATAGAAAAAGAATGTTACACAAAAAAAAAAAATCTCAATGAAACAAGAAATCCACCACAATTTCTCACACACCTTCACAGTCTTGTATGAATGATTTTGGATGCCTTCAACCCACACATCTTCAGAAACCCTAACACTATAATTCACACTGCTCTACTCAAATTTGTATCACACACTTTAATCGCATCAATCTTGCATCTATATTTCTTCTTAATTATTTTGTACCTCAACTCACAACAACACCATACATATTTATATCAATCTTAATCTCAAAAACCTTCTCCAATATCGACAACTAGTCGTTATACATACAAATTTAAAATAGGTTGGAACCTAAACATTCCTACAGTGGATAGGAATGAAGGAAACCTACAAAAGCCATTAATTAGGATCCAAATGGATCCCTACACACTTCAATAGGCTTATACAAGCCTCCCATGTAGTGTTAAACACAAGGTTGACCAACACCCGTGCAAAACACCATAATCACTACGTAAACACTTCTAAAAATCAACCTGATACTTCTGGACAACATAATTCACTTGAACGTGATTCAAAATAATCCACAAAATACTTAAGATTCATCAAACACTTCATCGAAGCTCGCATCAAACAAGCACTTCAACTTAGAGCAACTGGTAACCCTTATTTGCATACTGATAAATAAAACTCACTCTATATTACACCAAATCAAGTAAAATCTTGAATACAAACAGATACAAGAATTATAAACAACTCCCCAAATCCACACAACCTAAAGTCAAACAATGGAGAAACACAAAGAAAATACATTTCTCCCAGGCCATAGAAAACATCACTAAACAACTAGTTCACACACTGGTAAAAATATCTCGCATTGTACAATGACCTAGAAACTCAAATTTTGAATATAGCAACCTCAGACAACCTTGAATAACCTATGAGATCTACACAAGCATAGCATCAACACAGAAGAAATGTGGAGTACAATACCGGAGCACACTATGAACACTTACACAACACAGTTTACTCTGTTTAACAAATTTTCTCAAAAGCACTTGGAAACCAAGTACCAGAGACATCATCTCAGCTCATTACTTCATTTCAACTCATCTTCAAACTCTACAACAAAAAGATATCTCCATGTACTCACAACACTTCCTCAAGGTCTCTACTATACATGCACAACTTGCATCAATATGTTTTCCTCTTTTTCACAATTTTCTTAATATCCTCGACATCTTCATCCCATAGTTGACATCAATGAAAACACCAAATAGTAGACTCCCTATTGACATAAATGATAACACCTTCATACTTGCAACAATCTCCCCCTTTTTCATTGATGGCAACACAAGATGTGAAAAGCCACAAAAAACAACACAACAACACTAAACACACTCCATTTTTTTCAGATTAGATAGCCCACAAAACATTCATGTACTCTCTCCCCCTTATAGGAGTCTCCCTCTTTGAAAATAATGATTAGAAAACATACACAACTCTCTAATTTTTCACGTGATTCTTTCTCCCCCTTTAACATCAATGGAAAAGGATAGAATGGTTTGCATTGTTATCCCCCTTTGACATTGAACCAAAATAATTACTCTAAATACTCCCCCTTAGGATTACACCCAAATAAATCAACAACTCAATAACAACACATGACACTACCTACTCCCCCTAAGAGGCAGCCACCAACATCAGTCTAAAAAATGATAGATCCATAGATCCACTGGACTGATGCATCTCCATATGCATCTAGTTCAAGAAAGGAGGGGCAATAACCCTCAACTTCTCTCGAAGATACTCAAAAGTATCTTTAGGAAGAGCCTTAGTAAATATATCAGCAATCTGGTCCTTTGTAGGTACATATTGAAGCTTCACTTCATTCTCCATAACCTTCTAATGTAGGAGCATCCAACGGTGCAAGGCAATCTTGCATCACCCAAAAAAAATGGTTTCTTTATTTTCTTTAGTTGTTTTGGGTTCCATGATGGCACTTAAGGGGTATAAAACTATCAGGCTTCAGAAATAGCAAAAACTGGGTACTTACTATTTTTAGTAAGTCGGCCAAATCAGGCTCATATGGACGTGAAAATTTACTCGAAGGAGCAAAGCTGAAAAACATTTCCGGTCGTGAAAGAATCACCTCAATACCCTACATGGTTTGGGAGAAATTAAAGTTTCTGTCTCGAGAAGTTTTTCCAATGCAGCTTCAAATTTAGATATAAAACTTTAGAGGCCCCAAAATAGCTCAAAGAGTGGCCACACCGAACTATGGTGGGTTTGTGCATTGTAGAGCTCGTCAAGAGCTTTCCAACGATATGCAATAATAGAGAATCAGACACCCAGATCAGAAGTTATGGCCCTGCGAAGTTTGTCCTCTAAAAAGTGAATTTCTTAAAAATTTATTCCTATGCTAGAAATCAAATGGCGGGACTTTTGGCGCCAAAACAAAAGGGGAAATTGTACTTTCTAGAACATTCTAGGGTAGTTATTGGGAAAAATAAAAAGGGTTAAGTGGGGGTTGTAGAAGGTGGCCCTAATAGTGCAAATTGTGGCTCCGAATAATAGATTTTTTCTTTTCTGAGTTGATTTTGTTATAATAAATCAACCCCATGAGGTTGTAGCATGTAAGCTTTGAATCTATAATTTCATTTTCTAAAAATAATTGAAAGTGAGTCATTTTTCTGTCACTCATCTTCTATGTTGGTATCTATTGTGATTTTTGTGGGTTTTGGGCAATGTAGCCCTCATCACCTTCTCTCTCAAAAAGTGATGCCTGATAGATATATGCTTTGTCCTTGAATGCATCACTAGATTCTTTGAAATGTTGATTACACTTGTATTGTCGTAGAAGATAGATATAGGCTCACCATATACAGCTATGATATACTTCAATGTCTATCTCATCCACAAAACTTGTGCACAACATGATGCTGCTACAATATATTTAGCCTCTGTAGTAGATAAAGAAACTGAATCATGTTCCTTACTCAACCATGAAACCAATCTACATACAAGAAAGAATGTGTTGAAGTGATCAACCCAAGATCTTCAATTTGCAACACCAAAGAACCTCCATAAGAGATAGAGAGAAGCAACAATGGAAGATGCTATTCCACCAAACAAGGATTGCAATATGATACAATATGATCAATGCAATACAATACAATGCTATGCAATTACAAATATGCTAGAGATGCCTTGCTTATAAAGGCAAGGATGAGAGATAGGATAAGACAAGATGATGACAAGTGTCTTAATCCTATCACATGAGACAACTAACTCATAACTACCTAGGAAAGTGTAAATTCTAGATAAGACAACTAATGCTTATCTAGATATGACAACTAATATCCTAAGTAAACCTAACATGTGAATTAAGTCCCCTAAGTCCCTAGTAAAGGAATAAACTAGGTACAAGACTTATTCACACCAACACCCCCCCTTAAGTGAAACTTAGGGAGGTAAAAACCAATGCATAATGCAAAAGATGGGTCCCGACAACTAGGCCTGATGAGGTACCCATGTACAAAACAAAAAACTCTCACAAGCAAAGAAAAGGAGAAAAACCCTGTGGGAGAAAACTCCTCTCCAAAAGAGAGAAAAAGCTGCAAAGAAAACTAATGAAGGAAGGAGGACTCCTCAAGACCCCCCAAGGACAACTTCCTTCACCCCAAGCATCGATCGCAACTGAAGATAACGAGGTGATGCCAAAGGTTTAGTGAAGATTTATGCAACTTGCTGATTTGTAGGCAAATACTCCAAGCTAAGAACACCATCCTGGATGAGCTGCCTGATGAAGTGCATGTGGATCTCAATATGCTTAGTCTGCTGATGCTCCACTAGGTTGTGAGAGATATGAATGGCACTCTTATTATCACACCAAAGAGTAGTGGGATGAGTGGAAGGGAATCCAAACTCAGTCATCAACTGATGAAGCCACAAAACCTCCTGACTAGCCAACACTGCAACTTGATACTCAGCCTTTGTCGATGATAATGCAATAGCAGTCTGCTTCTTGCATGACCAGCAATCAGACCAGAACCAAGGCAAAAGACAAATCCAGAAGTAGACTTTCGATCATTGACATCACCAGCCTAATCTGAGTCAGTGAAGCCCACAATCTGAGATGCACCTGAAGTGTAGTGAATGCCAAAATGAGTAGTTCCCTGAATGTATCTCGGGATATGCTTGGCGGCCTTCCAATGACTCTCATGAGGCTCTTGTGAGAAGCGAGAGACAAGTCCAACCACAAAGGAAATATCAGGATGACTATGTGTCAAGTACAAAAGACTGCCAACCAACTGCCGATACAAGGTAGGATCAACTGTAGGTGTAGTGCAACTGGTAGACAATACAACACCTAACTAGAATGGATTAGGGGTAGGCTTGCAATCAGCCATGCCAAATCTCTTAAGAAAATCAAGAGCATACTTCTACTGGAAAATGAAGATCCCCTCAGAAGTCTGATGAACCTGAAGACCAAGGAAGTAATGCAAAAGACCAAGTCTGGTCATATCAAATAGCTCCATCAATGCTCCTTGTGTACTCTGAATCATGGAAGTGGAACTTCTTGTGAGAATCAAATCATCCACGTAGAGCACAAGTATGAGTAGATCCTCTCCATGTCATTGAGTATAAACAGTGGGATCAGAATGGCAGTGAGTGTAGCCGAAAGCAAGCAAGAAACTATCCATCTTCTCATACCAAGCCCGAGGGGCTTGTTTGAGACCATACAATGAACGTTGAAGCCTGCAATCAAGTGAAGAGTCCTACACAAATCCTGGCGGCTGCTCCATATAGATCTCCTCATGAAGATCCCCATGCAAGAAGGCACTCTTCACATCCATCTGATACACTGACCATCCCTAAGATGCAACTATAGCAAGGACAAGGCAAATAGAATCCATCTTGGCAATAGGAGCAAAGGTCTCGGAATAGTCAATCCCTTCAACCTGATAAAACCCCTTTGTAGACGAGCCTTGTACTTGTCAATGGAACCATCTACTGCATACTTGGTATGATACACCCACTTGCACTGAACAAACTTTATTCCCTTAGGAAGAGGCACAATATCCCAAGTATGATTCTTCATCAAGGAAGAATACTCATCAGCCATAGCACTATACCACTCTGGAATACCTGAAGCATCTGAAAACTTATGAGGATCATCTGAAATAGCATGACTTAAAATACTAATTCCAAAAGTCTGAGAACGAGTGTGGCAAGTGTCTGTGGGATCACCAGCAAGAGGACCAGCCTCCTCAAGAGTAACTCGAGCCCATTGTGGCCTAGTGGGTGAATGAGGAGGAGGTGCATCAAGACCATCATCAAAATATTCCTCAAGTAGCAAAGCATCATCAACTGAAGAAGAATGAGTAGGTTGTGTGTTGTGTAATCTATTGTTAATCTAATTAAAACAAAACACTATTAACAAAACTTTAAATTGAAGAAATTTGAAATAAACTTGGCTATAAAATAAAAATTCTTCAAGAATGTTCCATCTTTCTCTATCTCCAGAGATTGGTTTGAAGCTTTCTGGCTCTCAGATTGTGTGAGCTTCTCCAAATGACTGCTGCAGAACGAGTATGCAAAGGAAAACTATCCTAAATGATGGTGAAGATGGACAGGGGCTGTAATTATGTACAGGGGCTGTAGATGAGATGAGTCATGATTCTATTGCTATGATTGCTATACTATTGCTATGATAATACTCTATGAATGCTAATGCTGCTTGTAATTTGGCTATAGTTTTCTTGCTTCAAATTCTATATGATTTGGAGCTCCCGGCAGCTGTATTTATAGATTTTTTGCAGGCTTCATCCCGGCTGGCAAGAATCTACGGCTGTGAATTGTCTGGTATGTTTGAATGGTGAGAGATTGAGAAGTTGAGAAGAAAAGGGAGGAGGTTGAGAGGTTGGAGAGAAGAATGGAAGCTTGTCTTCAACCCACGGGAACAAGCCTGCACAGGAACAGAGAAATTTAATTTTCTGTTTTGGCAGTTTGTTTCCCGGGAGTTGAAGATAAATCCCAAATTAAATAAATATTTAAATTTATTTAATTTCCTTTATTGCTTTTGATATTTGATTTTTGATTTTTGAAAATTATAGAAGAATTAATTAAATATTTTGGAAATATTTAATTGTGATATGACTTTAGAAGATTTTTGAAATATTAAAGATTTAATTAAATATTTTTGGAAATATTTAATTATGAATAGATTTTTGAATTGAATTGGAGGAATTTTGAAATGATTTTAAAATGAATATTGGATTAGAAGAAATAATCAAATATTTTGGAATATTTAATTATAAATGATATTTAGAAGAATTATAATATTTTAATCTTTATTTGAATAAAATATTCAAACTAAGATTATATGATAATTAATATAAATAAATTGTAACATTTATTTAATTAATTAAGAATGAAAAGGTGATTAAATAAACTTATTTATTTAATCGAAATGAAAGAATGAAGAAATATAAATAAATTATTTAAATTTATTTATACATAGATAGAATTCGAAGATTTTAATTAAATATTAAAAATATTTAATTAATTACCAGACAATATGATATGACCATTTTAAGGTGTATACATTTTGCCCCTCTTTGAAGTGATGTGTTTTACGCATTGCTTCAAAGAATTTTGAATTTTGCCCCAAATGTTGATTGTCAAAATAATGATAAGTATGCCCCCGCGAACGATGAATCAATAAAATTTTGAGTTTTCGTGATTTTTTTGATTTTTTATGATTTTTAAAATTTTCAATTTTTATGATTTTGAAGATGTCGATTCATTGTTCGAAACTAATGATATGAAGAAATTGATGTGGAAAAACGTGAAATGAAAAATTGATGACCTAAATTGCCCCTGTTGTGATAAAATATGATAAAATGCCCCAATTTTGTGTATTGAGATGCCCTGATTTGATGATGTTTGTCTGATAAATTTGTTCCTAAGGTTGTTAGAAAACAAATAATAGTTGATAAATTTGCTTTTAAAGTTGTTAAAAACAAATAGTTGTTGATAAGTTTGCTTCTAAGGTTGTTAAAAACAAACATGATTTGATAAATTTGTTTTCATGATGATGAAAAACAAATTGTTTGTTGATATGTTTGCTTCTAAAGTTGTTAAAAACAAACAATATTGTGATAAATTTGATTTCAAAGTTGTTGAAAGACAAATCGGTCGATATGTTTGCTTCTAAAGTTGTTAAAAACAAACAGGATTTTGATAAATTTGTTTTCAAAGTTGTTGAAAGACAAATAGTTGAATGATGTATTCTGATTGGATTGATTTGATTGATTTGATGATCCATTTTGATTTGAATAATGGTATGATCTTCTGATGTTATTGATGATTTGATCTTCTGATGTAGGAACAAGTGGTGTGAGACCAACAATATCTGGGGGTAGCACCTCATAGTGTTTTCATGTGATCAGCTTTGATTTTTTTTATTGAGACATTGTATACTTTGCCAGCTTTTGGGAAAATCTACAAATGCAAAATGCAAATTCTAATATGAATGCAATCTATACTAACCATGCAAGATATCCATACAATATTGCCATTTGGAGAGCTTATGTATGCTTTTTTGTATCATCATAGAGCATTGAAATGTTGAAAGTTAATACAAGCATCAAAGGGTATGTTAGCACCAGTGTTGACCTGAGTATTGCTTTCATGATTTTGATATAGCAAGTTAATACAAGCATCGAGGTATAATTGAACCGAGATGACCTGAGTATTGCTTGCATAAACAGACAAAGACTAACCACCATCTGATGCAAGTTTGGAACTGTCATCAATGATAAATCATCACGTCTCTCGACATATTTGCAACCGATAAATGATTAACCTCCAGATAGCAGACAAAGAAAAATCATCCTCTTTCCTTGCCACTCTAGTTCAGTACATCATCGAGTGTGCTCCAGAGAAATGATATCGAAAAATTAAACAACCATTTTTTAAAAAATGAAATACTGTGATTCCAAACATTATTCAGATTTAGAGATCATCCAGATATGAGTCATGATAAGGTACGCAACTGAAAGCTACTGCGATATGGATCAATGGTTGGATGTTTTGGTTTAATTTGGTTGTTTTGTTTTGCGCGTGATTGGCTTCGATGTCATTGTTTTACTGTTGAAAGTTGATTGCCCCCAATATGCCCCACATTTTCCCTAGGTATTGACACAACTTGCTGAAATGAATGTGTACAATAATCAAACCATGGTAAGACATTATCGCTCAAGGAAAATGATGATAGCATAGTACTGGTGTGACCCTAAGATGATGGAAAAAGATGCATGAAAATGAAGGCCAAGAAGCCAAGTGCAGAACATGAACTAATAGATGGAGAGCTACAAATAGCATTTGTTTTTGATGTTTTCTGATGATTTTTTTTTTTGTTTTTTTGGATTTTGATTTTTTTTAATTTTTTTGGATTTTGATGTTTGGAGGTGTCAAAATTTGAGTAGCCTTTGTGCTAGATACCAATGACAAAGGGGAAAACCAAGTCTAGGTGCAAGGGTGGGTGATGGGATAAAGGATAAAATGCTCATGATAGATGGATGGATGATATGGATGTATACATCATAAGAGAGCAAGGATGTGATCTCCAAAGACTATGTCGCATAGGAATAACATGCCCCATTCTAGGTACAAGACTTAGGATTTTTCATGAAAAAAACTTATGACAATAAGATAATGATATGATTGTTTGGAAGGATGAGGTATGTCAAGAGATACCCAAGACATGTTTCAACATTTGGCCCTATATTTTCATCAAGATCAAAAGGAGAATGGTGGATAAGTGGACTCAATCTGATAAGTATGTATGAATGGACTCAATATGATGGCTAAAGATGGTAGGTAGGATGGAAATGATATGACATGAAAATGATAGGTTGGATAGATAAGACATTGTGCCCCCAAGTGTAAGTGACATAGAAGATCAACCTACACATGACGCCTACTTGCTAGGTTTTCATCATGGTACTTATCCAAGGCGCCTGTTTACCAGGTTTTCACCATTGAACGAAGGGATTTTTCTTTACTTTTTTTTTTTTCTTTTATTAATTTTTCTCTTGACTTTTTGACTTTTGGATAGAAGGGGAATATGGATAGGAGGGACTCAAGTTTCTAGTTGCATGAAAGTTGGTAGTCCCACTAGATAGATGTCATTGCATGGACCATGTCAAATGTCATTATGCTCATAGATGTTGGTAAGGAATTGCATGAGTGTGAGATGGATTAGGTAGATGGAAGATTATGAAAGTCTTATGTAAAAATGGATGGGGAATAGCAGATTATGATGCAGATTATGTAGGGAAGATGACAGGGATTATATGGGACTTATGCAAAGGATGAGTGGGAAGGCTTAGCCAAAAGCATGGACCATAGGAAGATGGTGGGGGGGATATGTAGGATAATGCATGAAGGATGGGGAGATGGAGGTATGTGGAATTGTTGTGAAATGTAAGGGAACCATGACCAATGGTTGCACACATTGTGATAAACATTGAAGCTTTTGATGTGGATGGGGTGTAGGAAGCAATGAAGATGTTTGCTTAGGAGGTGGTGGATGAAGTGTTTTTGGTACCCACATAGGCTTAGTATTTTTATGATTTTTGTTTGGCTTATGAGACTTAGGAATTTGAGACTCTTTAATAGAGTGGGAATGTGAGGTGGAAGTGGATGGTTGGGATTTTTGTGATGTAGATGCCTCATTTGACTTGATTTCTTTTTGCTTAGGTACCCAAACCAATTTAGTTTTGGCCTTTACTTTTGGAGGTATGGGCTTATATAACTTTTCAAATGTATTTTGCTTTGAATTTTTGTATTGATGTCCTAAGGCATGAGAACCCTTAGAATTTTTTACTTTATAGGTAGAGGCATTGAAATTCTTGCTTTTGAATCCCATGGGTATGGTGGAATGGGTGGAAGCTTCATGTTTATACAATGTGTGCATTTGTTGGTCATGATTATGAATGTTAGGGTATTTATGGATAGATGGATAAGAGAATTGAATGGTGGGGATATTAGGTATTGGGAGAAGTGGAGGTAGATTAGATGGAGGGATATTAGGAGTTGGAAGCAATGGTGGTAGATTGGATGGTGGAAGGTGTATGGTCACATGCTTTTGACATTTGTAGGATGATGGAGGTGGAATGGCAACATATGTTTTAGGGATATGATAGGCTTTATGATGGAAAGTGGACTTAGGAGGCATGGAGGAAATACAAACATCTTTAGGTTGTTGTCCTTGGGGTGTAGGTCCAAGGCCATAAGAGCGTGGAGGGACTTTGACATATATAGGCTCCAAAATATCTTGCTCATGAAGGTCTAGACCTTTACCTTGGTGGTTCATGTTTTGGAGTGTGCAATGGACAATGGGACTAGGTGTAGGTGAAACATTAGACATGATTTCTTTATTGAATGGAGAAGATAATGTTTGTTGTTGTTCTAAGGAAGAACATTCATGAATGAGGGTGGAAAGACCAATAGGATATGATGGAGGACTTGCAATGGGGTCGATAGTGGGTGACGGAGGATCATTAGGATCTTGATTAGCATTGTGTTCACATAGATCCAAGATATTTGTTTGATCTTCTATGTGTGCTTGGGAGGCATATTTCTCATCAAGGGAAGTGGATGTTGATGGATCATGGATGGGTGAGGTGGCAAGCTCTTGACCATGTAATGCATAAAGTTGGCTAAGAGGATCATCATGGTCTTCTTGATCATAAAAGGGGTCTTGATCAAAGATGGAAGATTGATCATGAATAGTATTAGGTATGTTATGAATGGAATCATTTGGAGGGTGTTGATCTTTATGTGGATGAGGGGGTAATGTTTCCTCATGTTTAGGATTGTTCTCTTGACATATCTCATGACTTATTTGAATGGAGGTGGAAGGGGATGACTCTTGAATTGGATCAAATAGTTGTGGATGACATGATTGGCTTGAAGGACTTGGAATGATGTTTGTGGACTCTTTTGCATGTTCAAGTATATGTGTTGAATGGCATGGCAATGTTTGATTCCTTGCTAGTAGCCCTTGGGTCACATCCTTTGTAGGTGTATGGGTGGAAGGTGTTGGCTTAGGGTTTTGGTTTTGATTGGATGATGGTATGATAAAGTTATAGGGTGCATGAACTAGATTGGTGTTCCCCTTGTCAAAAGTGGCATTAGAACATGAGGAAGTTGGGCCTTGTTGCAAGGTAGAAATTAAGTTCACATGTGTTTGTTGTAATGTGGCTTGATAAGTTGATGTTGCATTGGTATGCGAAGAAGTGGATGGATTAGATTGGTATGAGGTGGAAGGGTGATAATGAATGGATAGGGGATGATGTTGTGGTTGTTGAATTTGACAAGTGGAAATGAATTGATTGGCTTGAGCTAGGAGGTGTTGGATTTGAGGTGATTTAATTTGTTGAAAGTTTTGGAAGAGGGTTTGAAGGCTTTGTATGGTTTGATGGTCTAGGGGTTTGGGTTTTTGGTGAAGTGTTTGAAGGAGGTTTCGAAGTTGGCATGCTAGGGATTTGTGTTCTAATGTGGGCATGGTGTCACACATGTGGGTAAGCTCTTGTACATCGATTTGTTCCTCAAAGTATGCAACATAGTTCATGTCATCATTAGAGGTGGTAGGAGAAGCCCCTCGAAGTCTGATTTTATGTTTTGGTTTTGTTTCATGATTTGAACTAGAGAAAGGGACTCCTTGAATGATGATCTCAGGCTTAGGTTTTGTCTCATGATTTGGCCTAGAGGGATAGCCCCCTTGGGTTATGATTTTGGGCTTATGATTAGGATTGGGCTTGTTTATGATTATGACCATTTTGACAAGTGGTGACTAGGAATAGGTTGGTGATGGTGATGATGTGGAATGATTAGATTAGATGACTTGGATTGATTAGGATGAAATGAATAGGATGTGACTAAGAAGAGTGATTAGGATGAATGTGATTGGATATGAATGTGTTGGAAGAATGTGTAGAGTGACTTGCATTTGGATTATTGATTGAAGATGATTTGATTGTTTTGATTAGATGAAATGGTTTTGATGAAGATGATGATTGATTGGATTTGAATGGCTGAATGATTGGATTGAGGTGAAGGATTGAATTGATGAAATTGGAAGAATTAATTGGATGGATTGATTTTATTGCTTGGATTTTTGTTGGATATTTGATTTTTTGGGAAATTTTGTTGAGTTCCAATCTCTAAGCATGGGAAAAGTATTGAGAATGTTATTGGACCAATGGTATGAATTTTTTTTTTTTTTTTTTGAGTGATTTCAGTTGTTGTTCTTCATGTTCATTTTGGATGATCTCTTTATCTGAATTAATGTGATGGAAGACACAACAAACATTTTGAAAACAGTTATTCTTTAAGCCCTATACTAACATGAAGTGTTTGATCAAGAAAATGTTTTTCATCAAATGTTTTCACAGGTTTTGTACATGAAAGACAATTTCAGACAGACTCACTCTTAAATGCTCAAATAGGTCATTCTAGTAATCAACAACCCACATCTTAGAACTGCGTCGACTCACACAGCCATGTCACCCCTGAAGGGGCGCCCGTGTTTTTGTCTTTTCCAAGTGCGTACTCAGAGTTACGAAAGTGGATACCGGATCCCCTGAGCAAACGATCCTTGGCAGTTATATGGTGAGTATCTTAGGGGCAGATTCTTCCCTCCCCTTGCACTGTAATTATCAGAATGTTTGGCAACTGACTCGGCTGGCCACTATACTAGGTTCGTAGTAAGGATTTTCGTTCGGTGCGGCAATAATAAACTCCCTCAGGAGACCTCCCAACCTTTAGAACAAAGGCTTTGGGGATGGTTATCTTGCACACTACCGGCAAAAGAGGGTTTCCCCAAATTCGCTTTAAATTTTATAGTGGGGCGAAATAGCCTGGATTTGGCTTGAACCCACTTGAGTCGTTCCTCTTGGGTGAGTACTTTTTCCCACAAGAGCAGGCTCTCTACAAGGTTTTAATAAAGCTGTAAAATGCATAAAGGGAAATAGGTGAGTTTGGCATTTTGATCACCCAGTTAAGGGGAGAGCATAGGCCTATCACCGAAGACAAAGCAAACAAAGATTTAGTTTTTAAGCACCAAATGAAAATTTTCAAAACTAAGTGAAGATGTTGCTTCACATAAAAAGAAAATTCATTTTAAGCCCAAATTGAAAGATGAAGTGTCTACCCTAGGATTGGTTTATTTTATCATTTAGATGACTACCCTAGGATTGCTTCATTTTTACTTTAGATGACTACCCTAGGATTGCTTCATTTTTACTTTAGATGACTACCCTAGGATTGCTTCATTTTTACTTTAGATGACTACCCTAGGATTGTTTCATTTGAAATTAAGTATCTATCCTAGGATTGGTTCGTTTTATCTTTAGATTATTTACTAACTGTCCGCGGTCGCGTCGGAGTCAGTCAAATTAAATTACAAATTACATTTTATAGCCTTTTCAAAAGTGCACTATAACAAACATCATAGGCGTTGTAGGAATCTTCAAAGGTGTTGTAAGAATCTTCAAGGGTGTTGATTGATCCCAATGCTTTTTCAGCTCCGTATGATTCACCAAAAAGTCACCAAGACAAGAAGAAACACATGCATGCAAGCAAAAGTGTATTAAATCCCAAAACATGCAACTTTTTTTTAAATATATGCAATTTTGAAAGTTTAAATTTTGTCAAATCTAATAAAAACTCACACCATTAGATAGCTTATGAAATTCTACCCCATTTCAAAAAAAAAATCTCTAAAAAAGACTAAAAAATGACCAAGATACGGCCATTTTAAGATTTCCTATGAAAATATTATTTTTATGCGCTGCAGAATGACTTAAGGGCGCTGCAAAACTTGTTATGGGCGCTGCAATAAGTGTTATGGGCGCTGCAAAAAGTGTTAAGGGCGCTGAAAAAAGGGTTACGGGCGCTGCAAAACTTGTTATAGGCGCTGCAATAAGTGTTACGGGCGCTGTAACAGTCTTCAAATGCGCTAAACTGGAGATGACATTCCCGAAACGTGTTGTTTGCGCTATTCCGCTATTTTTTTCCTGTAATCAGTCAAAAGAAGCTGCAAAAAGATGTTAAAAAGGGGGCAAGAGCCCCACGGTGGGCGCCAAAAATGTGTTGTGTAATCTATTGTTAATCTAATTAAAACAAAACACTATTAACAGAACTTTAAATTGAAGAAATTTGAAATAAACTTGGCTATAAAATAAAAATTCTTCAAGAACGTTCTGTCTTTCTCTATCTCCAGAGATTGGTTTGAAGCTTTCTGGCTCTCAGATTGTGTGAGCTTCTCCAAATGACTGCTGCAGAACGAGTATGCAAAGGAAAACTATCCTAAATGATGGTGAAGATGGACAGGGGCTGTAATTATGTACAGGGGCTGTAGATGAGATGAGTCATGATTCTATTGCTATGATTGCTATACTATTGCTATGATAATACTCTATGAATGCTAATGCTGCTTGTAATTTGGCTATAGTTTTCTTGCTTCAAATTCTATATGATTTGGAGCTCCCGGCAGCTGTATTTATAGATTTTTGCAGGCTTCATCCCGGCTGGCAAGAATCTACGGCTGTGAATTGTCTGGTATGTTTGAATGGTGAGAGATTGAGAAGTTGAGAAGAAAAGGGAGGAGGTTGAGAGGTTGGAGAGAAGAATGGAAGCTTGTCTTCAACCCACGGGAACAAGCCTGCACAGGAACAGAGAAATTTAATTTTCTGTTTTGGCAGTTTGTTTCCCGGGAGTTGAAGATAAATCCCAAATTAAATAAATATTTAAATTTATTTAATTTCATTTATTGCTTTTGATATTTGATTTTTGATTTTTGAAAATTATAGAAGAATTAATTAAATATTTTGGAAATATTTAATTGTGATATGACTTTAGAAGATTTTTGAAATATTAAAAGATTTAATTAAATATTTTTGGAAATATTTAATTATGAATAGATTTTTGAATTGAATTGGAGGAATTTTGAAATGATTTTAAAATGAATATTGGATTAGAAGAAATAATCAAATATTTTGGAATATTTAATTATAAATGATATTTAGAAGAATTATAATATTTTAATCTTTATTTGAATAAAATATTCAAACTAAGATTATATGATAATTAATATAAATAAATTGTAACATTTATTTAATTAATTAAGAATGAAAAGGTGATTAAATAAACTTATTTATTTAATCGAAATGAAAGAATGAAGAAATATAAATAAATTATTTAAATTTATTTATACATAGATAGAATTCGAAGATTTTAATTAAATATTAAAAATATTTAATTAATTACCAGACAATATGATATGACCATTTTAAGGTGTATACAGGTTGTGATGAAGAAGAAGTCAAAGGATGATCTGACTGGATGAAGGTCTCAACAAACTGAACATCATGTTAGAAATGAACCTCTCGTGTGTCAGGATCAAACAATCTGTATGCCTTCACATCCTCACAATAGCCAACAAAGATGTACCGCTGACTCTTCTTCTCCATGGATTTACGCCGACCATTCAGAATGAATGCCCAAGCCTCACTACCAAATACTCTGAAGAAGGATACATTAGGCTTGCAATGAGACCAAGCCTCCTCAGGGGTCATATTCTGCACTGCTTTGTGGGGCATACGGTTCTAAATATAGTTGGCACAATTGACAACTTCAGCCCAAAATGCAGGTGTCATGGACCTAAACTAAATCATACAATTGGCCATTTCCCTGAGAGTCCTATTCTTTCTCTCTGCCACACCATTATGGTGAGGAGTATAAGGAACTGTGTGGTGATGAAGAATACCATGATCACTACAAAAATCTTGAAATGCCTGATTAACATACTCCCCCATTATTTGTGTGTATATGTTGAAGAGAAAAACCTGACTGCTTCTCCACAAATGTTTTGAAGGTCTTGAAGTTGGTGAGGACTTCACTCTTGAGCTTAAAAAAATAGACCCATTTTCGGCAGGAAAAATCATCAATGAATGTGAGCACATACTTAGCCCCTAAAAAAGAAGGAGTTGGGGATGACATGAGATCACTATGGACCAACTCAAGGGGTGTGGTTGCACGAGTAGCTTGACCCTTAGGAAAAGGATCTTGATGTTGCTTGCCAAGAACACAACCTTGACAGACACCATATGTGCAAGTGATCTTAGGAAGACCAACCACTAAGTTATGTGCTTGCATCTGCTGAAGATATCTATAGTTCAAGTGCCCAAATCTCTCATGCCAAAGCTTGCTCATTGAATCATCATGAGCAACAAAACATGAACCTGATGAAGACTCAAATCCATCAAATCAATACAAATGGTTCTCATGATCAACTATCCCTGTAGCAACAACCTTCTTAGGATCCTGCAACTATCTAATAGTCACATTCTGTGGAGTAAACTAAACTAACTTCCCATCTCCAGAATGAAAAATCTGATATATGGAAAGTAGATTCGCTGAAATATCAGGAACAAGAAGAATATCCTCAATGCACCCATCTAGCATCTGAACGAAGCCTGTCCCCAAAACTGGAATCTGTGAAGAGTTCCCAACTGCAATATGAGAAGTAGAAGTATGAACAATGGAATCAAGAAGATCACATGAATTGGTCATGTGATGTGAAGCACCTAAATCAAGAATCCAACTGTCTGAAGATGAATGAATGGCCCATGCTGAAAGAGCTTGCCCTTTTCCCATGGAAGAAGGCTTAGCCACTGAAATGTTGTGCTTTTTCATAGCTCCCTCCAAAGCCTCTAATCTCTTAAAGCAACGAGTTACATCATGCCCAGTTTTTCCACAAAATGAACAAGGATCTCCTTTCTTTTTCTTGGACTTGGAAGAAGAACCTCCAGAGGTAGAAGAAGAAGATTGAGTGGACTTCTGATTGTTCTTCGGCTTCGGTTTGGAGGGATTCTCACTACCGAAAGATGATTCTACTTTGGGCTTCTTCTTGTTCTTTCCTTTACCCTTGGATGATTGAGCCATTAGAGCATGATTCTTAGAATTAGGTAAGGCATCCAACTGAATCAACTTGGCCTCCTCCCTAGTAAGACACTCACAAAACAACTCAAATGTAGGCATTTTGTAATCTTTCCCCATTTAATCCATAGTTGAATAGAAAGTAGAAGAAAACACTTGATAAGGGCCCTTTAACTTATATAGAATCAAGAAGATACATTCATCACTAGATACATCATGTCCACATCCTTTCAACTGTGACAAATCATCTTGAATTGTGCAAGGAAATCTTGAATTGAAGGAAATGCATCTGGAGAGAGGGATTGTAGTTTTTCTTGAAGTTGCAAGGCTCTGAAATGATTTGTTTTACCATACAATTCTTCAAGTTTATACCAAACATTCTTAGGTGTTTTGCACTCTAAAATATGAAACAACAAATTATCAGATACATGTAAGCCAATGAGCCCTTTTGCTTCATCCATTTTACATCTATGGACAAATTTTTCATAATCCCTTGTGAAATCAGGTTGCTATGCATCTAACATTGGCCATAGACCTTTAGATTGTAACAATTTAGTCATTTTTAGCTTCCATGTATGATAATTGTGTGGAGTGAGTGGTTCAATTTTCCTTAGATACGCTATGAACACCAAAAGAAAGAAGACAATGTGGCACTTAATTTGTGCCTTTCACCCGCCCAAAATGTATTAAAACTGATTTTGCAACCCCCTAGCAAATTACAATGAAGAAATTTTGCAATTTTTACAAGTGACAAGCTCAAATCAACTGTTTATAACACATGGTGATTTTACAATTTTCAAAAAAAATAACTTTCCTAAAGAGAGGTTACAAACAGATTCCTTGCGATTTTTTGAGCAATTTCAAAAAAAAGTTTGCCAAATTTTGACTTCATTTGCAAAAGTTACGCCAAGAACAAGCAATAAATGCGCTTGTACCTTCAAGCCGAAAAAACTAGCCAAAATTGTCAAAATCTGGAAAAATCACCTATACCATTGTGAAGTTTGTTGAACCAACTTTCTAACAATATCTCATTTTCGAAAATCCGACTCCGTGGCGAAAAGTTATGCAAAATTGAAAAACGGGCCTATTTTAGGCACTTTTAATGCTAAACAAGAGCAAAAATGATGACTAAATAGGCACAAAACATAAGCCCCTGGGGGTTGGCCCTTGGTTCTCCACATGACCACGTGCATAGGCTGAGAAAAAAACTTCAGCAGTTAACAAATCGCTAGTGGCTTAGGCGAGATTTGGTCACATGAAAAGTTGTTCCTGGCAGTTACGGTTCCCCATGGCGATTGCGGCTAGCACCAGTGGTTAAGTGTTGTCCGCCCACCTGGCGGTTAATATTTTTTGTGGTGGTTAGATAGCCGCCACCACTGGCAGTCTTTGAAGGCTGCGGCAGTTATGAAACCCTCCTCCACTGTTGAGTGAAGTCGACAGTTTTGAAATGGCCGGCGAGAGTTTGCAAACAGCCAACAACGACGAGGGAAGGTCGGCTATGAAGTCGACAAGATTGTACAGTCGGTAGATAAAAGCCAATAGCTGGTATGATGGCATACTTTTGTCTGCGTACAACCCAAATGACCACCAAAAGAATTCTCTTTTTTTTTTGTTAGACTTAGAATAGAAATACCACAAACACCATAATATTATTTGCCTGAATTATTTTTGAAATAATCTTGATAAAAAATTGCAGAATATTACAAAAATATTATTTATTTTTTAATTCTGTGAAATCGTATCTTCGACCTGGACAGTTGTACGGTCCTTCGAGTAAAAAAAAATTTCCCCATAAACAAATTTTGCCGAATATGGGCAGATTATATATAAAAAAAATTGGAAACAGCCACCCGAACGCAATGGAAGGCTTATTTTTTTTCCAAAATGATCTTGTAAAAAGCTGTTCACCAGATCTGAGCTCCAAACCCTTCTTTGCCAAAGTTGCAAATGGTGACGAAATTGAGTGAAACAAAAGCCAAATCTAACTTTTTCGAGCCTCCTGGATGCAATGGGACAGCCTAAAATACTGCCACTATAGCCAAAAGTGCTGGAATCACCAGATCTCACCAAAATGCAAGCATGTAATATAGGATACAAGAAACTCAGAAATTACAATAGAAATTGATGGAAACTCTCTAATGAAAAAATGGAAGGGGCTTGCCAGATTCAAAGCTTTGATACCATGTTGAAGTGATCAACCCAATATCTTCAATCTGCAACACCAAAGAACCTCCACAAGAGATAGAGAGAAGCAACAATGGAAGATGTTATTCCATCAAACAAGGATTGCAATATGATACAATATGATCAATGCAATGCAATACAATACAATGCTATGCAATTACAAATATGCTAGAGATGCCTTGCTTATAAAGGCAAGGATGAGAGATAGGATAAGACAAGATGATGACAAGTGTCTTAATCCTATCACATGAGACAACTAACTCATAACTACCCAGGAAAGTGGAAATTCTAGATAAGACAACTAATATCCTAAGTAAACTTAACATGTGAATTAAGTCCCCTAAGTCCCTAGTAAAGGAATAAAATAGGTACAAGACTTATTCACACCAACAGAATGCACCACCACTTGTACTTTTTCTATCATCAACACAACCAGACCAATCTACATCTGTATAAGCACTTAATGTGAAATCAGTATCCTTAGTATACCACAAACCATAATCTGAAGTGCCTCTTAAGTATCTAAATATCCTCTTCACTGTTGCAACATGTGTTTCTTTAGGATTTTCTTGAAATCTAGCTACAGGACAAACTGCATGCATGATCCGATCTAGTAGTAGTTAGATATAGTATTCCACCAATCATAGATCTATACTTGCTTTGATCAACCTTAGGTGAGTCATCATCTTTGCTCAATTTACAACTAGTCACCATAGGAGTACATACCAATTTGGAGTCATCCATGTTCCAAACTTCTTCAACATCTCTTTGACATACTTAGACTGTGAAATGAATATCCCTTTATCCGTTTGATTGATTTGTAACCCAAGAAAGAAATTCATTTCCCCAAATATTAGCATTTCAAACTCTTTTTTCATTTCATCTACAAAATTATTACACATAGCCTCATCTCCACCAAAGATAATATCATCCACATATACTACTACTATCAAGATTATGTCTTCCTTAATTTTAAAGTAAATATTACTATCTATGATGCCCTTACTAAATCCTTGATGTATCAAGTACTTTTCCAACCTTGCATACCAAGCTTTGGGAGCTTGCTTCAATCCATATAGTGCCTTCTTCAACTTAGATACCATATTCGGTAGATCTGACAATTGAAATCCTTTTGGTTGTTCCATGTAAACCTCTTCTTTCAATTCTTCATTCAAAAAAGTAGACTTCACATCCATCTAATAAACTTTAAAGTCTTTATGTGTTGCAAACATGCAAAAAAAATTATGTTAGGTTTCATACTATCCATAAGAGAAAAAGTCTCCTCAAATTCTATACCTATCACTTGTGAGTAGCCTTTACACATAAGTCTTTCCTTATTTCTTACTACTTCTCTATTCTCATTTCTTCCTGAATACCCACATAGTTCCAATTATGTTCTTGTTTTCTAGTCTAGGGACCAATTCCCAAGTTTGATTCTTCTCTATCTACATAAGTTCTCCTTCCATTTCCTTTATCCAATATTCATATTTGCATGCTTCACTCATTATTTTAGGTTCAACTTTAGAAATCAAACATAGATTCACCTCAACTTCAGCAACTTTGCTTCTTGTCAATACACCTTTCCTCTTGTCTCCAATGATTTGATCTTCAGAATGATTCCTTTGCACATACTTAGGGGTTTTAGCGGTCTTCTCTAGAGCTTCTTCCTCTTCATTTCACACTTCTTGTCAATCAGGATTTTCTTCTTCTTCTCTTCCATTAGGTTCATCTAACACATATAGACATCTACTGCAATTGAATTCTGCAAGGTTTCATCAACTTTAACGTTTTCACTTTCAACTATCTTTCTCAGCCTTTTGTTGTAACATTTGTAAGTTTTGCTTCTAATAGAATATCCAAGGAAGATACCTTCATCAGACCTTGCATCAAAATTTCCTAAGTTTTCTTCTCTTTTGATGTAGCATTTGCTTCCAAATACTCTAAAGTACTTCATAGTATGAATCCTTCCTTACCATAACTCATAAGGAGTCTTTGTACTGTTAGCTTTATCTTGAACTATGTTAAGTATGTAAACAACAGTATGAATAGCTTCTCTCTAGTAGACTTTCGGTAGATTTTCCTCTTTCATCATAGTCCTTGTAGCTTCTTGAATAGTTCTATTTTTCCTTTCAACAACTTCATTCTGCTGAGGAGTTCTAAGGGAAAAAAAATGCCTCTTTATTCCATGAACTTCACAAAACATGTTAAACTAATTGGAGGTGAATTCACCACTTCTGTCAGACCTCAAACATTTTATTTTCAGATCCATTTCATTCTCAACCATAGCTTTAAATGCCTTGGATTTATCTAATGCATTAGATTTTTATCTAAGAAATGTAACCCATGTCATTCTAGAATACTCGTCAATCAAAAGCATAAAGTACCTATCACCTTGTAGACTTCTCACCCTTGTAGGACCACAAAGATTTGTATGCACTAATTCCAGTAGTCCGATAGTAGATTGTTTATCTTCCTTAAAGCTACTCATTTTTTTTCCAAATCGACAACTCTCACAAATAGCATTGATAGGCTTTGTGATTCTCAATAAATCTCTCACTGCATGAACTAAACTTATTCTTTCCAAATTATCAAAATTCATGTGACACATCCTCTGGTACCATAACCAATTGTCATTAATTTTAGACATAAAGCAATGACCATCATCACCCTTAAGTTGATAGATGTTTCTATCTATTCTCTTACCAGCAACAATCACTATTTTGAATCCTTTCCAGATCTCACATGTTTCATCCTTAAACAAAAGATTATATCCCTTGCTACGTTTGTCCAACACTCAAAAGGTTATGTATTAAACCCTTAACATAGTAAACATTGTCATTGTTATGCTTTCCATCAATACTGATTGAACCTATTCCACAAATCTTAGCTCCTAAATCATCTCCAAATTTAACTAATCCTCCATCATACTTTTCAAGTTTAACAAACTTACTTTTGTCTCCAGTCATGTGATTAGAGCAGCCACTATCAACAACCCAATAATTATTATCATCTTTTCAACATGAAAAGTAGATACCAAAGTACCTTCAACCTTATCCTTCATCTCTACAAAACCAATTTCTTCTTTTATAGCCAAAAACAAACATTCATTATCATCAAAATTTTCATAATCAGATTCATCATCAAAAATTTCAGCATCTTCTCCCACATAGGAAGCTTTCTTAATCATTTTTCCTTTGTTTTCCTTATTCTTATTGTTTATAGCTCTTTTTGGACATCTTGAAGCATAATGACCTATACCACCACAACTAAAAAATTTGAAGGGTAACTTACCTTTGTACTTACTAGTTCCCTTCTTCATCTTCCTAACAAAGTTAGCTTCCAAATCATCAAGATCTTCTCCTTCTAAATCTTCAAACTTTTTTTATTTCCTAGTCTTGAAAGTAGTCTCTACTTTTGTACCTTTCTTTAGTTTTCACATTTCAAATGCAGTTAGCATACTAATCAACTGATCTTTGGAATAATTTTCAAAATCTAATGTTTTCTCAATAGCAACTACCTTTTAATTGTAACAATCCAAAAGTCATCTGATAACTTTCTTCACTACTTTAGATTCTTTAACTGTTGCACCATAGCCTCTCATAGCACTTACCAACTCATCAAATCTCTCTATGTAGCCTTTAATTATTTTCTTCCTCAAAAATTTGCATCATTTCAAACTGTGCCTTCAAGTTCCACAAATTTGCTTATTTTACCTTTGGATCACCTTCATAAATGCTTTCTAGCTCATCCCAAACTTCTTTAGTTGTCTTCAAACTCATAACTTTAACTAATTCTGTATTTGAAAGACTATTCACAATAATAAATCTTGCCTTGGAATTGATCTCATGCACCTTAATTTATACACTTGTACTTGGACCATTTGAAGGTAGAGTATATTTAGTATGATAAGCCTTCTTAATCGCATATCCCTGAGCTACCAAATATCCTTCCACCTTTATCTTCCAAAACACATAATATGTTCCATCGAACCTAGGACATTCCAAAGTAACCTCGTTCGTAATCCCAGATCTGTTGGATGTTGTGGTTGTGTTGCTGATATGTGGTTGCCATTGATGTCAACACTATTAGCATTAATTCATTAGAAGTTGTATATGTCAAAAATATTGAGAAAATTGTAATGAGATGAGTTGTAGGTTGTCAATGATGAAGTGAAGTTTAGTATGTTGGTAAGTTTCGTACATTGATGATCAGAGGTTGTGGACTAAAGGGTTTGTTGTTGAGTGTATCTAGTTTATCCACGTCAAGTTTTAGAGATCCATGTGAAGATTTGATTGAGTTATGAAGATTTTCATTCTGATAGTTTTACTGTTGCTTTAGTTGGTGTTCATGATTGAAGATGATGTTATTTCAGTTAGTTCAGTTGCCGCAGATGCTTCTCTGGTGATTTGTGATGCTTGTGGATGTTTCTAGATCATGCTCTATCTTTGTTGCACATTTGCATTGATCATTGTGCTTGTGGTTGGCGATTTTCTCTTGCGTGTTCATGTTTTTCTTGTTCTTGGTGAACATGGTGGTTGTAGCATGTTGTGGATCTCTAAGGAGTAATTAATTGAAGTTTTTTCACATTGGGGATGTTGATTTGGGTCTTCACTAAGTTGTTGCTGACCTTGGTTGACTTGCATTAATAATCTTTAGTATTTTGGGCCAACAATTTATATTCATTCTATTATTTTTGTTGAGGCCGACATGAAGGGATGAAATTTCATGTTGCAGATATATAAGAGTGATTGTTTATTCATATTGGTGCATGCAAGTGTATGCCAAAGTGTGATTTTGTGTGTGTGTGTGTGTGTGAATATTGATCTAAATCATTCGAAGGAAGAGTAGTGTGTGAAGAAGAGTGAAGAGATGTTCATGTACTTAACCATAACTATGATCAGGCATTAGCTGATGCTATTCTATTAGTTAAAATCCCTACGGATGTAATATGATTCTTTCTGTAAGACAGTGTGTCTTCCTTTGGGTAGTTAGCCCTATTGTAATTGACCAATGAGCTCTAGGAAGTGTGTCTAAATGCAAGTGCATCCCCCATATTTCATTCTTTATAATTTTAACAGGGTATAATCTTGTGGACTGACCTCCACCATGGTTTTTCCCCTAATAGGGTTTCCACGTAAAATTCTTGGTGTTATGTGTGTCTCTAATGTGTTGATGATTTATGCTTTCATGGTTAATAATCAGATCTGAGAATAAAGTTAATAAGTTGAATAAGTTTTAAATTTCTTAGACAACTGATTCACCCCCCCTCTCAGTTGTCTGCCCTTGTGTTGCCAACAATTGGTATTAGAGTGGATTCCTTGGAAGAATTTTAACAACTTGAGGTGATCTGGGATGGTGAGTTACAAGAAGGATAGTCTGAGATTTGATGGAACAAATTATTCTCTATGGAAGACTTGAATGGAATGTCATTTGAGATGCATTGGTGAACCCTACTAGAACATCACATGTAATAGGTATGTTATTCCTCATAATGGTCCTACTACTATTGCTGAGATTAGAGATGTTGAGTATAATATCCAGGCTAAGGAAGCTTTGTTGAGTGCTTTGACTAATTTTGAGATGACAAATGTTATGGATCTGAAAACTGCATATGAGATCTAGAAAAAGTTGGAAACCTTGTATGAAGGTGATGCTAATGTGAATATTGGTAAGTTGCAAAGTCTGAAAGGGAAATATGAAAGGTTGAGAATGGGTGATGATAGGAATGTAGACACATAAAAATGACCTAGGCCTGCAAGCTCCATTTTTCACCTTTTTCTTCCTGGCGTAATTAAGACATTTTAATTATGTCCTTGGTCCACCTTCGACTATTAATTAAATAATTCATAATTATTTAATTAATTCATGTCTTTTTATTCTTCATGATTATTAAATAAATAAATTTTGTTTATTTATTTAATACGTCACTAATTGTCTAATATCTTCCCATAATTAAATAAATTTCTTAATTTATTTAATTATCTTTATTCATTATGTCTTCCTGATTATTAAATAAATAATTTTTGTTTGTTTATTTAATATGTCACTAATTCTTAAGTCTTCTTATAATTAAATAGATTCTTTAATTTATTTAATTATTGGTCAACTTCTCTAATTAAATAGTTATCTTTAATTATTTAATTATCTTATTTGACATTTCCCTCTTTTAGTAAATAATTTAAATTAATTATTTACTGTCATGTGGTCCCACCTTTTGAATTAAATTAATTTTTAATTCAAAATAGTCTTTTTCTTCAAAAATTAGGTAATTTCTATTATTATTTGATTTTCCATCCACCTCTTTTTTTGTGCTAATCTTATCTCTTGTCACATGCATTGTCAACCCTTGAAATGATTTTCTAAAAATCAATCTTGTCGATTTATTTTGAATTTTCTGTAATGCTTCCCTAACCCTAATTGTGGGTTGTCAAATTGAATCTTGTCCATTGATTCTAGGGCACTTGTCAACTTTTGATCTTGGCCATTCACTCAAAATTGCATTTTCTATAAAATAGCAATTTTGGTCTCATTGGATACCTCATACTACCTAGATCTCATGCAATCTTGTTTTGTCATCTCATGTCATCTTGCAATCTCATGCTCTTGCACTCTTGTCATTTTGTCATAGGAATATTTACATTTCATTTGGCATAATTTAGACATAGTTTAGATGCTTTCTAGTTGCATTATAGCTTAGTATTGCATGTAATCACTCAAATCCTTCAACATTTGCTTAGGACTTGTCATTGTCAAGATATTGCTCACATCAAATCTAAGGGAAACATCACATTTTTAGCAAGTTGAGAAGGTGTAATGGAGGTCAACCATGGAGAATGAAGACATTTTGGTGAGATTGTTTCATTTTTTTTCATTTTTTTCCTTTGCACTTCATTATTGCTTTGGGTTTTTATGTTAATGCACTAATCTACTAACCCTAGGAAAATTCCCTTAGTTACAAAGAACATTACTATTTTTATGCAAAGAGTGAATGAACTTGTGTGTGGTATCAGATGTGTTGGTGGATAGATAAATGAATCAAAGATTTTTGCTAAAGTGCTTAGATCCTTGTTTGATTCTTACAAATTCAAAGCTAGTGCTAATGAAGAGCTTTGTACTATAACAAATGTAACCAAAGACATGTTGGTTGGTAAGCTTACTGGTTTTGAGTTGAGTGAATTTGGTGATGCCCTTCCTAAGGTTGAATATGCATTTAAGGCTACTACTTCTGGAAGAGATAGATAGAGATATGATCCAGGTGAGAGGTCATCTAGAAAGACATTCAAGTATGAGGATGAAATCAGACAGATTGAAGAAGAAGAAAGAGAGCTGGAAGAGTTGGAAGCACTTATTGTCAAAAGAGTATTGAAAGGAAAAGGTAAGTATGAAGGGAAATTTCCTCTTAAATGTTTTTCTTGCAATAAGATAGGTCATTTTGCATCAAGGTGTCCAAAAAGAACTCCTAAACCAAGACATAACAAGCCTAGATTTCAAAAGAAGTGTTACTATGCTACTGATGAAGGTGTGACAGATGATGAATCTGATAAAGGAAATAGAAGTGATGATGAATGGGTATTTATTGCTATCAAGGAAAACAAGCATGTATCTACTGAATTTTCTAGTTGTACAAATGTGGAGAAAGCCCTAGTTGTTGGAGTTTAAGAGAAAGATGAATGGGTGATTGACAGTGGATGTTCACATCATATGACAGGAAATAAAAGTAAGTTTGTAAGATTGGAAAAGTATGATGGTGGTGTTGTGAGATTTGGTCATAATACAATTGGTGTGATCCATGGAAGATAATGCATTTCTCTTGATGGTAAGCATAATACTGATGATTTCATGTATGTGGAAGGCTTGAAGCATAATGTTTTAAGTGTTGGTCAGATGGTTGATAAGGGATACAATCTTCAATTCAAGGATGGAAAGTGCAAAATATTGAGTTTCGAAAATGTAATTGCATCAGGTACAAAAACAAAAGGTAATATCTTTCACTTGAGTTCTACTAGTAAAAGTTGTTTGATTTCTTAGGTTGATGAAAGTTGGTTATGGCATAGGAGAAAGTGTCATGTTAACTCTAATAATATTATCAAGATAAGTTCTACTAAGGTTGTGAGAGATCTACCTAAGTTGGTGAAACCTACTAATGTCATATGCAAGGAATGTCAGTTAGGAAAGCAAACTAGAATTTCATTTTGAAGCAACACCATTGTTCAAATGAATTATTAGAACTTGTGCATACTAATCTATGTGGTCCCTATAAGGTCAAAATTTTACAAGGTTACAGGTACTTCATGTTACTCATTGATGATTATTCAAGAATGGTGTGGGTTACTTTCTTAAGGGAGAAATCTGAAGCACTGCAAAATTTTAAGACCTTTAAGGCTATGGTTGAGATAGAGACATGCTTGAAGATTAAATGTCTGAGATCAGATAGAGGTGGTGAATTCACTTTTGGTGAATTTATTTCCTTTTGTGAAGAACATGGAATAAAGAGATAAATATCTACACCACAGACCCCTCAGGAAAATTGAGTTATGGAAAGGAAGAATAGAACAATTGAAGATGCTACTAGAACTATGATGCTAGTGTTGGCACAACAAGGACACACAACTGAGAGGGGGGGTGAATCAGTTGTGACAGAAACTAAAACTCTTCTCTTAAATCTTAACTTAATCTCAGAACTGATGAATAAGCAATTAACCATAAATAATCAACACATCAGAGAGACAAATAACACAAATATTTTTTGCATGGAAACCCTATTGGGGAAAAACCATGGTGGATGTTCGTCCACAAGATTATACTCTGCTAGAAGTATAAAAGAAACAATAAGGGGAATTCCCATGCATTCAGGCACACCGCCTAGAGCTCACTACTCAATTACAAAAGAGGACTCACTATCCAACAATAGAGTTTGGATTAAAACCATCCAAGATTTGTGAACTAAAAAAATATCTTCTTCACAAGCCTGATTACAGTTCCAATTAAGCTCAACACTTCTTCACACTCTGCTCAGCAATCGAATGGTATTCACACATACACACATAGGAGCACACGATGCATCATCACCAACAATGAACTAATCACCCTTATATATCAGCTACATGAAATTCCATCACCTCTTCGTTGGCCAAAGAAAATATATATATTTGTAATGTCGGCCCAAATTTACAAATAAAATTTTAATGTGTATCCACCAAGGTCAGCCACAACATAGTGGAGACCCAAATAAATATCTCCAACACAAGAATACTTTGATTAATTACACCTCGAAGATCCACAACACGCTACCAATGACATGTCAGCCAGGAACAAGAAAAACTAAACATGCACACAAAGATCTTCAACCACGAAATATTTTGAATAATGTGGATGTACCAAAAAGATAAAGAATGATCTAGAGACACCACATAACACAAAGAAACAACAAAGAAGCATCTGAAAATTGAGAAAACAAGAATTACACAAACTTCATTTAGGAACACTAACAGAGACTAGCAACACACTGTCATACCACATCATACTCAAAACTTCACGCAGACCTTTGAAACTTCCGATAGATGATCTAGAAAAATTCAAAATTAGACCCTTAAATCCACATCAGCTAATCTTCAATGTACATAACACAATGCCTTCTTGACCTGCACAGTTCCACTGGGAACCAGAAATACTTTCTTTTACATTTTTCTCAATATCCTCGACATATACAGTCTTCAATGCACCAAATGCTAATAGTGTTGGCATCAATGACAACCACATATCAAAAACCATATCCACAACATCCAACAACTGGAAGGAAATGTCCCTCATATCTATTGGAGAGAAACTGTGAGTACTATTATGTACACACTCAACTGGGTACAAATCAAAGGTGATACTAGTAAGACCCCTTTTGAGCTATGGACTGGTCAAAAGCCTACTATTAAGTACTTCAAGATATTTGGAAGAAAATTTTATATCAAGAGAGATGAAGATATAGGAAAGTTTGATGCTAGGAGTGATGAAGGTATCTTTCTAGGTTATTCTACTAATAGCAAGGCCTACCGGTGTTACAATAAAAGATTGAGGAAAATGGTTGAAAGTGAAAATGTCAAGGTTGATGAGGACTTAGGTACACCATCCAGAACTTGTGGATATGATTCTGATGATCAGAATGTTAGTACAAACAAAGGAAAGTAGGTACAAACAACAAATAAAGTGCAAATCATTTCGGTGGATTAGAAAAATCAAGAGGAAGAAGAAACCAATGAAGCTACAGAAGAGAGAACACAAGAGCCTAAAGTTGAAGAAAAACCTAAGAAGACTCTAAGGTATGTAAGATTGAATCATTCAGAAGATCATATTATAGGTGATAAGAACAAAGGTGTCCAGACTAGGAGAAATATTGTAGAAGAATACTGCTTGATTTCAAAGACTGAGCCTACTAATGTGAATGAAGCATGTAAAGTTGAGCATTGGGTTGAAGCAATGAAAGAGGAACTAAAACAGATTGAGAAGAATGATACATGGACTCTTGTTCCTCGACCTAAGGATAAGAATGTCATTGGAACTAAATGGGTCTTTAGAAACAAAGTAAGATTGGTATGCAAAGGATATTCATAGATGGAAGGAATTGATTTTGAAGATACTTTT
The DNA here is from genome assembly GCA_007258455.2 of Sequoia sempervirens. Lineage (NCBI taxonomy): Eukaryota > Viridiplantae > Streptophyta > Pinopsida > Cupressales > Cupressaceae > Sequoia > Sequoia sempervirens. The sequence goes on from VDFB02193867.1 coordinate 155,949,659, forward strand.
TCCCCCGCTGCTAGAATTGAAGTTTTTTATTAGATGGATGTCAAGTCAGCCTTTCTGAATGGTGAATTGGAAGAAGAGGTGTATGTTGAGCAACCTGATGGATTTCAGTTGACTGATAAGGGAGATATGGTGTGTCGATTGAAGAAATCATTGTATGGACTCAAGCAAGCTACTAGATCCTGGTATGCCAGATTGGACAAGTATTTGTTGAAGCTTGGATTTAACAAAGGTATTGGTGATAGTAATCTGTATTTCAAGAATGATGATAAAGATTTGATTGTTGAAGTCTTTGTTGATGATATCATTTTTGGAGGAGATGACGGTTTGTGCATGAATTTTGCTAATGAGATGCATAATGAATTTCAGATGTCAATGATTGGTGAGATGAAATTAATTTTGGGATTGCAAATTACTCAGTTAGATAAAGGGATTTGTATATCTTAATCCAAGTATGTGAAGGAATTGCTGAAGAAGTTCGGTATGGAAGATTCAAAGCCAGTTGGTACACTTATGGTGAATGGATGCAAGTTGACAACAGAAGATGATTCCTGAAAGAAAATCAGACCAAATACAGATCAATGATTGATGGATTGTTGTATTTAACTCAAAGTAGGCTTAATATCATGAATGTTGTATGTATTGTTGCAAGATTTCAAGTTGATCTGAAGGAATCTCATGTGACTGTTGTGAAGACAATTTTTAGATACTTGAAGGGAATAGTTGACTTTTTCCTATGGTATCCTAAAGATGATGATCTTACTTTGAGTGCCTTTACTAATGTTGATTGGGCAAGAGACGTAAATGATAGGAAAAATACTAGTGATGGAGCATTTTTCTTGGGTAAGAAGCTGATTTCATGGTTAAGTAAGAAGCAGAATGTCATTTCCTTATCTATTGCAGAGGTTGAATACATTTTTGTTGCTAACAATTGTACTCAATTCCTATGGATGATGTAGATGTTGAAGGATATCGGAGTTGTGTATAATGAGCCTATTGCTATATTCTATGATAATTCAAGTACCATTAACATTTCTATAAATGTGATGTTGCATTCAAAAACAAAGCATATATCTATTAAGTTTCACTTTTTGAGAGAGAAGGTAAGTGAAAAGGAAGTAAGACTGGAGTATGTGCCTACTAAGGAGCAGATTGCAAATATCTTTACCAAGTCATTGCCTAAGGATACTTTTGAGTATCTCAAAGGGAAGTTAGGGGTGATTACCCCTCCTAATCAGAACTATGATGCATTGCTTTGCATTAGTCTATGCATTTCATAGTCATATCTTGTTTCAAATTGATGTTGTAGTGGTTGCTACTTAGGGAGAGTAGTGAGATGTTTAGATGCTCAGATATGTGGTTTAGAGTTTGTGTGGAGATTAGAGATCTTTTTAATTGATGTCAAAGGGGGAGAAGAGTCATTTGAAAAATTGGTGATTATCTGAGGAGAAGAGTCTTGTGGGGAGAAGATCATGTGAAAGAGTTAATGAGTTGAAACCTAAGGGGGAGTAAGTGTCAAGAGTTAGTTGTGTTGATGGTGTTTTTCACATCATGTGTTTCCATCAATGCCAAAGGGGGAGATTGTTGGATGGTGTGGTTATCATTGATGTCAACACTATTAGCATTAATTCATTAGAAGTTGTATATGTCGAAGATATTAAGAAAATTGTAATGAGATGAGCTGCAGGTTGCTAGTGGTGAAGTGAAGTTCAGTATGTTGGTAAGTTATGTGCATTGATGATCAGAGGTTGTGGACTAACGGGTTTGTTTCTGAGTGTATCTAGTTTATCCACGTCGAGTTTCAAAGATCCGCGTGAAGATTTGATTGAGTTATGAATATTTTCATTCTGACAATTTTTATGTTGCTTCAGTTGGTGTTCCTAATTGAAGATGATGCTATTTCAGTTAGTTCAGTTGCCACGGATGCTTCTCTGGTGATTCATAATGTTTGTGGATTTTTCTAGATTGTGCTCTATCTTTGTTGTACATCCACATTGATCGTTGTGCTTGTGGTTGGAAATTTTCTCTTGTGTGTTCATGTTTTTCTTGTTCTTGGCTAGCATGGTGGTTGTAGCATGTTGTGGATCTTTAAGGAGTAATTAATTGAAGTTTTTTCATGTTGGAGATTTTGATTTGGGTCTTCACTAAGCTGTGGCTGACCTTGGTTGATTCGTATTAATAATCTTTAGTATTTTGGGTCAACAGTTTATATTCATTGTATTATTTTTGTTGAGGCTGAGATGAAGGGATGAAATTTCATGTTGCAGATATATAAGAGAAATTTTTTGTTCGAATTGGTGCGTGCGAGTGTATGCCAGAGTGTGCTTTTGTGTGTGTGTGTGAATATTGATCTAAATCATTCGAAGGTAGAGCAGTGTGTGAAGAAGAGTGAAGAGATGTTCATGGGATTAACCAAAACTGTGATCAGGCATTAGCAGACGTTATTCTATCAGTTCAAATCCCTGTGCATGTAATCTGATTCTTTCTATAAGACAGTGTGTCTTCCTTTGGGTGGTTAGCCTTGTTGTAATTAAGCAGTGAGCTCTAGGCAATGTGCCTGCATGCAAGTGCATTCCCCATATTTCATTATTTATACTTTTAATAGGGTATATAATCTTGCGAACTAACCTCCATCGTGGTTTTTCCCCTAACATGGTTTCCACGTAAAAATCTTGGTGTTATGTGTGTCTCTAATGTGTTGATGATTTATGCTTTCATGGTTAATAATCAGATCTGAGAGTAAAGTTAATAAGTTGAATAAGTTTTAAATTTCTCAGACAATTGATTCACCCCCCCTCTCAGTTGTTTCCCCTTGTGTTTCCAACAATATCTACCTCAAGTAGTTAAGCTCTTCTCCAAGGAACCTTGCTCTGATACCAATTGTTTAAATGAAAAAGACAACTGAGAGGGGAGGTGAATTATTTTTATCAAATTAAACCTTCAAAACCCTCAACAGTAATCAAATCCAAATAAATTCTTTAAACCCTTATTCTATTAATGTGATTAAACATGAAATATAGATAATAGAAACTAAAATCACAACACCATACACAAGAGAACACCAAATTTATGTGGAAAACCTAATGAGGTAAAAACCATAGTGAGGATTAGCTCACAATATAAGTAATAGCACAATTGATACAAAGGGGCTCACAACTAGAATAGGGCACACTATCCAAAAGGGATCACAACTAGGGCTCACTTCCATAGAAAGAAATATAAGAATATAGAAGATGAATGTTACATAGAGAACACTTCTCAATGCAACAAGGAATCCATCACAATTTCGAGCACACCTTTGTACTCTTGTATGAATGATTTCAGATGCCTTTAGTTGATTTCCTTCAGGAACCCTAACACTTAAATTTGCACTGCTCTGATCAAATTCACATCACACAATTTACTCACATCAATCTTGCATCTATCTTTCTTCTTACCTCTTTCATACCTCAACTCACAACAACACCATACATATTTATATCAATCTTAATGTCAAAAACCTTCTCCAATGTCAATAACTAGCCATTGTACATATAAATTCAAAATAGGTTGGAACCTAAACATTCAAGTGATGGATAGGAATGAAGGAAACCTACAAAACCCCTTAATTAGGACAAAAATAGATCCCAAAACACTTCTACATGCTTATATGGTGTATGGTGAACCAAAGGTTGCTTGCACAATCTCCTAGAAGACCTTTTCACTACCTTCACCCAAGAACCTGACAACTTCTAGGCTCTGATTAGACTTAGGTCATTAACTAAGTCTTGCTTCAACTCTGTTTCAAGAGTCTCACTCCTTGTGCTTAACCTTGGAGGACTTAACACCATTTGAATTTGCAATCTTCTTCCAACACCTAGAAGGATCTAAGTGCCAACTTCATCATCTTGCTCGAACTACTTGCAGGGGTGTTAGAAACTCTATTTCCTTGCATTTCACATTCAACTGAACACATCTTGGAGGGTCTTCAGTCTTCAATTCTACCGATCTCAAGATTTTTCCTTGAAGAGGCCTATTCCTTGTAGCCCTTACCAGTCACTTTTCTGCTTTTCTTGGTTAAACTCTCCAAGCAACCTAGCAAATAAATGGCACTTTCAAACACCCTTTTTAGTCTTTTAAAACATTCACAGGGTTTCAGACCCCTGTCTCCTCCGTACAATGGCTTCCTACAATCAAGGGTGAAAAGGGCTATTAGGCCTAATTCTTAGGGTTTCTCTGGTTTCTTATTTCTTTCTCACATAAATGGATTGGTCAAGCCTCAATCCTTCTAGCATCCTTGTATTTGGTCATGTCCCACCTGGAACTATACTTTTCCGTACAGTACTTTCTTCCCCTACCTAAGTTCTTAACTTTTCTCTATCAAACTCCTAACCGGACTGTCCTAGCTCGCCTAGGGTTTGATCTTAAAAATACTTGCTCCATTCCCTACACTCCCTACTGCTAAATATATACAAGTGATTGGCTCCCCTGTCATTTCAATCCAATCTCAGGGTGATCCCGTGATTGGATTTTATGGGGGAGCCATTTAAAAACTGACTGCTCAAAACAAAGTTTACAAACCCTCTACAACCTAACTTATGAATTCAAAACAACAACTCTACTCTAAGCAACCTGATTACCAAATGAAAGATGCTCAAAACTATTCTATGAACTCAAATACAGTGCTAATTTAGTATATACATTGCCTTTGATAGCTCTGTTTCTCAAGATACACGGGTAAACACAGGAAATGCAGAATTTCTTTATTCACACCAAAACCAAAACTTGATTACAATGCCTTCTAACTGCTTTCTACGAGCCACCACACCTACTTAGAGGCCTTTTCCATGTTTCAATGGAAGTTGATCGATCCCACACTCCTGATTTCAAGGGAATCCAATATAACTAAGTTGCATGCAATCTCACAAAATGTTGTCATGCAATTTTACAACAACTTTTGCAACTTCCATCATTGTGTCATGATCCTAAATCTTAGGACCTCTAACTCCTTGATTTCGAACCATCAACTTCCTCAACTACCTCTTGGCATCTTCTAACAACAAGGATGTGGTTATAACACACTTAAGGCTCAACCTTCCAACATAAATTGTCCAAAGCTAAATAAAGCAACATTTAACAACAATGATAAACTAAGATGACTTTAGTCCTAGTGACTAACTCACCACACACAAAAAAGACCTTCTAAGGTCCAAAATAAACACACCATTATCCTGACTTGGCTAAGGCCAGGTACAAGCCAAAATTGATAACAAACACAATGGAGGTTAGCCTAGGTGCTCATGCACCATTATACAAGTCTCGCATGTAGTGTTAAACACAAGGTCAGCTAACACCCATGCAAAACAACATAATCACTTAGTACACACTTTCGCAAATAAACCTGATACTTCTAAACAACATAATTCACTTGAAAAAAATCCAAAATAGTCCATGAAATACTTAAGATTCATCAAATACTTCATCCAAGCTTGCATCATACAAGCACTTCAACTCAAAGCAACTGGTAACCCTTATTTGCATACTAATAAATGAAACTCACTTTGCACTACACCAAATCAAGTAAAATCTTGAATATAGAAAGATACAAGTATAATAAAAAAACTTCCCAAATCCATACAACCTGAAGCCAAATAGTGGAGAAACACAAAGCAAATACATTTCTCCCAGGCCACAGAAAACATCACTAAATAATTGGTTCACACACTAGTGAAAATATCTTGCACTGTACAATGATCCATAAATCTAAATTCTAAATATAGCAACATCTGACAACCTTGAATAACCTGTAAGATCTATACAGGCATAGCATCAACATAGAAGAAAGGTAGAGCACAATATCAAAGCACACTATGAACACTTGCACAACATAGTTTACTCTATTTAACAAATTTTCTAAAAATCACTTAGAAACCAAGTACTAGAGACATCATCTCAGCTCATTACTTCATTCCAAGTCATCTTCAGACCCTACAACAAAATGATGGCTCCATGTACTCACAACACTTCCTCAAGGTCTTAACTATACATGCACAACTTGCATCAACCTATTTTCCTCTTTTTCATAATTTTCTGAATATCCTCAACATCTTCATCCCATAGTTGATATCAATGACAACACCATTTAGTAGAATCCCTATTGACATCAATGAAAACACCTTCATACTTGCAACAACAACCAACCCAACTTATAATATCTCCTCTTATAAGATGCAAAGAGGCCTAAAAGTGAGGATCCGAATTACCATGGTCTCATTGATTGCATCCTTGATGATGCACACAAGGTATGGATTGGTCTCAAGAGGAGGTGGAAGTTGGAGGTACTGTAGCAATAACACAAGAGGTACTACCCCAATGATCCAAATAAACTTGTAAGTGAGAAATCTCAAGTACAAAATTATTTTCTTACAATTTAATCTACATAAACACATTAGAACATAACTTTATTATAAAGAAAAAATTTCAATCAATAGAATAGCTAGAATAATAACTGAATTTCTACCTTTTTAGATGCTAAAAATAATATCCACCCTAAAAGCATGCTCAATGTATTTTATGGATATTTTATGTCAATCCCCTAACAACACTATATTCCAAGAAAAAGGCTTATTCCTAAAAGGCCTAAAGAAATAATCAATTGAAGTCCAAGCATCTTGAGCTCTAGGATAGAACTAGAAGAGATGTTTGAGAGTCTCTTGATGACCATAAAAAGGAAATTTAGTATTATATATCCCCAAGTAGATTAACTTGGAACTAATAGGGAGGCCTTGAAAAGGAATACACAAGAAAGAATAGTCAAGCTTTGGTTCAAGAATAGAAAACCAAATGGTTTGAAATTTGTGTTTTCAAACTAATAACGAGGAATATACAAGACATTTTTATTAAGAGTGGGCACCATAGGAAAATGAGATAAAAGATAAGAATGTCATTTTTGAGGCTTATAATTCTAAGATATTTTATTAGGAACCCACAATTTACAAAACTATATGCCATGTTTTTGAACCACATCAGTTGGGATGTCACCAATAGTAGCATCAAAGGTTTCACAATCCTAATTATAAAGATGAAACTTTTCCTTAGATTAATTCTAGAATAAACTATTCTTGGTAGCCTTAGAAAAATATCAAGGTTTCACCCCCTTTTTTGAAAACGTCAAAGTATGGACCCATAGAATCATAGGAAGAGGGTGATTTTGACATTGTATAATACAAGACCGTCAAATAATTTGTTGATTGATTAAAATACCATTACAATAACTATACCCATACCAAAGGAGTCAAGGATTCATAAATTCCCATTCCTACCAAGTAATTTTCACCATAAAATTCCATTGAAATTGAATAGAATATTTCATTATAAGGAGGGTGTAAAGACCAATCCCCTTCCAGTTAGGTCTCCCAATAAGATGACTAGAAGAAATATAATCCCACACCAAAAAAATTTAATCCTCATGAACATCTAAAGCATGAATGATCCCCTTAGTTTTAACATAGATCCGAGCCTTTACACTAAGTGGAAATTAAACCTAGCCCACCTAAATCATGAGGGTGACAACAATTATCCCAACCCACTTGATGAAAACCTTAATGATTATTTGAGTAGTGTAGTGTTGTAAATTATCACCCTTGAAAATTTCACACTAGGTTTGGTACCCTCTCAAGTGCATGTGCCTATTTATGCTTATTATTTACTCATTTAAATTGTCATTTTTGGGAAATTGAATTAAATTCAAGAAACTAAATTAAATATTGATTTAACAAACATTTAAAAAGATAAAATCGCTAGAATAGGGTGTCGAGCACCTCTGTCCTACCTAATCAAGCCCTAAATCTCATATCTTAATGTTGGCATCAATATATTCATGAATTCAAATTCAATTGTCGACTTGTCTTAACAATTAATGTAAGATATATTAAAACTCATATAAATATAAGTATTTCCATCCATTTGAACATCTAAGAAATTTAAAGATTACTCTAGCAACCTAAAGGATATTAATACAATTTCAATAGTGAAAAAAGTAGATGATCCACAATACTATTTCAACCAATTACAAGTCTACAACACATCAATGCTTATATTTTTTTATTATGAGTACTAACATTTATTTGATCTTTAAGAATCCTTCAATTTCTCCTTGTATGTAAAGAGAAAAGTGACTTTATTCCAAAGGAATACAAATCTAAGTGGCAAGTTAGAGCAATGTTATTAATCATTCATATTTATCCATTCTCATATGAGCATGTGATTTATATCATTATCATCATAGCCATTTGTGGAGGTGGAAACACCAAAATGGGGTTTGACCAAGGAAAGCCCCTATATGGCACAACCATTATCCCCTTGTCCCTCTTGCAGGTTACAAGTCTGAGGTCGATTCAAATGGATTTGAGATCTCAAGGCTTTAAAAACTTAATTCAATAATTCATGTACCTTTCATCATCAAATTTGAGAAAGTTGATTATTCTAAACTATCATACTTTGGGAATTGATCTTAGTTGTTAGAGATATTTAGATTGTGATGCATCTATGCAGATTCTAAAACCCTAAAAGTTAGCACTTATAAACTAGGGTGCCTAGCACCTTGTCCTACTAGTGTTGCCTCATATTATAATTCTAGGTTCCTACTTTTCTATATTTTCTAGTTCTACTTTTTGTTTCTATCCTTTTTCTCTCAATTTTCATAATTTTGTAATAGTGTGTCTCTTTAATATTAATTCACCTAGTTTGCTATATTTCACAATCAAACATCACAACCACATTCACCAAAAAAAAGAGGACCAAAACCCTAACCAAACTTTTGGCTCTCCCTTGATGATAGCAACCAAATAGTTTCTCTTGGTTATTTTTATGTCCCCCAATGTTCATGTTGGAATGTGTGATTTAAGTAAGGTGTTTAGCCTAGATCCCATTTCACTATCTCATATTTTGGTGAACTCAATGTCTCCTACACTTGTATTTTTTATTATTTATTAGCATATATTCTATAATCTAATCAAGCATTAAGCTATTTAAATATATTATTTCTTATATTCCTTCAACATACTATGTATAAATTTTGAAAATAAAGTATTGCATTTCTTTGTTCATCAAATATTAAGCATTTTGGTGAGTCCAAATTAGGTTATATTTTGTAAAAAAAATAGATTTAAGTGTAGATTTTTAAATATAATTTATTTCATTAAAAAATTATATTCATTGAATATCTCATTTTCTTATGCTTGAGAATTATATGTTTACATTGGAAAGAAAAGCATTTTTTTTTTTCTCTTTTGATTTGTAAAATATAAAACCTAATACACGTTCTTCTAATATCTCATCGACATATCGGTCTTTTCACCACCTTTCTTCTACTTCTCTCATCACTTCTTATATCTTCTTCATCTTAGGAATATTTCTATGTCTTAAGTTTTGTAGTTGATTTATGAGTTTTACAACCTAGTGTTCAATAGACAACACTCTTGTGAGATGAAGTTATCAACTTATGACTTCTTGTGCTCTAGTTATCTCTAGTGTTGATCTTGAGTTCGTTAACTCATTCATTCAAGGAACTATAAAAACACAATCATATTTGAATCCTACTCATACTCTTACTTTACCAATGTCCTCTTCATCACAATCCCTTTATGACCATTTTGGGTTAGAAAATATTGTGGCTTATTTCCCACAGAAAAAAATCCAAAAGCTAGATCAATACTTGGCTAGTCTTCCTTTCCCTTTGAAATGTTGCTCCAACATTGGTGAGATCAAAATTCATTCTCACATACACATATGTACCCCATGGCATAGTGAAATCAGTTTTGTACTACTCAGACTCGACCTTCACCTAGTTATATCCTGAGAATTTGTCCATCATAGACAACAACTCATAGCCAATCACTCTCTACAACATTGCCTCCATATTTGGAAGGGGGTAGCTATCTTTGAGTGATGACATATTTAAATTCCTGAAATACACACATAACCTTATGTCTCCATTTTTCTTTCTCACTGGTACAAAATTTGATACCCAAGAGGAATGCTTGATTGGTTTGATAATGCTTCCATCTCTTAGTTTTGTAAGTTCTTCCTGCATTTTGGGTGCTAATGTAGGGTTTGTGGGTCGCTAATTTTTGTGTAAATGGTTTAGCATTAGGTTTTAATGGAATTTCATGTTGAAAGAGATCTTCTCTATATGCCTTGAGGTCATCATATGACCGAGAAAAAACATGTTTATACTTTCTAAACAAAGCTATAAGCATTTTTCTTACCTTAGAGTTGATCTTTTTTCCAATATATACTTTCTTAGGAGCAAGTTCTATTCCAAGGTTAACCTTTTCCACATCTTCCTATTTAATGGGTGTAGGCTTTAGATAGAATCTATCATGTCCATTGAATACTCTTTCTAATGCCACAAGTCCTTTTGGGATTTTGTTTCTCTTAAGTTGTACTACCTCTTGTCCAAAGATGGTTTCGTTTGCATCCACTTTCTCTACAAAGGCATTGAATTCTATCTCCTGAGATTCATATTGATCAATACAATGAAGGAACTTGATCAAATCTTCATCATCATTGAATACCTGCCAATTGTATATGTTATTTGGGACAATAGGTCTTATCTTGAATTCAACTTATGTGATTCCACTAATGTGATATCATCTCATTTAAGAGCCATACTAGCTAAGAAATATGCCATTATTTTCTTAGATCTCTCTATCCAATTTGTTGGAACCTTCAAATTTTCAAATTTGAAGTGCCCATATTGAAAATTTTGCCTTCACACACTCAAAAGTGCCCTTGAAAAAATCTTCCCAAGTGACCTACTTTGGAGGGTCACAATTTAGAGCCAGTTGATTTTCGTGCAAAACCCCTTTGTGGAAAAACTCACGTGACATATGTTAATGTGCATGCCAATTTTCAACTTCCCATGATGAGTTTTGATAACATTTTGAAAGGCAAAGCTGGAGGGTTTCGGCACTATTTTGTTGTTTGTGAGCTCTTTGTTTTGCGAAGTGGCCTTCTGTTCGAGCTTATACTTTGCAATTGGATGGTTTTCAACAAAAATAGATTGTTTATCTCCATTCTCCCCACATTAATGTACTCTCTAGTCTGATTTCAAAGCCTCATGATCTAATTTGCTATTTTTTGGAGATCAAAAGCAAATGCAGTTTGTTCACTTTTGTATTTGCATTTTCAAAACTTTTCAGGGAGGTCGAGTTTGACCCTCAATATCTTTTGAAGAGTGATGATTCAGGGAAATAAATATTACACACATACTCAGTGTACCCAAATGATCTTGTGTGTCTAGTGGCATTTCCCTAGGAGACGATTTGGTATTTTTTCGAAGTGGCAATTTGGTGAGCTTTAATTGGTTTTAAACAGGTATAGTTGCAAAAAAGTCTGACTGAGAAAATTTGAGGTTGAATATCTTGCACCTCATGACTTTTTTTTTCTGATTTGTTTGTTGCACTCCATTCTTGGGTCAAATTTCCACATGCTTGTAAATTTTCATGACTTGAAGAGGTCGTTTGACTAGTTTCCTAGAGCAATTCTAGAGTCCACTTGACCTATTTGAATCAATGTTCAAGTATGCTAGAAAACAAGTTTTAAAGGCAACCCAGTTCATCTTTTCACTTCAGATGCATATGCAAGCAGCCTTAGATCAATTTAAAGTGAATTTTATTTGAAAAAGGAAAAAAATTAGTCGGGCCCACATGGGGACCCAACATTCTTTACACACATTTGAATTTTTAAGTGCTTCAATGTTAATCAAGGAGACATAATGCACTTGAATGAAGTAATCTAGGTTTGTGTCATTATTAGTAGAAAGTGTTTTTCAAGGATTTCCAAATCCATTATATATGGAGACAACTGTGCTTTCAGATAATCCAGGATCATTCGAGTGACTGTTTCGTGATGCATAATAATGAGATAGTAATGAGTGACTATTAACATCCAAAACTTCAAGTATTTTAATGTATGGAGTCCTTCCATCAATTTGTAGAAGGAAATGACTTGAAGTCACCATGGGATAGAATCACCACACAATTCAATCTTGGTTGTTTGAACTACCACATGATACTAAAAAAGCAAATCTTTTAGCAAGACTAATATTGGAGATAATAGGCTATGCTTTCAATGATTAAAATGAGGAACAACAATTGTTGGACCATTTAATTTTATCTCACAAAGCTTGGCTCTTATTGAGCCAAAACATTTATTGTTGGATGATTGCAGCCTATCATCCTGAAGCCTGGAGTTGCACTCAATGTGGATAAAATAATTTTGCATACAAGATCACACTAGAGCACGTGGGTAGTTAGACTTGCAACAAAAGAACTATTTTGTAGAATGTGGTTGGCATTTGAGGTTTTGTGTCTTTGAATGGTTACCAAGAATGCATTCTATTTTTATTGATCTTATGGCAATGTTGCATGTGTAGCTTGGGGAATGTTTGATGAGTGTATCCAAGGGATTTGAATCAAGAATACTATGCATAGAAGAGGTACTTCAAAGTTTAACTGTTGAGAAAAAGGAATGAATTGATATCAGATCAACTTGAAAAATACATTTGTAGAGGTAGAAATTACCCCTTTTACAATCAATAGAAAGAGCTTGAGAATTGTGTTTCCTCTGTATTAAATTTGTTAGATAAATTTAATATAAATTTTCTACTTTAAAAAATAGTATTGTGGAAAATATGAATGCACATGGAAAACGGTATAAGGGAGTAGGATGTTGTGGAAACTTGGGTTGTAGGAGCCATTTACAATGTGATCACTATGTGATCAAGTCACAACACTATTTAATCTTGCTAGATTGTTTGAACAACTACAAGGTATTTAGTGATATGGGGATAGATCCAAATACCTAAGTATAGATGTTTTAAGTTCCACCTTGATGTGGTATCAAATTTTTACACACATGACAAGGGATTGATGCATTAGAGCAGTGGAAAGGCTAAGTTGTATCAAATCTAGACCATCTCCTGAAGAAAATGTTATGGAAACTCTAGATCTTATTGGGGTAAAGGTCCAACAAGGCATTGATGATGAAAAGTTAACTTTCTTCTTTGTAACTCGAACCTTTTCTATTATACCACATGGGGCAGCCACTGTGCAATTTTTGAAGGGTGAATTTGATATAGTAAAGGTAGATCTTTACATAGTTTGTGCCAACAGTGAGGAATGTATCTAAATCATTAGGGTTTCCTAATTTTAAGGGTCGATACCAAGTCTCAAAGTCTTAAATGAGATGTCATTAAAACCTAAATTGATTAGGACACATTTTGAAGTGGATGCCAACTTGAAAATGTTTGTGTTTGGTGCTTTGCAACATGAAATAAAAACTGGTGGCTGGATAATGAGCAAAAACACAATCAAAGTTATACATGTGAATTATATATGAAAGAATTGTGGCTGGCATTTCAATTGGGAGTCGAAACATTCTGCTGTTTCAAGTGGAAAGAAGCAACTAAAAACCTCACAAAGTGAATTGGGGCAACCATGGTGCTGCTTAAAGGAATCTATCTGATACTACAAATAGGAAACTTTTTACATAGTTGTAAAAATACACTATAGGAGATATTTGTTTTGGGATTGATATCATTGTGAGATTGTTGTGGGTTGTATCTTTGCTTAGATGATGGGCACGCAGGAAAGTCTCACTCATATTAACTCTTGGCAAAGGACACAATGCACTTGCAGTCAAAATGTTTCTAAATTGTTTAAGGAAATTATTTTTACGCCCCAGCTCTATTATATTTAGTTTGAACATCAAAATTGTTCGAGAGGGTTATATTTTAATCAAATACCATAAATTTCATTGTGTTGAGCTCGAATGTATTATGAAATACTGCGGCCATAAATTCAGTTCTAATGACTTTTCCCTCGGAATGGATTATAGAAGATAGTAGCCTACAGGAGAGGATTGCGTTGAGGAATGCAAAAGATATATTTCTTGCTGGAAAACTCCATTGTTTGTAATGGAGTAGTGGAACGTGAAATACAACAAAGTGGTGGAGTTTCCTTGATCGAATATCATTGTTGTGTTTTCCTTTTTCTGTGTTGTTTTTGAGATAAAGAAAAATTGTCTTGTTTCCATCGTGCATCGCTCATCGATGTCTCTTCTTTTTCTTTGTATCATTTATGGGGAAGGTGTTTTGTTTCCATCACAAATGGAAACCTCCATTCCCAAATACATCTATGATTAGTGATGAGATGGGTTGCATAGTCATTATTGTGCATCGCTTATTAATGTTTTCATTTTCATTCCTATTTGAGATGTGCGATGGTGATATATAGAATATGTGCAATATGATGGTGGGACCAATAAATGAATTTATTTAAAATAATTTCCAGCAGTGAGTAAAAATAAAAGCTTTTGATACTCTGGGGAATATTTAAAATGTGAAGGTGAAATTGTAAGGCCAAATTAAGTTCCAATAGAATGATTTTCACCCATCGTTGTTTGCATTATATTTTTCTCCACACATTAGAGATCTGCAATGGAGAGATAATATTGTTAGAAACCAAGATCTGAAATGCAAACCAAAAAAGTCTTCCATAGAAGCGAAAAAATATATATATATATATATATTTGCAAGAAGATGTGCAAAATATTATTATTCAGGAATTAATAATTACATGAGATAATTTTCTTTATAAAAGCAAAGATATGCATAACCCTAATCTTATCTTGAGCAACAAGATAGCTCAACAAGATAAGGATGAGAATAATTAACCTAGGAATTAAATATTACCTAAGTAAAGTTATGCAAGTGCAATTAAATATTAATTACACTAACACCCCCCCATAAGTGCAACTTAGGGAGACTAAAAAAGCATGCACCTAAAAAACTAAGATGAATGCAAGGAAGCATGAATGGGTCTCGGCAACAAAGGCCTAATCAGGTACCCATGTACAAATGCAATAATGAGGTAGAGAAGGAAAACCCAATGGGACAAAACCCCCCTACAATGAGATGACTACTGCAAAGAAACATTGGAAGAACACTATGGAGTAACACTGGAACTATAATCTGACAAGCAAGGAAAGATACTTTTATCTACAAGAAACCAAATCGAAATCATAATAATGTGACAGCAGACCTGATGCCATGGAACACTGGAAAACTCACAAACTAGAACAACCCTAGAATCTGTGAAGCAACAGTAGATGAAATGATGACAGAATCTAGAAATTGTGTATCTCGATGTCGATGTCAAACTGAGACTAAAACTATTCCATGGGAACAAGTACCATAAAGACTCTGGAACATTAACCATAAAAATATGGCCCTCAAACTGAGAAGGATCTGAATCAATGCGGATCAATAACCATAAACTCCCAATCTGAAGTGTGAACCGATGTGAATCTGATATGTGTCAAGTTAAAGCAAGATGTGGCCAAAAGAAACTAAGAAACTAGATATAACCCATGTGAGCTATCAACAAATCAAGATGGAGATCAAAGTGCATGCACACTCTAATTAGATTATTATGCAAGAAACCCCCCTGATGGAAATTTTTCTTAGTTCATTTATTACAATAACCCAATGATTGTAAAAGGAAAGAATTTTAAATGTGCATAAACAAAATATAAGATGATGTGGTATTGAAATCAAGTGCAAATATTCAAGCTTCACCTTTCCAACTGCCAAAACATCCAAGTAATCTCCAAAACACCCATCGGGAAAAATTTGGAATAAATATAAACCTTGGATAGATACAGAAAAATTGCATGGACAACATCAGAGAGCTCCTCAATACCTTTCCAACGCCGCAAAGAAGGCAAAAATCGGAGATCGTGGCAAAAATTTATGAGCTCGGAAGCCATAAATGAACATTTGACTTCAAACAGAAATAAATTTAGATAAACAAAAAAATAAAGAAAAATAAACTGCACCATAGGATAGTACTCAGAACCATCTTTCGGAAAATATTTCATTTTTGAAAATCCAAGTTCAGACGCAAAAGTTATGCCCAAAATACCAAAACTCCTCCAAAAGGGTTTAGAGTTAAGCCTGGCAGCTAGGCTAACCGCTAGCATTAACTGCTAGCATTAACCACTAGCGATTAACTGATGGTGGCGCCCATTAACTCTTATTTTTTTTTTTAAATTCTTGGATTGCGCATCGTACCAGTCCGTACGACCCATAAATGAAAAAAAATTACCTCCCGGAGTCACTGTGTCTGATTTTGACGATTTGACAGTCAATTTTAGGGTCTTTGGGTGCTTTGAATGCGATGGTGAGGTCCGTTTGGGCTGAAAACTCTTCAAAATTTTAGGTACACTCTGGATCTAGAAACCCTCATAAACTTCAAATCCTCGTAGATCTAACAAACGATGGCCAAAATTAGAAAAATAAAAGCCAATCTTGACTTTTTCCAACACTCTGAATCCAATGGTGAAGCCTAATCTGATCCAAGATGGTACATAGATGAATTCAAGGCATGATACCCTCAAGGAATCCTAAACGAACTCTACGAATATTTTCTCAAAAATTTGAGAAGGGTTTGCAAATCAAAGCTCTGATACCATGTTAGAAACCAAGATCTGAAATGCAAACCAAAAAAACCTTCCACAAAAGAGAAAAACTAGAAAAATCAAATATTTGCAAGAATATGTGAAAAATATTATTATTCAGGAATTAATAATTACATGAGATAATTTTCTTTATAAAAGCAAAGATATGCATAACCCTAATCTTATCTTGAGCAACAAGATAGCTCAACAAGATAAGGATGAGAAAAATTAACCTAGGAATTAAATATCACCTAAGTAAAATTATGCAAGTGCAATTAAATATTAATTACACTAATAAATATTGCTTATGGCTAATTGTATATTTCATTTTCTATTTGCATCAAAGATTTGTGATGCTTGTAAAGTTTGAGTAAATGATGGTGGGGCCCGAAATTCATTTTAACATTATCATTTGATAATGTTTAAAGATGAGTGTGTGGATGTGAAAATCTGCATTTTGGTTAAAATCCTAACACACAAAGCATGATTAGCATTTTAAAACAAAGTCAATAATCAACATCCCTATGAAATAAATCAACATGCTTCATGATGCAATCAAAACAACAAAAGGATTAGATAAACTAATTGAAAGCATACAATAAAACATGAAGTAAATCATATCTCATAGTGGATTGGTGCTTCTATGGAAAGAATCCCTTTCCCAATCCTTTGCTAAGCTAAATGATGCAATGCCTTGAGATGGAGTGGATGGACAAAATCAGTTCTCAATTGAAGAGAGTGACTTTTCATTAGCTTTGTGGATTTGTGGAGAATCGGCCCTCTACTTATAGATTCTCAAGTTGAAAGAATGCTCATAAGAGAGCAACGTGGGATAAAGATTTGGCCAATGAGATGAAGCCACTTGTCAACTTGTGAGTGGTTGAGGAATGTGCAAGTTTTGGTTAATGTGCCAAAGAGGGAGAGATTTCAAATTTGAATTTGAGAGATAAATGATGAATTTGACTTGTGCAAGAGACATGTAAGAGCCATGTAAGAGCTCATAAATGATTTGTTGGATGTACATGTCCACTTGTTTTTGAATTCAAACTTGAGGGAATATTCCTCAAAGATGCCATCTTGATGGAAAATGTTGATTTATAAATGAATTAAAATGCTTTATTGGTGCAAGTGGGAAAAGCTAGAGGATGTGATGGGTGGTTAGGTTAGATTAATTAGGATTAGCTTAGTTAAGATGATGATTAAGATGCTTTGACCCTTTTGATTTAAATATTTTGATTTATTTAAATCAAAAGGGATGGAAGGTGATTTCAGACTTAATTAAATAAAGGTTTGATTTATTTAGTCAAGGAGGGTGATGTTAGGATCAAGTTGATTTATTTAATTTAAATTGATGACTTTAGGAGATTGATAAATAAACTTGATTTATTTGATGAATGCATGAATATGGACTAATCAAATGCATGATGTCAATTTCACCTGTCTACAGAGTGAAAATAAAAAAAGTGAAAATCATTCGTGAACGACTTGTTTACAACTATTTTAAACTTTAAAGTATTTATAGAAATCTTAAATCAAAACTTTTATTTGCTAGAAGTAAAATATTTCATAGAGACTGCTACAAGACAATGAAATAAAAAATGCTCAGATAAGAGGAATTGTCTACAACAAAGTAAAGGGATTTTCATGGTGAAAATGGAGCAAGTTTTCATCTACGGGGTAAATGGATGAAGTGAAAGTTTCCGATGAAGAAGAGAATATATTTCTGTTACAAGTAATGATGGAGTGACAATGCAAGGGAAGATGGGATTTTTCAAGCAGTGGGGGCATTTACAGATCAACAAACCTAAATATGCCAAGTGTCTTCTTTTGATCTCTACTTATGGTTTCTTTCTCCTTAATTGTTATTTTTCGGCCTTATTTTGGAGGGAGGTTGTTCTATAATTAGTCATAGATATTACTGTAATGTGAATATAGAACATTCCAGAGGTTTTGTTTTAGGTTGGAGTCTGTGATATCTATGTACTTTTGATTGCAATAATGGCAATATAATATTGAATAGTGCAATTTCAAGACCATTTTACTCTCCTATGTACTAGTTTTGCAAGTTATGAATAATATAATCAAGGTTATATTATTTTTATCTATCAGCTCCAGATAGATGTGTGGCTCTATTCTTGTCTATTAATTCAACGAATTAATGTAGGTGCTTGAATATGACTGTAAATTTGTATTAAAGTAAGTGCTAGGATTTTGATAAGTAATGGTTAGGATATTATGCTGAAATATTGTAATGCAACATTTCAGAGCTTCATATAATGTGAGGTTTGAATATTGTTATTAGATTATGTGGGTGTTTAGGTTGACTCCATTCTAATGAACGAAGCACTGATCTAAGTGGGTTATTCATGTTACATCTTGTCGGTTGATTCAATAGCTAATTACAAATTTAAATCAAATTACTCATCAATCTTAGTTGGTTTGTGTGAGGAGTTTAATGAATTATATCTATCATGTTTAAATTAGGCATTACTGTAGAGGTCAACCAATCCTTTAGAGTATTGTGTCTATTAAGCATCCAAAGGAGAATCATCTATTTATAGTATTTTGGGTACTTTGGCACACAAAAGTATTTGCAAGTATACGGTTGGGGAGACCCACCATGGTTTAACAGAGCTAGAAGTGTAGAAGATTTCAATCTTTGACTGAATCTTGTTGGTTGGCCAAATTGATCTCTGAGTCTAAACATGAGAAAGTCTCTATTCTTTAGGACTCATTGCATCTATTGATTTGGGAACCAACATATTGGCGACTCTACTGGGGGTAGTTCCAATATTATCCATTTGGAAAGAGTCAAAGAGAATGAATGACTGGTTCAAATGTTGAAGAAGTTCTTGATCTGCAAATTGATTTGTAGCAACCCCAAATTCAAAATACTGTGAAGAGACTTTTTTGGAAGAACTCAAAATTTATTGATGAAGATATACTTGCTTCAAAGGTTTTCCTCTTTTTGAAGAGGTGGCGACTCTACTCTACAATTTATACACATGAAGGGTTCTTGTTTGTTATTGTACCCTAAAATTTCTCTATTCAAAGTTGCAACAATTGGAGGTGTGAAGGTACATGATTCTCTACATATTTCATTTGTTGAACCTGTCATTTTGAATGCAATTTTTGTTCCATTTAAAGTGTTTGTCTAAAGTATTCACAAATTTTCTAGTATGGATCGTTAGAAAGTGATGAGGGTGTAGCTCGAAACTTAGAAAATAACCCACAAACTAGAGAATAATTTTATTATTTAGAAAATGGAGCTTCTTACATGCAAAGGATCTCAAATCCCCAAGTTCTACAACACATGCAAGTTACAGAAAGCTCAGAATAACCCTTTCGCAATATGCGAGTTTGTCCCCAAAAAGTTACCCAAAAATTAGAAACCCGCCCATAAATAGAGCTCCTCATTAGTTTGGAGCCAAAACAACATTCAAATTTGAGTTTAGGCAGTTTGGAGCCAAAAATTTACAACATGAAGTTCAAATTTCAAAAGAGCATTTGCAATTGTATCTTCTAGAAAGTGCGCCAACTTCGCGGGGCCATAACTTTTGATCCAGGACTCCGATTCATGAACCATTGGAAAGGTCTTGAAGTCAATAACACACTCAAAATCCACTACGCTGATTCTAGCAAGTTTTGGGGCCGATCCGGGAGCTCTAAGTGCCTCAAATCTAACTCAGAAGATTTTCAGGTGCAAATCTAGGAAACTAAAACTGCAATATCTTTCAACCCATGAACCGAAAATAAAAACCATAAATTGGGAATTTCATTATGACAAAAAGGGTATCCAAAAATGTAAAAAACATCTAAAAACTGAGAAACTTGAAATTTAACTATTTTTGGGTGATGCAAGATTGCCCTTACACCACTGGATGCTCCTGCATCACAAGACCATTTCCTACCTTGGGCTACAAAGTCGCATATTATGCACATAATAAGATAATACTATAACATAATCTTGATGACCTAAAAAATTCTACCACATTATGATAGAAAGTTCTACTTAAGCCTATCATAAAATCATACTTAGTAATCCATCTAAAAATATAATACCTCAATTACCTATTTGTAAGCCTTTACACCACTCCTTGAATGGAAAGCAAACAAACAGATAACTCAAAAAGAAAATTTGTTTGAAAAACCTCAATAACTTTGTTATTTCAATTCAAAAGATATTACATTCTAAACATGGAGACAAATGCATATTAGTGTATATTCATGTCTTTGCAATCAAGTTATAGGAGTATTATAATATATAGACTTACAACATATGGACCTTTACCCTTAGCATTCAACAATTATAGTACATAACCTCTTTCATGGCCAAAACATAAAGCTAAGAGCCTTCCCTGAAATAAAAACCCTAAAGAATGAGATAGGAATTACATCTTAAAGAAGAGAAGAACTCTCAAATCAAATTTCTATCTGACACCTGTCACCAGTTGAACCTTTAGATCTACAACAAATTGTCCCTTTACACATTATTTTCTCTCTTCTTTTTCCCTCCATTCTTGCAACTAAAATATTTTGCATCCTCTTCCATTTGCAAATCATGTTCAACTTTTTTCCCTGCTTGTAAAAACATGTCTACCAACTTCAATTTCACCTAATAAGTGAAAATTTTCACTTCTAGGTAAAAGCCCACTTACGGGTAGTTAAAACTTGATGTGTACCCTGCACTTTAACCTATGGAGCTTTCATTTTAATCTACATTTAGAGTTTGAGATTTTGTTAAAAAATTGGTTGGTTATCCTTTACCTATGCATTCTTTCTATCTACAACCATCTCACTCCCATGATGACTTGTTTTACCTTAAAAATCCAAGCATTCCACTGCACAAAAACATACCATAACTATATATTTAATCTCACTTTTCCCTCAAGTTTTCTCGGTAGATCAAGTGTAGGCCATTTTCAATGTATATAGAGCATTTTCAACATTCTTGATGCTTCCAAAGTGATCATAATTTTTTTTTATTTTTCTCCCATGGCACAAGAAATATCCAGAGCAGATTCTGAAAGGTGAAAAACTCCAATTGTAGCCTGCAGGTCGTGAGAATGAGATATTGGGTGTTCTTTACCTCACCAGAAACCAAAGAGTGCATAAAAAATGACCAAAATTGCCTCCCAGGCAATATAAATGGTTAAGGCACCTTTTTGGAAGCGAAAAACCATGGTTTGCAACTCAAAAATAGCATTAAAAATCTTCCCCAAACCAAAAACAACATGATTACATTCATTTTCAACTCCATCCACAATAAAATTTATCCTTCCCATTGTGAAAAATGTATTTCAATGTTTAATAAAATGTTTTTAAACACTTTATTTTCATGTACAGACTCCCCTCTTTTCCCTGCTTCCCTGCTAGGTTCTCTATAGTGAGCAATTCCTCCAGTGGGCTAGCGGGAAAAACATATTGCAACAAATAAAACATGTGACAAATTTAATCAGGCATTGTCAGATTTAACAAGGTTTTAAGTATTTAAAAACTTTAAAATCCTCCCATAAACTCCTCCTAGCTCCCCCGCTAGCTTCAGTTGTTGCCAGCCTTCACTGTCGCGAGCTAGCAGGGAAGGAAAACTTTATAAAACATTGTAAAGTTTTAATGAATCATTGGCACCGTTGATAATGTCTTCATGAATTATTTAAAACATTGAACTCCTCCATTCCCACTTCAAACTCGATAGGGGATGGGATTGTCGTACAACCATGCTACCGTGCACTATTGTGTCTCATCCAATAAGGAGCAAGAATTAAACTTGTTTTGATCAAAAACATTTGAAACTATATTTCATATTTTCCCTAAATGCTTTTTTCACCTTTGCACAATATTTAAAATATTCACAATATTTTAAATACTAACAATTGAAACATTAGGAAGATTTGCAAATTTTAATTTCACTTGTAGGCTAAACAGAGAAATTGCATTGCATGCAAACAATGACCCCTAGAGCTGTGATTTTTTGAGAGTGGCCATAATCAATTATTTAAAATATGGGTTATATATCAAATCATGCCCAGCCATCAAAATTTAGGTACTTTCTTTGTAAACTAGCCCTCTAGACGTGTTCGCCACAACCAAAATACATTAAAATAATGTATCATATGGACTCCATTTTTGATGAAAATGGAGCTAGACACGTTTTAGACAAAAACAAGAAACGGGTTAGCTTTAGAATTGTGAAATTTACAACTTTCCATAACACCAATTTTAGCCCGTTGTGGTTAGAAAATGATTAAATAGCCCATCAAAACTCACCCTGGGGGCACAAAACTGAGCAAGTGCACTACCATATGTGCCAAGAAACACTCTGCTATATGTAATTACAAGATGAGATATGAGTTTCAAAATGTTAATCGACAAAGAGGGCCTCCAGGGCAGATTTAGCAAGATGCAAACCTAGCCTCTGTCGTCAAACTAAAAGGACATAGGCACTTCAAATTTGCAAAATTTGAAGACCTGCTATTAGTGGCTCATGTTCATGGATGCATGCCTCTTGTGGGCATGGGATCTCTAGGGAGTAGACCAAGTTCCAAATCCATTAAGCGGATCTACAACTTCTCCTCAATTAAACTTTTCAAACCTCATTTGATAGCCCCAAACCATCAAATGAAAAGAAGAACCAATGTTTTCCTCTATTAAACACGTTGTTCTTTGTTGTCTGCACCAGGCCAAGTTTGAAAACATTGCCATTGAATACCTGAAAACCAATATCATCACTAGTATGCTTAACCACATCACTGTGCTTTCCAATGCCTCCATTAACTCTGTCAATCTGACATTGGCAATCAGACACCAATGAAATCCACCAACATCTGGCATGCATATATCACACCCTTTAAATGGAGAAAACTTACAATTGATGTGATGCCCTTCATTAACAAGATTATTGTCACACACAATCACTTTCTTGCCAACTTGGACCGAAAAGTGGAAAAATTCAATGTGCTTGAAAAGAGTCAATGTGAGATTTCTCCTCATCATTCATCTACACGTCAAATCTGAAACCCTCATAATGATAAGGCTCAATAAAGATATCATGCCTTACACAAAGTATACAATCCTCTTGTGTAGTAAATAAATAATGTTCACATATGTGTATCTCCTTCAACTGAATTCCATCACAAGCAAGATTATCTCCATCCAAACAACACAACTTAGTCACATTATTATATGCCTCAAGATTTTGAAAGCAAGATTTATCAACACCCATAATACTGTTATCTTCATTCAAATCATGGCATTCAAAAGAAATGTTAGCATCCCATACACAAACAATGTTTTCCATCTCAAGTTCAAAGATAAGGTTATCAACATTCTTCATATTATCACACAAGAAATCTCCAAATGCAGGATCAAATGACTCAAAATTTACTTTTGCATCAAATCCCTCACAGTGAGTGTTCAAAACACATTCATTGTTGCAAGAAGTATCACACTCAGCATTACCTCCTACAACATCAACATGAATATCTAAAGCATACTGCCAATGAGGAAAACTATGAGTTGCACATTTAGAAAAAAGGTCCTCATATGCATCTGTGTGATAAACACAATCACATTCTTTAGGTGAAAATTCATCATAAAGAGCTTCATCAACTATACCAACATTTGTCTTTAAATTTCCACTTTCGTGTACAGCTATATCTATGTTTTCCTCATGCAAATAATTAGTGATAGCTTGAAAGTCAGAAAATGGGATAGAAGAAGGTAAGAGATCAAACAAGAAAGGATTTCCTTGTTCACCACTTACATAACCCACACATGCATGCTCTTCACAATCAACTTCTTGAACTAATTCATCCAATAAATCTCTTGCACATATATCTTCTTCTTTGTCCATATTGTTGCAATAATCAATAGGGTCATATTCTTCATGGTTAAATTGAAAACCATAATTTGTTTCTTCTTTGCAGCTTCTCATGGATGATCTCTCCAACTGAAATTCATTGCACACTTTTTTATTTGCATCTAATAAACTATCATTTTTAAGAGTATTCCAAAAATCAACACTCTTTTGTCTCATCATCATGAAGACTTGCATCAATGCTACACTCAACACTTATAGAATTGGTATGACCAAGTGCACCATATCCCCTCTTCAAAAAGTATGTTCAATTCACATCCCTCATCATGCTCTTGTCTAAGAGAATTCGGAGCCCCATTTTTCTTCACATCATACCCATTGCTTGAAGAGAGGATATTCAACTCACCTTGGTTTTCGACATCTAACCTTTCCATACAAGGTTTTGAAAATCTAATATCATCAGCATAATTTGAATTGAGAAGATCATTCAAGAAATAATCAGCACTATCATAGATTTTCATAATATCATCATACAATTGTGAGCTTTGAAAAATATTTTCATCATCTTTATTGAAACACTTTTCACTTAGGGAGATCAATTCTACTTCCTCCTCTTGAAAGTATTCACGGTCACTAGGGATGCAAATAGAATTGTAGTGTCTTTGATCAGTTCCTCATTTGGTTGCAGACTTCCATCTACAACACTAATGCTATCACCATAAAGGCTTGAAACTTTAGAATCAACATACTTAGTGCAATGATCCAAAAATATATCTTCAACTTCTATTGCATTTTCAAATGAGATTAATGCACCTGACCCAAATGATTAATTATACCACCTTTTCTCTTTTTCAATAAATGAGAATGTGCTTTCAGTACCATTTGCATCATTGCAACCTTCATCTGATACAGAGAATTGGCTCTCTATTTTCGTATTTTCAAAGAAAATATGAGTGACTTCACATGTTTCATTCATCTCATCATGTCTTACACCTTGACTAATATGCATTCTTCATTTGCATAAATTTTCTCCATGGGCTGATTAGAAAAAGAATCTTCCCCTCTATCAAATACAACATCATTTTCAGCTATATTATGTTCACTCCTTTGGTCACAAAGGGAAAAAGCACCATCACTCATCATAGAGATAAAATAATTTCCCCATTTCATTTTGATGTCTTCATAAATTGAAATCCATGGGTATATACATTTAACACCTGGAGGCTTTAAATCATGTGATATAGTACTCAAACCTGGCTCACAATTCTCATAGAATAAATCAACGCAAAATGATTCATTAGGTCTTTTGATTCTGGCACTTCAAATAAAGATTTCATAAATCTGCTATGAAAATTATATGAGGTTTCACCCTTATACCTCTTCATATCACACAATGCATCGATAGGTGAAATGGATTCAACCTTGTTTTCAGATTGGTCTTCAAATTCTTCTTAGATATGCAGATGTCTATTGTCAAACAAGCACACATTGTCTGCTAATATTCCTTCAAAATGATCAATGAAAAGTATTCTAAAATCATGCCATGAACATATGGAATGCAATGGTAAACTAGAAAACCAATATTCAAAATCATTTTCTAAAGTTCTCACAAAAAGCTTCATGATAACATCCTCCTCTTTTGTTTGATAGTCCTCCATCAAATCAATGAAACTTTATAAATGTTGTGATGCTAACTCTTTGAGATCTCCTCTAAACCTAGGAAAGTATTCATTCATCTTTCTTGGGGCTGAGTGTGGGTAACCTTGGATGTTACTAAAATCTAGAGGATTATATCTTTCATTAAAGAACATCTTTCTTTGAGGATATGAATGTTTTAGGCATGACATTAAAGCTTATAGAGGGGGAACCAGAATAGCCATACATATTTTCAAATAAAAAATTATTCCCTCTACAACTATTTAATTCTCAATATCCCTTTATCCCTTTCATGTATTGCTCATCTTCACTAAATAAGGGAACCAAAGTTTTATAGGACTTTCAATCATGGTCTTCATACATAGACTTATTCTTCATGAAAACCAAAACTTAAAAATACCTGGATATATTGCAGTTGTTGTAAATTTCCCTTCCTAACTGAAAATCTTTGTAGATTTAAAACTTTCTTCACATCTTCATCAGGTTCTTTTGACAGAATCACCACCTCTCTTCATAGAGGACTGAAATTCAAACAAGATGAAGCTCTTTCAAAGATGAATTCAATTCTGGGTCTTCTCCAACAGCAGAGTCACATATAACTTCTTTTAAAATTTCTGCAACAAAACCTCTTTCAGGTCTGAAAATTTAATCATTTGAACCAGATGTTCAAATTCACCAAATTTTTGACTCTTTGCTTATGAACTTGTTAGTATTTCTCTCCAATAGATTCGTCAATCTATTGGTGTTTTTCCACAAGAACCTTGAAAAATCTCTAAAGGATAGCCCATCCTTATGCCTAAGAACTTCAAGATTAGTGGACAACAAACAAGAGATGGATTTTACACTTTTCTCCTCTACACTTCAGGCTCTACAAAACCTAGGAGGGTGATCTTATGTGACACTGGATGCATATTCAACCTATGGTGCAAAATAGTGTAACGCAAAAAAACTTCATACAATACAACAAGGATGTGTATGGATGTCTACAATAATGGTACACCCCTTGTTCTCATTCCACTATAGGTACGAAGTTGAGAGACAAAGTAAACATAAAAATATAGCATTAAAAGGTTGTATGTATTTGAATATTGTTTTTGAAGATGGGAAAAGACAATTGTGCAAGACTATTTCCTACCTTGGGCTACAGAGTCATATTATGCACATAATACCATAATACTATAACATAATTTTGATGACCTACAAACTTCTACCACATTATGATAGAAAGGTCTACTTAATCCTATCATGAAATCATACTTAGTAATCCATCTGAAAATATAATACATATGCTACCTATCTGCAAGCATTTACACCACTCCTTGAATGGAAAGAAAACAAATAGATAACTCAAACAACAAATGTGTTTGAAAAACCTCAATAACTTTTTTATTTCAATTCAAAAGATATTACATTCCATACATGGAGATAATTGCATATATGGACTTACAGCATATGGACCTTTACCCTTAGCATTCAACAATTACAATACATAGCCTCTTTCACGGCCAAAACATAAAGCGAAGAGCCTTCCCTAAAATTAGAACCCTAAAGAATGAGACAAAAATTACATCTTAAAGAAGAGAACTCTCAAATCAAATTTCTATTTAACACCTGTCACCAATTGAACCTTTAGATCTGCAACAAATTGCCCCTTTACACATTATTTTCTCTCGTCTTTTTCCCTCCATTCTTGCAACTAAAATATTTTGCATCCTCTTTCATTTGCAAACCTCGTGCAACCTTTTACCCTACTTGTAAAAACATGTTTACCAACTTCATTTTCACCTGTTAAGTGAAAATTTTCACTTCTAGGTAAAATCCCACTTACAGGCAGTTAAAACTTGATGTGGACCCTGCACTTTAACCTCTAGAGCTTTCATTTTAATCTACATTTAGAGTTTGACATTTTGTCAAACTGTTGGTCGGTTATCCTTTACCTGTGTATTCTTTCTATTTGCAACCATCTCACTCCCATGATGACTTGTTTTACCCTAAAATCCCAAGCATTCCACTTGCACAAAAACATACCATAACTATATATTTAACCTCACTTTTCCCTCAAGCTTTCTTGGTAGATCAAGTGCAGGCAGTTTTCAATGTATACAAATCATTTTTAGCATTCTTGATGCTTCCAAAGTGATCATAACATTTTTTATTATGCTCCCATGGCACAAGAAATATCCAGAGCAGATTCTAAAAGGTGAAAAACTCCAATAGCAGCCTGCAGGTCGAGAGAATGAGATATTGGGTGTTTTTTACCTCACCAACAACCAAAGAGTGCATAAAACATTGCCAAAATTGCCTCCTAGGTAATATAAATGGTTGAGGCACCTTTCTAGAAGCGAAAACCATGGTTTGCAACTCAAAAATAGCATTAAAAATCTGCCCCAAACCAAAAAACGTGATTACATTCATTTTCAGCTCCATCCATAGTAAAATTTCTCCTCTCCATACTGAAAAACGTATTTCAATGTTTAATAAAATATTTTTAAACACTTTATTTTCACGTATAGACTCCCCTCTTCCTTTCCATGCTTCCCCATCGGTGAGCAAAACATATTGCAGCAAATAAAACATGTGACAGCTTTAATAAAGCATTGGTAAATTTAACAAGGTTTTAATGAAGTATTTAAAAACTTTAAACTCCTCCCATACACTCCTCCCCACTCCCTCGTTGGCTTCAGCTACCACCAACCTTTTGCACGAGGTGGCAGGGAAGGAAAAGTTTATAAAATATTGTAAATTTTTAATGAATCATTGGCACTATTGATAATGTCTTCATGAAGTATTTAAAACATTGAACTCCTCCATTCCCTGTGCTATGTGTCGTGTCTCAACCAATAAGGAGCAAGAATTAAACTTGCTTTAATCAAAAACATTTGAAATTGTATTTCATATTTTCCCTAAATTCCTTTTTCACCTTTGCACAATATTAACTAATAATTGAAACATTAGGAAGATTTGCAAACTTTAATTTCGCCCTATAACCCAAATGGAGACATTTCATTGCTTGCAAACAAAGACCTTGGAGCCATGATTTTTTGTGAGCGGCCATAATCAATTATTTAAAACATAGATTTTAAATCAAATCCCACTCAGCCATCAAAATTTAGGTACTTCCTTTGTAAATTGGCACATCGGATGTGTTCTCCTTAACTGAAATACATTAAAATAATGTATCATATGGACTCCATTTTTGATGAAAATGGAGTTGGAGATTTTTTAGACAAAAATAAGAAATGGGTTGCCTTTAGAATTGTGAAATTTTCAACTTTCCAAAACACCAATTTTAGCCTGATTGCTATCAGAAAAGGATTAAATGACCCATCATAACTCACCCTAGGCACACAAAACTGAGCAGGCGCACTGCCATATGTGTCAAGAAACATTCTACCATACGGATTTGAAATATGACATCTAAGTTACAAAATATTAAATTGGCAAAGGGCTTCTCCAGGGCAAATTTAGCAGGATGCAAACCTAGCCTCTATCGTCAAACTGAAAGGACATAGGTACTTCAAATTTGCAAAATTTGAAGGTGCTATCATGGTCTACAACATCATCATTATTTTTGGAGTTGATTATTAAATCCTATGCTAGTTGGAGGTTAGATTGAGCATGCAATATAATTTTGAAGCAAAAAATAGCAATTTGAAATACATGAGTAAATAATTTGAAGGGGTAGATTTATCAACGGTATTTTTTTTCCCTCACGCACATACAATTGTTCTATTTTCCAATGGTTTGTGATTATTCTCCTTCTATTAATTGAGGGACCATTTCTCTTTCATGTTTGGTTGCAAAAGAAAATGGATGTAAGGATAGAAAATGTGATAGCTAAAGGGTTGGCTCTTTGGGAGTACTCTAATGGTCATTTGAAGAGAACATAGCGATTTGTATAAGGTTTCTATAAGGTTCAAGAGAAAAGTAAACTTGGAGTTATAAATTTTAAAAATAACTGAAATGTTTCATTTGGTGATGGAATATTTATATATTGGACTTCAAATTTGCAAAATTTGAAGGTGCTATCATGGTATACAACATCATCATTATTTTTGGAGTTGATTATTAAAGCCTATGCTAGTTGGAGGTTAGATTGAGCATGCAATATAATTTTGAAGCAAAAAATAGCAATTTGAAATACATGAGAGTAATATAATTTGAAGGGTTAGATTTATCCATAGTATTTTTTTTCCCTCACGCACATACAATTGTTCTATTTTCCAATGGTTTGTGATTATTCTCCTTCTATTAATTGAGGGACCATTTCTCTTTCATGTTTGGTTGCAAAATAAAATGGATGTAAGGATAGAAAATGTGATAGCTAAAGGTTTGGCTCTTTGGGAGTACTTTCATGATCATTTGAAGAGAACATGGCGATTTGTATAAGGTTTCTATAAGGTTCAAGAGAAAAGTAAACTTGGAGTTATAAATTTTAAAAATAACTGAAATGTTTCATTTGGTGATGGAATATTTATATATTGGAACTAAATTTAGTGATGGGATATTAGAATTATGTACTCTTCCTATAGTTCTTAATCTAATTGGGTGTTCTCCAAAAGAACATTGATATTACGTGTTCATGCATGTTGATTACCTTTTTTTCTTTCTATTAGTTAAAACATATATATTATTGGCATACATCATAAGAGTAGTAATTAGTGAGAGTTATAGGCATTAATCTAGAATATTTATCTATGTTTATTTCATATTAAATTTATAAATTCAATGTTTATAAATCATAAAGTTAGATGGAAGTGTTTTTCACGTTTAACTCCATTAGTATCTCAAATTTGAAAAATTCACTCACCTTTAGTATTTTCAATATTTAAATATCTATTCCAAGATTGTGTCTAATGATGAAACCTCCTCCCTATTCAAGGTATTCTATGAGTCTAATAGTTAATCAATTTATTTATTTATCCTGACTCAAATGGTTTCTAGGTTTGTATCCACCTTAAGGTCTACCATGGTGTTATGACCTTAATATCATATATTCCTAAGTATGTATTATATATTTCTAAGTATAATAAGGATAATCACTTATGTCATGCTTAACCTTAACATTAGTCTAAGTTAATACTTACCCTTTTTAACTAGAATGAAGGGGTGTGTCCCTATATATTTATCCTTATAAATAAGAAAGATCACTCTCTCCCATATCATAATATTGTCAAATATTGAATTCATATATTATTATCTAATTATTGGAGGGTCACCCCATTGAATTGGTATACTATTTCTTTTAATTTTTGCATTTATTTCCAAGAAATATCATAACAAGTGGTATCAAAGACTGATCTTGGCACCATGATGTCAAGGCATTTTTTTAATTTTGGAGATAATTTTGGGAAGTGCATATCTATAATATATTGGTGAATTTTTTTCTAATTTTTGGATGGTTTGTGAAGAACATATTGAGGCATATCAATACAAATTTCAAAGGAAGTAGAGTATAATTAAGTGATTTATTGTATAATTAGGTTTTTTACTAAGTTTATTTAGGAAGTGCATGTCTCTCAAATATGGGTGAATTTCTTCTTATTTTTTAGAGGGAATTTCAAAAATACATTGAAGTGTCTAAATTTCAAATTTTAGAGGAATTTGATCAAAACTAATCTATTTATTTCAAAATTAGGGTTTCCAAAAAAATCTCTCAATGTCACAAATAAAATAATTTCTTAGAGATTTATCTAGGAAAATGAGATCTAGGCCTTGATAAGATACAAGAAAGATTTTAGATTATTTGGATTTTATTTGTATGATTTACTACAAAATTATTTTTCTATAACTTCTTTACAAGTATCAAAAGAAGAAGAAACAAAAAAAAAGAAAAAGAACAAGAACAAAAAAAGTAGAAGAATAAGAACAAGAGTAAGAGAAAAAACAAGAAAAAGAGAAAGAGAAAGAAAAATAAAAGGAACAAGAATGAGAGGGAGGGAGAGAGAGCAAGAATAATAAAAAGTACAAGTAATAGAAGAAGAAGAAGATAAAGAAGATGAATATTTTATGCATTGAGGATAATTCTTTTGTAAAGAGGGGGTTAATCTTATACCCCTAACCTAGTAGTTTGTATTGTGTTATGACTATTCAGCTTGTGGCTACCTTAACTCTTAAATAAGTTATATAATCATTATTATTGGAACGCCAAATAAAAACAATAGACAACAAAGAAGATCATTAGAAGCACACATGCACACAATACTAAAATCTAAAATGCAAATTCATTCGTTAAGCAACAAAGAACATGGGAAAGTAAAAACGTAATTAAAACTAGAACAATCTCACCAATTTTCAAACGCATTTCCATGATTCATCTCAATTGCCCTTCTCCATTTTGCTTGTGTAGTATAATCGCCCTCAAATTTTCAAGTTTGTGCAAGTATAGCCTAAGATAGTGATTAGCAAAATATCGAAGATTCAAGACAAAATGCTCTCCAAAGTTACAAAATTCGCGAGAGAGATTGGAATGAAGAATGACAAATCAATTTATAGAAAATTGATTATTCGAACGACAGGCCAAGATTGAAAGATCAATGGACAGTTGAGATTGACTGATTAGACATGCATTCTAATAACTGATAGAATTGACATGAGTGATTTGAATTAGAAATAGAATTAAAGATTAAATAAATGATTTAATCTTCAGTTCGGCATTCGAAAACATTAGAAATATCTTTGCATGACAAAGATGAAGATTGATTATAACGACTCTTTGTTGAATACACGCTGTACTTAATTAATTAAATAAGATATTTAATTAATCCGCATGTACTACGCAATTGAGTTAGAACTAGATGATTGGTAAGCTTGATGAAGAATTTTAAGAATACCACTTTCGGACATCAAATCAATAGTTAGCGAGCGATTAAAATAGATGTCGGATAGGTAAAAGTGAATACTTAGATAACTCACACAATTATCTAAAATATAGAAGAATTACAAATAGAATTAATAGATTAAATAATTCATTTAATTCAGAGACTCCAATAATTGAAGAATAATTAAATAAATAAGATTTATTTAATTAAATGATGAAAGGAATTTAAATGAATAATTAAATAAATAAAAATTTATTTAATTATAGTTGAGAAATATAATATAGGTAATTAAACCAATTTATTTTAATTTGACAAGAAAGAGTTAATTAATAACATAATTAAAATAATTAAGATTATTTAATCAATGGAGCGGGAATTAATGATAGATGGATTAATTAAATAATTAAGATTATTTAATCAATAGAAAATTATTATTAAGATGAATTAATTAAATAATTAAAGATTATTTAATCATGGAAGGAGTGTCTTGAATGAATTAATTAAATAATTAAAGATTATTTAATCATGACACATGAAGAATCACAATATAGAAGAATATAGAAGTCAGGGCTAAACAGAGATTTCGGTGTCTACATTTGCCCCTCTTTGATACAATGTCATTTAGGCGTTGTGTCAAAGAAAGTCGATAAAAATATGCCCCAGTAATGCTCCGGATTAGAATAGGTGAAGGTATGCCCCCTCAGAAAAATTGACAAATTTCCAAAATGTTCAGAAAAAATTGGAAATGCTCCCGATTAGTTCAGTAAATAGGCAGAAATGCAATGCAGTTGACGGAATTGGGATCGGAAATGGGAGGGACGGGTACGAGATGATAGAAAATGGAAGTTTACATGGCTAGTAGGAAGGAAATGCCACCTAAGCCTTAGGTATATATTTGAATTGGGGTGAAAAACTATTCATTTGCACCTACCTAGCTTAGAGATTTGAAAATTTGCTCTGATTTTCTAGCGAGGATGTCTCCAGTTCCAGCCACCCATCATCGTGCATACAGGATCCGGACATACCAGAGACCAGCCGACGCGGACCCCCCGGTATGGACGTAAAACTTGCCTTTTGAAAAAATTTGATTTGCGCGTTATTTAATGCATTTAATTCAATTTTTAGTTATGCATCATTTTTTATTTTGCACCACATGTGTATGCGCGAACGATGTATTTGACCACGAAAAGCCGCATTTGAAAGTTCACGCCGGTCATTTAGAATAGGCTTTAGCGAATAAACGCATCTGTTTATTTTGTTACGCATTTGACATTTTGCAATGCATGTGCATATTAATAGCCGCATTTGTTTATTTTGATACGCATTTGATTTCCTAAAATGCATGTGCATATTAATAGCCGCATTTGTTTATTTTGATACACATTTGATTTCCTAAAACACATGTGCATAGTTATAGCCGCATATGTGTGTTTAGAAACGCATTTGACATTATGCAATGCAAATGATAGTTTTATGACGCATGTGAGTAATATGAGCCGCATTTGCTTAAAAATGACGCATATGTAATTTGTGAACCGCATTTGTGAAAAAGTGACACATGTGTTAAAAAAATGACGCATGTGAAAAATAACAATGCATTTGCATTTTATGTTAAAATAGTCATTTTTCACTAGTATAGATGATTCAAGCTTACATAAGGCATATATGATGTTGTTGCAAGTTGTATTGGACCCTATCTATACACGGAAGTCGAGACCCACGATGTTTCGATTCAGAGACAGCTTGCGGCCGGCCGAGTGACGGACTCTATGGCATTTAGGTTTGTTGCATGTGACCGATATGCCCCAGATTCAGGCAAATCGGGGATTACTGACAGCACTATGTGAGTGGTGGCATTCGGAGACATCATCGTTCCACCTACCAATTGGAGAGGCCACGGTGACTTTAGAGGATGTATATAGGATATTGAGACTTCCTATTAGAGGGACACGGGTTGTCTATGATATCCAGAGGGGTATAGCTGAGATGTACAGATATTACCCCCATGCCGACGTTAGACAGCTAGGGGTTGATGACTATGAGATTAGATGGCGGATATTGGCCTAAAGGTATAGACAGTTAGACTGTCTAGTAGCGACCTTGATAGGCGGTATTATACTGCCTGACCGTCGAGGTCATGGATTCCCTGTGGGATGGGGGGAGATGTTAGTGGGCATGCTCGAGCGGCGAGTTGTATATGCCTGGGGTTCCTGTGTGCTAGGGATGTTGTACTTCCACCTTCACGATATTGCCTACCGAGAGGCACAATCGATGAGCTGCGGTACCATGCTCCTAATGGTATGGGTGTGGGAGCATATTGCTATTTTCAGACCACCTGTTACAGTAGACTTGGCTCGTGGAGCTCCATATGCCTTTCGTTATGCGGGGGCAACCACACAGCATCATATTGGGGACACAGGTTACTTTAGACATGCCATAGACACCATGCAGGAGTTTACATGGAGACCGTACTTAGGTTGCGAGGTGTGGTCAGATGAGGGCGAGCACTTTCCCTTTTGTCGACAGACACAGTATTTGGTGGGACAAACAGTGTCCCATATGCACATTATAGAGCGACAGTTTCCAGACCGGGTATTGAGACAGTATGGAGAGGTACAGGATGTACCTCGGGGGAGAGCAAAGTTTGCTCGGTCATCACGAGAGGTCCTGCTATGGGGGCCAGAGATTCTAGTCGCCACTGCGGAGGCAGATATTGATGGTTTATAGGCACTTCCATGGAGATGGAGGGATGGACCAGCAGACCCAGGGACCACTCCAGCTTATGATCAGTGGTGGGCAGTACACAGGCTGATTCCCATGACAGATCCAGGGCAGCCAGCACCGGTAGAGCGGCGTGGGACAGGTCCCAGAGGCAGACGAGGCAGAGGGAGAGGTCGAGGAGGTAGAGGAGGCCGTGGTGATGGAGGTGATGATGGCAGAGGTGGCCGACGTGGAGGCAGGAGAGGGAGGTGTGGTCGGCGGGGACGAGGGCCAGCCTTGTCACCAATCCGGGAGGAGAGAGGAGGAGAGGAGGATGTGGCTATGTTAGATGTGGCCAGAGGTGGTGAGGAGGAGCAGCCGACAGAGGCTGTAATCCTAGACATCCCAGATATCCCAGCAGAGGCAGAGGTAGGTGCCAAGGAGGCAAGCAGAGAGGAGGGAGGTGTCGAGGAGGCAGTTGGAGAGGAGGTAGGTGCCGAGGAGGCAATTGGAGAGGAGGCAGAGGTTGATGCCCTTGGGTTGCTAGGTGCCTACTAGGAGGACGATGATGAGGATGATGATCATGAGAGATAGATCAAATATTAGATCCTGGAGGAGATCGATGAGGAGGAGGATGGGATAGACAAGGCCAGACAGGATGAGAGAGGGGCAGAGGATCCAGACACAGATATGTTACGAGCCCAAGTTGCCTCCTTGGAGGAGCAGATGAGAGTATTGATGGCCGAGAGGGATGCTTATTGGATAGAGAGGGACAGAGCCTTGATGGATAGGGATCAGGCCATAGCCCGGCAGCAGGAGACTGAGCAGAGGTTCACAAAGCTCGGGTCATTATGCACAGGACCATCAGTTACATTCACCAGAGAGCTAGTCAGAGCTAGAGAGAGGGAGAGATACTACTGGGACTTATATGAGGCAGAGGTTCCCCTAGAGAGACGGGCTCCCAGTTTTTCAGCAGCACACAGTAGCAAATCCCAGACTAGGACCCACATGCGGACAGTTAGCACAGAGGGGGTGGATCGGCCACGTAGAGCAGGGCCATATGACAGACCTCCCATGGCTTAGAGATCAGCCGGTTCCCAGCATCATTCTCCCACACACTCCCAGCATGATGGCAGTGGCAGCTCAAGATAGGGGTACCATTTGTTGAGGCACTATATTTTGATCTTATATCCTGCGGGCTTCCATGTATTTGTGATGCATTGTGACATTGTGATGTGACACATTTGAGTGATATATATATATATATGATTTTGGCGGCGATTCTCATGATATGCATTTCTATGTATGGATTATGCAGTCTTTATGTATACATGTGATGTTTATATGATATGCCTATGTGATGGATGATTGTATGTATGTTATGATGTTTATACAGTTAATGAGATAATGTTGATTCTATATAATGTATGATTCTATATGATGTTGATCCTATATGATTATGAGATGCAATATGATGTTATATGTAGGATGCAGATGACATGTGATGCTATACAAATGTAATGTGATGCTATACATGGAATGCTTATAATATGTATTATGCCATGATGATCTAAATGTAAAATATGCCTATATGTAAGAATGTTTCTAACATGTATGTGGATGCAAGATGATGTATAATGTTTTATGTCACAGGACTTCGTCATAATGCAAGAAAGAAGAACTATTAGTGCGGAAAGGAAGATCGAGCAAGAATGAAATACAGAAGATAGATGTTAGTATTAGGAATCTTCGATATTTTGTTGTATCACAAAAGGAATTGCACTTTATCATCATTGGGCAGGACTAATACAAATGGAGAAAAACACCGTGATATGACATAGATCAAGGTGTGCAAGGTCATCCACTTGCTAATAACAGACAGTCGCAGACAAGGATTGTCGTTAACGCATACTAAGGGCACAAGTTGCCCCAGTCTTTTTGTTAGGACAAACCACAGACATCAAACAAAGTAAAAGATGGGTCATGAGACGTCATTGCTCCTCTAAATCCTTCATGGGACATCCCTGAGGAAACTAGTAACATGACTCAAAAATCAAAGTTGAAAGATAGTCGACAGACAGCAATCAAAGAAAATAGAATTCTGATACGTCGTTGCTTCTCTAAATCCTTCATGGGATATCCTTGAGAAAGCTAGTAACATGAATCCCAGTCATCAATTCAAGATAAATGATAAGATAAATAAGCCATAAAGTCAAAAATCCAGTACAATATTTTCCAAAACATGATTTGTTTGTTTGATTTGTTGATTGATAGAGGATTTATTGATAGAGCCTTATGTTAGGAGATGCACATACCGGATAAGACTGTGAGTCTGATTTCAATGTTATGACTATCTGTATAAGGCATGAAAAATCCTGGTTTCAGAAAGACATGTATTGTATAAGACGTTGAGTCAAATGTCGTTGATGTGATAACCTATGTAAGGCTATGTTTGACCTTGTCAATTATGCAGGAAGGACTCATCCTGAATAAGACATAGGTTGATTGTTTTGATAACGTTTGTTTCCAAGGACACATCCTGTAGCAAACTGTTGGTTGATCTATTTGACTTGTTTTGTTTGGCAAGTTATTCGATTTGACTTAGAGACATTGCTGACTTGTTCACTAGATTGAGGCATGACTTCAGATGATGCATTGACAATTGACTGTGTGAGACGACAAACCCTAAAGGACTGACCTAGTGCGGCCTCGGGGGCTCATCGATTGATGGCCTTTCCTACGTCGTACACGCATAGACCTCGTAGTTCAACTTGACTTTACCAACAAGACTGAATAAAAATAGAAGACGTGTGTGAAAGTGAATGTGACGAACCCTAATGGACTGACCTAGTGCGACCTCAGGGGCTCATCGAATGATGGCCTTGCCTATGTTATACACGCAGAGACCTCGTAGTTTGACACGACCAATGACCTTGTCATATAGACATATGGATTAAATCAAGAATTTATACAGACAAACCTAAACTGACTGACTTAATTCCTTAGGGGCACATCAGCAGATGGCCTTGCCTACGTCCAGTCGCAGAGGCAACGTAGTTTGACAAATGACAATGACTGACAAGTGCGACTGACTCTGACTCTGTTTTTGGATTTTTGAAAATGTTTTGATTTTTTTTTGTCTTTTTGAAGTTTTTTGATGTTTTTGTGTTTTCTTAGGTCATTTTGTGATGTTTTTTTAGATTTTTCTATGGTTTTACATCTTCAACATAGCCAATGTAAGAACCAATATGACACAGGTCAAGTGTCTACCCCCAGTCGAGTATATAAGACCAATTGATTATGAATAGGGTAAAACGAGGGATATGAAATGCACTCGATGTCAATCGTTTCAGGTTATGGGAAAGACTACCACTTATTATGAATGGTATATACAAGCGATGGATACAAAAGACAAGGAATATGTACAGGGAAGTGGACTATGTACAAGGATAAGTAGTATGTACAGGGCTGCAGATTATATACAATGGTGAGTGGACTATGTACAGGGTAGTGGGTCATATATAGTGATAAGGACTATGTTCAAGGTAGTAGAATAATAGTAGACAAAGGAGCAAAGTTGAGTACACATGGCGCTTGTTTGCTAGGTTTTCACCATGGTACCTATCCAAGGCACCATCGAAGTGGTTTTCACCATTGGACGAATGATTTGTCTTTACTATTTTCCATATTATCTAATTTTTTTGGTGTTACCAAGACGCCTGTTTGCCATGTTTTCACCTTGATAATGATATTTTTGTGATTTTTTGATTTTTTTGTATTTTTTCTAATTAAGACAAAGGCTCCCAGAAGCTATGCGTAGAACTTCTTCAGATGCATACTATTGATTGGTGGGGATAATGGTTCCCCTTCAGGAGTAGAGAGTTGGTACACTCCTGATCCAAAAGCTTCTGTGACAATATAAGGTCCTAACCAGTTAGGTTCAAATTTTCCTGGTTTTTCTCTTTCTGCTTGATTCTTTGGGTTCTCCATTAAAACCAGGTCACCAATGTCAAAGTTTTTGTTCAAGACTCTCCATTATAGCTATGACGAAGGTGATTCTGGTATGCTTGGAGATGGTCTAGTGCCTTCTGTCTTTGCTCATCTAAAAATTCTAGCTCATGGAGTCTCAAAACTCTGTACTCTTCATCATCAATGTGGCCTTTTAGGGATACCCTTAGGGAAGGAATCTCAACCTCAATAGGTAAAATGGCTTCAAACCCAAAGACAAGTGAATATGGGGTAGCACCAGTGGGAGTACGGATACTTGTACGATAAGCCCATAAGGCAGGGTTAAGCTACAAATGCCAGTCACGACCAGCATCATTGGCCAGTCTTCTTGAGGATTCTAATGATGGTCTTGTTAGATGCCTCTGCTTGGCCATTACCTTGTGGGTAGTATGGAGTGGAAAAGTGATGTTGGATATGAAATTCATCACACAGGTGGCAAACTTCTTGGTTCTTAAATGGGCGCCATTGTCAGTGATTATGGATTGAGGGACACCATACCGACAGATGATATAGTTCAGGATAAACCTAGAAATTTGTGTGTCGGTAATGTATGTCATAGGAATGGCTTCAATCCACTTCGTAAAGTACTCAGTGGCAGTGATAATGAACTTGTGTCCATTAGATGATGTGGGGTGGATCTTACCTATGAGGTCGAGTCCCCATTGGGCAAAGGGCCATGGTGACGTGATAGGACAGAGCTCCTGTGCTGGGGCATGTATCAAATCTCCATGAACTTAGCATTGGCGGCATTTTGTTACAAAGACATGAGTCTTTTTCCATAGTAGTCCAATAATAACCCAGTCTCATAATCTTTTTGGCTAAGGTAGGACAGCTAGAATGGGGCTCCCATATACACCCTCATGCACCCCATAAGGTTGCTTGTGCTTGATGAAATCAAGACATCTCGGTGGGAATTATTATCTGGTAGTCTATGGGGTGTCTCAGGCGATGGTGTATTTGGGTGATTTCTTGGAGGAATGTCCTACATTGGTTATTAGATAGGCCAGTGGGTATGACTTCGACATGAAGGTAATCATAGATTTCTTTGTACCATGGGGAATCGGGACCAATGATGTCACACACCATTTCAGAATCTGGGATATCGTAGGCTGGGACCAAAAGTTGTTCTACCAAGAACTCAAACTTAGGCACGTTGTTAGGAATATCAAGAAGTGATGCAATTGTAGCCATAGCGTCTGCTGCCCTGTTTAAAACATGAGGTATTTGATGAAATTCGACTTTTTCAAAGTACTCTTTAAAGCTATCTGCCATGCACTTGTATGGAGTAAGCTTCATCCTTAGTCTCATAATCATCATTTACCTGTCTGATTACTAATTGAGAATCGCCATAAACCTGTAAAACCTTAATCTTCCACTTGACCGCCATGCCTAACCCTGTCACCAGAGCTTCATACTCTGCCATGTTGTTAGTGCATGGAAATGCAATCCTAAATGACTTAGGGATGGAATCACCCTGTGGTGTGATAAACAATATACCAACCATGATTTGTATGTGAGCCATCAAAGTACAATTTCCATGTTATGTTTGTGTCAAATGTGAATATGAACTCATCTGGAAAGTCTGCAACTAATGGGTGATCTGCCTGTATGGGTGTGTCAGCTAACTGATCAGCAATGACTTGTCCTTTAATAGCTTTTCTTTCTACATACTGGATATCATACTCACTAAGTATCATTACCCACTTGGCCAGTCGCCCTGTTAATCTTTGCTGAGAAGATATTTCAGAGGTCTATTTAGCAATCAGCATTGTTTGATGGTTTAGCATGTAGTGCCTTAGTTTTTGGGTAGCAAATACTACTGCAAGATAGGCACGTTCAATGTTACTATAGTTGAGCTCATAACCAACCAAAGTCCGGCTAATATAATAGATCGCCCTTTCATGACCTTCTTCGTCATTCTGTGCAAGCAATGCTCCGAGTGATGAATGGGTTGTTGTGATATAAAGAATCAATGGTCTCCCTTCAACAGGTGGCATTAAGACAGGTGGTGTAAGTAAATATTCTTTAATTAGTTGAAAAGCCTCTTCACACCTAGGTGTCCATGCAAAGGGTACTCCTTTCTTAAGTAGATGTTGAAAAGGATGTGTCTTGTCTGCTAGCTACACTATAAATCTTCTGATAGATTGCAACCTTCCCTGTAATGTCCTTAGTTGACTGAGATTGTTGGTTGGTGGCATGTCCATGATTTCTTTTACCTTAGCAGGATCTACTTCAATGCCTCGTCTAGAAATGATATAACCTAACAGCTTTCCTGACTTGACTCCAAACACACATTTCTTTGGATTGAGTCTCACATTATACTTCTCTAGCCTCTGAAATATCTTGTCTAAAACCTGTAGATGTTCGCTTGTCTTGGATTTTACAATAAGGTCATCGACATAATCCTCCATACAAGTGTGTACTCGATCATGAAAGATAGTAGTCATGGCACGTTGATAGGTTGCTCCTACATTCTTGAGTCTGAAGGGCATAACATTCCAACAATACATTCCCCAAGGAAAAGTGAAGGTTGTCTTAGGTTGATCTTCAGTGGCAATTCTGATCTGGTTATATCCTGAGAATCCATCCATAAGGGACAACATCTCATATCCTGCTGTCATGTCAACTATCATGTCTATATTAGGCAAAGGGAAGTCATCCTTAGGACAAGCTTTGTTGATATCTCTAAAATCAGTGCAGATGTGGATGCCCTAGCTAGTTTAGTGACTAGTACTAGATTGTAAATCCAATCTGTATAGTCGATAGATCTGATAAAACCAACGTCTAAGAGTTTCTTGAGTTATGCCTTGACTAACAAAGCAATCTGTGGGTTCATTTTTCTCAGCTTTTGTTTCACTAGTTTGGCACCTGGTTGTAAAGGCAAGTGATGTAGAATGAGTTCAGGATCTAACCCAGGCATGTCAGCATATGACCAAGCAAAATTTATCTGTCTCTATGCAAAGAAGTCATGGAACTTTGATTTCTCTTCTGTTGTCAATGATGCTGCCAAATAAACTAGTCGAGGATTCTCTTTTGTGCTTATGTTGACTTCTACTAATTCTTCAACGAGCATGGGTGACTTTTCTTGTGCAACGGGGAGAATGTTCAAACCTCCATCCTTAGGCACCTCAGAGAGGTTTTCACCTTCGGATGCATCCTTTCTTTTTACTTTTTCATTGTCTAGAGGTGCCTTTCGGTTTTCACCTAGAGACTCATCCTTTTTATTTTGTTTATCCTTTTTCTCATTTTTGTGACTGGAGGGTTGAACAGATTCCCCAAAATATGCTTTATTGTCCAAGTCAAGGGTAAAACCAGCTTTATGATCTCTGTTAGGTATGCCTTCTCATAATCCCAGGAAATCAGCAATTGCTTCGTTGTTCTCAAAAGTGTCTAAGATGAGTGTGTTTTGTTGATCCCAATCAATGAGCTGAGGGTAGACTAATGGCATGTCATCGTCGGAGTTATCAAAGTCTAATGGGGTCAAGGTAAAGATTGAATTATTCATGTGGTTACAAAAATCTTGTACCAGGTCCTCTTTGCTCTTAGGTTTGGGTCTAGGTGGGTGAATAGGTGGGCCTAACACCAGGGTTTGACTATCAAAAATAGATGGCTCAGGTTGCCAAGAGGTAGGATCAAGTGATTCCCAATAATAGTGTTTAAACCATTCCTCTTTTGTCATTTTATTTGGTGGACAGGAATTTAAAGGATTGGGTGAGGAACTTAACATCAAGTCAAGTTCTCCAAATAATTTGTCAAGGTCCATGGATGAAGTAGAGGATAAGGAATCCCACTCATAATCGTTAGAATCAGGGGAGTCAGAATGATATTGGTCTACTAGTTCGTGAGATGTCTTAATATCTTCTGAAGCACGTACTTCCTCAAGTAAGGGTAATGGAGTACTAGGAATGCCAATCTGAATCGGT
The DNA here is from genome assembly GCA_007258455.2 of Sequoia sempervirens. Lineage (NCBI taxonomy): Eukaryota > Viridiplantae > Streptophyta > Pinopsida > Cupressales > Cupressaceae > Sequoia > Sequoia sempervirens. Next base: position 155,993,083 of record VDFB02193867.1, read on the forward strand.
TGAAACCCTAGCCCTACTCCTTTTGGCCACTGAGAAACAAATATTGGTTCAATTCTGCCATCTTGGTTTAAGCCTAAACCACTTTGTCCATCATATCCTTTTCTTTGCATGATTTTGAAACCCTTTCCATATAGACTTGTAGGAATGTGAGCAAGTAAAAGGGGTTCTTGATTATCTTCCTTGTACAACCATGAAGTGACATCTTCTGTATCTACAGCCTCTTTGCTTAATTCACCCCATTTAGTGAAAGTTGTTGTGGGGGAACATGTATAGTGATCATAGATTGTCCCCTACCTATTATAGGTAAACCATATGACTTAGGAGGAACCAAATGGCTGACACAATAAGAAGTCTTCATGTAATACTCTCCACAACCCTTGTCTTGGATCTCGACCCTAGGAGTGGTAGGAAGTGAGGGTGAAACAGATGTTCAAGTGAGTGTGGATGGGTCAACATAAGAAGATGGATTAGATAGTGAGGCCTCCTGGTTAAATGGCACTTGACATTGAGGGATCTCCTTTAGATTGGTGCAATACTGGAAAGGATCGGGATCACCATCTATAGTTATTTCGGTGCCGTTGTAAGGGAATTTAAGACACTAATGATATGTGGAAGGGACCACCTTCATGGCATGAATCCATGGTCTACCTAGCAGAAGGTTATAAGGGAGGGTGAGATCCAAGACCTGGAACTTTGTTTCCATTACTGCAGGACCAATTCTGATAGGAAGTGTTACCACCCCCTTTGATTTTCGTTCTTCATCATCATAAGCCTTAATGACGATACTCTTAGTGGTGTCTACACATGCTTCTAAGATACCTAATGCCTTAATTAGTTTTAAAGTGCATAGATTTAACCCTGCTCCTCCGTCTACCAAAACTCGTCTAACTTTGGTGTCATCAACAAGGACTTCTAGATGTAAAGGGTCATTGTGGTTCGTCTTGTCCGTGGCATAGTCTTGTTCAGAAAATGTGGCATGATGATTATTGGTCAAGTAGCCTCCATTTCTTGGAAATGATTGACATCAAGGTCATTAGGGACCGTGGTGTTCTATAAAGCCTTATCAAGGATAGACCGATGCTCAGGAGAAATGCGCAACAATTCCAAGATTGAGATTTGGGCTGAGGTCTTCCCTAATTGGTCAAGTAGGTTATATTGTAACTTGGAAGGTTGAGGTGTTTGCTGTGACAGAGGGCCTAGGATAGTAAACTTAGTACGACGAGTATTGACCGCACACTCAGGATTAGCTTTGATAGTAATGGTATTGATGTTTTGATCAGCGGCGCGAAGGCAATGAATGATTTTGCCGCTATCATAATCATGTTTGATACTCGCATAATTGGCTGACATATTGGTCTTAGTACTCAAACTGGGGACAGTTCCTTTCCCATGGTCATGTAGTGGGTCTGAAAAGACTTGATGATCAGTGTTGGATGTCTTTTGTTTTTGTCCACTAACCTCAATAATTCTCTTGTCAACAAGATCCTGTATGATATTCTTCAGTTGTCGACAGTTTTGTAGGTTATGTCCCTTAGTCCTATGATAATCACAAAAGGCATTGTCATCCCACCAAGCTGGTTTAAACTATCCTGGATCGTATTGTCTTGGTTCCTGCAGCTGTATGAGGTTGTGTTGTAACAGTTGTTTGAACACCGACTCAATGGGTTCCCCTAAGGGAGTGAACTCACATTTTTGAAATCTCCTTGGTTGTGGACGTTGAGTATTTGAGACCGTGTTAGGAGGTTGATTGACAACATTAAGTGTGTTGGAAAAAGTATGAGGTCCTTGTAATGTGAGGAGGGGTCTTGCTTGTAGTGTTTTAGCATCAACCACCCCATCATTGGTGACATTTTTGTTGCGAGACTAGAATCTGTTTCTGTCAGTGGGGGTATTTTGTACGATTGGGTTTCTATTGGATGTTGTCATTTTGATTTCACCCTTTTCAATGAGATCCTTCTCTATTATCACCCCTTTTTCCACTAGTTCTGAAAAAGATATGCAACAATGTACCCTTAAGTTACTTCTGAGTTTTGGATGAAGGTTTTCTTGAAACATTGTAACCTTTTGTTTTTTGGGTATTTCAATAGGACACCTACTAGCAATATTTCTCCATCTCTGGAAGAAAGCAATGAATGTCTCACCTTCGTCTTGCGTTGTGTGGCACAAGGTTGCTATATTTATCTCATGGTCAATGTTGAAGAAGAATTGCTCCACAAATTTCTCAATTAGTTCCCCCCATGATCTAATGCCAGAATCTAGACCCGAAAACCATTCTAGTGCAATTCCTACAAGACTTCATGGAAATAGTCTCATAAGATACGTGGGGTCATAAGCGACATCTATGCATATGGTAGAAAATTCCCTGATATGTTCTACTAGATTTTGTTTTCCATTGTACTTAGGAAGATTCGGTATGACATATCCGTGAGGGAAAGGTGTCATGTACAGTGATCTATCAAAGGGGAATGGGAATATGTCCTTTGTTGAAAATGTTTTCTTAGTTGACACCAACATGTTATCCATTTGCGTTTGTAATGCGTGCATTTGTGTTTGTAGGACGTCAACTTGGGTCAAAGATGTGCTAGGAGGATTATGCAGATCCATGTATGTGTTCTGAAATCCAAAGTCTCGTGATGGGTTTCGATTGAACGTTGGTATCTGAAGCGGATTAGGATTCAGAATGTTGGTAAATGTGTTCTGGTCTGGTATCTGCATAAATTGATGTTGACCTGGGTTCTGTGTAAACGGATTTTGAGTACCACTCTGTGAAAAGGGATTCTGATTCAGAATTGGTGTGAATTGGTTTTGACTTGGAATCTGTGTGGACGGATTCTGACTACCAATCTGTGCAAAAGGGTTCTGATTCAGAATCGACGTGAATTGGTTTTGACTTGGAATCTGTGTGGACGGATTCTGACTACCAAAGGATTCTGACTACCAATCTATGCAAAAGGGTTCTGATTCAGAATCGATGTAAGTGGATTCTGACTGCTAGTCTGAAAGAGTGGATTTTGATTGCCATATTGGAAGGAGGGAATGCCCCCTGTTTGTGTAATCCTTGGTATAGTACTAGTGATTTGAGCACTAGGTATGGCCATCGACTGTGGTAAGGTACCCATGATACTAGCAGTAGGTAAGGTTGTTGATTGTGCACTTGTGACTCCGACAAAAGATGTATGGGCTGAGGTTTTAGGTCTTTTACTCCCAATAAGAGGACCGATGGGAGTGGATGATGATGCCCTTGTAGTAAAATTAAATCCCAATGTCATGCTAGATGTACCAAATCGGGACGTATGGACTGTTGTACTCTGTGTAGACGTGCTAGACAGCATAGTTGTGCTGACCTGAGGTATAGTAGTACTAGCAGTTGTGGTATTTGTCCCTTGTGTAGGTTGAGTTTGTAAGGTGCTAATGTCAAATCCTTGAGGTAAGGTAGCACCTTCAGTTAGCAATTTTCCTAAAAAATGTTGACGATCATTTGCTAGGTACTCATCTACAAAAGAGGCAAACTCAGGGTCCTGTGCAGCAGCCTCTATGTCTTCTACTGCAATATGTCCTTGAGTGTTTCTAGTGGTGAATTTGTCTAATAGAGTCTTATGAGGTCTTGAAGAAAATGGATTGATGAACTTGTTTGGGTTCGACATGTTTTCTCTCTCTCTTCTCTTAGACCTAGTTTCAACCATATAAGACAAGCTCAATATGCGGGAAATGCAAGACTATATGTATGAACAGTATGACTCTAGTCTATGTTTTTGGGATTTTCTTATGCAAAATAAGAGATGTCCTAAGATGACACTAGTCTAGACTCTAAAGATGCAAAATTCTAAGCAAGACCCTAAAGTGATCAATTCTATAAACCCAAGATGAAGGGACCGACTGCCTAAAGTCAAACCAAGGTGTCAATTTAGTTAAGTCAAGGAACCAATGTAGGATGAAGATCAAAGACAAGTTGAGTTTCCTAACTAGACTGATGAGCTAGGATGACTCTCTGTAGGACAAAGTATAAGATGATAGGACTAGGTTCAATGACAAATTTTGTTGACACTATGACTTTTCTATAGTATAGATGGTGGACTACACCTAAAGTCTGTAAAGGTGACCTTTCTAGAAGTCTAATGCAAGGTGATATGTTCCCTAAGATGAAGTTAAACTCTAACTGAAGACAACTATGGTAACGACTAAATGAACCTAAAGGATGCAAATTTGAGAAAATCATTTTAGGTTTCTGTTTCAAAGACTATTTGTGTGAAGACAACTGAAACTGGTATAACTGTGTTGACTGGATAGTGACTGTGAATTTTGGTTATTCTGGTAATCAAACAGATGTGTCGCGGGATTAACAGATGCGGTTCAATTTTAACAATTGCGGTCCAAACTGACAGATGCAACTCAAAAATTACATATGCGACTCTAATTGACAGATGCGACTCAGAATTTATGCATGCGGTTTTTCTAAATCAGATGCGAGCCAAACTGACAGATGTGACTCAGAAATTACAGATGCGACTCAAAACCTAATAGATGCGACTCTAATAATCAGATGCGTGTTTCTGGTAACAGTTGCAACTCTCTGTGAATTTTTAGTGACATGAAATTTAAACTAACTCTATTTTCTGTGATCAAATTCTGACAATCAAAGACAATCGTAAGACAAAGTGTTTTCAGTTTCAATTTTGGACTCAAAGAATGTTTATCATGATAACAGACAAGCACATCCTAATAGGCCAAAGGCCTAGGGTTTGTATACTTGGTATAGCCCACCTAAATACCCCAGATTGGTGATGAACACCTTTCCTTCTCGAGAGCGGATAGCTTAGGAATTTGGTGGCATTGGCTCCCCTCCACGGCTCATTAACATCTTTCGAGCACACCAATTCTGAATTCTTTGGGCAATGACCTCCCAAGAACTGCTATCTCTACTCAAGGGGATCAGTAGTGAGTATCTTTGGGCATGATACTGTACCCTGCACTATACCAAGCAACAGCCACAAATAGGTTGGTCTCTAAAAAAAAGGTGTTTAATTCGGGCATTCCGTTCGTGGGGTGTGATCCATCACGCGCGAGTCCCCTTTCGGATCCATCTCGTCGAACCACACTCGTGATTCTTGGGGTTTCCCCAAGAACCCACTTTTATATACCGGCTGGAAGTCCCTCGGGTTCAGGGTGCTACCGGTCTGAGTCATCCTGGGGTGAGTACTTTTTCCCACCAAAACAGGCCCAAGTTCTAGAGTTGGTAACCGTTTCTCTTACACCCAGGATCGCACGGATGCGCAAGGGGAGAGGATACTTCGATATACCAAGTCGTAAGGGTGACCAAACTTGTGCTTTTGCACCAAACACAGTAGACACTTGTTAATTTTAACCAAATGAAAGATTTGCTACGCTACCAAACAATCAGTTTCAAAATTTAACTAGGGTCTTCGACAAACGTCCTGCAAAAGATCTCATTAGTAATTTTCAATATTGTCTTCATCAATCGTCCTACAAAAGCTTGTTAACTCCAAATGGCCACATGCTAAAAATCAAATATCAGTAATACGAAAATCAATTGAAAATTTCAGATTGCCGAAAGCAAAAAATAAAATTTTTACCAGTCAATTGCGTCGCTTCGTTACCAGTCAGATGCGTCGTTTATTTAATTTACCTATATCATATTTCAACTATAATTAAATAAATTATTTATTTATTTAATTATTCATTTAAAATCCCTTCATCATTTAATTAAATAAATCTTATTTATTTAATTATTCTTCGAATATTGAGTCTTGAATTAAATGAATTATTTAATTCATTAATTCTATTTTAGCACATTCTTCTATATTTTAGATAATTGTGTGAGTTATCTAAGTATTCACTTTTACTCAACTCGACATCTATTTTAATCGTTCAGTTAACTATTGATTTGATGTCTGAGTGGCATTCTCAAGTAATCTCTTTGTCAAGTCAGTCAATCGTCTAGTTCTAACTCAATTGCGTGTACATGCGGATTAATTAAATATTCTTATTTAATTAATTAAGTGTTGTACATGCATTCGAACAGAGAGTCATTATAATCAATCTTCATCTTTGTCATGCAAAGATATTTCTAATGTTTTCGAATGCCGAACTGAAGATTAAATCATTTATTTAATCTTTAATTCTATTTCTAATTCGAATCACTCATGTCATCACTGTCAGTTATCAGAATGCATGTCTAATCAGTCAATCTCAACTGTCCATTGATCTTTCAATCTTGGCCTGTCGTTCGAATAATCAATTTTCTATAAATTGATTTGTCATTCTTCATTCCAATCTCTCTCGTGAATTTTGTAACTTTGGAGAGCACTTTGTCTTGAATCATCTATATTTTTATAATCACTATCTTAGGCTATACTTGCACGAACTTGAAAATCTGAGGGCAATTATACTACACAAGCAAAATGGAGAAGGGCAATCGAGATGAATCATGGAAATGCGTTTGAAAATTGGTGAGATTGTTCTAGTTTTAATTACGTTTTTACTTTCCCATGTTCTTTGTTGCTTAACGAATGAATTTGCATTTTAGATTTTAGTATTGTGTGCATGTGTGCTTCTAATGATCTTGATGAGGGCGCAAACCCGAGACACAGAAAATAACCCGCAAACTAGAGAATAATTTTATTATTCAGAAAATGTAACTTCTTACATGCAGAGAATCTCAAATCCCCAAGTTCTACAACACATGCAAGCTACAGAAAGCTACAGAATAACCCTTTCGCAATATGCGAGCTTGTCCCCAAAAAGTTACCTAAAAATTAGAAAACCCGCCCATAAATAGAGCTCCTCATTTGTTTGGAGCCAAAACAACATTCAATTTGAGTTTAGGTGGTTTGGCGCCGAAAATTTACAACATGAAGTTCAAATTTCAAAAGAGCATTTGCAATGGTATCTTCTAGAAAGTGCGCCAACTTCGCGGGGTCATAACTTTTGATCCAGGACTCCGATTCGCGAACCGTTCGAACCGTTGGAAAGGTCTTGAAGTCAAGAACGTGCTCAAAATTTGCTACGCCAATTTCAGCAAGTTTCGGGGCCATTCTGGAAGCTCTAAGTGCCTCAAATCCCACTCGAAAGATTTTCAAGTACAAATCTGGGAAACTAAAACTGCAATATCTTTCAACCCAGGAACCAAAATGAAAAATCGTAAATTGGGAATTTCATTATGACGAAAAGGGTATCCAAAAATATAAAAACATCTAAAAACCGAGAAACTTTAAATTTAACTATTTTTGGGTGATGCAAGATTGCCCTTACACCACTGGATGCTCCTGCATCAGATCTTCTTTGTGGTCTATTGTGCAAAGATTTTATTTGGCGTTACAATTATAATATCTATAGGTCATACTAGGAGTTATACTTAAGTTTTTAATACAACCTAAGTGTTATTCAAGGCATAAGTATGGTATATATAAGAGGTATGGGTTAGTTATTATTGAATATTGAGTTCTTATTAAAAAATATTGGAGGTATCCCCCTTGAATTGGTATATTATTATCAATTATTTGCAATATATTTTATATCATATTTTTCTATTTTGTAAGTTATTTCATAACAAGTGGTATCAGAGCTCTGATTTATACCAATATTTTTGTTTTTATTATAACTTTTAAACCATTCAAATTTAGATCTAATTTTTTTTCTTTTGAGGTATACATAACATCAAGCTTCAATTACAATCAAAGTTTTATGATATGTTTTGTGAGTTATATGATTTTTTTAATTTTTCACTAATTTTCTCTACATGCCATAAAATTTAAAATATAAATAAATAAAAATTTAAATTTTTTGAAAGATTAGGAAAAAATAGATTGGGTTAGTTTTTTAAAAAAATTGTTAGATTTAATATACATTCCTTAAATTAGTGGTCAAAATATAAACATCAAATTTTATGATAGTCCATTATTTTAAAATTTTGTAGTTACAATTTATACTATATATTATCCTCATTACCTAATAAAAATAATAATATAGAGTTAAAAATAAAAATACAATTGAAGCCATTTCATCTTTAGGAACAAAGGAATTTTCTATGAATATTAAATTTAATGACACTTTTTATTGTACACTAACTAAAATTGAGGAAAAATTTCCAAAGGACATGAACAATGGTACATTTCATTAAAAATAAATTATTTAACTCATTTGTAACATCCTTAAATGAGGGTTTAGATAGGTTGAAGAAGGAATTATTATCATAATTAAATCCAAAGAAAAACCATCAAGGTGGGTAGTGTTGGCAACATGAGCATGACAGTATATGGTGTTTTCATTGATGGAAAACCATTGTAGAAGTGATGTTGCATCTATACGTACATAGTGCAAAGAATTCTGGAGAAGTTCGAAGAAGACCAAGTGTTTTGGTGAAAAGTGCTTAAGTCCCAAACTAGAATAGTAAGTAATAGAGAAGGTTCGCATTGCTCCAATTTGTAGAATCTTGAACCATGCAGTTCTAAGGTAATCATGGTATGTATTGAAGGTATTTCTATTTGAAGTTTTAGGCTACATGTCTTCCACAATAGAAGATATTGATGATAGAGTATTGGGCTTAGTAGAAGTAGAGTTACAGGTGCAGAGTGCATATTAGAATTTTCTACATTCCACCGTGGATGATTATAATGTTGTGAGGTTTTGAGGAAGTGTTTGAGGATGTCAAAAGTGTATGCAATCCAAGTGGCAAGTGATTTAGTGGTCCATGTGTCGAGTTATAGATGAACAATTGGTTCATTCAATTGTTTCTTCACTAGTTTTGTTGTGTGGTGCTAACATAAGGGTTTTGGGCTCATGTGATATTAAGTTGAGTATGGAGCAAATTCATAGGAGTAATTATAGGTCATTCCAACCTATTTTGGTGAAGAAAAAGTTTTGATCTCTTTTGCAAGGTATGTGGATTGGATTTTTGAGCTGATAGGTTATGGTGTTAAATGTTTCGTCTAATTAGGTTGACCTAATTGATGATATGAGTGTTTTCAAAATATATACATATATATAAAAGGTCAATTTAGTGAATGAGATGTGATATATGGTGTGTAAGATGTGATATAGAGTGAACTATGAAAGGTGAAAGTGGTAAATTATGAAGTGTGTAAAGTCATTTTTTTTAGCTTAATTGGAACTGTATCTTCAACATGTTGTAGATGCATTGTTAGTAGTTTAGAATTTGGCAATGAGCCATTCTTCTATTCTCTTTTCTATTTTGGACAATGAGTCCTTTGGGTAGTGATCCCTTTGTAGTGAGCCTTTCTTTCTATACCATGAGTCCTTGGATAGTGAGTTTTCCAATCTATAATCCATTATAATCAATTATAATATATTGTGATCTAATCCTCATTGTGCTTTTTCCCTTCCTAGGTTTTTCCACACAAATCTAGTGTTCTTGCATTTTTTTGTGGTGCACACTTCAATTGTTTTTTTCCATTTCCACAAGTTTGATGAGATGCTTTGAATGCATGTTTAAGTTAATGAAGTTAATGAATTTCAATGAATACTAATTCACCCCACTTAGTATTTCAAATGTTCAACAATTGGTATCAGAGTCTAGTTCCTTCAATCGGCTTAAATGATGAGGTCGATCTTGGAGGTTGAATAAATGGCAACTAGGAGGTATCATATCCCTTTAATATAAATTATGATGAAAGGGTTTACTAAAGAAGACTGTGAAGTTGATATGGAAGGAGAAATAAATCTACTCTTGATGATCTGGATAAAGCAGAATGTGAGAATAGAGATCTGAAAGAAAATATTAAGGAAGCAAATGAGTGCATCAAGAATTTGAGGGATCAAATCAAGAAATCTAAGGAAATAATAAAGAAAATAAATGAGCATCTCAAACAATCAAATGAGACAATCACCAGTTTGTAAGTGTAGGTTGAAGATGGAAAAAGAGTTGAAGATAGCTTGAATACCAAATTGAAAGAGAAGTTTGTAGAATGCTTAAATCTCAAAAAGAAGTTGTGTCTCTAAGGAAAGATCTGGAGAAAGCAAAGAGTCAAGAGGATAAACTCAAGAAGAGCTCCACCTTGCTTGATGATATTCTTGCTAGTCAAAAATATTTGAAGGACAAATAAGGATTAAGGTTTGAAAAAGGAGAAATCCCAAAGGAAAATCAGACTCCAAATAATGTTGAAAATAAGAATGATGAACAAAGGAATATTGGAGATAAGAAGAGCAATATCAAACATGTTTGGAACCAAAAGAAATATTTCAAAAGACCACGTATCAGACAACTAACTATACAAATGTACCCATCTTTTAATGGCTATAGTTATTTCTACAATAAATTTGGACATACAGCTATAGAATGTATAAGAAAAATGAATCAAAACTTTCAATCATTCTCTAGTCAATGCCATACATGCAATAGATTCGGTCATAAGGCTAGTGAATGCAGAAGACAAATGATGAATGATTACAATAATGGTATAATGTCTCAATCATTCCCCAATTACTGTTACACATGCAATGGGTTTGGGCATAAGGATTTCAAATGCAGATATAAAATGGAAAGAAGTAATTTTTCTCTACATCAAGGTGTCATAAGCTATAAATATAATAAACTAGGACACCTAGCTAAGTTTTGTAGAGGAAAGAATATGAAGCCCTCTGCTTAACAAAAGAAGATTGATGTAGTAAAGAAAGTTGATTTGGTTGAAGTAAAGAAAGATATGAAAATGATATGAAAGAAAAAGGAAGAGAATGAGGTGAATAATGAGTTTGTTTCAAATCCTTGTGTAAATGTTTCCTCCTTAAACTAGAGAGAGAGCATTGGCCCAAGGGGAATTTTTAGCAAAAAAATTCCATCTTCCTTGCCAAAGGTGATGTTAGTGCCATTTCTAGTTTTCTCATTGTCTAGTTGTGTACTCTGGTTTTTCATGACTAAACTTTAGCTATGGGGTGTCTTTCATTTTAGTACGTGGGTTAAATGGGCTCCCACAAGGGTTGAGCCCAGCGTGCTAGTTCTGATCTACAAGGGGCGGCCTATGTTAAGGTTTCTTGGTTTTTCTCTTTTCCTTTTTTTTTGGGTTTTTATTCTGGTTCCCGTTTCTCTTTTGCTTGCTTTGGTTTTTCTTTTGGAATCGGGGGCAAAACGGATGCTTGAAGGGAACTAGAACTTCTCCAATTCTGAGGTTCTAATTCCTGTTCACGCATCCATCCCGGTCCCGATTCCGTGTGTTTGGTGTTCCTTTTTCTTTCTGCCTTGCGGCGGTCGCTGGTTCTTTTCCTCTGTCTCTTCACTTCTCTTTTGTTTTGTTTTCTTTGACGGGGGCGGGATCGGGATGGGAATCATTTTTGGAACCTTCTTCATGTTTTCTGTCTTGGGTTTTGTCCTGCTCTGGCCCCGCGGCTTCTTTTTCTCGTGTCGGTTCTGGCTCCGCCTCTGTGGTCTTTTCTTTGGTGGGGGGGGGATAGTTTTCGGCCCCGGTCCCTTTTGTTCCTTTTGTTCCCCGTCTCTTTCCTAGTCCCGGCTCCGGCCCTGTTTGGTTCCTGTCCCGTTTGCCTTTTTGTTTCATTGACCTGTCCGCCCAGTTTATTCTGACTTAAGTGGTTCCCCTGAGCCCCATTTTCTATTTGTTACCAACTCATAGCTACTATTTTTACCGGCCCCGCTTCTTCTTCACTGTGACTTTCAACTTTCAGTGTAACCTCTCGGCAACTCTTATCTGTCCCCCGAGGTTCTCTTTCTTTTCGGCCTAGGTTGGTTGTGTCCAGGAGATGTCTCCCCGACTCCTTTGTGTCTCACCAATGGGCTTTCCTTTCAGCGTGACAGTTCCCGTTCGGGGTGAGGTCCTCCCGACTCCCCTTGGTTTCCTCGAGTTCCTTTTTGCTGCCCTCCATTGTGCCTTCGGCATGACTCTTTCGGTTCTGGGTGACATCTTGGCGACTCTGTGTTCTCTCCTCGAAGTCTCCGTCAGCCTATGTTCTTTGTGTCGGGGAGATGTCTCCCCGACCCCCGTTTGTCTTCCTGACTGTGGTGGCCCCCTTTGCTCTTCAGTGTGACTTCCCTTCGGCAAGACTTGGAACTCTCGATATATCTCTTGGCGAATCTATTATGTCTTGCCGACAGTGTCTTGTGGTTTGCTTTCGGCGTGGGCGGCACCTTTCGTTGAGATGTCTCGGCAATGTCATCTTGCTACGCCGACCGGTGATGGAATACTTGATGCTTCGGGGAGACTTGTGTTTCGGTGTATGTCATAGCAATGGGGTCATGTCTTGCCGATGGTGATTCAATGTGTGGCTTTCGGTGAAGGTCTTATCTTCTCTTGGTGAACAAGTTTCTAAGGGTCTTCTCAGTATAACAGTGAAGTGTCTACATGACTTCTCACCGATGATTGTGTGCTACAGTGACATACATTTGGCAGGTGATTTCATCGGTGAAAGAAGTTATAGGAAATAGAGACATAAGTGGTGTATAAAGATCTCTTCAGTATGAGCTTGGGTTTTCGGCGAGTGACCTTCGGTCTCACCAATGGAACATAAAGTGGTCTTTGTCAGCGTGAGTTTTGAATTGTCTTGGCGACACTACATGAACGAAATATCTTTCGATAACACACTGTGACTTCACTGTGATGTCTGGTTGACTTGGCCATCTCTCCCTGACTCTATGGTGTTTTCAGTGTCACATGTGGATTTTGCTGTATGGTCTCACTGACATTGTGATCTCCTACCAACTTTGACGGGTGTTTGGTGCAGCATGTTTCCTTCAGCCAGACGTTTCCCTGAGTTCCTTCTGTCTAGCCGATATGCTTGGCTCTTCGTTGTAGCTGTTTCTCTTCGCCTTGAGGTCTTCCTGACACTCCTATCTCTCACCGATATGAGCCTCTCCACGTGATACGTTAAAGCCCGAGCTACTAATGGAACATCAATGCGCACATGTAGATGATGAACGGTGATGTTTTAATTTGAGCGATAAAGGTGCCCGATGTTTGTCTGAAGACCAGTATGCAGTGTGATCTAGTGGAGGACTTGTCTCAGCGGTCCGATGAAGATTTGAAGGCGACCGCTCGATCTCTGATGATCAACGGTTGAGTTTCATACTAGACCACTGTTAGGGTTTCTATGTTCATGCCAAAAGCCTAGTGCATTCATGGCGACAGAGAGTTGGTTGCTGGCTCCACTAAACCAGCATTCATGGTGATGCGGCTCTGGTACAAGGATGGCATGGCTCAAGTATGGACGCACGGATTTGACATCAATTGCCTGGCTTCTTTCGTGCGAGTGTCTTTCCTACAACAACCCAACCAATGACATTTATGAGGCCAGAGAAGTAGTTGAAGAACATGGCGATTAGGGTTTGACATGGCACTGATGTGGCTCTGAGCTAGATGGCATTTCTGGAGCTTTTTAAAAGGAACTTCTGAATCATTTGTAAGGGTCTGGGGGCCAGAAGTTAGAACAAAAATCTGAAGAGAAGAGCACTAAGTCACAGAGTTAGGTTTTTACCAGATTTTGAGGTTTAGGGTTATAGTCTGTAAATTGTGAGGTCTTAGACACATGTATGAATCTGAATGTATAGATTGAGATCTTTAAGTCTCTCCTTTGTATTGTGCGTATGGATTGTTAATGAAAGTTGATCAAGGATCACTTATTTAATCATTTTAATGTAATGTTTTACTGTCTATTCTGGTTGTTGCTCTTATTCAAGGAATAAGTTAAATGCTTTAATCATATAAGAGATTCACATGTATGATAGGATGATTTGATAAGTAGTCTTATAGATTTGATCACTAGTTGTGAGACTAATAAGGTTAATCTTGCAAAGACTTTAATGTCCAGAGTAATGGTTCCTTCTATTTGCAGATTATTGTGACTCCTAGCCCAATGGATATGGCACTAATTTGATATATGCTATTTTTCTTTAGGGTTCTAGTCTTCTTGCTCAAGATCAATCATTTTATTTAATCAATCTTGTTTGATGTCTTTCCCTACCTCCTGGTTGCTGCAAGTATTGTGTTACTGGGAATCTAGCCATATTTGAGGTTCTCAATACTTGGCATCAGGAGTCATCTGCTATAAAAAGCAATGTCTAGTCTTATTTGAGGCATTGTGTGGGTATACCCGCCCTGGTTCTGCAGAGCCTAAAGTGTAGAAGATCTCAATCTTTGACTGAATCTTGTCAGTTGGTCCAGGTCCTCCAAGCTACCCTTGACTAGAGATGGCTACTCCATAGGTAGAATAGGAGACCAACCTGGTTGCTCATTAAAAACAACCAACAAGATGGCGACTCCACTGGGGATTGACTAGAATCTTGCCTTATCAAAGAGTCATATCAATTGCCATGTTGGTTAGGTTCAAAGTTTGAAGAATCTCAGGCTTGGAGAAAAGCTTTGTTGCAGTGAACCTGAAAGCTACAAGATCTATGGTGCTCTGTCAGATGGAACCCAGAGAAAGATTTACATGTAAGTGAGCTTCATATCATTTGAAGTTCTGTCCTCTGCAAAGAGGTGGCGACTCTGTCAAGGTAAACCCATTGAAGATTCAAAGAATAGTTCCATGACTACAATGTTTCCAGGTATTCTTCATGCTTTTTGAAAAAAAAAACTTTATTCCCCTTTATTTGGTGAGATCAAGCACTAGCATCAAGGGAGGTTTGATTATTGCAACTGGATAGTTGTAGAGGGATAGGTTTCATTTGCAAAATGCATTGTTGTCCTGTTTCTCCCTCTACAAGCTTTGATACCATGCTTAAGGCACAGTCTTGTCCTCATAAGAGAGAGTATGATAAGGAAAGATACAGCCCTTTGGATTTTGATAAAATCCAGGGTTACCCACATGCTGCCCCTAGGGGAATCAATAAATATTTACCCAAGTTTAAAGGTGGTGTTGAGGAATCAGCATCAAGACATATTCAGCTTTTTATTGATTTCATTGGACACTGTCAGGTTGAAAAAGAGGATGTGGTCATGAAGCTATTTGTCAGATCTTTAGAAGGTGTGGCTGATGATTGGTTCACTTGCTTACCAGTGCACTCCATTGTTTCATGGTATCAGCTCAGAACTTTGTTCCTTGATACCTTTGGTGATGTATCTAGTCCTGGTAGAGGTCAAGAGGAGGAAGAAGTGGTTGAGAGGGTAGGACAGAGCACTGACCTACTAAGTTGTAAACAAATATCAGATTTGCTAACCACAGAATATCAAAGATGTGCACACAACAACTCTAGGTTGTTGTGGGCAACTCATATCGGTCTTGACGATGAGGACCTGCAGGATGCAAGGTATGATGCAAGTGATTCCGATGCCCCTTCTAATGGTGATCTTGCAGATCATGACACTAATTTCAGTTTGAAATCAGATTATGCTTATGAACTAGAGTTGCTCAATGGTGAGCAAGATTGGGATGATGATGACAGTTGGACAACCCATGAAGATGAGTTAGAATCCTTTGGTGACTCTCATTGCCAGCATGATGAAGAACAGAGCCAAGTGAAAAGAGGAAGTGGGAGTAGTAGTTTAATCCATCATTGCATTAATGATGTGCCTCCTCCTACTGAAAATGATACAGAGCAGTTGCAAGATGTGTTGAATGGTGAGTGTATCCCTTTGTATACACTTGATGAAGTTTTCACAAAATGTGACAATATGCAGAGCACTGGAGCTAGTTATTTTCAGCTTCAGGGTAATGTAAATAGTGAATATGATAGCTTGTTGTCACATAACAGTCAGCATTTTGGAAGTATGCCTGACTTTCAAATGCATAAGGATCATGTACATGTTTATAATGATGAATATGACAGCCTGTTGAGAGGTACTAACATATTTTGTCAGGTAGCTAATTGTGATCAAACTGTGTTTTTATGCAGTCCTGATCAGTATTCACATGTATTGCCACAAGATACAGAATCAAAGAATCAAGAGTGTGGCAATAATAAAGTTTATTGGATCTGGTTTCCAGTTGAAGATAAAACTAAACAAAGAGCAAGTTTTCACTTGCACAGAGGCAACTTGACACTTATGTTTGTAGAGGTACATTCATTCATACTGCTGCAGATTGGCAGAGGCAAGCACAAGTTAGGGAATGTCAGCTCATTTAGCAGAATTGTGTGTGACAGAGGTAAAAGCTGGCTCTCATTTTTCATTTGGTGGCCTAGTGTCATCAGATGAAACAAAGGAATCAACAATGTGACTCTTGAATTGCCTGTTCATGGACAATTCTCGAAATGGTGCTTCATCTGAAGCATTTCTTTTTCCATGAACATTAGGTTAGGTTTTTGCTTGTCTGGTCAGTTTTGTTTTGCTGTGTCTACTAACCTTGTCTGGTTAGCTCCTCGTTGTTTTTGGTCTTTTTTGTTCTGATCTGCTCTCCCAGTGATCTGAATTCTTTCTATGCCCACCAGGGGCATACATCCCCCAACTGGAGCCTATGTTAGTGCCATTTCTGGTTTTCTCATTGTCTAGTTGTGTACTCTGGTTTTTCATGACTAAAATTTAGCTATGGGGTGTCTTTCATTTTAGCACGTGGGTTAAATGGGCTCCCACAAGGGTTGAGCCCAGCGTGCTAGTTTTGATCTACAAGGGGCGGCCTGTGTTAGGGTTTCCTGGTTTTTCTCTTTTCCTTTTTTTGGGTTTTTATTCTGGTTCCCGTTTCTCTTTTGCTTGCTTTGGTTTTCCTTTCGGAATCGGGGGCAGAACGGATGCTTGAAGGGAACTAGAACTTCTCCAATTCTGAGGTTCTAATTCATATTCACGCATCCATCCCGGTCTCGATTCCGTGTGTTTGGTGTTCCTTTTTCTTTCTGCCTTGCGGTGGTCGCTGGTTCTTTTCCTCTATCTCTTAGCTTGTTTTTTGTTTTGTTTTCTTTGGTGGGGGCGAGATCGGGATGGGAATCATTTTTGGAACCTTCTTCATGTTTTCTGTCTCGAGGTTTTGTACTACTCCGGCCCCGCGGCTTCTTTTTCTCGTGCTGGTTTTGGCTCCACCTCCGCGGTCTTTTCTTTGGTGAGGGCAGAATAGTTTTCGGCCCCGGTCCCTTTTGTTCCTCTTGTTCCCCATCTCTTCCCTGGTCCCGGCTCTGGCCCTATTTGGTTCCCGTCCCATTTTCCTTTTTGTTTCATTGACCTATCCACCCAGTTTATTCTAACTTAAGTGGTTCCCCTGAGCCCCATTTTCCATTCGTTACCGACCCATAGCTACTGTTTTTACCAGCCCCGCTTCTTCTTCGCTGTGACTTTCAGCTTTTGGTGTAACCTCTCGGCGACTCTTATCTATCCCCCAAGGTTCTCTTTCTTTTCGTCCTGGGTTGGTTGTGTCAGGGAGATGTCTCCCCGACTCCTTTGTCTCTCACCGATGGGCTTTCCTTTCGGCGTGACGGTTCCCATTCGGGGTGAGGTCCTCCCGACTCCCCTTGGTTTCCCCGAGTTCCTTTTTGTTGCCCTTTGTTATGCCTTCGGCATGACTCTTTCGGTTCGGGCTGACATCTTGGTGACTCTGTGTTCTCTCCCCGAAGTCTCCGTCGGCCTATGTTCTTTGTGTTGAGGAGATGTCTCCCCGACCCCCGCTTGTCTTCCCAACTGTGGTGGCCCCCTTTGCTCTTCGGTGTGACTTCCCTTCGGCAGGACTTGAAACTCTCGATATATCTCTTGGTGAATCTGTTATGTCTTTCCGACGGTGTCTTGTGGTTTGCTTTCGGCGTGGGTGGCACCTTTCGTTGATATGTCTCGGCGATGTCATCTTGCTATGCTGACCGGTGATGGAAGACTTGATGCTTCGGGGAGACTTGTGTTTTGGTGTATGTCATAGCGATGGGGTCGTGTCTTGCCGACGATGATTCAATGTGTGGCTTTTGGTGAAGGTCTTATCTTCTCTCGGCGAACAAGTTTCTAAGGGTCTTCTCGGTATAACAGTGAAGTGTCTACATGACTTCTCACCGACAATTGTGTGCTACAGCGACATACATTTGGCAGGTGATTTCATTGGTGAAGGAAGTTATAGGACACAGCGACTTAAGTGGTGTATAAAGATCTCTTCGGTATGAGCTTGGGTCTTCAGCGAGTGAACTTCGGTCTCGCCGATGGAACATAAAGTGGTCTTTGTCAGCATGAGTTTTGAATCGTCTTGGCGACACTGCATGAAGGAAATATCTTTCGGTAACACACTGTGACTTCGCTGTGATGTCTGGCTGACTTGGCCATCTCTCCCTAACTCTATGGTGTTTTCAGTGTCACATGTGGATTTTGTTGTATGGTCTCGCCGACATTGTGATCTCCTACCGACTTTGACGGGTGTTTGGTGCAGCATGTTTCCTTCGGCCAGACGTTTCCCCAAGTTCCTTTTGTCTGGCCGATATGCTCTGCTCTTCGTTGTAGCTGTTTCTCTTCACCTTGAGGTCTTCCCAACACTGCTATCTCTTGCCGATATGAGCCTCTCCACGCGGTGTGTTAAAGCCCGAGCTACTAATGGAACATCAATGCGCACATGCAGATGATGAACGGTGATGTTTTAATTTGAGCGATAAAGGTGCCCGATGTTTGTCTGAAGACCAGTATGCAGTGCGATCTAGTGGAGGACTTGTCTCAGTGGTCTGATGAAGATTTAAAGGCGACCGCCTGATCTTTGATGATCAACGGTCGAGTTTCATACTAGACCACTATTAGGGTTTCTGTGTTCGTGCCAGAAACTAGCATTCATGGCAACAGAGAGTTGGTCGTTGGCTCCACCGAACCAGCATTCATGGCGACGCGGCTCTGGTACAAGGAAGGCATGCCTCGAGTATGGACGTGCAGATTTGGCAGCAGATTTGACATCGATTGCCTGGCTTCTTTCATGCGGGAGTGTCTTTCCTACAGCAACCCGACCAATGACATTTATGAGGCCAAAGAAGTAGTTGAAGAACATGGCGATTAGGGTTTGACATGGCCCTGATGTGGCTCTGAGCTGGATGGCATTTCTGGAGCTGTTTAAAAGGAACTTCTGAATCATTTGTAAGGGTCTGGGGGCCAAAAGTTAGAACAAAAATCTGAAGAGAAGAGCACTAAGTCACAGAGTCAGGGTTTTACCATATTTTGAGGTTTAGGGTTACAGTCTATAAATTGTGAGGTCTTGGACACATGTATGAATCTGAATGTATAGATTGAGATCTTTAAGTCTCTCCTTTGTATTGTGTCTATGGATTGTTAATGAAAGTTGATCAAGGATCACTTATTTAATCATTTTAATGTAACGTTTTACTGTCTGTTCTGGTTGTTGCTCTTAGTCAAGGAATAAGTTAAATGCTTTAATCATATCAGAGATTCATATGTATGATAGGAGGATTTGATAAGTAGTCTTATAGATCTGATCACTAGTTGTGAGACTAATAAGGTTAATCTTGCAAAGACTTTAATGTCCAAAGTAATGGTTCCTTCTATTTGCAGATTATTGTGACTCCTAGCCCAATGGATATGGCACTAATCTGATATATGCTATTTGTCTTTAGGGTTCTAGTCTTCTTGCTCAAGATCAATCATTTTATTTAATCAATCTTGTTTGATGTCTTGCCCTACCTCCTAGTTGCTGCAAGTATTGTGTTACTGGGAATCTAGCCATATTTGAGGTTCTCAATACTTGGCATCAGGAGTCATCTGCTATAAAAAGCAATGTCTAGTCTTATTTGAGGCATTGTGTGGGTATACCCGCCCTGGTTCTATAGAGCCTAAAGTGTAGAAGATCTCAGTCTTTGACTGAATCTTGTCAGTTGGTCCAGGTCCTCTGAGCTGCCCTTGACTGGAGATGGCTACTCCATAGGTAGAATAGGAGACCAACCTGGTTGCTCATTAAAAACAACCAACAGACCCAACATACCTTATATACAATATCTTGTTTATGAGCAAACAAAATTCATGGGAAAATAGAGCTACAATGTACAAAATCTTCAAGAAAGCACTCCAAACAACTATTGGATATTACTAACATGTGGTTGTCATTGATGTCAACACTATTGGCATTAATGTCTTTAAGGTTGTATATGTCAAGGATTTTGAGAAAATTGTAAGAAAATAAGTTGTAGGTTGATGGTGTAGTGAAGTTCAGTATGGTGGTTAGCTCAGTATATTGATGGTAAGAGGTTGCAGATTAAAGGGTCTATTGACGAGTATATCTAGTTTATCCACATGAAGTTTCAGAGGTTCGCATGAAGATTTGATTGAGTTATGAGTATCTATCTTCCAACAGTTGTTTTGTTGCTTTAGTTGGTGTTCCTATATGAAGATAATGTGATTCTAGTAATTTGAGTTGTTGCAGATGCTTCTGTGGTGATTCGTGATGCTTTTGGATGTTTCTAGATTGTGCATTATCTGTGTTGTTGGTTTTCATTGATATTTATGCTTGCAATTGGTGATTTTCTTCTATGAGTTCATGTTTTCCATGATCATGGCTGACAAGGTGATTGTAGCATGTTGCAGATCTTCGAAGCATGATTTTTGAAGGTGTTCCAAATTTGAGGGTGTTTTTTTGGGTCTTTACTATGTTGTGGATGACATTGTTTGCTGCTCATTGATAAATTGTTTATTGTTTTGGGTCGAGAATTTGTACACATTTTATATTTTTTTGGGTCGACATGTAGTTGATGTTATCCTTAGTTACATATATATATGAGTGATTATTTATACCATTTTATGGTGTGTGATGTATGCTGAGTGTTGTGTACGAATACTGTTCTAATCTTTCAAAGGAAAAAGTAAAGTGTGAAGAAGAGTTTATGTGCTTAACCAAAATTGTAATCAGACATTAGAAGATGCTATTTTCTTAGTTCAAAATATTCTAGATGTAATCAAAATGTGATTTTAAGACAATGAGTCTTCCTTTGGGTAGTAAGCCTTTTGTATTTGAGTAGTGAGCTCTAGGCAGTGTTCTTGAATGCATTTGCATTCCCCATTTGTAATACTTTTAACACAATATAATCTTGTGGACTAACCTCCATTGTGGTTTTTCCCTGAACAAGGTTTCCATGTAAACAATCTTGGTGTTATGTGTGTATTTGATGTGGTGATGGTTTATGCTTTCATGTTTATTTATCATATTTGAGAATAAGTTTAATAAGTATAATTTATATGACAACTGATTCACCCCCCTTCTTAGTTGTCTTCCCTTGTGTTTCCAACAATTGGTGTTAGAGCAGGTTCTTCTAGAGAAGCTTGACCACTTGAGGTGATATGGGTTGGCGACATATAAGAAGGATAGTCTAAGATTTGATGGAACTAATTATTCTTTATGGAAGACTTGATTGGAGTATCATCTGAGATGCATTGGTGAACCTTATTGGACAATCACAAAGCATATATATATCATCCCACAAAATGGTCCTTCTAACGCAGATGAGATTAAGGAAGCCAAGTACAATATCAAGGCTAAGGAATCATTGTTGAGTGCTTTGATTGATTCTAAGATGACAAATGTAATGGAGCTTAATACTGCTTATGAATCCTGGAAAATGTTGGGAACTCTATATGAAGGTTACATCGATGTGAAGATTGCTAAGTTGCAAATCCTAAAAGGGAAATATGAAATGTTGAGAATGGGTGAAGATGAGAACATCACTTCTTTTATGCAAAGAGTGAATGAACTTGTGTGTAGTATCAGATGTGCTAGTAGAACATTGGAAGAATCAAAGATTGTTGCTAAAGTGGTTAGATCCTTTCCTATTGCATACAAACACAAATCTACTACTATTGAGGAGATATGGAGTGTCACAAATGTAACTAGAGATGTGTTGATTGGTAAGCTTACTGCTTTTGAGTTAAGTTATTTTGGTGAATCTCTTCCTAAGATAGAATCTACATTCAAATCTACTATCTCTAGAAAAAATAAGAGATATGATCTGGGAGAAAGTTCTAGAAAATGTCCAAGTATGAGTAGGAAATGAGAGAGATTGAAGAAGAAGAGAGAAAAATAGACGATCTTGAAGCTCACTTATTGTAAAAGGGTAGCCAAAGGAGAAGGTCTGTATAAAGGGAAATTTCCTTTTAAATGTTTTTCTTGCAATAAGATAGGTCATTTTTCCTCAAGGTGTTCGGAAAGAGTTCCTAAGCCAAAACCTAACAAGGCTAGATTCAAAAGAAAGTGTTATATTGTTGCTGATGAAGGTGTGATAGATGACGAATCTGATAAAGGGAATTTAAGTGAGGATGAATGGGTATTTATTGCTATCAAGGAAAATGATCCAATACTTTCTAAATCCGCTAATTGCATAAATGTGTAGAAAGCTCTAGCTGCTAGAGTTGAAGAAAAAGATGAATGGGTGTTTGAAAATGGATGCGCTCATCATATGGAAGGTGATAAAAGTAAATTTGTGAACTTGGAAAAGTATGATAGTGTTGTTGTAAGATTTGGTGATGAAAAATATAGTGTAATAAATGTTAGAGGATCCATTTCTCTTGATGGTAAGCCTAATACTGATGATGTTCTATATGTGGAAGGTTTGAAGCATAATATCTTAACTATTGGATATATGGTTGACAAGGGATACAATCTTCAATTCAAGAATGGAAAGTGTAGAATATTGGGGAGTTCCATAAATGTGATTGCATCTAGTACAAAAAAAAAAGGTAATATATTTCACCTAAATGCCACTGGTAAAAGTTTTCTGATTGCTCAAGTTGATGAAAGTTGGTTGTGGTATAAGAGATTGTCATGTAAAATTTTACAATATTATCAAGATAAGTTCTACTCAGGAAGTGAGAAATCTTCCTAAGTTGATAAAACCTACTAATGTTATATGCAAGGAATGCCATTTATGGAAGAAAACTAGAGTTTCATTCTGGAGCAAACAACATTGTTCAAATGAAGTGTTGGAGCTTGTGCATACTGACTTGTGTGGTCCTTCTAGAGTAAAAAGTTTACAAGGAGACATGTATTTCATATTACTTATTGATGATTATTATAGATTGATGTGGGTTACTTTCTTAAGGGAAAAATCTAAAGCTTTGGAGAAACTCAAGATTTTTAAGGCTATGGTTGAGATAGAGACAGGTCTAAAGATTAAATGTTTGAGATCATATAGAGGTGGCGAATTCACTTCCAGTGAGTTCAATTATTTTTATGAAGAGCATGGAATAAAGAGACAATTATCTAGCCCACGGACCCCTCAGCAAAATGGAGTTGTGGAAAGTAAGAATATGAAAATTCAAGAAGCTGCTAGGACATTGATGTTGGAAGGAAATTTACCACATATCTACTGGAGAGAAGTTGTGAGTAATACCATTTACACTCTCAACCAGGTGCATGTCAAAGCTGATACTAGTAAGACTCTTTATGAGCTATGGTTTGGTCATAAGCCTACTATTAGATACTTCAAAATATATGCCCTAGTAAATGCTATATCAAAATAGATGAAGACATAAGAAAGTTTGATGCTAGAAGTGATGAAGGAATCTTTCTTGGTTATTCTACTAAAAGTAATTGAGGAAAGTAATTGAAAGTGATAATTTCAAGGTTGATGAAGACACAGTTAGACCATCTAGAACCTGCAGATATGATTCAGACAATTAGAGTGATAGTTCAAATAATGGAAAGAAAGCTCATACTACAAATCAAATTTAGATTGTTCTGGTAAATCTGGACAATCAAGAGGAAGGAACTAGTGAAAGTGAAGAAGTGATATCATAAGAGCATGAAGTTCAAGAATACCCTAAGAATCCAAGGTATGTAATACTAAATCATTCAAAAGATCAGATTATAGGTGATAAGAAGAAAGGTGTTCAAACTAGGAGAAGAATTGCAGAAGAATATTGTTTGATCTCAAAGACTGAGCCTAGTAGTGTCATTGAAGCATGCAAAGATGAACATTAGGTGGAAGAAATGAAAGAAGAACTACTACAAATTGAGAAGAATGATACGTGGATTATTGTTCCTAGGCCTAAGGACAAAAATGTAATTGGAACTAAATGGGTCTTTCGAAACAAACTGAATGAGCAAGGTGAAGTTGTTAGAAACAAAGCAATACTTGTATGTAAAGGATACTCTCAGATGGAAGGAATTGAATTTGAAGAAAATTTTGCTCTTGTTGCTAGGATTGAAGCTGTGAGACTATTTATTACTTATTTTTCTTACAAAAACTTCAAGGTTTATCATATGGATTTCAAGTCAGCATTTCTAAATGGTGAACTGGAAGAAGAAGTGTATATTAAGCAACTTGATGGATTTCAACTGACTGATTAGGGATATATGGTTTTCCAGTTGAAGAAAGCATTGTATGGACTTAAGCAAGCCCCAAAAGCATGGTATGCTAGATTGGACAAGTATTTATTGAAGCTTGGATTTAATAAAGGTACTATTGATAGTAATTTGTACTTCAAGATTGATCATGATAAAGATTTGATTGTTGAAGTCTTTGTTGATGATATCATTTTTGGAGGAGATGATAGTTTGTACATGAAGTTTTCTTATGAGATGCAGAGTGAGTTTGAGATGTCTATGATTAGAGAAATGAAATTATTTTTGGGATTGTAAATTACTTAGCTAGATAGAGGGAACTTTATATCTCAATCCGAGTATGTGAAAGAATTTCTATTGTATGGAAGATTCAAAGCTAGTTGGTACACCTATCGTGACCATATGTAAGTTGACACAAGATGATGATTCTCCAAAAACAAATCAAACTAGATACAAATCCATGATTGGTGGATTGTTCTATTTGACTCAAACTAGACCTGATATCATGAATTTCGTATGCATTGTTGCAAGATTTCAATCTTATCCTAAGGAATCTCATGTGACAGCTATGAAGAGGATTTTTAGGTACTTGAAGGGGACAGTTGATTTTGGCCTATGGTATCTTAAAGAAGATGACCTTACTTTGAGTGCTTTTACTGATGTTGATTGGGTAGGAGATGTGAATGACAAAAAGAGTACTAGTGGTGGTGCATTTTTCTCAGGAAAGAAGTTGATTTCATGATTAAGTAAGAAGAAAAATTCCATTTCTTTATCTATTGTAGAGGTAGAATACAATGTTGTTGCTAACAATTATACTCAAGTATTGTGGATGAAGCTGATGTTGAAAGATAT
The DNA here is from genome assembly GCA_007258455.2 of Sequoia sempervirens. Classification (NCBI taxonomy): domain Eukaryota; kingdom Viridiplantae; phylum Streptophyta; class Pinopsida; order Cupressales; family Cupressaceae; genus Sequoia; species Sequoia sempervirens. The sequence goes on from VDFB02193867.1 coordinate 156,018,067, forward strand.
CAAAGTTGTGTATGATGAACCTATATATTCTATGATAATTCAAGTGCAATTAACATTTCTAAGAATTCAAAATTTCATTCAAAAACCAAGCATATATCTATCAAGTTTCACTTTTTGAGAGAGAAGGTGAGTGACAAGGAACTCAAATTGGAGTATGTTCCCACTAAGGAATAGATTGTAGATATCTTTACTAAGTCCTTTCCTAAGGATACTTTTGATTATCTCATAGGGAAGCTACGGGTGATTACCCCTCCTAATTAGAATTAAGATTCATTGACTTGCATCAATCCAGGCATTTCATAGTCATATCTTGTGATCTAGATTGATGTTGTGGTAGGTGCTACTTAAAGGGAGTAGTCAAATGTTTAGAAATATGGTTCAGAGCTTGTGTGGAGAGAGATAATGTGTATCTTTTTCATTGATGTCAAAGGGGGAGAAGAGCCATGTGAAAAACTATGAAAGAGTTAAGGAGAAAAGAGTCAAAATCTAGGGGGGAGAAAGTGCTAAGAGAAAGTAGCGTTGATGGTATTTTTCACATCATGTGTTTCCATCAATGCCAAAGGGGGAGATTGTTGGATATTGCTGACATGTGGTTGTCATTGATGTCAACACTATTGGAATTAATGTCTTTAAGGCTATATATGTTGAGGATATTGAGAAAATTGTAAGAAAATAAGTTGTAGGTTGTCAGTGATGCAGTGGATTTTAGTATGGTGGCTAGGTCGGTATAATAATGATAAGAGGTTTTGGATTAAAGAGTCTATTGATGAGTATATATAGTTTATCCACATGAAGTTTTAGAGGTTCGTATGAAGGTTTGATTGAGTTATGAGCATCTATGTTCTAATAGTTGTTCTGTTGCTTTAGTTGGTGTTCCTAGAAGAAGACAATTTGATTATAGTAATTTGAGTCATTGTGGATGCTTCTATGATGATTCATGATGCTTGTGGATTTTTCTATATTGTGCTCTATCTATTTTGTTCATCCACATTGATCGTTGTGCTTGTGATTGGTGATTTTCTTTTGTGAGTTCATGTTTTTCATGATCATGGTCGACAAGGTGATTGTAGCGTGTTGTAGATCTTTGAGGTAGAAATTTTGAAGGTGTTTCATATTTGAGGATGTTGTTTTGGGTCCTTACTATGTTGTGGCCAACATTATTTGGTGCACATTGATAAAATTTTTATTGTTTTGGGCCGACATTTTGTACACATTTTATATTTTTTTGGGCCAACATGTAGTTGATGTTATCCTTAGTTACAGATATATATGATTGATTGTTTATACCATTTGATTGTGTGCAATGTATGTTGAGTGCTATGTGCGAATAATGTTCTAATCTTTTGAAGGAAGAAGTAAAGTGTGAAGAAGAGTTTATGTACTTAACCAAAACTATAATCAGGCATTAGAAGATGTTATTTTGTAAGTTCAAAATATTTTGGATGTAATC
>VDFB02193867.1:156019616-156054128 GCA_007258455.2 Sequoia sempervirens
GATTCTGATTCAGAATTGGTGTGAATTGGTTTTGACTTGGAATCTGTGTGGACGGATTCTGACTACCAATCTGTGCAAAAGGGTTCTGATTCAGAATCGACGTGAATTGGTTTTGACTTGGAATCTGTGTGGACGGATTCTGACTACCAAAGGATTCTGACTACCAATCTATGCAAAAGGGTTCTGATTCAGAATCGATGTAAGTGGATTCTGACTGCTAGTCTGAAAGAGTGGATTTTGATTGCCATATTGGAAGGAGGGAATGCCCCCTGTTTGTGTAATCCTTGGTATAGTACTAGTGATTTGAGCACTAGGTATGGCCATCGACTGTGGTAAGGTACCCATGATACTAGCAGTAGGTAAGGTTGTTGATTGTGCACTTGTGACTCCGACAAAAGATGTATGGGCTGAGGTTTTAGGTCTTTTACTCCCAATAAGAGGACCGATGGGAGTGGATGATGATGCCCTTGTAGTAAAATTAAATCCCAATGTCATGCTAGATGTACCAAATCGGGACGTATGGACTGTTGTACTCTGTGTAGACGTGCTAGACAGCATAGTTGTGCTGACCTGAGGTATAGTAGTACTAGCAGTTGTGGTATTTGTCCCTTGTGTAGGTTGAGTTTGTAAGGTGCTAATGTCAAATCCTTGAGGTAAGGTAGCACCTTCAGTTAGCAATTTTCCTAAAAAATGTTGACGATCATTTGCTAGGTACTCATCTACAAAAGAGGCAAACTCAGGGTCCTGTGCAGCAGCCTCTATGTCTTCTACTGCAATATGTCCTTGAGTGTTTCTAGTGGTGAATTTGTCTAATAGAGTCTTATGAGGTCTTGAAGAAAATGGATTGATGAACTTGTTTGGGTTCGACATGTTTTCTCTCTCTCTTCTCTTAGACCTAGTTTCAACCATATAAGACAAGCTCAATATGCGGGAAATGCAAGACTATATGTATGAACAGTATGACTCTAGTCTATGTTTTTGGGATTTTCTTATGCAAAATAAGAGATGTCCTAAGATGACACTAGTCTAGACTCTAAAGATGCAAAATTCTAAGCAAGACCCTAAAGTGATCAATTCTATAAACCCAAGATGAAGGGACCGACTGCCTAAAGTCAAACCAAGGTGTCAATTTAGTTAAGTCAAGGAACCAATGTAGGATGAAGATCAAAGACAAGTTGAGTTTCCTAACTAGACTGATGAGCTAGGATGACTCTCTGTAGGACAAAGTATAAGATGATAGGACTAGGTTCAATGACAAATTTTGTTGACACTATGACTTTTCTATAGTATAGATGGTGGACTACACCTAAAGTCTGTAAAGGTGACCTTTCTAGAAGTCTAATGCAAGGTGATATGTTCCCTAAGATGAAGTTAAACTCTAACTGAAGACAACTATGGTAACGACTAAATGAACCTAAAGGATGCAAATTTGAGAAAATCATTTTAGGTTTCTGTTTCAAAGACTATTTGTGTGAAGACAACTGAAACTGGTATAACTGTGTTGACTGGATAGTGACTGTGAATTTTGGTTATTCTGGTAATCAAACAGATGTGTCGCGGGATTAACAGATGCGGTTCAATTTTAACAATTGCGGTCCAAACTGACAGATGCAACTCAAAAATTACATATGCGACTCTAATTGACAGATGCGACTCAGAATTTATGCATGCGGTTTTTCTAAATCAGATGCGAGCCAAACTGACAGATGTGACTCAGAAATTACAGATGCGACTCAAAACCTAATAGATGCGACTCTAATAATCAGATGCGTGTTTCTGGTAACAGTTGCAACTCTCTGTGAATTTTTAGTGACATGAAATTTAAACTAACTCTATTTTCTGTGATCAAATTCTGACAATCAAAGACAATCGTAAGACAAAGTGTTTTCAGTTTCAATTTTGGACTCAAAGAATGTTTATCATGATAACAGACAAGCACATCCTAATAGGCCAAAGGCCTAGGGTTTGTATACTTGGTATAGCCCACCTAAATACCCCAGATTGGTGATGAACACCTTTCCTTCTCGAGAGCGGATAGCTTAGGAATTTGGTGGCATTGGCTCCCCTCCACGGCTCATTAACATCTTTCGAGCACACCAATTCTGAATTCTTTGGGCAATGACCTCCCAAGAACTGCTATCTCTACTCAAGGGGATCAGAGGTGAGTATCTTCGGGCATGATACTGTACCCTGCACTAATACCAAGCAACGGCCACAAATAAGTTGGTCTCTAAAACAAAAAGGTGTTTAATTCGGCATTCCGCTCGTGGGTGTGATCCATATTTACGCCAGTCCCTTCGATCCATCTCGGTTTGAATTCACTGCGGATTCTTGGGGTTTCAAGAACCCACTTTTATATACCGGCTGGAAGTCCCTCGGGTTCAGGGTGCTACCGGTCTGAGTCATCCTGGGGTGAGTACTTTTTCCCACCAAAACAGGCCCAAGTTCTAGAGTTGGTAACCGTTTCTCTTACACCCAGGATCGCACGGATGCGCAAGGGGAGAGGATACTTCGATATACCAAGTCGTAAGGGTGACCAAACTTGTGCTTTTGCACCAAACACAGTAGACACTTGTTAATTTTAACCAAATGAAAGATTTGCTACGCTACCAAACAATCAGTTTCAAAATTTAACTAGGGTCTTCGACAAACGTCCTGCAAAAGATCTCATTAGTAATTTTCAATATTGTCTTCATCAATCGTCCTACAAAAGCTTGTTAACTCCAAATGGCCACATGCTAAAAATCAAATATCAGTAATACGAAAATCAATTGAAAATTTCAGATTGCCGAAAGCAAAAAATAAAATTTTTACCAGTCAATTGCGTCGCTTCGTTACCAGTCAGATGCGTCGTTTATTTAATTTACCTATATCATATTTCAACTATAATTAAATAAATTATTTATTTATTTAATTATTCATTTAAAATCCCTTCATCATTTAATTAAATAAATCTTATTTATTTAATTATTCTTCGAATATTGAGTCTTGAATTAAATGAATTATTTAATTCATTAATTCTATTTTAGCACATTCTTCTATATTTTAGATAATTGTGTGAGTTATCTAAGTATTCACTTTTACTCAACTCGACATCTATTTTAATCGTTCAGTTAACTATTGATTTGATGTCTGAGTGGCATTCTCAAGTAATCTCTTTGTCAAGTCAGTCAATCGTCTAGTTCTAACTCAATTGCGTGTACATGCGGATTAATTAAATATTCTTATTTAATTAATTAAGTGTTGTACATGCATTCGAACAGAGAGTCATTATAATCAATCTTCATCTTTGTCATGCAAAGATATTTCTAATGTTTTCGAATGCCGAACTGAAGATTAAATCATTTATTTAATCTTTAATTCTATTTCTAATTCGAATCACTCATGTCATCACCGGGCCATCGTATCGCATGTCTAATCACCATCCTCAACCGGCCCATTGATCTTTCTAATCTTGGTCATTGCTCAATAATCAATTTTCTATAAATTGATTTGTCATTCTTCATTCCAATCTCTCTCGCGGAATTTTGTAACTTTGAGAGCACTTTGTCTCTTGAATCATCTATATTTTTATAATCAATTATCTTAGGGCTATACTTGCACTTAACTTGAAAATCTCGAGTAAATTATACTACACAAGCAAAATGGAGAAGGGCAATCGAGATGAATCATGGAAACGCTTTGAAAAATTGCGAGATTGTTCTAGTTTTAATTACATTTTTGACTTCCTATGTTCTTTGTTGCTTAACGAATGAATCTGCATTTTAGATTTTAGTATTGTGTGCATGTGTGCTTCTAATGATCTTGATGAGGCGCAAAACCCGCATTACTGTAAAAAAATAACCCGCAACCAGAGAGAATAATTTTATTATTCAGAAAATGCAACTCTTACATGCAGAATCTCAAATCCCCAAGTTCTACAACATACGCAGCCACGTAAAGCCATTTAATAACCCTTTCGCAATATGCGAGCTTGTCCCCAAAAAGTTACCTAAAAATTAGAAAACCCGCCCATAAATAGAGCTCCTCATTTGTTTGGAGCCAAAACAACATTCAATTTGAGTTTAGGTGGTTTGGCGCCGAAAATTTACAACATGAAGTTCAAATTTCAAAAGAGCATTTGCAATGGTATCTTCTAGAAAGTGCGCCAACTTCGCGGGGTCATAACTTTTGATCCAGGACTCCGATTCGCGAACCGTTCGAACCGTTGGAAAGGTCTTGAAGTCAAGAACGTGCTCAAAATTTGCTACGCCAATTTCAGCAAGTTTCGGGGCCATTCTGGAAGCTCTAAGTGCCTCAAATCCCACTCGAAAGATTTTCAAGTACAAATCTGGGAAACTAAAACTGCAATATCTTTCAACCCAGGAACCAAAATGAAAAATCGTAAATTGGGAATTTCATTATGACGAAAAGGGTATCCAAAAATATAAAAACATCTAAAAACCGAGAAACTTTAAATTTAACTATTTTTGGGTGATGCAAGATTGCCCTTACACCACTGGATGCTCCTGCATCAGATCTTCTTTGTGGTCTATTGTGCAAAGATTTTATTTGGCGTTACAATTATAATATCTATAGGTCATACTAGGAGTTATACTTAAGTTTTTAATACAACCTAAGTGTTATTCAAGGCATAAGTATGGTATATATAAGAGGTATGGGTTAGTTATTATTGAATATTGAGTTCTTATTAAAAAATATTGGAGGTATCCCCCTTGAATTGGTATATTATTATCAATTATTTGCAATATATTTTATATCATATTTTTCTATTTTGTAAGTTATTTCATAACAAGTGGTATCAGAGCTCTGATTTATACCAATATTTTTGTTTTTATTATAACTTTTAAACCATTCAAATTTAGATCTAATTTTTTTTCTTTTGAGGTATACATAACATCAAGCTTCAATTACAATCAAAGTTTTATGATATGTTTTGTGAGTTATATGATTTTTTTAATTTTTCACTAATTTTCTCTACATGCCATAAAATTTAAAATATAAATAAATAAAAATTTAAATTTTTTGAAAGATTAGGAAAAAATAGATTGGGTTAGTTTTTTAAAAAAATTGTTAGATTTAATATACATTCCTTAAATTAGTGGTCAAAATATAAACATCAAATTTTATGATAGTCCATTATTTTAAAATTTTGTAGTTACAATTTATACTATATATTATCCTCATTACCTAATAAAAATAATAATATAGAGTTAAAAATAAAAATACAATTGAAGCCATTTCATCTTTAGGAACAAAGGAATTTTCTATGAATATTAAATTTAATGACACTTTTTATTGTACACTAACTAAAATTGAGGAAAAATTTCCAAAGGACATGAACAATGGTACATTTCATTAAAAATAAATTATTTAACTCATTTGTAACATCCTTAAATGAGGGTTTAGATAGGTTGAAGAAGGAATTATTATCATAATTAAATCCAAAGAAAAACCATCAAGGTGGGTAGTGTTGGCAACATGAGCATGACAGTATATGGTGTTTTCATTGATGGAAAACCATTGTAGAAGTGATGTTGCATCTATACGTACATAGTGCAAAGAATTCTGGAGAAGTTCGAAGAAGACCAAGTGTTTTGGTGAAAAGTGCTTAAGTCCCAAACTAGAATAGTAAGTAATAGAGAAGGTTCGCATTGCTCCAATTTGTAGAATCTTGAACCATGCAGTTCTAAGGTAATCATGGTATGTATTGAAGGTATTTCTATTTGAAGTTTTAGGCTACATGTCTTCCACAATAGAAGATATTGATGATAGAGTATTGGGCTTAGTAGAAGTAGAGTTACAGGTGCAGAGTGCATATTAGAATTTTCTACATTCCACCGTGGATGATTATAATGTTGTGAGGTTTTGAGGAAGTGTTTGAGGATGTCAAAAGTGTATGCAATCCAAGTGGCAAGTGATTTAGTGGTCCATGTGTCGAGTTATAGATGAACAATTGGTTCATTCAATTGTTTCTTCACTAGTTTTGTTGTGTGGTGCTAACATAAGGGTTTTGGGCTCATGTGATATTAAGTTGAGTATGGAGCAAATTCATAGGAGTAATTATAGGTCATTCCAACCTATTTTGGTGAAGAAAAAGTTTTGATCTCTTTTGCAAGGTATGTGGATTGGATTTTTGAGCTGATAGGTTATGGTGTTAAATGTTTCGTCTAATTAGGTTGACCTAATTGATGATATGAGTGTTTTCAAAATATATACATATATATAAAAGGTCAATTTAGTGAATGAGATGTGATATATGGTGTGTAAGATGTGATATAGAGTGAACTATGAAAGGTGAAAGTGGTAAATTATGAAGTGTGTAAAGTCATTTTTTTTAGCTTAATTGGAACTGTATCTTCAACATGTTGTAGATGCATTGTTAGTAGTTTAGAATTTGGCAATGAGCCATTCTTCTATTCTCTTTTCTATTTTGGACAATGAGTCCTTTGGGTAGTGATCCCTTTGTAGTGAGCCTTTCTTTCTATACCATGAGTCCTTGGATAGTGAGTTTTCCAATCTATAATCCATTATAATCAATTATAATATATTGTGATCTAATCCTCATTGTGCTTTTTCCCTTCCTAGGTTTTTCCACACAAATCTAGTGTTCTTGCATTTTTTTGTGGTGCACACTTCAATTGTTTTTTTCCATTTCCACAAGTTTGATGAGATGCTTTGAATGCATGTTTAAGTTAATGAAGTTAATGAATTTCAATGAATACTAATTCACCCCACTTAGTATTTCAAATGTTCAACAATTGGTATCAGAGTCTAGTTCCTTCAATCGGCTTAAATGATGAGGTCGATCTTGGAGGTTGAATAAATGGCAACTAGGAGGTATCATATCCCTTTAATATAAATTATGATGAAAGGGTTTACTAAAGAAGACTGTGAAGTTGATATGGAAGGAGAAATAAATCTACTCTTGATGATCTGGATAAAGCAGAATGTGAGAATAGAGATCTGAAAGAAAATATTAAGGAAGCAAATGAGTGCATCAAGAATTTGAGGGATCAAATCAAGAAATCTAAGGAAATAATAAAGAAAATAAATGAGCATCTCAAACAATCAAATGAGACAATCACCAGTTTGTAAGTGTAGGTTGAAGATGGAAAAAGAGTTGAAGATAGCTTGAATACCAAATTGAAAGAGAAGTTTGTAGAATGCTTAAATCTCAAAAAGAAGTTGTGTCTCTAAGGAAAGATCTGGAGAAAGCAAAGAGTCAAGAGGATAAACTCAAGAAGAGCTCCACCTTGCTTGATGATATTCTTGCTAGTCAAAAATATTTGAAGGACAAATAAGGATTAAGGTTTGAAAAAGGAGAAATCCCAAAGGAAAATCAGACTCCAAATAATGTTGAAAATAAGAATGATGAACAAAGGAATATTGGAGATAAGAAGAGCAATATCAAACATGTTTGGAACCAAAAGAAATATTTCAAAAGACCACGTATCAGACAACTAACTATACAAATGTACCCATCTTTTAATGGCTATAGTTATTTCTACAATAAATTTGGACATACAGCTATAGAATGTATAAGAAAAATGAATCAAAACTTTCAATCATTCTCTAGTCAATGCCATACATGCAATAGATTCGGTCATAAGGCTAGTGAATGCAGAAGACAAATGATGAATGATTACAATAATGGTATAATGTCTCAATCATTCCCCAATTACTGTTACACATGCAATGGGTTTGGGCATAAGGATTTCAAATGCAGATATAAAATGGAAAGAAGTAATTTTTCTCTACATCAAGGTGTCATAAGCTATAAATATAATAAACTAGGACACCTAGCTAAGTTTTGTAGAGGAAAGAATATGAAGCCCTCTGCTTAACAAAAGAAGATTGATGTAGTAAAGAAAGTTGATTTGGTTGAAGTAAAGAAAGATATGAAAATGATATGAAAGAAAAAGGAAGAGAATGAGGTGAATAATGAGTTTGTTTCAAATCCTTGTGTAAATGTTTCCTCCTTAAACTAGAGAGAGAGCATTGGCCCAAGGGGAATTTTTAGCAAAAAAATTCCATCTTCCTTGCCAAAGGTGATGTTAGTGCCATTTCTAGTTTTCTCATTGTCTAGTTGTGTACTCTGGTTTTTCATGACTAAACTTTAGCTATGGGGTGTCTTTCATTTTAGTACGTGGGTTAAATGGGCTCCCACAAGGGTTGAGCCCAGCGTGCTAGTTCTGATCTACAAGGGGCGGCCTATGTTAAGGTTTCTTGGTTTTTCTCTTTTCCTTTTTTTTTGGGTTTTTATTCTGGTTCCCGTTTCTCTTTTGCTTGCTTTGGTTTTTCTTTTGGAATCGGGGGCAAAACGGATGCTTGAAGGGAACTAGAACTTCTCCAATTCTGAGGTTCTAATTCCTGTTCACGCATCCATCCCGGTCCCGATTCCGTGTGTTTGGTGTTCCTTTTTCTTTCTGCCTTGCGGCGGTCGCTGGTTCTTTTCCTCTGTCTCTTCACTTCTCTTTTGTTTTGTTTTCTTTGACGGGGGCGGGATCGGGATGGGAATCATTTTTGGAACCTTCTTCATGTTTTCTGTCTTGGGTTTTGTCCTGCTCTGGCCCCGCGGCTTCTTTTTCTCGTATTCCGTTCCGCCCGCCTGCGGTCTTTCTTTGATATTTTGATTTTGATTATTTTGACGACTGACATCGCGGACTTTCAATCCTTCAAAGGTAAATCCCTCTCTAACTCTTATCCGCTTCCCCGGAGGTTCTCTTTCGCCTAGGCTAGGTTGTGTGTCCGAGATGTCTCCCCGACTCCTTTGTGTCTCACCCAATGGGCTTTCCTTTCAGCGTGACAGTTCCCGTTCGGGGTGAGGTCCTCCGACTCCCCTTGGTTTCTCGAGTTCCTTTTTGCTGCCCTCCATTGTGCCTTCGGCATGACTCTTTCGGTTCTGGGTGACATCTTGGCGACTCTGTGTTCTCTCCTCGAAGTCTCCGTCAGCCTATGTTCTTTGTGTCGGGGAGATGTCTCCCCGACCCCCGTTTGTCTTCCTGACTGTGGTGGCCCCCTTTGCTCTTCAGTGTGACTTCCCTTCGGCAAGACTTGGAACTCTCGATATATCTCTTGGCGAATCTATTATGTCTTGCCGACAGTGTCTTGTGGTTTGCTTTCGGCGTGGGCGGCACCTTTCGTTGAGATGTCTCGGCAATGTCATCTTGCTACGCCGACCGGTGATGGAATACTTGATGCTTCGGGGAGACTTGTGTTTCGGTGTATGTCATAGCAATGGGGTCATGTCTTGCCGATGGTGATTCAATGTGTGGCTTTCGGTGAAGGTCTTATCTTCTCTTGGTGAACAAGTTTCTAAGGGTCTTCTCAGTATAACAGTGAAGTGTCTACATGACTTCTCACCGATGATTGTGTGCTACAGTGACATACATTTGGCAGGTGATTTCATCGGTGAAAGAAGTTATAGGAAATAGAGACATAAGTGGTGTATAAAGATCTCTTCAGTATGAGCTTGGGTTTTCGGCGAGTGACCTTCGGTCTCACCAATGGAACATAAAGTGGTCTTTGTCAGCGTGAGTTTTGAATTGTCTTGGCGACACTACATGAACGAAATATCTTTCGATAACACACTGTGACTTCACTGTGATGTCTGGTTGACTTGGCCATCTCTCCCTGACTCTATGGTGTTTTCAGTGTCACATGTGGATTTTGCTGTATGGTCTCACTGACATTGTGATCTCCTACCAACTTTGACGGGTGTTTGGTGCAGCATGTTTCCTTCAGCCAGACGTTTCCCTGAGTTCCTTCTGTCTAGCCGATATGCTTGGCTCTTCGTTGTAGCTGTTTCTCTTCGCCTTGAGGTCTTCCTGACACTCCTATCTCTCACCGATATGAGCCTCTCCACGTGATACGTTAAAGCCCGAGCTACTAATGGAACATCAATGCGCACATGTAGATGATGAACGGTGATGTTTTAATTTGAGCGATAAAGGTGCCCGATGTTTGTCTGAAGACCAGTATGCAGTGTGATCTAGTGGAGGACTTGTCTCAGCGGTCCGATGAAGATTTGAAGGCGACCGCTCGATCTCTGATGATCAACGGTTGAGTTTCATACTAGACCACTGTTAGGGTTTCTATGTTCATGCCAAAAGCCTAGTGCATTCATGGCGACAGAGAGTTGGTTGCTGGCTCCACTAAACCAGCATTCATGGTGATGCGGCTCTGGTACAAGGATGGCATGGCTCAAGTATGGACGCACGGATTTGACATCAATTGCCTGGCTTCTTTCGTGCGAGTGTCTTTCCTACAACAACCCAACCAATGACATTTATGAGGCCAGAGAAGTAGTTGAAGAACATGGCGATTAGGGTTTGACATGGCACTGATGTGGCTCTGAGCTAGATGGCATTTCTGGAGCTTTTTAAAAGGAACTTCTGAATCATTTGTAAGGGTCTGGGGGCCAGAAGTTAGAACAAAAATCTGAAGAGAAGAGCACTAAGTCACAGAGTTAGGTTTTTACCAGATTTTGAGGTTTAGGGTTATAGTCTGTAAATTGTGAGGTCTTAGACACATGTATGAATCTGAATGTATAGATTGAGATCTTTAAGTCTCTCCTTTGTATTGTGCGTATGGATTGTTAATGAAAGTTGATCAAGGATCACTTATTTAATCATTTTAATGTAATGTTTTACTGTCTATTCTGGTTGTTGCTCTTATTCAAGGAATAAGTTAAATGCTTTAATCATATAAGAGATTCACATGTATGATAGGATGATTTGATAAGTAGTCTTATAGATTTGATCACTAGTTGTGAGACTAATAAGGTTAATCTTGCAAAGACTTTAATGTCCAGAGTAATGGTTCCTTCTATTTGCAGATTATTGTGACTCCTAGCCCAATGGATATGGCACTAATTTGATATATGCTATTTTTCTTTAGGGTTCTAGTCTTCTTGCTCAAGATCAATCATTTTATTTAATCAATCTTGTTTGATGTCTTTCCCTACCTCCTGGTTGCTGCAAGTATTGTGTTACTGGGAATCTAGCCATATTTGAGGTTCTCAATACTTGGCATCAGGAGTCATCTGCTATAAAAAGCAATGTCTAGTCTTATTTGAGGCATTGTGTGGATATACCCGCCCTAGTTCTGTAGAGCCTAAAGTGCAGAAGATCTCAGTCTTTGACTGAATCTTGTCAGTTGGTCTAGGTCCTCCGACCTGCCCTTGACTGGAGATGGCTACTCCATAGGTAGAATAGGAGACCAACCTAGTTGCTCATTAAAAACAACCAACAAGATGGCGACTCTACTGGGGATTGACTAGAATCTTGCCTTATCAAAGAGTCATATCAATTGCCATGTTGGTTAGGTTCAAAGTCTAAAGAATCTCAAGCTTGGAGAAAAGCTTTGTTGCAGTGAACCTGAAAGCTACAAGATCTATGGTGCTATGTTGGATGGAACTCAGAGAAAGATTTACATGTAAGTGAGCTTCATATCATTTGAAGTTTTGTCCTCTGCAAAGAGGTGGTGACTCTATCAAGGTAAACCCATTGAAGATTCAAAGAATAGTTCCATGACTGCAACATTTCCAAGTATTCTTCATACTTTTTGAAAAAGAAAAAAAAAACTTTATTCCCCTTTATTTGGTGAGATCAAGCACTAGCATCAAGGGAGGTTTGATTATTGCAACTGGATAGTTGTAGAGGGATAGGTTTCATTTGTAAAATGCATTGTTGTCCTGTTTCTCCCTCTACAAGCTTTGATACCATGCTTAAGGCACAGTCTTGTCCTCATAAGAGAGAGTATGATAAGGAAAGATATAGCCCTTTGGATTTTGATAAAATCTAGGGTTACCCACATGCTGCCCCTAGGGGAATCAATAAATATTTACCCAAGTTTAAAGGTGGTATTGAGGAATCAGCATCAAGACATATTCAGCTTTTTATTGATTTCATTGGACACTGTCAGGTTGAAAAAGAGGATGTGGTCATGAAGCTATTTGTTAGATCTTTAGAAGGTGTGGCTGATGATTGGTTCACTTGCTTACGAGTGCACTCCATTGTTTCATGGTATCAGCTCAGAACTTTGTTCTTTGATACCTTTGGTGATGTATCTAGTCCTGGTAGAGGTCAAGAGGAGGAAGAAGTGGTTGAGAGGGTAGGACAGAGCACTGACCTACTAAGTTGTAAACAAATATTAGATTTGCTAACCACAAAATATCAAAGATGTGCACACAACAACTCTAGGTTGTTGTGGGAAACTCATATCAGTCTTGACGATGAGGACCTGCAGGATGCAAGGTATGATGCAAGTGATTCTGATGCCCCTTCTAATGGTGATCTTGCAGATCATGATGACACTGATTTTAGTTTGAAATCAGATTGTGCTTCTAAACTAGAGTTGCTCAATGGTGAGCAAGATTGGGATGATGATGACAGTTGGACAACCCATGAAGATGAGTTAGAATCCTTTAGTGACTCTTATTGCCAGCATGATGAAGAACAGAGCCAAGTGAAAAGAGGAAGTGGTAGTAGTAGTTTAATCCATCATTGCATTAATGATGTGCCTCCTCCTACTGAAAATGATACAGAGCAATTGCAAGATGTGTTGAATGGTGAGTGTATCCCTTTGTATACACTTGATGAAGTTTTCACAAAATGTGACAATATGCAGAGCACTGGAGTTAGTTATTTTCAGCTTCAGGGTAATGTAAATAGTGAATATGATAGCTTGTTGTCACATAACAGTCAACATTTTGGAAGTATACCTGACTTTCAAATGCATAAGGATCATGTACATGTTTATAATGATGAATATGACAGCCTGTTGAGAGGTACTAACATATTTTTTCAAGTAGCTAATTGTGATCAGACTGTGTTTTTATGCAGTCCTGATCAGTATTCACATGTATTGCCAAAAGATACAGAATCAAAGAATCAAGAGTGTGGCAATAATAAAGTTTATTGGATCTGGTTGCCAGTTGAAGATAAAACTAAACAAAGAGCAAGTTTTCACTTGCACAGAGGCAACCTAACACTTATGTTTGCAGAGGTACATTCATTCATACTGCTACAGATTGGCAGAGGCAAGCACAAGTTAGGGAATGTCAGCTCATTTAGCAGAATTATGTTTGACAGAGGTAAAAGCTGGCTCTCATTTTTCATTTGGTGGCCTAGTGTCATCAGATGAAACAAAGGAATCAACAATGTGACTCTTGAATTTCCTGTTCATGGACAATTCGCGAAATGATGCTTCATCTGAAGCATTTCTTTTTCCATGAACATTAGGTTAGGTTTTTGCTTTTCTGGTCAGTTTTTTTTTGCTGTGTCTGCTAACCTTGTCCGGTTAGCTCCTCGTTGTTTTTGGTTTTTTTTGTTCTAGTCTGCTCTCCCAGTGATCTGAATTCTTGCTATGCCCACCAGGGGCATACATCCCCCAACTGGAGCCTATGTTAGTGTCATTTCTGGTTTTCTCATTGTCTAGTTGTGTACTCTAGTTTTTCATGACTAAACTTTAGCTATGGGGTGTCTTTCATTTTAGCACGTGGGTTAAATGGGCTCCCACAAGGGTTGAGCCCAGCGTGCTAGTTTTGATCTACAAGGGGCAGCCTATGTTAGGGTTTCCTGGTTTTTCTCTTTTCCTTTTTTTTGGGTTTTTATTCCGGTTCCCGTTTCTCTTTTGCTTGCTTTGGTTTTTCTTTTGGAATCGAGGGCAGAACAGGTGCTTGAAGGGAACTAGAACTTCTCCAATTCTGAGGTTCTAATTCATGTTCACGCATCCATCCCGGTCCTGATTCTGTGTGTTTGGTGTTCCTTTTTCTTTCTGCCTTGCGGTGGTCGCTGGTTCTTTTGCTCTGTCTCTTTGCTTGTCTTTTGTTTTGTTTTCTTTGGCGGGGGCAGGATCAGGATGGGAATATTTTTGGAACCTTCTTCATTTTTTTTGTCTCGGGTTTTGTCCCGCTCCGGCCCCACGGCTTCTTTTTCTCGTGTCGGTTCTAGCTCCGCCTCTGTGGTCTTTTCTTTGGCGGGGGCGGGATAGTTTTCAGCCCTGGTCCCTTTTGTTCCTTTTGTTCCCCGTCTCTTTCCTAGTCCTGGCTCCAGCCCTGTTTGGTTCCCATCCCATTTGCCTTTTTGTTTCATTGACCTGTCCGCCCAGTTTATTCTAACTTAAGTGGTTCCCCTGAGCCCCATTTTCCATTCGTTACCGACTCATAGCTACTATTTTTACCAGCCCCACTTCTTCTTCGCTGTGACTTTCATCTTTCGATGTAACCTCTCAGTGACTCTTATCTGTCCCCCGAGGTTCTCTTTCTTTTCGGCCTAGGTTGGCTGTGTCGGGGAGATGTCTCCCCGACTCCTTTGTGTCTCACCGATGGGCTTTCCTTTCGGCGTGACGGTTCCCATTCGGGGTGAGGTCCTCCCAACTCCCCTTGGTTTCCCCGAGTTCCTTTTTGTTGCCCTCCGTTGTGCCTTCGGCATGACTATTTCAGTTCAGGGTGACATCTTGGCGACTCCATGTTCTCTCCCTGAAGTCTCCGTCGGCCTATGTTCTTTGTGTCGGGGAGATGTATCCCCGACCCCCGCTTGTCTTCCCGACTGTGGTGGCCCCCTTTGCTCTTCGGTGTGACTTCCCTTCAGCAGGACTTGGAACTCTCAATATATCTCTTGGCGAATCTATTATGTCTTGCCAATGGTGTCTTGTGGTTTGCTTTCAGCGTGGGTGGCACCTTTCATTGAGATGTCTCGGTGATGTCATCTTGCTACGCCGACTGGTGATGGAAGACTTGATGCTTCGGGGAGACTTGTGTTTCGGTGTATGTCATAGCGATGGGGTCATGTCTTGCCAATGGTGATTCAATGTGTGGCTTTCGGTGAAGGTCTTATCTTCTCTCGGTGAACAAGTTTCTAAGGGTCTTCTCGGTATAATAGTGAAGTGTCTACATGACTTCTCACCGATGATTGTCTGCTACAGCGACATACATTTGGCAGGTGATTTCATCAGTGAAAGAAGTTATAGGACACAGCGACTTAAGTGGTGTATAAAGATCTCTTCAGTATGAGCTTGGGTCTTCGACGAGTGACCTTCGGTCTTGCCAATGGAACATAAAGTGGTCTTTGTCGGTGTGAGTTTTGAATTGTCTTGGCGACACTGCATGAAGGAAATATCTTTCGGTAACACACTGTGACTTCGTTGTGATGTCTGGCTGACTTGGCCATCTCTCCCCGACTCTATGGTGTTTTCAGTGTCACATGTGGATTTCGCTGTATGGTCTCGCCGACATTGTGATCTCCTGCCAACTTTGACGGGTGTTTGGTGCAGCATGTTTCCTTCAGCCAGACATTTCCCCGAGTTCCTTCTGTCTAGCCGATATGCTTGGCTCTTCGTTGTAGTTGTTTCTCTTTGCCTTGAGGTCTTCCAGACACTGCTATCTCTCACCGATATGAGCCTCTCCATGTGGTGCGTTAAAGCCCGAGCTACTAATGGAACATCAATGTGCACATGCAGATGATGAACGGTGATGTTTTAATTTCAGCGATAAAGGTGCCCGATGTTTGTCTGAAGACCAATATGCAGTGTGATCTAGTGGAGGACTTGTCTCAGTGGTTTGATGAAGATTTGAAGGTGACCGCCCGATCTCTGATGATCAACGGTCGAGTTTCATACTAGACCACTATTAGGGTTTCTGTGTTCGTGCCAGAAGCCTGGTGCATTCATGGCGACAGAGAGTTGGTCGCTGGCTCCACCAAACCAGTATTCATGGCGACACAGCTCTGGTACAAGGACGGCATGGCTCGAGTATGGACGCATGGATTTTACATTGATTTCCTGGCTTCTTTCATGTGGGAGTGTCTTTCCTGCAGCAACTCGACCAATGACATTTATGAGGCCAGAGTAGTTGAAGAACATGGTGATTAGGGTTTGACATGGCGCCGATGTGGCTCTGAGCTGGATGGCATTTCCGAAGCTGTTTAAAAGGAACTTCTAAATCATTTGTAAGGGTCTGGGGGCCAGAAGTTAGAACAAAAATCTGAAGAGAAAAGCACTAAGTCACAGAGTCAGGTTTTTACCAGATTTTGAGGTTTAGGGTTACAGACTGTAAATTGTGAGGTCTTGGACACATGTATAAATCTGAATGTATAGATTGAGATCTTTAAGTCTCTCCTTTGTATTATGTGTATGGATTGTTAATGAAATTTGATCAAGGATCACTTATTTAATCATTTTAATGTAACATTTTACTGTCTTTTCTGGTTGTTGCTCTTATTCAAGGAATAAGTTAAATGCTTTAATCATATCAGAGATTCATATGTATGATAGGAGGATCTGATAAGTAGTCTTATAGATCTGATCACTAGTTGTGAGACTAATAAGGTTAATCTTGCAAAGACTTTAATGTCCAGAGTAATGGTTCCTTCTATTTGCAGATTATTGTGACTCCTAGCCCAAAGGATATGGCACTAATCTAATATATGTTATTTGTCTTTAGGGTTCTAGTCTTCTTGCTCAAGATCAATCATTTATTTAATCAATCTTGTTTGATGTCTTGCCCTACCTCCTGGTTGCTACAAGTATTGTGTTACTGGGAATCTAGCCATATTTGAGGTTCTCAATACTTGGCATCAGGAGTCATCTGCTATAAAAAGAAATGTCTAGTCTTATTTGAGGCATTGTGTAGGTATACCCACCCTAGTTCTGCAGAGCCTAAAGTGCAGAAGATCTCAGTCTTTGATTGAATCTTGTTAGTTGGTCTAGGTCCTCCGACCTGCTCTTAACTGGAGATGGCTACTCCATAGGTAGAATAGGAGACCAACCTGGTTGCTCATTAAAAACAACCAACAGGTGAGATGTTGATTTCTTCAATATATTGGTATAAATTGATATGCTTGATCTATTGATGAAATATCTAGTGATAAGTCTCTTAATGTAGATATTTTTGAGTTATTAGGAGTATATGATATCATAGAGAGGGTTTGATAGCTTTTCAACCTAACTTTCTATGCTGCAATTAATGTGCATATTAGGTCATTGGAAAATGGTTTATATTTCATTATGCATATTCATAATTTATTTTTATTTGAGCATTAAAGTGGAGAGAAGATTGAAGGATATTTTGGTTTCAAGAAAATACCTATTGGTGAAGACTCACAAGGTATTTACAATTTCTTGCAAACCCTAGCTTAGAAAAGGTTCAAAATACTTACACAGCAAGTTATTGATGTGCTTGAGAGGCTGAAACCTAAATTTAAGAAGCATCCATACAAATCCATGGAGATAGACAAAGAAGGTGTGTTTTCTAGAGCTCCATCAAATGTGTTGCACATAGAGGATGTGTGGATTTGCATTCATTCAAATATGGATGAAATTGATAACTCAAATATGGTGGAGTTTAGGGAAAAAGTGTTAACTATTGATGATTTTGAGTTGAAGCTAGAGTATGTCAATTTGACAGAGAACAAGTTGGATGTGTGGAATGAATTTATTAATTTCTACTATGATAATTAGTGGGTGAAGTATGTCCTTAGTAGAATGCATGAAAAATTCATATGGTTGGATATGTTGCATATGATAACTAGAGAGGCAATTAGGGTTGATACCGATTTGTGCGCTACAAGACCTATTCCAGTATTAAAATTTGTAAATAATGAAGTGGTAATGAAGCTTACCGAAGTGAAGTTTGAAAAATGTTCCCTAACTGTGAATGGTGTTTCCAACTAATTGTTTAAGTTTTCCTAAAGGCTAGCAAATCCTTATGCTCAGAAACCCTAGGTCAGTGGCCAATGAACAATAGATAGATTGCAAAATTCCCCTTTTCACTTTAGGCTTTGCAAAACCAAGGTAGGTATCCCTATAACATCATACACATATAAAACCTCTATGTAGATAATTCCTTTAATAATAGATCATCATACTACTATGGTGGAAGGAATTGATAGGCTAAATCATCTATGCAACCTTCTATATTCTTAATGATTCTTGGTAGTATGGAAATGGAAATAAAAAAGGTAAAGTACAAAAAGTAAAGGTTTATTTTTTATTTTATAAATTGGTTCAAACTCAGACTTAGGCTTTGATAATTAGAGTGACAAGATCCTTATCCACACAAGGTCCAAAAATGAAGTAAGACTCATACAGTAGACCAACCTTTAGCTTCTAATAAACTTACTGCCTTACAACAAGAAACTAACAAATGATCAATACAATTAAACTACTTACAGATCCTTATTATATCAACACAAGCTTAATACATGAATAGAAAATAAATTACCCCATGCCTTGAATAGAAACTAACAATTCATACATTCATGACACAAAAAGTGAAATGAGAACTAGAAGAAAATCCTTGATTATATTGATTTAAAGGAAATGAGTACAATAGTGAGAGAATGATAAAATTGATACATACCTTTAAGTGTAATACAATGGGAATTTAGGTCATCTATTATTATTACAAAGAAAAATTTACAACACTTCCTTTCTAAGTGTCGAAGAAAAACACTATACAACCTAATACAAAGACTTACAAAGATTAGAGAATAGAACCCTTTGAAAGACAACAAAATTTTCCTTTATAGTGCAGGCATAATTGAGATTTGAATTTAAAAACCTAACCCTAACCTAACTAGGGTTTACAGGAAGGTGAACTTTGATCAAATTTCAAATATTTGAATTTCCTCTAGAAATGAGCAATAACCAAGTGATAAAGGCCCTAACACCTTGAGCGCACTTCATAATGATGATCACATGAATGCGGGTATGGAGCACCTATGAAACTTGCTACAAAACCTAGAAAAACATACCTTGACAGGAGAATTTTTACCTTTGCAACACATCAAGGAGTAATGGAATCATCCAGTAATGAATGCGGCATGAGATTGGTGTGAAAAAATGACCTAGATTTGATCTAATTCAATCTGGTAGTTGAGAATGTTATTGAACCATCACTTCTACATCTCTTCCCATGAACTAGAGTAGTTGATCGTTGGGATTTAAATGTTGGTCATCAGATCAAAGACAAATGTCCAAGATGCAACCCCCAATGAAACTTTAAAATGCAACCGTTGATCAACATGAGGTTCATGATCAACGGCTATTGTGTAGCCTTAATACATCATTCCTTCCTTTAAGCAAATGAGACACATAATCAAGATGCACTAAGTCCATGCAATGAGCCAATATCTACCCCAAGAATATTCCCTTTGTATATACTCTCCATCGCACATCGCACATTGATCATTGACTTCATGACATGAAGACGTGATGCACTTGAAGAGTGTGATAGTTGTCCAATTTTCATTTTTACATCTAAACCATTAGATTCCTCATCACAGCACACAATACCATCGCAATTTTCCCTATCATGGCATAATTCACAACTGTGATGTGAATGACCCATGCGATGACCATTGGATTTCCCCTCTTTCATCAAATCCATTGATTTTCGAACATTGCAATCATGGCATAATTCACAACTGTGATGTGAATGACCCACGCGATGACCATTGGATTTCCCCTCTTTCATCAAATCCATTGATTCTAGAACATTGAACATCACAAACAAGCATAAGCCCATAGAATAAGAAATCATGATGCACTAGAGAAGTGTGATGCAATAGATGTCTTCCACGTGGTGCAAACTAGGTAGAGGACAAAGCACATAAGTGAAAAATATAGCACATGCTCAAGAGGTTGTTTTAAAAGGTGGTCATCACCTAGGTAATAAACATTTGAGACATATCAACAACCAAGGCATAACCAAACATCTGATGAAATATTTCAATAAGGTAAAATATTTGGGACTCGGGACACTTCAAAATATTTTACAAGGCAATGGGGAAAAAAGGTAACACTAGGAGAAAGGGGTCAATCAAAACATGAAAACGAAGACATAAGTTATAACTAACCATCCAACAATCACCCAAGCAAGTCAACAAAGGAATAGACCAAAAGTGACAAGGTAAAGAAATTCTAGGGTTTTAGGAGGGTTTAAGCTCTATCTTGTAGTTTAGAACCCTAATTTGATACAATTAAGGAATTTCAAAACTTCAAAGACCTCATCAATTCAAAATGACCATGGAATTTTGTAAGCTCCACCGGTGGATCTTGTTGGGGATGTCTATTTTGCATAAATAGAGAGTAGATTTAGAAATTTCTAGGAGAGAAGACTTCCAAAAAACCAAAGAAACCAACCATGACCAAAAACTACAGATACAATATAGTGCAATGTGCATGGATATGTCTTACTTATGAATTGTAGGGTTTGAGGAATTATCCATGCACTAGAAATTCCAAAAATTATCCATTCATATTCTATAATTGATATGAATTTTCACCATGATTATCACAAATGACATAAGGGCCTCAAATTTACCATATTTTCCCTTATCCTAGATCCTAGAATTCCACATTAAAACAAGGTCTCCTGTAGCAAATTTTGTGTCTATAGTTTTCTTGTCAAACAAATATTTGACCTGGAACAACTTCTTCAAGTTGACATTTTGTGCTTCCCTTCTTGACTCATCCAACTTTGTCAGTTAGTTAATCTTTCTAGTCATGTTGTCATTGATTTCTTCTCCACATTTGTGTATGAACTTATACACTGGAAACAAATTATTAATTGGTATTCTTGTGTATAGTCCATACAAAATTTCATAAGTGGAATTTTTTGTAGCATTTTTTATGGTTTTCATGTCAGCCCATAACGCTAGCTTTAGCTTTGAATCCCATGCTTTTTTATTCTTTTACATAACCCTTTTCATGATCTTCATGATACTTTTGTTGATGGAATCAGCTTTTCCATTTCCCTGTGGATGGTAAGGGGATGAGTATGATGTGGCAATTCCATAACTTCTAAAAAAATAAGCAAACTCTTCAAATCTAAAACACATTGCATTATCCACGATTAACTTTGTAGGAGTGCCAAATCTGATCAATATGTTTTCCATAATGAAATTGATGAAAACATTACTAGTTTCCCTTCTTATAGGAATTTCCTCCACCCATTTAGTGAAGTTTTCTATGGAAACAAGTATCCAACTATGACCACCACTAGATTTCTCATTAAATTCACCAATTAAATCTATGCCCCATTGTTGAAAATGAGCCTCTACATTTTGTGTTCTAAGAGGTAAGGCACCAAAAAATTTAAATTACTATAGATTTTTGGCAAGCATCACACTTCTTTACCATTTTGTGTGTATCAAAAAAGAGAGAAGGCCACCTATATCTAGATCTTAAGATATTGTGGGTGGTTTTCTTGGTTGTGTCATGGCCTCCACAAACTCCACTATGAATTTCTTCAAGGATTTTTCCTTCCTGCTTCTCATCAACACTCCCCAACATCACACCATCCCTATCCATCCAATACAATCAACCCTCAATCATAACATACTTGATTTCTTGTAACTTCAGGGTCCTTTTCTAGTTATCATTCATGTGGTCAGGGAAAGACATGTCTCTTAGATAATGCAGAAAATCTTTATACCAAGGGCAACCCTAAACAACACATTTCTTCTTAGGAACATCCTCACCTATCTAATTTATTTGACTAGCCTCAAGGTTTTATTTAGCCATCATCTTGGCTAAACCTTTCCCTCTAACAAGTGTAGTGATCTAAATATCAATATTAAACTCTTGAATCTTGATGATCCATCTACACCTTCTTCCAGTGACTTTGTGCTAGGTAAATATGTCTTTGACTACAACATTAGGAACATAAACCACTATTTTTTCACCAACCACACAAGTCCTAAAGTTCTTCACATCCTTGGCCAAAGTATATGCATGTTTTTCCATGATGTCATACTTTAATTATGTTGCTTGTAGTGATTTGCTAAAGAAAGCAATGGGTTTTTCATGACCCTCATCATTTTTTTGTAATAGAGAAACAACAATAGTATGAAATGATGCAAAAGAAAGCAATTGAAAAGTCTTAACAAAATCAGGTGACTTGAGCACCAGTGCTTCTTTGATGGCCTTTTTAATGTCACTGAATGCTTTTATAGGCTCATCTCCCCATGCAATTGTTTCTTATTTTCTCAACATCTTGGACATGGACTTTGTAGTCCCAGCAAAGTTTGTAACAAATATCTTGATAAAATTGATCTAGCCAAAGAATTATTGAATTCCCTTCACTTTTTTAGGAATTGGGATCCTATCAATTGCTACAACCCTTTCTAGATCAATTCTTATTCCTTCCTTTGAGACCATGTGCCCCAAAAAACTCCCTTCTATAACCCCAAATGTGAATTTCTAGGGTTCAATGAAATACCATATTCTAAAGATCATATGAATATCTTTTCTAGGTGTATACAATTCTCCTCTTCTTTCTTGGAATATGGCATGAGGTCATTTTATGAATATATCTATGAAATATGAAAAATAACATTCATGGATCTTTGGAATGTAGCTCTAGCATTAATTAATACAAAAGGCATTC
The DNA here is from genome assembly GCA_007258455.2 of Sequoia sempervirens. NCBI lineage: Eukaryota > Viridiplantae > Streptophyta > Pinopsida > Cupressales > Cupressaceae > Sequoia > Sequoia sempervirens. The sequence goes on from VDFB02193867.1 coordinate 156,042,013, forward strand.
TTACATAGATATATGTGTCACATGGTGTGGTGAAAGCAACCTTGTACTACTCTAATTCCTCTACCTTTACTTGGTTGTAGCTAGAAAATCCATCCATCATGAACAAGAGCTCACAACCAATAATCTTGTGCAATATTGCCTCCATATTTGGCAATGGGTAATTATCTTTTAATGATGATATGTTCAAATTTCTAAAGCCTACACATAACCTAATATCCCAATTCTTTTTCTGACTGGTACCAAGTTTGACACCCAAGTGGAATTCCTAATATGCTTTATAATTCCATGATCTCTAAGTTTCATGAGCTCTTGTTGCATTTTGGGTGACAATGTAGGATTTATTGGTCTCTACTTCTACCTAGAAGACTTTGCACTTGGCTTCAAAGGGATTTCATGCTAAAATAGGTCCTCTCTATAAGCTTTCATATCATCATATGACCATGCAAACACATGCTTATATTTTCTAAGCAAATCAATCAACATTGTTCTAAATTTGGGGTTGAGCCTCTTACCAATATATACTTTCTTAGGTGCATTCTCAGTCCCCAAATTTATTTCCTCTAAGTATTATTCATGTGTAGAGTTTTACTTCACATTAAATTTATCAGAGTTATCAAAAATTATTTCCAGGGCTACCAATCCGGTAGGGATTTTTTTGGTCTTGAGTTGGATCACCTCATTTTCAAAAATGGTATCCTTTCCATCAATCTTTTCAACAAAATTCTAGAAATAAATTTCCTACTATGATACTAATCTATACAATGTAGACATTTCAATAAATCAATATTATTGTTAAATACTTGCTAGTTTTGGATGTTTTATGGAATAGACGGCCTCACGTGAACCTCAACCTTTGATATACGAGCAAAATTTATATCATTCGGTCTTGAAATATAGAAAAATAGGGTAGGGGTTCAAACACATAGGATTTTATACTAAATTTGGAATGTTTCACCAAAATTACTATAAATATCAAGGGAAAATGGGGTGAATGAACCTACATATTCTCTTATTTCATTCAATAAATGAGATCCCTCAAGTTAAAATCCACCTCCAACCCTTAGGTGAGTGAATTCTTTGAGGAATCTTGCAATTTTCCCTTATTTGTGTGTGGACAGGGGCCAAGGTCAAACAATACTTTTGGGAGACACTAAAAATAGAAAATCATCTCAAAACTGAAATGTAAGATCAGATCTAAGTATATTAAACATAGAGCTACAAGACACAATTTATTTCATGCAACTCAGATGAGTGGAGGACACTTAAAACTAGTCTAAACAATAGTTGCAAACTATCCTATTCTGGAGCAAAGTGTCTTGATAGAAATGACTACACAGGGGTTTTGGGAGAAAGATTAAAAATACCAAATGCACTCATTTAAGACATGTAAAAAGTGGGTTTTGTAGATGAAGCATAATACTATTATAAACAATAAACCTTCTAGAATATTTGAGAATGGAAAATGTTGTGTACCTCTCATAAAACACTATTTTCAGAAGTTGTCTAAGGACTCATTCACCCTGTGGTGAATGGGTCCTATGTAGGGATTTTCAAAATTAATTTTTGGGTCCTCTGCTCTTATGTCTGCACTTCTAGATTCTTGGGTTTCATAGTTGAACAATCAAAAATAAATCTATGATTTGAGTTTTGGTGAGATGGCAACGAAGGTGACAACAAATGCAACTTTGCAATTTTGTACTTTTGAGATCTTCAACTTTTCTTCAACCTACAAATCTGCAACACACAAAGAGAGGGGGAAAATGTTTGTTTTTGGGTGAATGGTGGTTTTCCTTGGTCAAACCCAATTTTGGTAATTAAACCTTGAAATGAAATAAAATAGCATGAAAGGGATGATGAATGAACAACTCAATGTCACAACTCACCAAGCCTTTGGTTGAACCTTTGAAGGACTAAAATATTGATGTTGATCTTGCATGAAATGGCTTCAATGGATGTGGATCTTGATACTTGAATCTAGCTTTGAATCTTTGACTTGAATGCTTGGATTAGATCTTGAAAGCTACATCACAATGTTAGCTCCAAATATATGCATGATTGAACATAGCTTTGACATGATACTTGAGATCTTGAATGCTGCAATAAATGATGAATAAATCCTCTCTTGAATGCTCTTGACAATAATCTTGGCTCTTGTAATTGATCTCTCAAAAATCTAATGTTGATTTGATAAAAAATAACCCTATATTTATAGTCATTTATCCTTAATTTCCAAAAATTAAAACATCACAAGCCGACATTTGAAGTTTGAATTTAGGATCATAAAAATACTGCCAAAAAATTATTTAAAAATGGGTTCAAGGTCTTAGGGAGGACCCATTCACCCATGGGTGAATGGGTCCTAGGTCCCTAATCCTAAGACACACATTGCTCAAGGTTAAGTGTAATTTGGAAACCTTTCTCTCTCATATTTTGAAGTTGTCTTTTGAGATAATCAACCTCTGTGTGGTTTCTTTGCAATTTCTTCATTCAGAAATATTTGAGGTGGTTAAGGGAAGTTCTCTCCCTAGGATTCTCCTAAGAAAGAAGAGACTAGTGAGCAGAAAATCCCCCTTATCTCACATTTTTGTGAACCCGACGTGAACATGTCAGAACTTTTTTTGCAATGTTTTAATGTTTATGATAATGCTTTCTCTAAGGAATATTTTGATATGTTGGATGATGCTCTAGATGATTTGTTAGAAGCATCTTCCTCTACTTGTAGATCTTTCAAACAAACTATTATCAAATTTTCACTACAACTCAATTTGATGGAGTTGGTTTGTTCAAAGATTTATTTTAAGGTGAAGATTTAAATTAACCTCTGTAGATGTTTAACCATTGCAAGTGTTTAAATTATTTTAAAGTTTCAAGATGTAATGTGTTTAAGTTGTCTGATTCAATTACAGCATTAATAATTGCATAAATGAAAAAAGATGCTTTCATTTTGTATTCAATTGCAATGTTCAAACATTGTCTTACATGAAAGGAAAAGATACAGAATTGAACAAGTGATTTAAAAATGTTGAATTTATATTCATTGGGTAATGGAAATCAAATGTCCCACATAAGTTGTGGGAGTAGTTGTGACAATGTAGAAATAGAAGCATTCTACACTATTGAAGATGGAGAAAAGAGAAGACACATAAGAATGGACATAATGATCGTTGCATATAAGTCTTCAGGCTACTCCTAGAATGGTGCATCATTCTTGTCCTTGGGCTCCAGATAGATCTGCAAGAGATGATAAAGATGTTGTTATAACTTCAACTATGAACATCCCTATATGAATTATCAACAATAACGGAGAATGTTGCTAGCGATACATTAAAACAACTAAAGATGCAAGAACAAGAAATGTGCCAGAAGCCAAGGAGGAAACATCATAATATCATATTGTTTTTATCTAACATTGTTTGTTTCCATGTGCAAGTATAGGATAAATCATGTTGCTGATCCAAATTGATCATAAAGCATGTGGTGTAAAATGGGCTCCCACAAGGGTTGAGACCCGGCATGCTTTCCCTCAAGCATTCAAAGAAGGACTAATAAAGAAATAGAACCAAAGTGCTCAAGGAAAAACATCCATCAGATGAAGTGCATCATAAAGTTCCAAGAGGACTCAAATAGTTGACATTCACAATAGTCAACTCTCAAAAGCAATGAATTGAAAATCATGAGTGATCAACTCTTCAAGTGCATAACCTCATAATGTGATAGTGAACAGGCATACATAATGCCTTGTTTATGAATGATCAATTACATCTAAAACAAATGAAAAGCCCCAAAACATCACAACAGAGTGCTTCATATTGCAAAATTTTCCATGTAATGGTAAGTGCAGATCATCATGTTGTTGTTCAAGAGATAAAAATGCATGAAGAGTATAGAAGAGGGACTGGCTCCATCAATAACAAGTGACAAATGGTTGTAAGTGATTTACTAAAGGTAGAAAATGAATGCAGAGATGGGAATGTTGAATCAAAATGCAAGGTATCAAGCATTTGAGGGCTAAATGAAGTGTGGAACAACATCAAACATGGAGCACACGAATGTGGGAGAAAAGTGGAATCAACTCTATTTCATCACATTGTTGGAGCTAAAGAAGTACCCTCACAATGCCAAAGGTTCCTCAAAGTATGGTTCAGGACAGCATCATCATGGAGGAGGATTTACAAAATAATGGTAGGGGCAAGAGATGAAGCCATTGTGTTCAAGCTATAGGAGGCCAATTCATAAAGGTATGTTTCTAGAATATGAAGATACATGAAGGTATGGAAAATATTTTGCTTGACAATTCCTATCAAATGAGAATGAATTCTATGATATTGTGCATTTCAAGCAAAACAGAACAAGCAATTTATTGGCATATGTCTGATATCATTTAAGCAACAAGGCCTTGGGTGAAATGAAATTTGTGTGCTCTATTCAACAAGGAGATTTCACTAATGAAACAAGGTTCCTTCAAGTTCAGAATCAAAGGCCCTAACTGTCATTTATAAGCCTATGGCCTGAAGGGGCCAAATGTATTATCTTCATGAAATACATGGTACCCATTTAGGGTTTTGAGGTCAAGTTTTACAAAGGAAGGAAGCATACAGTGGTCACAACCAATATAGATAGCCAAGTGGAAAACCCACATGAAAATCCACATTTTCTATAGAAGAAAGATTGTTAAAGCTCTACATTGAATAATGAACAAGAGAAATGAAAAATAGAGCAGGGTCTCTTCATGAAGCTTGAAACCCACTTAGGGTTTTAAATAAAAATTCAGATATAAGAAGAAACAGCCAAGGTTTGAGCCCTTTGCTACAGGCCCGCATCCATGAAGGTTCTAAAACCTTCAGGGAAGGAAAAGACATTCATCCTAAAATGTGTTCATTTGCACATGGTAGGGCCAAGCCCTCATTTTTTTCTTTCAACTAAGGAGGAAACATACAATGAGCCCCATCGCATGTACAATGGCCGTTAATATTTTCTCCAAAATGTTCATATATTTTGCAAGAAAAGCTTTAATAAGCTTTATTTAAGAGGAAAATGCAAGGGAATAAGAGAGAAATGGATACTTACCCTTCACATATCTATAGAAGAGCTTCACAAACCCACGTCCAAGCTATCACAGGTAGCTCCAACAAATCCTCTACAAAATGCTTCAAGCAAGTCTCATGGTAGCCACAACATAGTCACAAGAAATGTCGACACAACCAAGGACAAAAAATGCATCAGATGTAATGATAGCCGCGGCCAAAAGGCCATATTTTTTCATCAAAAGAGACAAGGAAGCATAACGACATAGTCAAAGACTTACCACCAAATGTGGAGGGACAAATGCACTAAATAATCGAAGGAGAGGTAGAACGAATGGAGGCCCAAGGACGAAACCCTAATTTTTCCATGGCAGCACACAGGCAAATTTTTCTCTTCTCTAAAAGGCCACAATGCAAATGATGGTTGGAATGAGCATTTTGAAACCCCTTTTGTGTATTAGGGTTTTCCCCATAAAATCGGCCTATGTGATTTTAATCACATTGATTTTTATTTTTCAATGCTTTACCTTGTTGATATCTCATGTGCCTAGGCCGACATAAGCCTATGGCTTATAAATTTTTCTTTGATTTTTAGAAAATAAAACACATAACATGTTCATGGTCCCTTCTAGGGTAGCCATTTTTCTTGCCTTAGAAATTTCATGCCAAGCTACTTTGGAGCCAGGTGATGACCTTAGGTCATTTTTTGTTTTCGCCTAAGTAAAGAATGATATATATATTTTTATGATTTTTTATATAAAAATCAACCATGTAAAAGAGCATTGTATGTAATATGTTGATTTTTTGCAAAATTAGATGCAAAAATCAACATAACTAAAGATCAAAAGAGGCAAATCAATAGATTTGGAGGCAAAATTAGAAAATCAGATGTACAAACCAGGCCTTCTATTTGTAATTTTGAAAATTGCAAGTTGTAAAACACTAGCTAAGAAATGTTTCTATAAATTGCTTAAGATAGTTGTTATTTTAAAATGCAGTTAAGAAGCACTTCAGTTAACACCAAAACTTTCCATTTTGAGTTCTTGAGCGGATTGAGAGAGAAGGTGGCAAACTGAAGTTTCTATTTTCAGTTTCTAGCTATTTGCACCTATTTTGGAGAGGCTGTTTGGATGGACACCTTGGAAATGGAAAGTTTCCATCTTTGTGGGGTAGTTTGGAGCAGATTTTTGGCACATTTTTTCATATTTTTGCTTGAGCTCAAAAATACATATTGGATTGCTTTTTGGAGAAGCAGTGAGCTAGATTTTTCTATTTTTGCACTTGATGGTCAATTTTGGCTATATATTGGAGAAAACTTGATTTTCTCAAGGTTCAAATTTTTAGTTTTTACTCTCCTATGCATTGCAGAGAGAGTTTTGTAAACTTTTGAATTGGAGTTTGACATCTTGCTCCTTCAATTTCAATACAAGCAGCAGAGTTCTCCTTCTCTTTCCTTGTCATACATTTGCAGTGATAATTTGATGATTGTTGTGATTCAGATTTGTGAGTCCTTCTTTTGTCTTATTATTGTAAGTGGTGGATAAGGAGTGCAGATTAGTTTAGGTTGCATCTTGTGTTCAATTTTCTTCAAACCTCTATGCAAAACACTTTTAAACTAATTGTCCCAAAGTGAATTGTGAGAGCTATTGTTTAAAAGAGATTGTTGTGAGTTAAGTTTATGTCAAAATCCCCAAACGTTTAGTTGATCATCAATAGCCATAGTTTTCATTTTCAATTTTCTCTCTCCCCTTTCCCCAAAAAATTTATAGTTTAGGTGATCATCTAAAGGGAACCAACCCTGATCTGGAGATCCACAAGTCTAGAGCGTTTCCATGTTGAGGCAGGATAAACAAGCCCATCTTGTTTGAGGGTGCAATCCTGATCTCCGACACAAACTTCCTCTTTGCAAGTTGAAGAGTTGATAAACATTGTTGTAGTTTTTGTGGCTTCTCCATGTCCTAAGAGACCAGTTATTTACTTGAATCCAACTAGCCCCTCTCCCAAGATGATTCATTCTATCTGTGGATTTCATATCATAATGATTCATCATATTTATATTCAAGGTTTGTAAAATCTATAGACTCTACTTCTTATAATGTTGTTGGGCACATGTATAATACAAGAGAACAAGCAAAATTTGGATCAACAACCTTCTATTCCTACACCTCAACCTACTCAAGTTCCTACTTCTTTACCACCTTCTCAACCAAGTCTTCCTTCAGCACCTAAACCTGTGACTAAAGCACTGGAGATTATGATCTTGTCGAGCAACTCTATGTTACTTCGACTAAGATCTCACTTTGGGATTTGTTTCAAACCCTATAATTTATAAAGTATAAAAGCCAGTAGCCTTTGAAGACCACCTACTCACCAGGCCAACAAATTTTAATGTGTTATTGGCTCATATTCATGTAGACTCATTGAATATCAAGATTCTATTTGCGAACTTCACCCTCAAAATGTGGTAACAAGTGATCCTTTAATGATTATAGTCAACATTAATACTACTTGGTCATTAGACATACCCCATTAACACTAGTTCACAACTTCACAGCATGTTTTACTACATGCCCCCACCATAGGCGTGGACTCCTTTTTCGCCTTCTCCCATAGCCTACGGTTCTCGCCTTGTTTTATGGTCCCATTTTCCAGGCCCAAATTGGTCATGTGCCTTCAAATGATAAAATTTTCCTAACCGAGTTCACCTACCTGATTTTTGGAAAGTCTTCTTCCTTTGCAGAGCTCCCTTGGCAGTTTGCTTCTGGGACCCTTCGGGTCCAACCCCTCGAGTTTCCCTTGGTGGGATCTAGTGGCTTTACCGATATTAATTTGTGTCACTATGACATTCGTCCTTTGGCAAGACCTTTCGCTGAACACTTTTTCTTTCATCGCTGTAACCCTTCGAGTTTGGGGAGATGTCACTCCGGTCGCCCTGCATCTCACCAAAAGCCTTCTTAGGTTTGTATTCGTCAGGACCCTGTAAGTCTCATGCCGAAGTCTTCAGTTGGCAGAACCAAACCAAGTTGCCAAGGGGTCATGGCGGGATCCAATAGCTTTATCGATGTCTGTTTGTTTTGCCAAGACATCCGTCTTTCGATGAAACCTCCCACCGAGCTTGTTTGCTTTCGCCAAGCCTGGGTCCTATCAGTCGGGGAGACATCCATCTTTCGCCGGGACCTTACCGTGAGCTCCCCACTCTTGCCAAAGTCGTTGCTTGTTTGGCGAGAATCCTAATGTTCGCTAAGACCTCACGCCGACCCCCTCATCCTTGGGCGAACACGAGGCTGTCCAGGGAGACATCATCAAGTCGGCGAGACCTCTCCCCGACTTGGAATCTTACGTTGAGGGATCCCTTTGCGTTGCCCTAGGACCACATACCGAAAAAAAGTCTCATTGAAGCATCTCGAACCTACATTAGATCACCAGGAGAATCCCCTAGCTTGGATGATGGATATCCACGTGCACAGTCGGTGAAGTGTGACTTTCTTGATGAGACCACATATCGACACAAATAAGTCACATCGGGCAGTTATCATTATTCAATTCACCGTCACCAAGAAATTTTGTCTTTTTCACTGACAGAGCCCATATGCCTCAAACATGTCGCTATAACCACGAACCCTCGGCAAGATGTTATATAGAATTTGCTAAGTCACAACGAAAGTCACTTCGATACCACAGATCGCTAAGAGAAAGTAAAACTTATGCCGATGATGGATCATTAAATGCCTTTTCAGTGTAACAGGAACGAACTCATGCCAAAAGTAAACCAAATGCAAAGTCGGCGAGACATGTTCGTATCGTTGGAACTATAGGCCAAGAGTTACAACCTTATACCGAAGGCCGATCGTAGAAAACCCATTGTAGTTTGTCGGTGTAGCATATGGGTATTGCCATGACCCTATGTCGAAAACGTTCCACCTATACCGATGGACAACCAAAGTGAAAGTCGGGGAAATGGAAGATGGTCGGCATGACACTACCTCGATGGCCATAGCGTATGCCGATAGGAGCCTCCGCGGTCGCCGAAACCATAGAAGCATCCTGCCGAATGAAAAATGTAGAAGACCTGTGATCGCCGTGACATCGGATGAGTCTTGCCGATAGGCAATGCAGACTCATGCAAGCAGAAAACGTAACATGAGTCGGGGAAATAGTCACAGACCTCTGCCGATAGGAACTAGAATGCAGAAAATGCATGACCCAAGGGAACATATGGAGTAATATGGCAAGAAATAAGTAAAAAGCCAATGATGAGGACTCATGTAGAAATCTTAGGGCTTTGGAAAACATGTGAAATATTGCAAAAATTTACAGCTCCAACAGACCCTTCGGGTTCCCCCCTCGGGTCTCCCTACGACATTTACCATGTCCCTACGGCCGGAGGACCTCATCGTTCCGGCCTCCTGGGTCCGCCATCGTCCATTCGCTAGAATTCCAATCTGAACTCTAAACGGCCTTTCCCCCCGCCGGGCCCCAGCCGCCGGAGGTCCGTCCCCCCTTCACCACTCCGAAAGGGAAAATCATCTCGGGCCTTCCGAGCTTCGGGCTCCAGCTTCCCCATTTCCACGAACACTTACGACGAAAATCCGATGGCTGACGCCGTCTCCGGGCCCGGTCTGCACCTTAATAGTCGGCAGGACATGTGAAGGTCGCCAAGACCTCTCCCTGATTTGGAATCTTTCTTCAAAAGCTCCCTTTGTCAGCATAATAGTCAGATGTCGCCAAGACAAAAGAAGACTCTCACCAAGATGCACAACCCGCTTTTCCCGCTTCGCTATAGCTTTCAGGTATCGACAAGACCCTATGTCGATCATGCAATGTTTCACCGAAGGCACCCGCTTATTCACATGTCGCTGTAACAACCCCATTGTCATGCCCACAAGGCGACTTCATCACTTCATTCGTTGAGACTCCAGGCACCTCGCCAGGACTTTGCACCGAAACGAATGACCTACACCGAGCAGTTATGTTTCACCAAGACATTTTGGCCTTCTTGTTGATAGAGAACTCATCGCGATTTCGGCGAGACATAATGACATAATGATGTCGAGGAAACCTCATGTAGAGTGCTCTTGCTTTACCGAAAGCCACCCCGAGCTAGCCCTTTATTCGCCAGGAGAAAGTGGATCTCACACCGAAAGCCATCCTTACCTGTCGGCAAGACCTGGCCTTTTCGTTGTAACCTCCTGCCGCAAACTCATGCTTGGCCGAAACGAAACCCGAATGTCATTCGGTGGGACACCACAAACCTTATGCCGATAGAGTCCACCATAGTCTCACCGGAAGTAAATTCAGAGGGAATCCATGTGTAAGGTCGGCGAGACCGAGGGTCTCTCACCAAGACCTTACAGCGATGGCAATCACTTCCCCCCGATATGCATCCCTTACATCCCGGTCGCCGTGACAAAATGAAATCGTTGTGGAAATTGCTGATAAACCTGTAGCATGCAAATGTTAGAATAAAACAACATGGGTGTCGGGAGGACAGTCATGAACATATGCCAATATGGACCCTGACATGAAGATTCATAACTCGATTGATTCAATGGGAAATATAGAAAATTACAGATGGAATATGCATACGATGGAACCAAGTCATCCATGCTCGGCGTTCGTCTGACTTCCGGGCTCCGCCGTTCCGAGGGGAAAATCTCGCCCGCCCCTCTGAACTCCGGGCTCCGCCCTTTTGACCACCGCAGGGTTGAAAACGAAATGGAACAGACAACACTGGCGCTGGGTCCAGTCTTCCTCTTGGCGGTCGGTGAGACATCGCGGTTTCACTGGGACATTGCACTGATGAAGAACTTCTCACCGCTGTCCCCCTTTTTTTGCCGTCGGGGAGACCCAGGGATCTCCGAGGCATACTTTCACACTGACTAGAACTTCTAGTTGCCGAGATAATGAGTGATGTCTCGCCGACTGGCTATCACCAGAATGAGATCCATCCCCCCGATTGAAAACCAACAAGTGAACTGACAACTTCCTCCCCTCCCGGGCCCGAAACTCTGGACTTCCGTCCAACGACTGCCGTCCCAAATGGCAAAAGCACCACGGCCCCCGAGCCTTCTGAACCCGGTAATGTCAAACTGCCAACCACCCTTTGACCTACCGGATCCCAGATCCCAGAGTTTCATCTTCGGAGTTTCGTTCTCAATTTGCTATCCCAAACTTCCATCTCCAGACGGCTCTCCAGCCTGGGACCTCCAGATTCTCCTAAAATCGATCCAAACGAGCTCAAATCTAAAATCTAACTTCGACCCATGTGTTTGATTTCGGTCCCCTTCATTACGAACCTCTTAAAATACTTAAATTTGACCAAAGAGAATCTCCAGGAGCTCTCCACCCAATTTTCCCTTCCAAACAGCATTTTTTTTGAGGAAGTCCGGCCCTTCGGGCCTGGACTATCTCATTGCCCTTAATCGAAGATCAATAACATCAGGAGATAAAATTCATGTTATGCTTGATAGACCCTTTGAAATGGATGTCATCTTTAGAATCTCGGCTAACATGAATGCTTTTATGATCAATTACTCTAACTACGCCTTTGCTTGCAGAATATATGGAATCGGGTGCAGGACCTTCAGGGGCGCCTGTCCAGAAGGACAAAGGAAAGAAGTCTTTGCTACTTCACTCTGAGATATGCTTGCCCCTCCTCCCCACGCTCAACAGAACTGGTGCTAGAAGGAGGGCTAGACTGAAAGAAGGAGAGGCTAGAACAAATAATAAGCAAAGTGGATCCAGACATTGAATGGATCAAGGAAATCAGGGCGGAGTGCGCTCGTTATCTCAAGCTGATAAAGGAGTACGACGTGCCCACAGTGCAAATGGTTCCAGAGAGGATAAAACCCTACTTCCAGAAAAAGATGGAGGACAGAATGTCAAAAGGAAATCATGGTGGACTTCATGAGCTTTGCTGCCCGCGCCTTCGATCAGTCAGAGCTATTCAGGGACCAAGGCGCAAAGTATGATGAGGATTGGAAAAGGCTGGAAGACAACGCAAAGGAATGGAGCTACCAGGTGCTGCGATATGAAATCATTGAAATGGACAAGCTCCAGGCGGTCATCCTCAAGATCATTGAATACACAGCT
>VDFB02193867.1:156054228-156223727 GCA_007258455.2 Sequoia sempervirens
AAACCTAAATTTAAGAAGCATCCATACAAATCCATGGAGATAGACAAAGAAGGTGTGTTTTCTAGGGTTCCATCCAATGTGTTGCACATAGAGGATGTGTGGATTTACATTCATTCAAATATGGATGAAATTGATAACTCAAATATGGTGGAGTTTAGGGGAAAAGTGTTAACTATCGATGATTTTGAGTTGAAGCTAGAGTATGCCAATTTGACAGAGAATAAGTTGGATGTGTGGAATGAATTTCTTAATTTCTACTATGATAATGAGTGTGTGAAGTATGTCCTTAGTATAATGCATGAAAAATTCATATGGTTGGATATGTCGCATATGATAACCAAAGAGAAAATTAGGGTTGATACCAATTTTTTCTCTACAATACCTATTCCAGTATTAAAATTTGTAAATAATGAAGTGGTAATGAAGCTTTCCGAAGTGAAGTTTGAAAAATTTTCCCTAACTATGAATGGTGTTTCCAACTAATTGTCTAGGTTTTCCTAAAGGCTAGCTAATCCTTATGCTCAGAAACCCTAGGTCATTGGCCAATGAACAAGAGACAGATTGCAAAATTCTCCTTTACACTTTAGGCTTTGCAGAACCAAGGTAGGTATCCCTATAACATCATACACATATAAAACCTCTATGTAGATAATTCCTTTAATAATAGATCATCATACTACTATGGTGGAAGGCATTGATAGGGTAAATCATCTATGCAACCTTCTATATTCTTAATGATTCTTGGTATTATGGAAATGGACATAAAAAAGGTAAAGTATAGAAATTATTTTTTATTTTATAAATTGGTTCAAACTCAAACTTAGGCTTTGAGAATTAGAGTGACAAGTTCCTTATCCACACAAATTCCAAAAATGAAGTAAGACTTATACAATAGACCAACCTTTGGCTTCTGATAAACTTACTACCTTACAACAAGAAATTGACAAATTATCAATACAATTAAACTACTTATAGATACTTATTATATCAACACAACCTTAATACATGAATAGAAAGGAAATTACCCCATGCCTTGAATAGAAACTAAAAATTCATGCATTCATGACACAAAATGTGAAATGAGAACTAGAGGAAAATCCTTGATTATATTGATTTAAAGGAAATGAGTACAATAGTGAGAGAATGATAAAATTGATACATACCATTAAGTGCAATGCAATGGGAATTTAGGTCATCTATTATTATTACGAAGAAAAATTTACAACACTTCCTTTCTAAGTGTCGAAGAAAAACACTATACAACCTAATACAAAGACTTACAAAGATTAAAGAATAGAACCCTTTGAATGACAACAAAATTTTCCTTTATAGTGCAGGCATAACTAAGATTTGAATTTAAAAACCTAACCCTAACCTAACTAGGGTTTACAGGAAGGTGAACTTTGATCAAATTTCAAATATTTGAATTGCCTCTAGAAATGAGCAATAACCAAGTCATAAAGGCCATGACACCTTGAGCGCACTTCATAATGATGATCACATGAATGCAGGTATGGAGCACCTATGAAATTTGCTACAAAACCAAGAAAAACATACCTTGACAGGAGAATTTTTACCTCCGCAACACATCGGGGAGTAATGGCATCATCCAGTAATGAATGCAGCATGATATTGGTGTGAAAAAATGACCTAGATTTGATCCAATTCAATCTGGTAGTTGAGAATGTTATTGAACCATCATTTATACATCTCTTCCCATGAACTAGAGTAGTTGATCATTGGAATTTAAATGTTGGTCATCAGATCAAAGACAAATGTCCATGATGCAACCCCCAATGAAACTTTAAAATGCAACCGTTGATCAACATGAGGTTCATGATCAATGGCTATCGTGTAGCCTTAATACATCATTCCTTCCTTTAAGAAAATGAGACACATAATCAAGATGCACTAAGTCCATGCAATGAGCCAATATCTGCCCCAAGAATATTCCCTTTGTATATACTCTCCATCGCACATCGCACATTGATCATTGACTTCATGACATGAAGACGTGATGCACTTGAAGAGTGTGATAGTTGTCCAATTTTCATTTTTACATCTAAACCATTAGATTCCTCATCACAGCACACAATACCATCACAATTTTCCCTATCATGGCATAATTCACAACTGTGATGTGAATGACCCACGTGATGACCATTGGATTTCCCCTCTTCCAACAAATCCATTGATTTTGGAACATTGCACATCACAAACAAGCATAAGCCCATAGAACAAGAAATCATGATGCACTAGAGAAGTGATGCAATAGATGGCTTCCACGTGGTGCAAACTGAGTAGAGGAAAAAGAACATAAGTGAAAAATTTAGCACATGCTCAAGAGGTTGTTTTAAAAGGTGGTCATCACCTAGGTAATAAACATTTGAGACATATCAACAACCAAGGCATAACCAAACATCTGATGAAATATTTCAATAAGGTAAAATATTTGGGACTCAGGACACCTCAAAATATTTTACAAGGCAATTGGGAAAAAAGGTAACACTAGGAGAAAGGGATCAGTCAAAACATGAAAATGAAGACATAAGTTATAACTAACCATCCAACAACCACCCAAGCAAGTCAACAAAGGAATAGACCAAAAGTGACAAGGTAAAGAAATTCTAGGGTTTTAGGAGGGTTTAAGCCCTATCTTGTAGTTTAGAACCCTAATTTGATACAATTAAGGAATTTCAAAACTTCAAAGACCTCATCAATTCAAAATGACCATGGAATTTTGTAAGCTCCACCAGTGGATCTAGTTTGGGACGTCTATTTTGCAGAAATAGAGAGTGGATTTAGAAATTTCTAGGAGAGAAGACTTTTGAAAAACCCAAGAAACCAACCATGACCAAAAACTACAGATACAATATAGTGCAATGTGCATGGAAATGTCTTACTTATGAATTGTAGGGTTTGAGGAATTATCCATGCACTAGAAATTCCAAAAATTCTCCATTCATATTCTATAATTGATATGAATTTTCACCATGATTATCACAAATGACATAAGGGCCTCAAATTCACCATATTTTACATTATCCTAGATCCTAGCATTCCACATTAAAACAAGGTCTCCTGCAGCAAATTTTGTGTCTATAGTTTTCTTTTCAAACAAATATTTGACCTGGAACTACTTCTTCAAGTTGACACTTTGTGCTTCCCTTCTTGACTCATCCAGCTTTGTCAGTTAGTTAATCTTTCTAGTCATGTTGTCATTGATTTCTTCTCCATATTTGTGTATGAACTTATACACTGGAAACAAATTATTAATTGGTATTCTTGTGTATAGTCCATACAAAATTTCATAAGGGGACTTTTTTGTAGCATTTTTTATGGTTGTCATGTCAGCCCATAACGCTAGCTTTAGCTTTGAATCCCATGCTTTTTTATTCTTTTCCATAACCCTTTTCATGATCTTCATGATACTTTTGTTGATGGAATCAGATTTTCCATTTCCCTATGGATGGTAAGGGGATGAGTATGATGTGGAAATTCCATAACTTCTAAAAAAATAAGTAAACTCTTTAAATCTAAAACACATTGCATTATCCATGATTAACTTTGTAGGAGTGCCAAATCTAATCAATATGTTATCCATAAAGAAATTGATGAAAACATTACTAGTTTCCCTTCTTATAGGAATTTCCTCCACCCATTTAGTGAAGTGGTCTATGGAAACAAGTATCCAACTATGACCACCACTAGATTTCTCATTAAATTCACCAATTAAATATATGCCCCATTGTTGAAAATGGGCCTCTACATTTTGTGTTCTAAGAGGTAAGGCACCAGAAAATTTAAATTACTATAGATTTTTGGCAAGCATCACACTTCTTTACCATTTTGTGTGTATCAAAAAAGAGAGAAGGCCACCTATATCTAGATCTTAAGATATTGTGGGTGGTTTTCTTGGTTGTGTAATGGCCTCCACAAACTCCACTATGAATTTCTTCAAGGATTTTTCCTTCATGCTTCTCATCAACACTCCCCAACATCACACCATCCCTATCCATCCAATACAATCAACCCTCAATCATAACATACTTGATTTCTTGTAACTTCAGGGTCCTTTTCTAGTTATCATTCATGTGGTCAGGGAAAGACATGTCTCTTAGATAATGCAGAAAATCTTTATACCAAGGGCAACCCTAAACAACACATTTCATCTTAGGATCATCCTCACCTATTTGATTTATTTGACTAGCCCCAAGGTTTTATTTAGCCATCATCTTCGTTAAACCTTTCCCTCTAACAAGTGTAGTGATCTGAATATTAATATTAAACTCTTGAATCTTGATGATCCATCTACACCTTCCAGTGACTTCGTGCTAGGTAAATATGTCTTTGACTACAGCATTAGGAACATAAACCACTATTTTTTCACCAACCACGCAAGTCCTAAAGTTCTTCACATCCTTGGCCAAAGTATATGCATGTTTTTCCATGATGTCATACTTTAATTATGTTGCTTGTAGTGATTTGCTAAAGAAAGCAATGGGTTTTTCATGACCCTCGTCATTTTTTTTGTAATAAAGAAACAACAATAGTATGAAATGATGCAAAAGAAATAAATTGAAAAGGCTTAACAAAATCAGGTGACTTGAGCACCAGTGCTTCTTTGATGGCCTTTTTAATGTCACTGAATGCTTTTATAGGCTCATCTCCCCATGCAATTGTTTCTTATTTTCTCCACATCTTGGACATGGACTTTGTAGTCTTAGCAAAGTTTGTAACAAATATCTTGACAAAATTGATCTACCCAAAGAATGATTGAATTCCCTTCACTTTTTTAGGAATTGGGATCCTATCAATTGCTATAACCCTTTCTAGATCAATTCTCATTCCTTCCTTTGAGACTGTGCCCCAAAAAACTCCCTTCTATAACTCCAAATGTGAATTTATAGGGTTCAATGAAATACCATATTCTTAAGATCATATGAATATCTTTTCTAGGTGTATACAATGCTCCTCTTCTTTCTTGGAATATGTCATGAGGTCATTTTATGAATATATCTATGAAATCTAAAAAATAACATTCATGGATCTTTGGAATGTAGCTCTAGCATTAGTTAATCCAAAAGGAATCCTTACATAGATATATGTGTCCCATGGTGTGGTGAAAGCAACCTTGTACTACTTTGATTCCTCTACCTTTACTTGGTTGTAGCTAGAAAATCCATCCATCATGAACAAGAGCTCACAACCAGTAATCTTGTGCAATATTGCCTCCATATTTGGCAATGGGTAATTATCTTTTAATGAAGATACGTTCAAATTTTTGAAGCTTACACATAACCTAATATCCCAATTCTTTTACTGGCTGGTACCAAGTTTGACACCCAAGTGGAATGCCTAATAGGCTTTATAATTCCATGATCTCTAAGTTTCATGGGCTCTTCTTGCATTTTGGGTGACAATGTAGGATTTATTGGTCTCTACTTCTACCTAGAAGACTTTGCACCTAGCTTCAAAGGGACTTCATGCTAAAATAGGTCCTCTCTGTAAGCTTTCAGATCATCATATGACCATGCAAACACATGCTTATATTTTCTAAGCAAAGCAATAAACATTGTTCTAAATTTGGGGTTGATCCTCTTACCAATATATACTTTCTTAGGTGCATTCTAAGTCCCCAAATTTATTTCCCCTAAGTATTATTCATGTGTAGAGTTTTACTTCACATTAAATTTATCAGAGTTATCAAAAATTATTTCCAGGGCTACCAATCCTATAGGGATTTTTTTGGTTTTGAGTTGGATTACCTCATTT
This sequence comes from Sequoia sempervirens, assembly GCA_007258455.2. Lineage (NCBI taxonomy): Eukaryota > Viridiplantae > Streptophyta > Pinopsida > Cupressales > Cupressaceae > Sequoia > Sequoia sempervirens. The sequence goes on from VDFB02193867.1 coordinate 156,060,004, forward strand.
TCAAAAATGGTATCCTTTCCATCAATCTTTTCAACAAAATTCTAGAAATCAATTTCCTACTATGATACTAATCTATACAATGTAGACATTTCAATAAATTGATATTATTGTTAAATACTTGCTAGTTTTGGATGTTTTATGGAATAGAAGGCCTCACTTGAACCTCAACCTTTGATATATGAGCAAAATTTATATCATTCGGTCTTGAAACATAGAAAAATAGGGTAGGGGTTCAAACACATAGGATTTTATACTAAATTTGGAATGTTTCACCAAAATTACTATAAATATCAAGGGAAAAATGGGGTGAATGAACCTACATATTCTCTTATTTCATTCAATAAATGAGATCCCTCAAGTTAAAATCCACCTCCAAACCTTAGGTGAGTGAATTCTTTGAGGAATCTTGTAATTTTCTTTATTTGTGTGTGGATAGGGGCCAAGGTCAAACAATACTTTTGGGAGACACTAAAAATAGAAAATCATCTCAAAACTGAAATGTAAGATCAGATCTAAGTATATTAAACATAGAGCTACAAGACACAATTTATTTCATGCAACTCGGATGAGTGGAGGACACTTAAACTAGTCTAAAAAATAGTTGCAAACTATCCTATTCTAGAGCAAAGTGTCTTGATAGAAATGACTACGCAGGGGTTTTGGGAGAAAGATTAAAAATACCAAATGCACTCATTTAAGACATGTAAAAAGTGGGTTTTGTAGATGAAGCATAATACTATTAGAAACAATAAACCTTCTAGAAGATTTGAGAATGGAAAATGTTGTGTACCTCTCATAAAACACTATTTTCAGAAGTTGTCGAAGGACTCATTCACCCTGTGGTGAATGGGTCTTGTGTAGGGATTTTCAAAATTAATTTTTGGGTCCTCTGCTCTTATGTCTGCACTGTTAGAGTAATAAGTTATTATTCTTAATTAAGTATATCATATTAATTAATTAATTAATTAAGTCACTTATTCCTCTTTGTTACTTAAGCTAAACTTAGGCACATTAATAATTAATTAATTATTAAGTGTGCACACTAGGGTTTCATTTAGGGTTTCTTGATCTCCTTCATAAGGATTGATCTCTTTGTAATAATCAATTCTCTTAATGCATTTTTACTGTAAGGTTTACAGAACATCTTCTTTGGTTCTTCATATCTTTTGCATGTGACAGGTATCCATCTTGCATGTAGGTGATCTTGGATTCTAACATGGTATCAGGGCTCCAGACCTGTAGCTACTTCTTCGTGATCTGAAGATATGGCCTCTCTGTGAGTTTCAAATGCAAGGGTTTCCACAGGCATCTTTTTTGCAAGATCTGGGGGTAGCCAAATTTTTGGAGCACTTTGGGCTCAAACGGACACTGCCATTGTGTTCGCAGCGGCCAAAAACCCTAAGAATGCCTGTCATTTTGTCAATTTTGGAGCAATTGATCCGGAAGGCAAAAAAAATTTGTCTAGGGGCCGTACGGCCTCCCCAGCACACAGTTTGATGCATGAAAATCAAAAAAAATTGAAAAAAACATTTTTTTCGATCCACGGGCTGACGCCTCCAGTGCTAAATAGATCCGCCGCCCGAAAGCCACCAGGCGGCCACCCAAACACCGTCGCCACTCACTTTAGCCGCCCACTCACCGCCAGTCTCCACTCAGCTCCTGCCAGGCCCATGCAGCCAACTAGTGGTCCTATGATGGACTGGGAGCCCCACCACTCGGACTCCAGCCGATAACTAGTGTCAGAATATTTTGACAAGTCTGAGTATATACCGATGACAGAAATTCTTTCCAGCAGTTCGTGACATTTATCAAAAGATCGCACGCGGTGACTTCCGGAAGTGAAATCGCCTGACGATTTGGAAGGTTTGCCTCTTTATGGCACCACCGCGAATTTGACGACAACTTCCTGGCATCCTGGCGTAATGCCATCGACCAAACCAAAAAACGGCTGTTCGCGACCTCTCTAGGAAGCCGCGATTTTAGTATTTTACGATTTTCCACATTTATTACTTTCATTTTAGTCGTATGTTTATTTTGACTTCCGAGCTCATAACTTTTTTCCACGATTCTCTCGATTTCGCTATCTTGCAGCGGAAAGCGTATGAGCCCTATAAGCTGTTGTCTATGCACTTTTTCTGTATATGTCCTAGGTTGATCACTTAGTCCAGATTTGGCCCGATGGGTTGTTTGGAGATTACTTGGATGTTTTGGCAGTTGGGAGGGTGCATATTGCATCTTTGCACTTTGTTTTCAGTAATACATCTTTTAATAATTGCTTGCTACTTCATAGATTCCAGTTAATTCCTATTTTATAAGCTTTTCGAAGTGTCTGGCATCGGATTCGTTGTTGCTTTTGTCATATTCCCTTTGAGTCAATCGCTGATTCTCATCCGGTTTCGGTAGGCGGCGAATCTTTCTTTGCTTGCCAATGTTCCAAGAGTTACTCTACGTAGCTCTCCAAGCTTTTTACAACATACAAGTCAATTCCTATTTTCTGTAGGGGTTTCTTTTGTCCACTAGGTTTTTCCTCTCTACTCCATTTCTCCTTGCATTTGTAAATGGTGCCCCACTGCCCAGCTGCCAAGACCCATCTTTGCTTTCTATGCATCTTATTCTAGTAGTGTTTTAGTATTTCTTCCTAAGTTCATCTGTGTTAGAGTAATAAGTTATTTTGCTAATTAATTATATCATATTACATTAGAATTAATTGTCACTTATTCCTTCGTTATTTTAACGAAGTACACATTAATAATTAATTAATTATTAATTATTAAGTGTGCACACTAGGGTTTCATTTAGGGTTTCCCTTTTAGGGTTTCTTGATCTCCTTCATAAGGATTGATCTCTTTGTAATAATCAATTCTCTTAATGCATTTTTACTGTAAGGTTTATAGAACATCTTCTTTGGTTCTTCATATCTTTTGCATGTGACAAGTATCCATCTTGCATACAGGTGATCTTGGTTTTCTAACATGGTATTAGAGCCAAGTTTACAGAACATCTTCTTTGGTTCTTCATATATTTTGCATGTGACAGGTATCCATCTTGCATGCAGGTGATCTTGGATTCTAACATGCACTTCCAGATTCTTGGGTTTCATAGTTGAACAATCAAAAATAAATCTATGATTTGAGTTTTTGTGAGATGGCAACAAAGGTGACAACAAATGCAACTTTGCAATTTTTTGCTTTTGAGATCTTCAACTTTTCTTCAACCTACAAATCTGCAACACACAAAGAGAGGGGAAAAATGTTTTTTTTGGGTGAATGGGGGTTTTCCTTGGTCAAACCCAATTTTGGTAATTAAACCTTGAAATGAAGTAAAATAGCATGAAAGGGATGATGAATGAACAACTCAATGTCACAACTCACCAAGCCTTTGGCTGAACCTTTGAAGGACTAAAATCTTGATGTTGATCTTGCATGAAATGGCTTCAATGGATGTGGATCTTGATACTTGAATCTAGCTTTGAATCTTTGACTTGAATGCTTGGATTAGATCTTGAAAGCTACATCACAATGTTAGCTCCAAAAACATGCATGATTGAACATAGCTTTGACATGATACTTGAGATGTTTAATGCTGCAATAAATGATGAAGAAATCCTCTCTTGAATTCTCTTGACAATAATCTTGGCTCTTGTAATTGATCTCTCAAAAATATAATGTTTATTTGATCAAAAATAACCCTATATTTATAGTCATTTATCCTTAATTTCTAAAAATTAAAACATCACAAGCCAACATTTGAAGTTTGAATTTAGGATCATAAAAATATTGCCAAAAAATTATTTTAAAATGGGTTCAAGGTCTTAGGGAGGACCCATGGGTGAATGGTTCCTAGGTCCCTAATCCTAGGACACACATTGCTTAAGGTTAAGTGTAATTTGGAAACCTTTCTCTCTCAGATTTTGAAGTTGTCTTTTGAGATAATCAACCTCTGTGTGGTTTCTTTGCAATTTCTTCATTCAAAAATATTTGAGGTGGTTAAGGGAAGTTCTCTCCCTAGGATTCTCCTGAGAAAGAAGAGACTAGTGAGCAGAAAATCCCCCTTATCTCACATTTTTGTGAACTCAACATGAACATGTCAGAACTTTTTTTGCAATGTTTTAATGTTTATGATAATGCTTTCTCTAAGGAAGATTTCAATATGTTGGATGATGGTCTAGATGATTTGTTAGAAGCATCTTCCTCTACTTGTAGATCTTTCGAACAAACTATTATCAAATTTTCACTACAACTCAATTTGATGGAGTTGGTTTGTTCAAAGATTTATTTTAAGGTGAAAATTTAAATTAACCTCTATAGATGTTTAACCATTGCAAGTGTCTAAATTATTTTGAAGTTTCAAGATGCAATGTGTTTAAGTTGTCTGATTCAATTACAACATTAAGAATTGCATAAATGAAAAGAGATGCTTTCATTTTGTATTCAATTGCAATGTTCAAACATTGTTTTACATGAAAGGAAAAGATACAGAATTGAACAAGTGATTTACAAATGTTGAATTTATATTCATTGGGTAATGGAAATCAAATGTCCCACACAAGTCGTGGGAGTATTTGTGACAATGTAGAAATAGAAGCATTCTACACTATTGAAGATGGAGAAAAGAGAAGACACATAAGAATGGACATAATCATCATTTCATGTAAGTCTTCAGGCTAATCCTAGAATGGTGCATCATCCTTGTTCTCGGGCTCCAGATAGATCTACAAGAGATGATAAATATGTTGTTAGAGCTTCGACTATGAACATCTCTATATGAATTATCAACAATAATGGAGAATGTTGCTAGTGATACATTGAAACAACTAAATATGCAAGAACAAGAAATGTGTCAGAAGCCAAGGAGGAAACATCATAATATCATATTGTTTTTATCTAGCATTATTTGTTTCCATGTGCAAGTATAGGATAAATCATGTTGCTGATCCAAATTGAACATCATAAAGCATGTGGTGTAAAATGGGCTCCCACAAGGGTTGAGACCTGGCATGCTTTCCCTCAAGCATTCAAAGATGGACTAATGAAGAAACAGAACAAAGTGCTCAAGGAAAAACATCCATCAGATGAAGTGCATCATAAAGTTCCAAGAGGACTCAAACAGTTGACATTCACAACAGTCAACTCTCAAAAGCAATGAATTGAAAATCATGAGTGATCAACTGTTCAAGTGCATAACCTCATAATGTGATAGTGAATAGGCATACATAATGCCTTGTTTATGAATCATCAATTACATCTGAAACAAATGAAAAGCCCCAAAACATTATAACAGAGTGCTTCATGTTGCAAAATTTTCCATGTAATGGTAAGTGCATATCATCATGTTGTTTTTCAAGAGATAAAAATGCATGAAGAGTACAGAAAAGGGACTGGCTCCATCAATAACAAGTGACAAATGGTTGTAAGTGATTCACTAAAGGCAGAAAATGAATGCAGAGATGGGAATGTTGAATCAAAATGCAAGGTATCAAGCATTTGAGGGCTAAATGAAGTGTGGAACAACATCATACATGGAGCACACGAATGTGGGAGAAAAGTGGAATGTGCATGTTCTGAAGCATGAGATATATGGAGCCATGACAAATGGTTACAAATGAAGCACCAAAAACATAATGGGAATGAATCAACTCTATTTCATCACATTGTTGGAGCTAAAGAAGTTCCCTCACAATGCCAAAAAATGCTCAATTTTGGTTCAGGACAGCATCATCATGGAGGGGGATTTAAAAAATAATGGAAGGGGCAAGAGATGAAGCCATTGTGTTCAAGCTACAGGAGGAAAATTCATAAAGGAATATTTCTAGAATATGCACATACATGAAGGTATGGAAAATATTTTTCTTGACAAGTCATATCAAATAAGAATGAGTTCTATGATATTGTGAATTTCAAGCAAAACATAACAAGCAATTTATTGACATATGCCTGATATCATTTAAGCAACAACACCCTGGGTGAAATGAAATTTGTGTGCTCCATTCAACAAGGAGATTTCACTAATGAAACAAGGTTCCTTCAAGTTCAAAATCAAAGGCCCTAACTGTCATTTATAAGCTTGTGGCCTGAAGGGTCCAAATGTATTGTCTTCATGAAATACATGGTACCCATTTAGGGTTTTGAGGTCAAGTTTTACAAAGGAAGGAATCATATAGTGTTAGCAGCCAATATAGATAGCCAAGTGGAAACCCCACATGAAAATCCACATTTTCTATAGAAGAAAGCTTGTTAAAGCTCTACATTGAATAATGAACAAGAGAAATGAAAAACAGAGTAGGGTCTCTTCATGAAGCTCGAAACCCACTTAGGGTTTTAAATACAAATTCAGATATAAGGAGAAACAGCCAAGGTTAAAGCCCTTTGCAACACAAAAAAAAATTTCTTCAAAATAGCAGAACAAAGCTACAAGGGCCATGAAGGTCTTAAAACCTTCGGTAAAGGAAAGCATGGTTCATCCTAAAATGTGTTTACAAAAGTAATAAATGTGTTCATTTGCACATGGTAGGGCCAAGCCATCATTTTTTCTTTCAACTAAGTAGGAAACATGCAATGAGCCCCATGGCCTATACAATGGCCGTTAATATTTTCTTCAAAATGTTCATATATTTTGCAAGAAAAGCTTCAATAAGCTTTATTTAAGAGGAAAATGCAAGGGAATAAGAGAGAAATGGATACTTACCCTTCGCATATCTGTAGAAGAGCTTCACAAACCCATGTTGAAGCTATCATAGGTAGCTCCAACAAAGCCTCCACAAAATGCTTCAAGCAAGTCTCATGGCAGCCACAACACAATGGCGAGAAATTTTGGCATAACCAAGGACAAAAAATGCATCAGATGTAATGATAGCTATGGCCAAAAGGTCATATTTTTTCATCAAAAGTGACAAGGAAAGCATAAAGACATAGTCAAAGACTTTACCACCGAAGGCGGAGTACTTAATGACTAAAGAATCAAAGGAGAGGCAGAACAAATGGAGGCCCGGGTTGACTGATAATTTTTCCATGATGCAAGCATTAAGCATATTTTTCTCCTTTCTCCAAAAGGCTATGATGCAAATTCATGGTTGGAATGAGAATTTCAAACCCTTTTTGTGTATTAGGGTTTTCCCCATAAAATCAGCCTATGTGATTTTTATCACATTAATTTTTTTATTTTTCAATGCTTTACCTTGTTGAGATTCAAAGCTCTTAGGTTTATATAAGCCTATGGTTTATGAATTTTTCTTGATTTTTAGAAAATAAACATTATAATATGTTCTATGGTCCCTTCTAGGGTAGCCCTCTTTCTTGCCTTAGAAATTTCATGCCAAGCTGCTTTGGAGCCAGGTGATGACCTTAGGTCATTTTTTGTTTTCGCCTAAGTAAAGAATGATATATATATTTTTATGATTTTTTATATAAAAATCAACCATGTAAAAGAGCATTGTATGTAATATGTTGATTTTTTGCAAAATTGGATGCAAAAATCAACATAACTGACTATCAAAAGAGGTGAATCAAGAGATTTGGAGGAAAAATTAGAAAATCAGATGTAGCAACTAGGCCTTATGTTTTTGAATTTCTAAAAACTACAATTTGTAAAACAGTAGCTAAGCAATGTTTCTATAAATTGCTTAAGCTAGTTGTTATTTTAAAATGCAGTTAAGAAGCACTTCAATTAACACCAAAACTTTCCATTTTGATTTTTTGGGTGGATTGAGAGAGAAGGTGACAAACTGAAGTTTCTATTTTTAGTTTCTAGCTATTTGCACCTATTTTGGTGAGGTTGTTTGGATGGACAACTTGGAAATGGAAAGTTTCCATCTTTGTGGGGTAGTTTGGAGCAGATTTTTGGCACAATTTTCTAGGCTTTTGCTTGAGGTTGAAAATGCAGATTGGCTTGATTTTCGAGGATGCAGTGAGCTAGATTTTTCTATTTTTTCACTTGATGGTCACTTTTGGCTATATATTGGAGAAAACTTGATTTTCTAAGGGTTCACATTTTTTCAGTTTCTTACATTCCTATGCATTGCAAAGAGTTTGGTAAACTTTTGAATCAGAGTTTGACATCTTGCTCCTTCAATTTCAATACAAGCAGTAAAGTTCTCCTTTCTCTTTCCTTGTCATACATTTGCAATGATAATTTGATGATTGTTGTGATTCATAGTTGTGAGTCCTTCTTTTGTCGTATTGTTGTAAGTGGTGGATAAGGAGTACAGATTAGTTTAGGTTGCATCTTGTGTTCAATTATCTTCAAACCTCTATGCAAAACACTTTTAAACTAATTGTTCCAAAGTGAATTGTGAGAGCTATTGTTTAAATGAGGTTGTTTTGAGTTAATTTTATGTCAAAATCCCCAAACATTTAGTTGATCATCATTAGCCATAGTTTTCAATTTTTAGTTTTCTCTCTCCCCTTTCCTCAAAAAATTAATAGTTTAGGTGATCATCTAAAGGGAACCAGCCCTAATTTGGAGATTCTCTCTATTGCATAGACTTACCCACAAGTCTAGAGTGTTTCCATGTTGAGGCAGGATAAACAAGCCCAGCTTGTTTGAGGGTGCAAGCCTGATCTCCAACACAAACTTCTTCTTCGCAAGTTGAAGAGTCGATAAACATTGTTGTAGTCTATGCGGCTTCTCCAAGTCCTAAGAGACTAGTTGTTTACTTGAATCTGGCTAGCCCCTCTTCCAAGATGATTCATTCTATCTGTGGATTTCCATATCATAATGATTCATCAATCATCATATTTATATTCAAGGTTTGTAAAAGCTATAGACTCTAGTTCTTATAATGTTGTTAGGCATATGTATAATACTAGGAGGAATAAGCAAAATTTGGATCAACAACCTTCTATTCCTACACCTCAACCTACTCAATTTCCTACTTCTTTACCACCTTCCCAACCAAGTCTTCCTTCAGCACCTAAACCTATGACTAAAGCACCTAGAGACTATGATCTTGTCGAGCAACTCTATGTTACTCTAACTAAGATCTCGCTTTGGGATTTTCTTTAGACCGCTCTGATTTATCAAGGTATGCTTCAGGAAGCCTTGCAGTAAATCCTCCTACCTACCTCCACTAGGCCAACAAATTTTAATGTGTTGATGGCTCATATTCATGTAGACTCATTGAATATCACATTCTATTTGCAAGAACTTCGACCCTCAAAATGTGTAGTAACAAGTGGATCCTTTAATGATTATAGTCAACATTAATACTATCAATATTAGACATACCCTCATTAACACTAGTTCAGCCTGTTGTGCATGTTTTGCACACATGCCCCACCATAGGCAGGGACCCCCTTTTTTTCGCTCCCGACAGCTACTTTGCTCCTGTCTTGTTTTGCGTGTCCCATTTTCTAGGCCCAAATTGGTCGTGTGCCTTCAAATGATAAAATTTCCCTAACCGAGTTCACCTACCTGATTTTCAGCAAGTCTTCTTCCTTTGTGGAGCTCCCTTGGCAGTTTGCTTCTGGGACCCTTCGGGTCCAACCCCTCAGGTTTCCCTTGGCGGGATCTAGTGGCTTTACCGATATTAATTTGCGTCTCTATGACATTCATCCTTCAGTGAGACCTTTCCCCAAACACTTTTTCTTTCATCGAGCTCTTTTCTTTCATCGTTGTAACCCTTCGAGTTTGGGGAGATGTCACCCGGTCACCCTGCATCTCACTGAAAGCCTTCTTAGGTTTGTATTTGGTCGTCATGACCCTGTAAGTCTCATACCGAAGTCTTCAGTCAGCAGAACCAAACCAAGTCACCAAGGGGTCATGGCAGGATCCAATAGCTTTATCGATATATGTTTGTTTCACCAAGACATTCGTCTTTCTGCAAAACCTCCCACCGAGCCTGTTTACTTTTGCCAAGCCTGGGTCCTATCAGTCGGGGAGACATCCATCTTTCGTCGGGACCTTACTGCGAGCTCCCCACTCTTGCCAAAGTCATTGCTTGTTCGACGAGAATCCTGATGTTCGCCAAGGCCTCACGCCGACCCCCTCATCCTTGGGTGAACACGAGGCTATCTGGGGAGACATCATCAAGTCGGAGAGACCTCTCCCCGACTTGGAATCTTACATTGAGGGATCCCTTTGCGCTGCCCTAGGACCACATACCGAAACAAAGTCTCACCGAAGCATCCTGAACCTACATTAGATTGCTAGGAGAATCCCCTAGCTTGGTCGATGGATATCCACATGCATAGTCGGTGAAGTGTGACTTTCTCAATGAGACCACATATCGACACAAATAAGTCACATCGGCCAGTTATCATTATTCAATTCACCGTCGCCAAGAGATTTGTCTTTTTCACCGACAAAGCCCATATGCCTCAAACATGTCACTATAACTGCCAGCCATTGGCAAGATGTTATGTAGAACTCGCTAAGTTACAACGAAGGTCACCGTAGCACCACTGTTCGCCAAGAGAAAGTAAAACTTGTGCCAACAAAGGGTCATAAAGTGCATGTTCGGTATAACTAGAATAAAGTCACGCCGAAAGGAGAACCAAATGCAAAGTCAGCGAGACATATTCACATTGCTGGGACCATAGGCCGAGAGTTACAACCTTATACCAAAGGCCGATTGTGGTAAGCCCATTGTAGTTTGTCGGTGTAGCATATGGGTATCGCCAGGACCCTATGCCGAAAACATTCCACCTATACCGATGGACCACCAAAGAGAAAGTCTGGGAAATGAAAGATGGACGGCATGACACTACCCAAACGGCCATAGCGTATGCCAATAGGAGCCTCTGTGGTCGCCGAAACCATAGAAGTGTCCTGCCGAATGAAAAATGTAGAAGACCTATGATCGTCGTGACATCGGATGAGTCTTGCCGATAGGCAATGCAGACTCATGCAAGCAGAAAACGTAACATGAGTCGGGGAAACAGTCATGAACCTCCACCGATAGGAACTAGAATGCAGAAAATGCATGACCCAAGGGAACATATGGAGTAATATGGCAAGAAATAAGTAAAAATCCAATGATGAGGACTCATGTAGAAATCTTAGGGCTTTGGAAAACATGTGAAATATTGCAAAAATTTACAGCTCCAACAGACCCTTCGGGTTCCCCCCCTCAGGTTTCCCTACAACATTTACCATGTCCCTATGACCTGAGGACCTCGTCCTTCCGGCCTCCCGGGTCCGCTGTCGTCTGTTCGCTAGAATTCCAATCTGAACTCTAAACGGCCTTTCCCCCCGCCGGGCCCCAGCCACCAGAGGTTCGTCCCCCCTTCACCGCTCTAAAAGGGAAAATCATCTCGGGCCTTCTGAGCTTCGGGCTCCAGCTTCCCCATTACCACAAACACTTACAAAGAAAATCTGATGGCCGACGCCGTCTCCAGGCCCGGTCTGCACCTTGACAGTCGGCAGGACATTTGAAGGTCGCCAAGACCTCTCCCCGATTTGAAATCTTTCTCTGAAGGCTCCCTTTGTCGGCATAACATTCAGATATCGCCAAGACAAAAGAAGACTCTCATTGAGATGCACAACCCGCTTTTCCCACTTCGCTATAGCTTTCAGGTATCGGCGAGACCCTATGTCGATCATGCAATGTTTCACCGAAGGAACCTGCTTATTCACATGTCGCTGTAACGACCCCATTGTCATGCCGATAGGGCGACTTCATCACTTCATTCGGTGAGACTTCGGGCACCTCGCCAGGACTTTACACTGAAACAAATGACCTACACTAAGCAGTTATGTTTCACCAAGACATTTTGGCCTTCTTGCTGACAGAGAACTCATTGCGATTTCGGTGAGACATAATGATGTCGGGAAAACCTCATGTAGAGTGCTCTTGCTTTCCTGAAAGCCACCCCGAGCTAGCCCTTTATTCGCCAAGAGAAAGCGTATCTCACGCCAAAAGCCATCCTTACCTATCGGCAAGACCTGGCCTTTTCGTTGTAACCTCCTGCCGCAAACTCATGCTTGGCCGAAACGAAACCCGAATGTCATTCGACGGGACACCGCAAACCTTATGCCGATAGAGTCCACCGTAGTCTCACTAGAAGTAAATTCAGAGAGAATCCATGTGTAAAGTTGGCAAGACCGAGGGTCTCTCACCAATACCTTACAGTGATGGCAATCACTTCCCCCCGATATGCATCCCTTACATCCCGATCGCCGTGACAAAATGAAATCGCTATGGCAATTGCCGATAAACTTGTAGCATGCAAATGTTAGAATAAAACAACATGGGTGTCGGGAGGACAGTCATGAACATATGTCAATATGGACCCTGACATGAAGATGCATAACTTGATTGATTCAATGGGAAATATAGCAAATTACAAATGGAATATGCATACGATGGAACCAAGTCATCATGCTCGGCGTCCGTCTGACTTCCGGGCTCTGCCATCCGGGAGTCCTCTCCCCATCCGCTATTCTGAGGGGAAAATCTTGCCCCCCCCTCCAAGCTCCGAGCTCCACCCTTCTGACCACCGCAGGGCTGAAAGCGAAATCGAACAGTCGACACTGGCGCCGGGTCCGGTCTTCCTCTTGGCGGTCGGTGAGACATCGCGGTTTCACTGGGACATTACACCGATTAAGAACTTCTCACCGCTGTCCCCCCTTTTTTTTTCGTTGGGGAGACCCAAGGATCTCCAGGGCATACTTTCTCACTTACTAGAACTTCTGGTCGTCGGGACAATGAGTGATGTATCGCTGACTGGCTATCACCAGAATGAGATCCATCCCCCCGATTGAAAATCGACAAGTGAATTGACGGCTTCCTCCCCTCCCGGGCCTGAAACTCTGGACTTCTGTCCAACAACTGTCGTCCCAAATGGAAAAAGCACCATGGCCCCCAAGCTTTCTAAACCCGGTAATGTCAAACTGCCGACCGCCCTTTGACCCGCCTGATCCCGGATCCTGGAGTTCCATCTTCGGGGTTCTGTTCTTAATTTGTTGTCCCAAATTGCCATCTCCAAATGGCTCTCTGGCTTGGGACCTCTAGATTCTCCTAAAATCGATCCAAATGAGCTCAAATATGAAATATAACTTTGACCCATGTGCTTGATTTCGGTCTCCTTCGTTGCGAACCTCTTAAAATACTAAAATTTGACCGAAGAGAATCTCTGGGAGCTCTCCACCCAATTTTCCCTTCCAAACAACATTTCTGCCGAGGAAGTCTGGCCCTCCGGGCCTGGACTGTCTCATTGCCCTTAATCAAAGATCAATAACATCAGGAGATAAAATTCATGTTATGCTTGATAGACCCTTTGAAATGGATGTCATCTTTAGAATCTCGGCTAACATGAATGCTTTTATGATCAATTACGCTAACTACACCTTTGCTTGTAGAATATATGGAATCGGGTGCAGGACCTTCAGGGGCACCCATCCAGAAGGACAAAGGAAAGAAGTCTTTGCTGCTTCACTCTAAGAGATGCTTGCCCCTCCTCCCCGTGTTCAACAGAACTGGACAGAAAGAAGGAGAGGCTAGAACAAATAATAAGCAAAGTGGATCCGGACATTGAATGGATCAAGGAAATCAGGGCAGAGTGGGCTCGTTATCTCAAGCTAATGACGGAGTACGACGTGCCCACAGTGCAAATGGATTCGGAGAGGATAAAACCCCACTTCCAAAAAAAGATGGAGGACGGAATGTCAAAAGAAATCACGGTGGAATTCATGAGCTTTGTTGCACACACCTTCGATCAGTCAGAGCTATTCAGGGACCAAGGCGCAAAGTATGATGAGGATTGGAAAAGGCTGGAAGACAATGCAAAAGAATGGAGATACTAGGTGTTGCGATATGAAATCATTGAAATAGACAAGCTCTAAGCAGTCATCCTCAAGATCATTGAATACATAGCTTCTAAGAGACGGGAGGATAGCCCCATCAAAGATGAAGAATTCCCTAAAGAGTAGCTACAGTAAAACATCAATTGGCTAAAAGACAAAAGTGCTACAGTGTCATCACTAAAGGACAAGATAGGGAAAATGACAAATGTAATTCTAAATTGTAATATATTGGGGGGTAGGTGAAACCCTATTTTGTAATGAATCTTGGCCACACAAAGAGAATTGATCCTAGCCATTGATTTGGGCTTTGGAAAACTATAAATAGGGGCTTGCCCCTCATTTGTAAGGGTTGGAGAGCTATTGTAAAAAGAATTTTGCAGCAATAGAAAGAAACATTGCATGATTTATGGGTGTTTCTTTTGAGTTTTCTCTTTATGTATGCATAGTTCACATTCCATGTTAGTTTTAGTGTTAGTTTCTTGAATGGGAGTGGTGATGGTGTTTGCTGTTTTAGTATTTGATGAGCTTCCAGCTCATGCTTTTTGTGGTTCATTGATAATGAGTCACTTTGTAAAGCTAGTCTGAGCTCTTTACTTCATTGTTGCAACTTAGTTCAATTGCATGTACATTATGTGTGTATGTGATGTGAAAATCTGCAGTCCTTAGAAGATTGCACTGGTTTTGTGCAACTATACGTTTCTCTTGGCCAAGCAAAACCCAGTTTAGGGAGTTTGTCTACTATAGCAGCCTCCATGATCACTGTTCATTTGTAGTTTCAGGTCTAAGAACTTCCTCTCTCCCCTGCCCTTTTTCCTTTTTTAATAGTGATCTTAGGAAAGGTTCGTTGCACATTGTAAAGCCAAATCTAATGATAAAATGGAGTTCCAGACTGCTATTTGAACCTACAGCTAATGCATAACAACTCTCCTATCCTAGGAACTCCATTTCAACATCCAACTTCCTATGCTTTGTAACTCATCTGTAAGTCCGCCTTGTGATTCTAGCAAATCACATCAAACAACTGAAATATTCCAAGCACTGTCAAGACCTGACATTAGAGACCTTGGGATAGTGTTCTGCAATATGATTGTGGAAGATTGTCTTTCAAGAGAGGTAGTGCACCTACGCACTGCTTGTGTTGAAAAGTGCATAAAAACACCATCAACACAACCCTCAACGTTTGTGGTATAAATCTACTACCTAATATTAAATTTTATTCTTCCTCCTTAGCTACTTATTCCATGTACATTTGTGGGTTTGATAATGTTGGTTGACAAGCCCTGGGCACAATAATCTTGCCTTTGTAGTTAGGCCTCGTTACCTTACCCACCTTGGTTTATGTGATGTGTGGCCCCTTACCTTACAATCTTCCCTTGGGGAGACCCTGGATTCATGCTATGGGTGTTGTAACTTCTACTCTACATCGTTCTCTGAAATTTGTTGCAAACAATCGAGAGGTCATGGTCAAAGATAATCCTGAAGCAATTCACCTTTGTGAACTAGCAACTATCGGTCAAGCTTAGGTTCTTTCCACTCTTAAGAATTGTATTCCATCTCAAACCTCTAATGCGACTACATGTTCCTCAGTGACACCCTCCATAGAGGTTGTCCCCGTAGAAAATGTCACTAAAGAGGAGCAACCTAAAGCAGAAAGTCCTAAGTCTTCCCCATCTACTACTTCTAAATCGAATGCATTTCTTGGTGATGATTGGAGATCCTTGGAATCTTTTGAATTCTTCATTGGATAATACAAAGTGAATTCCACTCACCTTAAAATTTTGATAACCTTGAACGCCTCTATTAAGGAAGTGGATCAAACTCTCGTGAAGAAGGAAAGTTGTGATCCTATTCAAGAAACCAGTCATTCCCCCACCAAGGAGGATAATCCTTCTCCCACTAAGGAGGTTAACATTTTCAAATCAAATAAGGGAGATGGTCATGGCCTTGTAGGTGCATTTGATGTCCATTGGTGGAACAATGCTCTCTACATGGAACCACCACCTTCTGAAGCTTTACAAACATGTTATGGTCTTGGATATAAGCTCATTTCTCAATATGGTTATGGACGTAAAGGCCTTGGACATATTGAGCAAAAAATTCAAGTCCCTATCTAGTTTAAGCCTCGCAAGTGCTATCTAGGTTTGGGATGCTTTGTTATACAATCTAAGAAAAAACCTTGGTGGAGTGTTAATATGATTTCATTTGAACCTTTTAATATGGTCCATCTTCAATTGATAGAGGATGGCGCAAAGACTGAAGAAGTCCACTTAGATGTGTAGACACCTAAAAAATGGTTTGGTGAATCTAATTAATTAAATACGACTTATTTGATTAATTAATCTTAAATTCATCTACTTAGTAAATAAATAGAAATATTTATTTATATTAAGTTCATTATTAATTCTTCATTTTCATCATATTATTTATATCTTAATTAAATAAACAAAATTTAAAACTTTGTTTTATTTAATTATTATCATTTTCATCATATTATTTCTCTCTTAATTAAAAAAAAAATAAAAAAACTTTATTTTATTTAATTATTATTATTATTACTTCTTTTATGCTTCTATCTTAAAATTAAATACACAATTTAAATAATTTGTGTTATTTAATTACCTCATCACATTTCTTCTTAATTAAATAAAGATATCCTAAAATCTTTTATTTAATTATCATTTTCCTTTTATTTTAATTTAATAAACAAATTCTATAGTTTGATTTATTAAATTATTTATTCTTCTTTGCTAAATTTAAATAAATCAAAAATATTTAAATTGATGCATAAATCATATTCCTTTTATCACTCACCAATAAAATTAGATTTTTAAAATCTAATTAATTCTACTGTCATTCACGGGAAGAGCTTCGGGGACAAACCTGCAGGAAATCCTCTCAATCTTCTTCCAACAATCTTTCCTCTCATCTTGCCTGGTGTTTTCATGGGGAGGAACAATCCTCCATGATCAGCTCCATCTTCTCATCTCATGCCATTCAATTCTCTAGATTGAATCCCAGCCTTTTATCCTGTATCCCTATGCAAATGTGTTGCTGTGAAAGCTATAAATACAGGTCTTTGGCTATAGGAAATGGATCCTAACTTGTGCAATCTTACTCTGCAGGTTTTCCAAGCATTCAAGCATTCATCCAGCATCCATCAAGCATTCAGCATTTGCAGTCATGGCTATCATTACAGTAGTTTAATTATTTAATCATATAGGAATAGAATTAGTTTGAATTCTCATTCTCTAAGTGTCATTTCAATAATCTAATTAGCTTCTAAAATCTGAGAGAAAAGTAGATTAGAGAAATCTTTAGAGTTAGAGAGCAATAGGACAGCTTCAGAGGTTCCTATGTTTAAATTAGTTTAAATTTTCTTGAATCTTTGCTATTATGTCTTATTTAGAAGTGTAGATGCATTTTTAAATTGTTTAACTCATTCCTACGCTTACATTTTGGCGCCCACCGTGGGGCCTAACCCCATATTCTGCATAATTTTTGTGAAAAGTGTCTTATAGGTATCGGCGTGTTTGTTTTCGCAGAACCGTGGTTTTTTATAGCACGCCGGCTGGATTATGTAGCGCTTCGATGGTCTATTTTAGTGCGTCGGTCATCTGTTTTAGCGTGATGGTTGTCTATTTTAGCGCGCAGGTCCTCTTTTTTAGCGCGCCGCTCAATTTTTTTAGCGCGCTACACCACTGTTTCAGCGCCTCGACTTTTTCTTTAAAATCTTTTTTTCTTATCTGGATCCGACGCATCCGTGGCCAGATTTTGTTCTTTTGTCTATTTTTAGTTAAAAATTGATCAATCCTAGGATAGAAACTTCATCATTTCTTGTGGGATTAAAATTGAACATCATGCTTTTTATGGAGCAATATCTCCATATAGATTAGCTAATTTGTCTTTTAGGTTTTTAAAAGTGAACAAATTTCTTTGCTGTGATTGGGTGATAGGTTTATGCTCTCCCCTTAACTGGGTGCATCAGAATACCAGACTCACTTTTTCTTTACGCATTTTCAAGCTTTTATTAAAACCTTTAGACAGGCCTGTCGTAGTGGGAAAAATTACTCACCCTACAGGAACGACCTGAGTGGGGACAACCAAAAGCCATGGTATTCCAACCCACTTAAAAATTTATGTGAATTTGGGGAAACCCTCTTTCAACGGAAGTGTGCAGGATAACATCCCCAAAATCTTTGTTCTAAAGATTAGGAGGTCTCTCGAGGGAGTTTATCCATTTGCCGCTCTAAATGGAAACCCTATCTAAGAACCTAGAAATAGAAGCATGCTTGTCAGTTCCCGAACATTGTAATACTCGGCGGTGCAGGGGCAGGAAAGAATCTACCCTCAAGCACTCACCATATAATTACCAAGGACTATTTGCTCAAGGGATCTGGTATCCACTTTCGTCACTCTGAGTACGCACCTAGAAAGGACAAAAACACGGGCGCCCTCTAGGGGGTGACATGGCTATGTGAGTCGACGCAATTCCAAGCTATGGGTCGTTCGAGTATATAACGATGACCTTTTGTCTCTAGGAGTGAGTCTATCTGAAGTGTCTTATCTGTTATAAACTAGTGAAAATAAAGAAGAATCATGCTTGATTCTTAAGAACATACACTATCTGTTTAGATTCTAGGATTTTAAAGTCAATCATTCTATTCTTGCTTGCTATGTTTTCTTTCATTAAATTCAGATAAGATCATCACAAGAAACTTCAAAATCAAACACTTGTGAAATTCTCATGATTCAAGATTGGGTATCCACCAAATTTGTCAAGAAATCTCTTGTCAAACAAATCAAAAATCCAAAGAAAACACTTACATACAAACAACTCCTGAGAAAGCAATGATTTTTATATCAAAGTAGGAAAGTTCTACTCCAACATAGGACTTTTATTCATAGATATCACGATTTCTCTAGAGGTTATACGGACGACTATGTTGTAGCTCCCTTAGATTCACAAGCATTTTATCAAAGAAGGGCTCTTAGGCAACACCACAATCACAGTCAAAGAATTCATCCAGAATACATCCCACAACCAGCCATACAATACGATACCAAACCAAGTGAGTTTCATAGAGTAAGATAGTTTCCTGTCTTAGCGCGTCACGACTCTGTTTTAGCACTTCGAGTCTCTGTCTTAGCGCCTCACGGCTCTGTTTTAGCGCTTCATGTCTCTTTCCTATCGCTTCACGGCTTTGTTTTAGCGCTTAACGTCTTTGTCTTAGCGCGTCACGGCTCTATTCTAGTGCGTCACAGTTTTGTTTTAGCGCATCGCATCTCTGTCTTAGCACCTCATGGCTCTATTTTAGCACTTCACATATCTGTCCTAGTGCCTCACGGCTCTGTTTTAGCATGTCACGGCTCTATTTTAGCGCCTCATGTCTTTGTTTTAGCATGTCGTGGCTCTATTTTAGTGCTCAGGAAGGTCAAAAAAATAGAGAGTTAGTAAGACAGTTTGTCAGTTTTCCCACATCAAAAACAAGGTTTTCATCAATCCAAAACATTTTTTTCATAGTCCAAAACAATTGAATCATACAAAAAGAAAACTTTACTATTAAGCTTAGGTCTTGAAACATCTTGCAAAGTGTCCTTATCACTAAATCTAAGATTTTTTTTGTGTCAAAATTTCCCTATCAAGGAATTTTATCATCCTTCCATCACGAAACTAGACACAACTAAATCAGATTTTAAATCAAAAACTTTGACACTTGTCCAATCAAAAATCCAAGATCAAAGTCTAGAGTAAAACTTTAAACGTTTGTATGCCTATTTTCACATGATCAGCATATCAAAGACAACAACAAGAAGAAAACGAAAGAATAGTAGCCATGGCTGAAGAAAACCCTTGGGGATGATACAGCAACACTGATCCTCTCACTAATTCACAAGAGAAAGAAATAACTGCAGAAGAAATCAAGAAATTTCAACAAGACCCTCATTTCCATAAATTTATGGAAAAGATGCTCGAGCAAGATATGGAAAAGTATCTTTTGTTATTAGCTGACAAAGGTGCCAAGCTTCCTAAAGACTTTGATGTCAATCAACTCAAGGAAACGACCACACCTAACCCAACTAGTATAGAAAATCCAAATCAAATAGATGCTTTGACAAAACAAATCCAACAATTACAATTGCAGTTCCAAAATATCCAACAAGGGCCAACAAAAAGATATTCCTTACAAGACATTTTCCCTTATCCATTCGACCCAAGCATTAACATGATACCATTTCCACGATATTGTGAATACCCGATGTACAACAAATACAATGGAAGAACCGATCCATTCGATCACGTATGGGAATTTAGAGCCATGAGCATAGAGTTCGCACATGAGGACTCTTACTTACTACGATTATTTCCAAGAAGCTTAGGAAACACTTGCATGGAGTGGTTTTCTAAAATGGAACCCAAGATCCAATCTTTTGAAGAACTGATCCATAGGTTCATAACACACTTCTCATTCAACATCCAACATGGGGTGACCTTAAAAGAACTCTACAACTCCAAACAAGCAAAAGGTGAAAAGTTTCTTTCCTTTCTCCAATGATGGAGAAGGCTATTTGCTAAATATCCTAGATCTATTCCTGAAGAGGACAAGATAGAGATGTTCATTGATAACCTAGTGGATGACATGAAATACAAATTGGACTTACAATGTTCGTCCACATTTGAACAAGTTATCGAAAAGGGGCTCAAAATCGAAGAGGCTCTAATCAAAAGAGGAACAATCAAACACTTCATTGAAGGTTCAAACAATAGCAATTCCTCTAACAACAACAACGAAAAGCCAAGATTTTGGCAAAAGAATAAGAATACTGATACCATAATCGATACACACACGTCCAAACCAGTATTCACCTTGACGCCAACCACTACAAACAAACAAAACAATGGTCTTAATGTCAAACAAAGTAGTGATCAAGGAAATAATCAAAACAGTGGAGAAACAAAAACCCAATCATTCCAACGACCATCCAATAAACGAAAATTCATGCCATTAGGGCAATCATTAGAATCAGTCCTCAAAGAACTTTTAGATGAAAAACTTATTCAAGTACAAGAGGCTAGGAATTGGGACCCTCAAGTCAAACCATCATGGTGGAATGACTCACATTACTGTCACTACCATCAAAATAAAGGCCACATGACTGAAAATTGTTGGCAGTTAAAACATGCAGTACAAGACCTTATAGATCAAAAGAAAGTATTTGTAGAGGGACACCAAACAAACAAAGATCATACAACATTCAAAAATCCTCTACCCAACTATCAGAAGGGAGAATCCTCTTCCAACAAAGGTAAGAATGTTGGTTATGTTTATGACACAACGATCCTTTGTCTTTCTGCTGCCAAAGAGGATGAGAAGTTATGCAATCAAATCAATCGAAACAATGACATTACACCTACTAATTTGGTACAACATATGGAAAAATCTGAAAACCAAATTAATGTAATCACACTCAAAGGGAAACAAGAACACCAACCGGTTAATGCCACAATGAGGGCACAATCCAAAATTATATTGAAAGGAGCATCATTATCATCCCAATCTGTCGATCCTCCCTCCAATCAATATAATCTCATCGATCAATTATAGAAAATACTGGCACAAATATCCATCTTAGAACTTCTAAAGATTTCCCCATCACACAAAGAGGTTCTTAAGCAAGCTCTTGTATCAACCACGGTACCTAACAATTTGGATGTATGTCATTTCCAAGCTATGGTGGGACATCTATCTGCACCTCATTGCCTTTCATTTTCTGAACATGATGATGTATCACTCACCCATCCACATAATTCTGCCCTTCACATTGAAGTCCTCATCCATAAACACCAGGTAAAGCATGTCCTGATAGATGGAGGGGCTGGTTTAAATATTTGTACCTTAAAGCTGATTCGTGCACTAGGATATTCAGATGAAGCCATTGATACAAGAAGAAAAATCACAATCAAAGCATGTGATGAGGAAGAAAGATCCTCTAAAGGGTTGATCATATTACCCATTCAAGTGGGACCTATTGTCCAAAATGTGGTTTTTCAAGTCTTAGATAGGGAACTGACATACAACATACTATTGGGACGTCCTTGGATTCATGATATGCAAGTGGTACCTTCCACCTGTCATCAATGCCTGAAATTTCCCGTCAATGGACAGGAGGTAACAATCACAACAGACTATAATGACACCCAAGCTTGTCATACATTGAAAACATCTCAGGATACATTAATACCTCACAATAGAGAAGTTAGCAGATCAGATTCATCTAATGGTGAGCAACAGCAAAGCTTCATATCAAAGTGGCTTCAAAAACAACAAAAATCACAAGAGATCAGGGTGGCACAATCTAACCCTTCAAATGTTGAAGAACAATTGGCTTCACTCTCACACCAATTCACCAACAAAGTACAGATAAGTGACAAAGGAATAATTGAATATGGTGTTGGACACTCTTTCCATCTATCACAAATGTTACCCTCCTTACAAACGTATGGACAGCCATCTACAAACACCCAAAAATCAGCACAATCTACAACAACATTAGATGGCAGATTTGTAAAAGCTGGAAACTTAGATGACGAATCAAAAGATAAGGCCATACTAAATTGGCTTTATAGGGATGAGGAAGCTTCCACTTCTATGAGTAATATCATAGAGACAAATCAATATGGAAAGGGAAAAACTATTCTGGAGAAGATGGGATATTTAGGACAGGGACCTCTTGGGTTAAGGAAACAAGGCATAACATAACCAATCCAGCCACTCACACTCCAACATAAGGATAAAACTGGAATGGGATATGCAGCAGAACAAAGATCTCTTGACTGAGGTAAACAAAGTGTAATAGAACCAATCCAAGTTCTCACAATTCAGCAAAATGGAAGAACTGGACTAGGATACACAGAAGAAGCAAGAGCAGAACTCACCAATAAAACTGTGGAGCGTATTCTTCAAATGAGAGATAATTCTGAAATAGATTCAAATGAATATGAGTGGGACAACTTATCAAATGTCTCCTATGAAGATATTCAGATAGATGTTATCAAAAATTATACCCCCAAACATGAGGAGGGTCAAAGCTCGAGTTTTAATCCTATTGTCTTTGAAACACAAAATTTTGATGACTCAAGTGAAGATGAACGGACATTGATTGAGATAAATGATGTGGAAGAAAATACCTTCATAGGCCTCGACATAACCACTAACAACCTGGATGACATTTCCATCCGAGCTTTCACAATCGCTGACCTCAACCCATCTAATGATTCATTGCCTTTACTGCATCCCGAGCTTATCGAGTGGGAACCTCAACACCCCATCAATCTTCCTATTTTTGACAATGACTCCGCTATTATTAACTACCTTTGCTGTGAAGAATCTGATACTTGTTCTACCAATACTTCTTTTAATGATGCTTTTAGGCAGGAGGGTGCCAAGCCTTTCAGTTGCAAAAGTATGGAAATAAATAATGGATCTAATGGTGAAAACCATTCTATGGCAGTATTTGATCCTAAAATAGTAAAAACAAAGAACGCATCCAATGGTGAAAACCTCATTGAGGCACCAAAGGATGGAAGGCTTGACATCCTCCCACAACATTACCATGAAAGATCATCAGTGTTGATAGAACCCACATAGTCTATTGATATTGGCACAGCAGATAAAGTAAGAATACTACACCTAGCAGCATCCATGACAGATACAGAAAAGCCAAATTTTATCAAATTCTTTGAAGAACGATGCATCAATTTTGCTTGGTCATACTCTGACATGCCAAGCTTAGACACAGATCTTATTATGCATCACTTATCTTTACCAGCTGGCACTAAACTAGTAAAATAGAAACTGAGAAAGATGCATCCACATGTTGCATTATTGGTAAAAATGATTTGAAGAAACTACTAGATGCTGGATTTATCAGATCTATTGATTATGCTGAATGGATATCCAACATTGAACCTATTTCAAAACCAGATCACACCATCAGAATATGTACTAATTTATGGGATTTAAATAGAGCATGTCCAAAGGATGATTTTCCTTTGCCAAACATAGACATGATTGTAGATTTAACAGCTGGCCATCATATGCTATCACTCATGGATGTATTTTCAGGATACAATCAAATAAAATTAGCTCCTGAAGACCAAGAAAAGACAACATTTACGTGTCCATGGGGCACCTTTTTCTGGAACGTCATGCCTTTTGGGTTAAAGAATGCAGGAGCTACATACCAGCGAGTTATGACAACAATCTTCCATGACATGATGCACACCTTCATGGAGGACTATGTGTACAATATCTTGGCCAAATCTCACACCAAAGAAGGACATCTAGAGATACTTGCCAAAATATTTGATAGGTTGGAGAAATTTAAAGTCAGATTAAATCCTAAGAAATGTGCCTTTGGAGTAACATCAGCAAAACTCCTTGGATACATAGTTTCTACAAAAGGAATTGAAGTAGATCCAGCAAAAGTTAAAGCCATCATGGAAATGCCACCTCCTAAGAATATTATTACATTAAGATCTCTACAAGGCCGACTACAGTCCATCAGAAGATTCATCTCTCAACTAGCAGATCGGTGTCATCCATTCAACCATCTTTTGCATAAAAATGTGTCTTTTAAATGGGATGAATAGTGTGAGAATACTTTCAATCAAATCAAGCATTATTTAATGACACCACCAATCTTGGTGCCACCCAGTAAAGACAAACCATTGTTGCTATATATCACAACAACAGATATTTCTTTAGGAGCCTTGCTAGCACAAGAGGATAAAGAAGGAAAGGAACAGGTAATATACTATATCAGCAGGACACTCAATGGACATGAAGTAAACTACACCTTCATTGAAAAATCATGCTTAGCGTAGTATTTGCAACACAAAAATTGTGACACTATATGCTCACTCACACTGTCAAGCTCATTGCAAAAATTGATCCCCTCAAGTATTTACTGAGCAAAGCAGCTTTAACAGGAAGGTTGGCAAAGTGGGTCATGCTCCTCAGTGAGTTTGACATTCAGTATGTTGAAAGGCAAGCTATCAAAGGACAAGTCATTGCCGACCAATTAGCAGAGGCTCCATTGTCAGACAGTCATCCTATGACCATGGAATTCCCTGATGCAGATATCCTCAACATTACAACCCAACCATGGCAACTCTACTTCGATGGATCCTACACACAATATGGATCAGGGATAGGAATTTTATTTGTCACACCTCTTGGGCACACAATTCCACGATCTTACAGGCTTACCTTTCGTTGCACTAACAATGTGGCAGAATATGAAGCTTTAATCCTTGGAATTAAAGTGGCTATTGACTGGAAAATCACAGAACTACAGGTGTATGGAGATTCTCAGTTAATAATCTATCAAGTCAACAATGATTACCAAACTAAGGATGACACACTGATTTTATATAAGAGACTGGTAGATGATCTAAGGAAATACTTCATAGATATCAAATTTGAGCAGATACCAAGATTAGAGAATAAAGCAGCAGATGCCATGGCCACAATAGCGTCTCTTCTACAAATGCCTGAAACACAAGATTGTTATCAATTTATTGTGGAACAAGTGTCAAATCCTGCATACGCAAATCCCAAATCCCAAACCATAAGCCTTTTGGATAGTGCCCAATCTTCCATTTATGGAGACATTTATACTTATCTAAAAGATAATATCTTACCGCCAAATCTTTCTCGCAACCAAAAGTGCAACTTCATATGCCAATCCGCCAAACATACCATTATTGCTGACACCCTTTACCGTCGAGGCCTAGATGGTACTCTTTTGCGTTGTTTAGAACATAACGAATCTGCTTCTGCTTTACATGAGGTCCATGAAGGAATTGTGGCACATTTCAAGCGGATTATCTTTAGCCAAGAAACTCCTTCAGGGTATTACTGGCCACACATGGAGCAAGAATCTTATAAGTTTGTCAAGAGATGTCAAAAATTTGTTCATGGTCAAATTCATGGCAACCTTATACATGCACCAGCACAGGAGCTCCATCCATTCACAACTACATGGCCTTTCTGTCAGTGGGGATTGGACTTGGTAGGGAAAATTAACCCATCTTCATCTAATGGACACAAGTTCATTATCACCGCAACAGAATATTTTACAAAATGGGTGGAGGCGGTTCCCTTAACCACAATCACTGGGAAGCAAATATCATCTTTCATACTTAATTATCTCATTTTTAGATATGGGATACCCCAGGATAATGGCAGGCCTTTCAAGAACCAAGACGTCCAAGAGCTATGTGAAAAGTTCCACATCCAACATCGCTTTTCAACCCCTATTACCCTCAAGGTAATGGATAGGCAGAAGCTTCAAACAAAACAATCCTAAAGATTCTCAAGAAGACTGTAAATGAGGTAGGGCGTGATTGGCACATTCACTTAACCCGCTCTTTGGGCTTATAGGACTAGCATCAGAACACCAATAGGAGCTACACCATATGCTCTTGTCTATGGATCAGAAGCAATATTACCTATCGAGGTAGAAATTCCATCCCTTCGAGTTTCACTAAAGGGACTCATTTCAGATGAAGATTATAGGATCTCTAGACTTCAAGAATTAGAGCTACTTGATGAACATCGACAACAAGCTGTCACTCATTTGATAGCCTATCAACAAAGAATGTCTAGGAACTATAATCATAAGGTTAAGCCTAGAGTCTTCTAGATCGGAGACTTGGTCCTACGAGAAAACCCTAGAAATCAAGCAGACAGAGAAAAGAAGGGAAAGTTTGAACCTAACTGGATAGGGCCTTATGTCATTATATCAGTCTATGGATCAGGAGCATACCGGCTGTCTACACCAGAAGGGGATATGTTGGAGGAACCCATGAACAGTATTCATCTTAGGCAATTCTATACTTGAGGATACCTAGTGCACGGTCAGTAAGGTTGACTTAATGAAAACCTGGCAAATAGGCGCCATGATGACAAAAAAAATAAAATAAAATAAAAATAAAAATACAAAAAAAGAAAAGAAAAGAGGGACACAATAAAAACAAGTGATGAAAAACTGGAAAACAGGTGCTACTTGTGATTTTCACCAACTCTTCTATCTATTAGGTACAGTTTTGTTACGATTGTTTCCTTTCATATCATTTCCATCTATCATTTGAGATAATCATTATCACTATCCATATCATAGCAAAGATATCATGTTTTACCGTAGCTTGGGGGCAACATTCTAGTGTTATTTGGTACAATGGACTTTCGGCTTAAATGGAAAGGCAATCAAACAAACATGACAACACCAAGTGACGATACTTGAAAAGTAACCAAAAACATCAGAAAATCCATCAAAATCCAAAAACATCAGAAAATCCATCAAAATCCAAAAAATCAGGAAATCAAAATCCAAAAAACATCAGAATATCCATCAAAATCCAAAAACATCAGAAAATCCATCAAAATCCAAAAACATCAGAAGATCCATCAAAATCCAAAAACATCAAAAAATCAAAAAATCCATGCAAAAACATTCAAAAATCGCAAAACACAAAAATAGAGTCTGTGTCAGTCGAACTACGTGGTCTCTACATGTATAACGTAGGCAAGACTAATCTTTGATTAGTCCCCGAGGCCACTACAATAGGTCTTTAGGTTACATTCTTTGGTCAAACGTCTGAGAATATCATGCAAACATCAGCACACACATTTCAACATCGATGATCTAATCTGAATAATGATTTGAAAATACATTAAGTAGAATTTGAATTGTTGTACTTTTTATTTTATCATTTGCTTATCATTTCTTTGGAGCTACTCGATGATGTATTGAACTAGAGAAGCAAGGAAGAAGAATGATATTTTTCTTTGTTTGTTGTTTGTGAGTTAGTCATTATTATTTTGTGAATTGTTGTGGGAAGTGCTCTACCAAGTATCATGGATGACATTTTGATTCACTTAAGTAAATGATTAATTATTGTCTGTTTACGCAAGAAATGCTCAAGTCATCTCGGTTTAATTATACCTTGATGCTTGTGTTCACTTGCAATATCAAATATCATGAAATAAATACTCAGGTCATCATTGGTCTATCTCATATCATTGATGCTTGTATTCACTTTCAACATTTTAAAAGCTCAGTGATGATACAAAGCAAAATAAAAAGATTGTTGGAATGACACTTAGGTTTGCATTGATAAAATAGGTTTGCACAGTAAAAATAGATTGCATTCATAAAAATACATCTGCAGAGTATTGGTTGCACAAGTTACAAGGATTCATTTGCAAATAATGTTATCTTTTCTTATTAAAGATTGAGTATACTTGACACATACAATTTTCATAATGGCATGCATATAAAATCATTTCTTCATCTCATCATAAATTTCACAATAAAACATCTCATTTCGTGATATCATATGCACATTATGTTTCATCATTCATTACATTTATCATTCATTTGCATCTCATCACATTGTCATTATCATATAATTGCAAAATGATCATTCATTACATTTATCATTCATTTGCATCTCATCACATTGTCATTATCATATAATTACAAAATCATCATTCATTGCATACATCATTCATTTACATCTCATTTTATACATCATACATTGCATTTCATCCATACATCATTCATTTACATCTCATTTTATACATCATACATTGCATTTCATCCATACATCATTCATTTACATCTCATTTTATATATCATACATGGCATTTCATCCATACATCATTCATTCCCACCTCATTTTATTTATCATACATTGCATTACATCCATTCATCATTCATTTACATCTCATTTTATTTATCATACATTACATTATATCCATACATCATTCATTTACATCTCATTTTATATTTCATACATTACATTACATCCATACATCATTCATTTACATCTCATTTATCTATCATACATTGCATTTCATTAAGAAAATAAATACATCATCAATATCATATCACATCATCATCAATGCATCTATCCAATCTAGTATAATAAATCATCATAAAACATAAAAAATTAAAATGCATCCATCACATAAATCATGTAGAACACATCATAGATCAATACATCCATCACATAAACCATGTAGAACACATCATAGATCAATCGAACCACTGCACATCATATATATCTCATCAAGTGTCAAGTATACAATGAAGTCTGAAAAGGATGAAAATAACATCATATCAAAAATAGCTATATATATCTCTCAAAGGGTACACAAATGATCTCAAGTGGTACTCACACCAGAAGGAGTAGGTCTCGCACCAGTATCATGACCACCACCAGATGTCCCAGGATCTCTCGGATCTCTCAGATCTCTTGAGAGAGGTTGTGTCACGCCTCTGCTCACTATCCTCGAACGAGTCCTCTCTGAGCGGGACTGGGCATAACTGACTCTCTACTCTGGGGGGAAAAGCTCATGATAACGGCTCCTATAAAACTCAATCTCGGCACCTGCCCGCATAGCCTCTCGCATGTCATCTGCCACAGAGGTCCCATCTATCACTCTTTGCAATCTCTCAGCAGTAGCCTGTGCTGTCTCTGCTGCCTGTCTGACAGTATCTCGCTCTGCAGTCAAGGTTGTAATCTACGCCTGAGCAGTGGTCAACTGTGCTCATACACCTGCTAACTGAGCCTGTGCCGTCGTTGCTGCCTATCTAGCCCCATCTCTCTCACCAATGAGAGAGGTAATCTGTGTATGTGTAGTAGCTAGTTGTGCATGCATCTGGGCCTGAGTCTATGCTAATAATTCATGCACCTGTGCTAGCTATCCCTGTAAAGTTTGAACCTGCACACGTAAACCCGCAACCTCCGATCACTCTGCTGAAGACGAAGCATCGGCCTGCCTCTTATGAGGCACACTGGACGATGGCTCTGAAGTATCTGCGACACTCGGTCTCCCCCCATCTCCGCCATCATCATCACTACTATCATCACTGTCATCATCACTATCATCACTGTCACTCTCATCACTACCCTCCACATCAACATCTACATCCTCCTCTCTCCTCCGTCTCTGACCACCCTGACCACCCCCTGTAGCTGCTGGTGCTGGTGTTGGCTCATCTGGAATGGTAATACGAGGAGGAGGGTGCAGAGCCAAATACTGTCCATACTCAGGAGTAATGGGTGCCTCAACAATGTCTCACCGCATATCCCATGTCGATGGTTGTAGAGCAAGATAACCCTCAACAAGTGCCCTATAAGGCAAGCATGGACCCCAATCACTGGCATCTACCCGTCGTCGTCCATAGTGTGCTACTCCATGTGGCATGCACTGAACAATCCCATACTACCTGTAGACACGGCGAAATAGAAATCGCTCCAAAATCTTGGAGCTCTTCCCGATCAAATACATTGAGTCAGCCAAAAATCCCAACTCGATATCATCCTCATCCCAGTTATCACAATCTAAATAGGGACACCAAGTCACTGTCTCCACATCATCAAGAATCTGTCTCCAATAATCTAGCTTACCCATCATATGTTGGGTAGGCCTGCCTCTGTAGCGAAACACATAGGGTCTCGTCACTGGTCTCGATAACACCGGCATAGGACACGTGACAGCAATATGCTCCCATGTCCATACCTGAAGAAGTGTAGCTCCTACTGATAAACTACTGCCTCCAAGGTACACGATCCAGTGTAAATCATGATATAGCTGAGCAAGCATACACATGCCCCAAGCATATCTCATCCTGTGTGCTACCATACCCTCTAATACCCAACCCCATCCAAGAGATAGACCCTTTGACCTCTTATTAGGACAAAGGAATCCACCAATAAAGCCTGCCAAAACTAAAGGAAGTGGAGCATAAGAATTATACATCTCTACCCATGGGATCCAAACTCCCTCAATATGAGGATCCTAAAAAACTCTCTGAATAGACTCTATCCCACCAACCTCCTCTGAATCATGCACGACAATCTCCCCAACAAAAGGAATGCGAAGAATATGCCATACATCCTCTGGCGTCACGGTCATCTCGCCAGTAGGTAAATGGAAGGTGTTATGGTCACTATGCCACCACTCTGCTAAAGCTGTCAGTAGACCCCTATTAAGTCTAATATGGGGCATATCCAATAATGATGCTAAACCGCAATCAGTAATATGCTACCTCTCATCAGGTGAAAGTTGTGGTATCATATCAAAAGGCCAGGGGAACTACTCTCGCACCTGGACAACATCTAAATGCTCATGTAATCATAAAAACATTTCAAAGATCAATACGTTATCAATCAGAATATCAAACATCATGAGGTCATCAATTTCTAAAAATTGTGCTTTACCTATCAAACGATCAATTTATCAAGAAGGAACCTTCATCTATCAATCAGGCTCATTCCTTCAAAAAATTTAATTATTCCTCACCTATCATGAGGGTAATTATTATCAATCAATGGATCTTGCTCATCATGAGATTGTTTACCATTTATTTAGTCAGATCAAACTAAAATGGATGGAGTCAACAACAAATCGACGAAATAAAAATCAAAGTGCACAATTTTTCATCAATATGTTCTTCTAAGCGCTAAAATAGGTAAATGGCACGCTAAAACTACTGGGGCGCTATAATAGAACTCGGAGGCGTTATTTCTGGTGGGGCGCTACAAAATCCCACTGATGCGCTACAAAATCTACCTAAAGTGATAAAACTCTTGTGCGCTACCCTAACCTACTGAAGCGCTACAGCTTTCTGTTGGCACGCTAAAACATATTATTGAAGCGCTCTTCTGCACCTGTCGGGCGCTAAAATAGTAAAAAAACACGTGAAAATGAACTAAAAACTACAAGCACGAATTACGAGGAGGATTTGGGGTACGTACCGGAGGTCCATAGTCGGCCAGACGCTGGTGTCATCACACACGCTCGAGTCGGTGGGTGTGGTAAGGGATTGGCATCCTGATGCTCTAGCACTCTAAGGGTCTCTATCACAAGTTTATCAAAGTCAAATGCACAAATGACTTTTGAAAATGACCTTTTGAGCTTTTATAGGTTATTTTTGTGGGATTTTCATGGGATTTATTTATTTTTCTTTCTGAGGAATTAATTCTTATCTATCACAGGGGCATTTTTAGACAATTTTGTCAGGAGATAAATTGTTTCTTCATCAAATCATCATCAAATCATTGAATCATCATAAAAATTCAAAATTCATCAATTTATCTCCCGTGGGGGCATATATCGCTATCATTTCAAAATTCAACATCTGGGACAAATCAGGGGCACATTTTAAACTTCTCGTCAATACTTGCAGTTGAGGCAAAAATCAGGCAAAAATCATTCTTTGAAGCAATGTGTAAACACATCACTTCAAAGAGGGGCAAAATGTAGACACCTAAAAATGGTCTGGAGAATCTAATTAATTAAATACGACTTATTTGATTAATTAATCTTAAATTCATCTACTTAGTAAATAAATAGAAATATTTATTTATATTAAGTTCATTATTAATTCTTCATTTTCATCATATTATTTATATCTTAATTAAATAAACAAAATTTAAAACTTTGTTTTATTTAATTATTATCATTTTCATCATATTATTTCTCTCTTAATTAAATAAACAAAATTAAAAACTTTGTTTTATTTAATTATTATTATTATTACTTCTTTTATACTTCTATCTTAAATTAAATACACAATTTAAATAATTTGTGTTATTTAATTACCTCATCACATTTCTTCTTAATTAAATAAAGATATCCTAAAATCTTTTATTTAATTATCATTTTCCTTTTATTTTAATTTAATAAACAAATTCTATAGTTTGATTTATTAAATTATTTATTCTTCTTTGCTAAATTTAAATAAATCAAAAATATTTAAATTGATGCATAAATCATATTCCTTTTATCACTCACCAATAAAATTAGATTTTTAAAATCTAATTAATTCTACTGTTATTCACGGGAAGAGCTTCGGGGACAAACCTGCAGGAAATCTTCTCAATCTTCTTCCAACAATCTTTCCTCTCATCTTGCCTGGTGTTTTCATGGGGAGGAACAATCCTCCATGATCAGCTCCATCTTCTCATCTCATGCCATTCAATTCTCCAGATTGAATCCCAACCTTTTATCCTGTATCCCTGTGCAAATGTCCTGCCGTGAAAGCTATAAATATAGGTCTTTGGCTATAGGAAATGGATCCTAACTTGTGCAATCTTACTCTGCAAGTTTTCCAAGCATTCAAACATTCAAGCAATCAAGCATTCAAGCATTCAAGCATTCATCCAGCATCCATCAAGCATTCAGCATTTGCAGTCATGGCTGCCATTACAGTAGTTTTATTATTTAATCATATAGGAATAGAATTAGTTTGAATTCTCATTCTCTAAGTGTCATTTCAATAATCTAATTAGCTTCTAAAATCTAAGAGCAAAGTAGATTAGAGAGATCTTTAGAGTTAGAGAGCAATAGGACAGCTTCAAAGGTTCTTGTGTTTAAATTAGTTTAAATTTTCTTGAATCTTTTCTATTATGTCTTATTTAGAAGTGTAGATGCATTTTTAAATTGTTTAACTCATTCCTACACTTACAAGATGTTTTCTCCTTAGAGGAAGCACTAGAAGAATTCTTAGGTGCCTACTCCCTTTTTCCCTCCTTTCACCATAAACAATGATTTATGTATCATCTAAGTAAGCGGGCATACTTTGGAAAATCTATTTTGAATATGGATGAAGAGGCCCCTCTATCAAATATAGATGATAATGTCCTGATACCGCATCCTGAAGACCGTCGTCCCTTCCTCAAGGAGGATGCTACTGAAGTCTTCATGGATCCTAAATCTTCTTAAAAGGTGATTAAGATCAAGAATTTCCTTTCTTCTAAGGAAGTTAAGGAGTGCTCTAATCTCTTACACTCTCATCTTGATATCTTCACTTGGTTTTATGAGGACATGCCTGGTATTGATGAGTCTATAGTAGTTCACAATATTGTCTTATGTCTTGATGCCAAGCCTGTTAAGCAAAAAAATTGAAAGATCAATTCCAAGGTAGCCTTGTTGGTTAAGACTAAGATAGAGAAGCTATTAAAAGCAGTCTATCCAATTGACTACTCACCTCGGATTTCAAATATTTTTTTCGTTAGCAAATCTGATGGTTGGATCCGTATATGCATTGACTTTCATGATCTCAATTAGGCTTCTCTTAAGGATTTTTTTTTTTCCTAATATTGATATGATTGTAGACTCAATTGTGGGTCATGCCTTGTTGTCCTTCATGGATGGCTTCTCTAGCTATAATAAAATTTGTATTAACTCAGAAGATCAGTATAAGATAGCCTTCACTACCACCTGGGGTACCTTTTGCTATGTGGTCATGTTGTTTAGGTTAAAGAATGTGGGAGCAACTTACCAACAGGAAATGACCTTAATATTTTATGATTTCATTTATAAAATCCTAGAGGACTACGTCAATGATATCTAGGTGAAATCCATAGCCCATCAAGATCATGTAGGGAACCTTCATCTTATTTTTGAAAGGATTCAGCTCTATAAGATGAGGCTTAATCCTCTTAAGTGTGTCTTAATTTTGGATATGGGAAAACTTCTAGGATTCATGGTTTCTCATTGTGGAATAAAATTCACAAATAATATTGATGCAATTGTTAACATGCCTCCACATATCCTCACTAGGGTTCGGGGGTGGCAGCAATCAATAGCGGGGGTTCAGGGGTGGAAGCCCCCAATAGCAAGGGTTTAAGGGCACAACCCCCAAAAAGAAAATTTTGTTAACTTGTCAAGTTTTTCCCACTGAGAAGTAAAATGAAAATGACCTTGTAAAACCCTAATTCTAGAAGGTTCCAAAAAGCTTGTTATAAGTGGCTAGGATGTATGTTGTGGTATTGCATTCGTAAGATTGTAGTATATTTTACATTGGATAATAAAGTCATTGGGTGGCTGAGTTTTTGTTGATGTGGCCCATATTGGGTGAACCACATTAAATTTCTATGTTGATCTCTTTTGTGTTATTCTTCATTTTTATCTCTAGGTTATTTAATCTGTATATAATTGTTAATGTTTATTGCCCCAATCTACCTGAATCCTAACAACTAGTATTAGAGCCACGTGTATTTTTGGTTGATTAGCAGGAAACCTCTAGATATGAGTGGGAGAAATGGAAGAAGGAAAATTCAAGGTTGAGAAGTCCAACGGCCAGAATTATCAATTATGGAAGATACAGATGGAAGATTATTTGTATCAAAAGGATCTATCATGGCCATTGCAAGGAAAGGCAAAGAAAGATGCTACGATATTTGATGAAGAATGGGAGATTCTAGATAGAAAGGCACTAGGAACCATTTTATTGTGCTTGGCACCATCTTTGGCATTCAATATATCAGAAGAAAAACAACAGAGGCTCTGATGGAATCTTTGACTAATTTATATGAAAAACCCTCAGCCTCAAATAAGGTGTTTCTCATGAAGCATTTTTTTAATTTGAAAATGATTGAAGGTGGATTTGTGACAGATCATTTAAATGAATTTAATACAATTACTAGTTATTTAACTTCTATAAAAGTGAATTTTGATAAAGAGGTGAGGGCTCTCTTGGTTTTATGTTCTTTTCCAGAAATCTAGAATAGCTTGGTAATGGTTGTAAGTAACTTTGTCTCTAGTTCAAATATATTGAAATTTGATGATGTTGTTGGTGTTATCCTTAGCAAGGAAATGTGATGGAAAAGAAAAAGTGAGACTTCAACATCAGGTAATGATTTGACTGTAGAGAATAGGAGAAGAAAAAAAGAGAGAGGAAAAATCCCAACAAATCATGGGAAGGAAAGTTGAAGAAAGACAGGTCTAAATCCAAAGGAAGATTGGATTGTTGGCACTGTGGAAAGCTAGGACACTTGAAGAAGGATTGTTGGTCTTGAAAGGGAAAACAAGGAGATGAACAACATGATGACAGTAAGGAAGCTAATGTTACAAGTAATAAATTATATGATGCTTTAATTTTTTGTTTAGAAAATTTTAATGATTCCTAGGTAATAGATTCAGGGGCTTCATTTCATGCCACACCCCATAGGAAATATTTTATAGATTATGTTCAAGGTGATTTTGGACAAGTATATTTGGGTGATGATGAACCCTGTCAGATTGTTGGAAAAGGAAAGATAAAAATCAAGTTACAAAATGGAAATGAATGGTTGTCACAGGAGGTAAGGCATGTTCCAAATTTAAGAAGAAATTTAATTTCTATAGGACAACTAGGTAGTGAAGGTTGCATGGTTACCTTTTTAGAAAAATTCTTTAAGGTCACTAAAGGTGCATCAATAGTAGCTAAAGGTGAAAAGGTAGGAACATTGTATTTGTCTACTGGTAATACTTATTCTACCTTAGCTGCTACAGAAATAGTTGCTACTGAGATAGTTGTAGCACTTGTTGCAGGGACAAACAGAATTGTGGCACCATAGAATTGGGCACATGAGTAAGAAAGGGATGAAGATCCTTCACTCTAGAAAGTTGCTACCAGGTCTAAAGCAAATTGACTTGGAGTTCTGTGAAAATTGTGTTTATGTAAAATAGAAAAGAGTCTGATTTCTCAAAGTTAGGAAAGAGAAGAAGAGTGAGAAATTAGAGCTTGTGCATTCAGATGTATGGGGACCATCACAGGTATCTTCTCTTGGTGGCTCTTGTTATTATGTTACTTTTATTGATGATGCAACTAGGAAAACATGGGTGTATTTCCTAAAACAAAAATTAGAAGTGTTTGAAACTTTTAAAAAGTGGAAAGCTTTGGTTGAGAATGAGACAAGAAAAAAATTGAAGTGTCTCGGATCTGATAATGGAGGCAAGTATTGCATCAAAGAATCTGAAAATTATTGTTCATACAATGGAATTCATAGGCAGAAAATAATTCTTGGAACCCCACAAGAAAATGGTGTGTCTAAGAGGATGAATAGGACCATTATGGAGCATGCAAGGAGCATTAGATTGCATGTTGGACTACCCTTACACTTTTTGGAAGATGTTGTACGTACCACTATTTATTTAATAAACAAAGGACCTTCAAATCCTTTGGATGATGGCATTCCAAAGGAGGCATGGATGGGTAAAAAGGTAAACTATTCATTTCTGAAAACCTTTGGTTGTGAATATTTTGTCCATTTTGATATTGAAAATAGAACCAAGCTTGAGGCTAAGTCTAAAAAATGTACCTTCATTGGATATGGAGTAGATGAATTTGGTTATCAGTTATGGGATTATGAAAATCATAAGATCATTGGGAGAAAACATGTTATATTCAATGAGAAGGTCATGTATAAGGATCAACTACAGGAAAAGAAGCATGAACAAGCCAAAAAGGAATATGTGGTGTTGATGAGATTCCAAAAAATAAAATGCCAGTGGTACCTGATGCTTAGCAACAAGAAGTTATCCCACAAACTCCTACAAGTGTTAGACATTCTACAAGGATGACTAGACCTCCAGAAATATTTTCTCCATTATTATATTATATATTATTAATTGATTCTGGTAAACCTAAAGTTATGAAGAAGCAATGCAAGTAGATACCAAAAAGCAGTGGGAGCTAGGAATTAAAAAGAAAATTGATTCCTTGTTGCATATTTAGACTTGGGACTTAGTCCAATTGCCTATAGGAAAAAGAGCATTTCCAAATAAATGGGTTTATAGATTGAAGGAAGAAGATGAAGGAAAGAAAAGATATAAGGCCAGACTCATGGTAAAAGGTTTTGCACAAAAAAAGGTATAGTTTTTGATGAAATATTTTCTCTGGTTGTAAAGATGACTTCTATTAGAACTATTCTAAGTCTTGTGGTTGTGGAAGACTTGCATCTTGAATAGCTAGATGTGAAAACAACATTTCTCCATGGGGATTTGGAAGAGGAAATATACATGCAGTAACCACAGGGATATGAGGTCAAGGGTAAGAAGGAATTTGTGTGTAGGTTAAAGAAGATTTTGTATGGCCTGAAGCAAGAACCTCGATAATGGTATTTGAAATTTGATAGTTATATGGTTGAACAAGGCTACAAAATATTTCATTCTAATTATTGTGTTTATTTAAAGAAATTAATTAATGGAAATTATATTATCTTGTTTCTTTATGTCGATGACATGCTTGTTGTCGGGTCTAACATGCAACATATTAATGAACTTGAGAAGAAATTAGAAAATTCATTTGCTTTGAAGGATTTGGGTGTAGAAAAACAAATCCTTGGTATGAGGATCACATGGGATGGGACAAACAAAAAATTATTTGTCTCAAAGTGAGTATGTAGAAAAGGTGTTGAAAAGATTTAACATGCAGAATGAAAAAGCAGTTAGTACACCTTTGCCTAGTAATTTAAATTGACTAAGGAGATTTGTCCAAAGACACAAGAGGAGGGAGACAAAATGTCTAAGATACCATATGGATCAGTAGTTGGTAGCATGTATGTGTTGGATAGAACAACTAAGAAGGGGGGTGAATCAGTTGTCATAGATTATAACCTTAAATTCAATCACCAAAACTAACACATAAATTGATTAAGTGATTAACCATCAAATGAAAATGCACAAACACAATAACACCAGATTTGCATGGAAAACCCAATGAGGGAAAAACCACAGTGAGGATTAACTCACACTATAGAGAATATCAAAACCAATTACAAAAAGGCTCACTGCCTTAAATAAGGACTCACTATCCAAAAGGCTACAACCTAGAGGGTTCACTGCCACAGAGATACAAAGAAGATTTCTCACTGCCAGAATACAAAATTTATGGCTTACTACCAAAATGAGCTAATGAATTACACCTTTCTTGTGTTGAATTTAGTTCCAGATGAAGCTCAGTAATCGCTCTATACTTCTTCTTACTTTGTATACTTTTTTCTTCACCTAATTCTCTTATTTTGATCTAGTGCAACCACACACTTTTTGGAGACACATAATTTATGTCTACTTCTTGCTTCATTAATTCATCCATACCACCCATTCATCCTTTTTTCTTATATTTTTTGGAGACACATACGAATATATATATGTATCCAACACATCAACTAGGTCGGCCATAAAAACATCATAAAGTGTTGTATACGCCAAGTCATCCAAGATCTATCTATGAGCACTAACCTGTGAACTTTATCAAACAAAGACAAATGTTAGCATTAGTTAGTTTAAACAAGGAAAATACAATGCTCCCTATGAAATTCATTTGAACACAAGAACATGAAAACAAAGTAAAATACCAAATAAAACACTAATTAAATATTATTCTAATGCTCAAACCAGCATCCCATAGGATGATTGGTGCTTCTTTGATGTGGAAAGAAGCCCTTTCCCAATCCCTTGATAAGCTTGATGATGGATGTGTGATTCTTGATGCAAAATGTCAATAACTAAGCTATGGATGATGAAATTCTATGCTAACTTGGATGAAATTGTGGATGAAATCAGGGATGCTTTGAACTCAAATAACCATAATGGATTTGCATGAAGTTGTGGATCAAATGTCTAAGATTGTGTATCCAAAATTAGTAAAAGAGTCCTCCATTTATAGGAATGAAGGATGGAAGAATGAGAAAAAAGGATGGATGTGGGACTAAAGATTAACCAATAACAAAATTCCATTTGTCATCATGCTATTGAAGAGAGGTGGAGCATATTTTGATGAATGTGCAAATAAACGCTATTAGGTGGAGATTTGAAATTCTCAAGTTAGCTTATGGAGGAAGATGTGGAAGAGGAGTTATTGCCACTTGGCTCAAGAAAAAGGACTTGTAAGAGTCATAAATGCCAAGTTGGAGGATAAGACCTTTGGGAGGGAGAATTCAAATAGATGGAATATTCCAATGAGATGCCTTTTTGAATGAAAATAGAAGAATTCATAAATCAATTAAATTGATTTACATGTGCAAGTTACAAAACTAGAGGATTTGATGGATTAGAGTTAGAGTTAATTAGGATTTAATTAACCTAGATGGAGATTAGTTGATTTGACACTTGATTTAGATTTTTGGATTTATTTAAATCAAATGGGAGGAATAATGAATATTAGATTTAATTAAATAAAAATTTGATTTATTTAATTAAAGAGGGATTATGTTAGACTTAAATCAAATAAAGGTTAGTTTATTTAATTTCAAGGAGATGAAATATGATTTAATCAAATAAAGTGATTTTTTAAATTAAAAGAGGAACATTAGGATTAATTTAAAAAAATGATTTATTTAATTAATAGAAGATAATGATTTAATCAGATAAAATTGATTTATTTAATTAAAAGATGAAATATGATGAATTTAATCAAATAAAGATTATTCAATTAAATGGCTAGTAGAGAGATGATTCAGAGATAACTGATGTTAGTTAACCGGAATCAAGTGCATAATATCAATCAGTATATTTTGAGTGTCTACATTTTTCCCCTCTTTGAAGCAATGTACCTATTGTGTTGGTTTAAAGAATAAACTTGTCGAGATCAAAATTCAATTTTTTTCTAATTTTTTCAGATGCCCCAATGGAAAGTACGTTGGTACACTACCCCCTCGAGAGATCAAGAAAAAAGTTTTATTTGAGGGTTGATCTCACAACAAAGATTTTCAAGATCAGTTTAGCTCGAACGTTTGATGTAGACATATTTGATGATGTAGACAGTTCATTGGCCATGGGTAGCCTCATGTATATTTTGATATATTACACACACTTGATACTTGGATAGAAATGTTCATAAAGATAGAAGAATAAGAAGAATAAGATGGATGACAAGAGGATCCAACAAGTATATGATCTGATGAGACTTTATTAGAGATGATGATGATGATGATGATGATGCAATGCTTATCAGGAATTGGGGTTTTAAAAGGGCCTACTTACCTTATGTTTGATAACACACATATATATGATGCATCAAGGTATAAAGAACCAAGAAGGTGTTGTACCTAGTGTGATGGACTTTGAATCAACAATCAAATAGGAGTATTCTTGTTCACACCTAACATACGGAAACCTTGCTACGATGCACTTTAGAAGTTTCAAACATCTCAGACCAAAACACAGAAAGGTATAACCTATCAATTCAATAGTTAACAAGTTGCCCCAAAACACCTTCCATACATACCTAATAAAGCAAACATTTTCCAAGTTATATTACAAGAACGTCGAATAAGCACGGCAAATAAAAGATAATGATCACTGCCCCATTTCTTTCTCTCTAAATTATTTTGATTAGACATCATCAAGAGGTCATTGGAATGAGTGCAATAAGATAAATCAAAATGAACAAATCAAGTACATAAACAAGCCAATGTTCTTCATACCTCTAGCCAAAGGGATGTGTTTTGGGGATAAGAATTTGAAGTGATTACCAAAGATAATGCCCATTGTAGGAAGGATGCATCCTAGGACATGTTAGTGGATGGTGGCAAGTTGATAGGTTTTTTGAAAGGCTATTGATATAAGGTTGATTGACATGTTTGTGAATGATCAAGAGTTTGATTTTGTGTTTAAAGGTTTGTTGCTTTGATTTTGATTTTGTGTTTGAAGCTTGCTTTTGCTTATTGTTGTGGTTTTTTATGTTTGTGTTGCCAAAGGATGAAGGTGACAATTGATTTAGTATGGATGATTGATTATTGTTGGTGAAAGCGAAATGGGATGGATGGATTATTTCAAATATTTGGATGTTTTCAATGTTTTTGAAATGCTATGAGGATATTTTTTGGATTTTCAAGTTATTTAATTTTTTTTGTATTTTTTGTGTTTTTTGAATGTTTTTGTGTTTTTGTGTCTCAGGGGATTATCAAAGATTAGCCTTACCTACGTTTAAGCTCAGAGATGGCATAGTTCAGATAGCATGTTTTTGAAGTTTTTATGACTTTTTAACCTTTTTGGGATTTTATTATGTTTTGGATGTTTCTGGATTTTCACATGATTTTGATGATTTGGATATAGATATGATATCAGTGATCCATTTGGGATTTTGTTGAAAACCAAACTAAGGTCGATTGATCGGATCAATGGATTGATGATGATAACATTGTTGAGGATACACAACAATGCAAGGATAGTGTTAACCAACACAAGGGTTAGGATGGATATCCCAAGATGATGAGGGATTGATTGGATTGATCAAGATTGATGATGATAACATTGTTGAGGATACACAACAATGCAAGGATAGTTTTAAGCAACACAAGGATTGGAAAGGATATCCCAAGATGATGATGGATTGATTGGGTTTTATTGATCAGGATTGTGAAGCTCGGTTTTGGAAAAAAAATTGTTTGAATGATTTGTTGTGACATTAGATGTGGCTAATATTGATTGTTTGAATTGATGTTTAATGAAAGATAAAGCTTGATAAGGAACATCTTCTCTTCAAAGTGTGTCATGGGCTAGTGATTTGAATTGTGCTCACAAATGCTTTGACCAATTTAATTTCATGTTTTCCAATTTTTGGATCACCACATGAGTTGGAGGATATAGATCAAGGTTTATTCCTTAAGCAAGATGCACATATGTGCCCCTAGTGTCTAGCAATGTATGGAATGTCATGGGTGGATGCCTAGATAGATGTATGGATGGATAGATATGGTAAGCATGCAAAGGATTCCAAGGATTATCTTGTGATAAGGTGTTCGAATAAAGAATGCTCATTGAGATGATGCTTCATGGCTCACATAACGTTGGGTAGGATAGGATCAATGAAAATGACCCATGTCAAGATGTTTACCATAAGCAAGTGTAAAGTTTACACCAAACTTTGTCAAGATCAAGATAACTTGGACTATGGATGTAGATGGATGAAAATTAATTGGATAAATGGTTCATGTTTGAATGGATTTATTATGGATAATATGGATGGAATGTTCAATTTATAATGGATGGGATGAGATGCTTCCACCTGAACTAGTGCATGTAGATGCTCTATTCTAGCACATGACAATTTTTTTCTAGGTTTTCATCATGGTACTTGTCCAAAGCGCCACCATAGTGGTTTTCACTAGAGGACGATTTTTATTTTTACTATTTTCATGATTTTTTGATTTTTTTGGATTTTCATTTTTTTTTTAATTTTTTGTATTTCTCTATGAAATATTTTTAAGCTCATGCTGAATCACCTGGAGGTGTTGATGTAGATGCTTCTTTCATAATGTGCCATCAATATCCTTCCTGAAGAAGTTGTTTTTCCAAGATACATGCACTTGAATACAACTTTTGAGATTCCTGATCTACTTTGTTGATATCGGAGTTAACTTTGTCTTTGTGCACACATCACGATAGAGTGCCTTTTGAATCCTTATGATGAAGGGTGGTTGCCAATACATGGTCAATGTGAGAATTGGATATCATGCATGGAGGTGTGGATGGAGTGTTTTTAGGAATAAAAGATGGATTAGCTAATAGTTTGGAACCTTTGACTCTCCAAACTTGGGAAGATGAGAAATGATGGGTGGATATGAAAGTGTGCATGGAATTAATACCAATTTCTTGATATACTTTGTACGTCACTTGAGAAGCCTTCTTTTTCCTTTGTGGACATCTTTGATGGATACTTTTCCCTTTTTTATTTTGCCCCATAGTTTCTTTTACTAATGGAGTTTGATAGGGATAATCTTTCTTTGTATTCTTTGGTATCTGTGTGTATTTGATTTGTCCATTATTCTTCTCAACTTCTTTTTCTTTATGATGTTCTTCTTGCTTTGATTCACATCCTTCTTTCGATGTTGGTCCCAATTCGTGGATGGGGTGATGGGTGGATGAAGATTCGTGACGTGGTTGGTTGTAGTATTAGCATTGGTTTCATCATAAGGATTCTTCATGCTTCCTATGTTGATGTTTGCACTAGATAAAATTTCCCCCAGTATTATAGAGGTATTACTGATATTTTTAGATCCCTTAATTGTCAAATAACCAAGACCTTGATGCTTAGGATTTCCAATAATATGCACTGGTTCTAGGACACCCTGTTTATGTAGGCCTAATCCCTTACCTTGATAATTCATCTGTTGAAACATTTTATTTGCAATAGGATATGATTTATCTTGGAAAAAAGGTGTTATTCCTTCTCTAATCTATTGTGGATCTTCAAAGGTGATAGCTTCTTTATAAGTGATAGGATCCTCCATAAGTGGGATAACTTCCTAATTCATATCTTTGGCTTGATCTTGTGAAATATCATATTTTAATGCTTCTTCAAGAGGTGTTGATGATTCACTCTCCACATAAAAGTCTTCCTCATGATTCATTTTTAATATTCCTTCATAAGATGTTTCTGATTCAAAACTTCTGTAGAAGCCTTCTTCATGACCCATTTTTTATGTCTCTAGATTTTACTATATCATGATCATGTGTACAAATGTTAAGAGTAGGAGACCCTTGTTCCCTGGTAATGATATCAAGAGTATGAGACTCTTGTTTTGAATGAAGATCATCTACATGTCCATTAGGAGTGAGCATCTCATGGGTAGATGGAGGAATATGTGTTATATGGATATGATCATCATTTGCGACATCTTGTATAGATAGGAGAGTTTCCATTAGATCATTGTAATATCTTGGAGATAGGAATTTTTGATCTTGAATAATTTTGAAATTGCTTTC
This sequence comes from Sequoia sempervirens, assembly GCA_007258455.2. Classification (NCBI taxonomy): domain Eukaryota; kingdom Viridiplantae; phylum Streptophyta; class Pinopsida; order Cupressales; family Cupressaceae; genus Sequoia; species Sequoia sempervirens. Next base: position 156,104,298 of record VDFB02193867.1, read on the forward strand.
GACATGCTTTGGATCAAGTTCTTGACATGGGTCAATTTCAAACGATGGATTGCTTACAAATTGTTCTTCGATGTCTTCATTAGGCATAGGAAGTGACTCAATATCCTCTTGATCTTTGAGTGAATTTGGATCAAGTGTTGAGTTGAGGATCCCTTTAGTATTTGTAACCATGAGGTCAAAGGATGTCAATATGTCTTGGAAAGGACCATTGCTAGACTTTGGTGAAAGATGTTGATCATGCTTTGGAATAAATTCTTGAGATATGTTCTCTAACTCATTAGGTGATGTAGAGAAATTTTTGACATGATCATTGTTCGATGGATCATGGATTATGTCAATAGGATCAAATAATTCTAACACTCCTTGAAATAGATCATTGTTGAATATTGTTGAGGGGTTTTGATCATGACCAAAAAGTGACTCTTGATGCATGTTGAGTTGATCTTCAGATGAGGTAGAAACATCTTCAAGGTGCTCATTGATCGATAGATCTTGATCATTATTTTCAACAATTGTGGTGGGGAGATTTTCAATGCTATCACTAGTGGTTGAATCTTCATCATTGTCCTTATTAGTTATTATTTTTTTATCAATAGGGTCTTGGATGAGATTTTTGAGTTAAATATAATTTGATGTTGTTTGTCCCTTTATCTTGTGAAAATAACAAAGGTGCTTCTCATTATACCCTCGTGGTTTAACTTGAGGCTCTTGATAATTTTCATAAACGGGGATTTTGATGATATTTTCTTGTATCAACTATTGCATGAATGATTCGATTGGTTCCCCAAGTGGTGTGTATTTTTGTTTGTTACCTTGTGATATTTGTAATTTAAATTGACCTTGTGGTGAATTATTTTGGAGATGTGGTGATTGATCTTTGAGATGTGGAGGTTGGGTTTGTTTTTTATGTTGTTGATCTTGATATACAACCTCTTGACATTGGAGATATTGTTCTTGATGTGATTGTGGACACAACTCAATGCTTTGGTGACATGGTTTAACCAATGGAAGATTGTATTCATTTTGGGGTGGAGATGTCTCTTGGTGCAATGAATCAACTATATTGGTAAGTGTAGCAATTTGATCTCGCAAAATCTGATCTTGACACCCTTGATATAGTTGATTTGGTTTTTGTTCAAGAAAATTTGAAATGTATACTTGTGTTTGTATGGGATCATGGACAAATTGATTTTGGAAATGGTCTGATTTGGGATGATGTTTAGATTTGGCATTATAGGCTGAAATTGAACATTGTTGTGGTTGGGAATCACATTTCCTTGATTTAGGTAACTTTGATTTTGCATGGTGTTACCTTGACTCGGATCAATACATGGAGTCATTAACATATTGTTTGGACATTGAACAACATTTGTATGATTTGCAAACATATCTATCCCAAAGTTTACCAAGTGTGGATTTGAAATGTTCATGTTTGGTAAACTTGTACTTGGTATATTCACATTTGGCATGTATGGATTTGGTGGGATAATGTTGTTTTGTTGAAGACTCATGCATTGATTGTTTGGTTGATATATTTATAGGTTTGGACTTTGATTTAAATCTACCATAGGGAAAGGTGCTCCAAAATTTAGATTTGGAAAAATCACATTTGTTGTATCATTGAGGTTTTTAGGAGATAATGATCCCATATATGGATTGTATGAATGTGAGTTTTGATAATCAATTAGAATTGTAAGGCTTTGATAATTTGGTTGATTTAGACCACCCATGATGTATGAATCAAGATTATATTCTATGTTTTTCTTATGCTTTAACCTTGTTGACCTCTAAGGGATTTATGACCAATGATGAGATGAAGGATGAAATGGGTGTTGAACTTTTAAGATCCTTGGAGGAATACTAGACTTTAGGATTCTTTGAATTTTTTATTTGGATTGGATTTGATTTGATTTGGATAATGAACTTATAAACCCCAAGATGTTGGATGTTATCTTGGAATAAACTTGTCCACAAGGATGATAATTTAACTAGATGTATGAGGAAGGATTCATCCACACACACTTATCCAAACAAGGAGATTTTGATGTTGATTTGAAGGATTTTACCAAAAGTCTAGTATGAATGATTTTTCCAATGGTTCAAAAGTTTTTTGTGAGATGGGATTTGATTGATGTTTGAGATGAATGAAATGATTAGTTGTTTTGATCCTATATGAACCTAAGAGGGACTTGTTTACAAGACCAAGGTTTTGAAGAACATGCTTTTCCCTAAGAGTACTTCAAATCAAAAGATCAATGTTTGATCAAAAAAACATAAGACAAAAGATAAACAAGCACATGTGTGGGGTTCAATTGCTTTCATCTTGATTAATGAATTGCTTTTACCACAAACACTTCTTGCTTATTTTTTCAAACTAAATGTCTATGTCTCAATTTTCTTTCATCCCAAAAGGTCCATTATGTGGAAATTAAGGCAATAGTTCCCTAATTTTGACTTTTAGTAAGAGAAAAATGAGATATAAATCCAAATACTTAGAAGCCTCTAAGGATGGAATCCCTAGGGAAAGCAATAGCACTTGGATTTTTTCAAAGGTATTTGCTCCTCCTAAAGGGTTTGAAATTTTGATGGTTTTGTTGAATGTTTGTTTTCCAATGTTTTAGATCTAAGCAAAGTGTTTTGATTCCATAATTATGCACAACCCTAGGATAGAAAGAGACAATATTTGTTGAATTCCCACTTGGATAAATCCAGCTGCGCTTATTCTTAGTGGATGATTAAAAGCTTGACCACACTAGATCCCCTCCATAGCACACACTTCTCAGGTCAGCCAAGCTTCAGTTCTCATGAATCTCCCTTGAAAAACTTCTCATCTCTACTAAAAACTACAAATGTGGGATGACTTTAGAATGATCGTTCTTGCACCAACAAATAGTAAGGATTTTGGCCTCTATAAAAATTGGTTCTTAGTCAGGGTGATCAAGGACATGGCACCTTGTGAGTGTCCAACAAGCCACTAAAGGCTTTAAACAATCCTACTAGGGGATATTATACTTTTTACGGTAGTAACCCATTTTGAAAGACACTGTACGGCTAAGGCCTACATACCATGAGTACTTGAAAATTTAGTCTTATCCATTTATATACCAGCCTAAGTGAAGAACTGGTTGGAGTCACCTTCAAATTAATCTTAGGCAGGCCCCTCTAAAGGTAAACAAAAATGAGCAAGCACATCCATAGTTCGATCAATATTTGTTTGCATGAATAAAGAGAGAACACACGCGATATACTTAACTCACACTAGAAAGCTTTGTTCAATTTTAAGAATCCAAAAATTGAAGTGTGGAGGCAATATTTTATACAACTTAATATCACCAAAAGATTTTTGATTCTCAAGATCACCGTAAAGTGTGAGAGAAATGCATACACCTTTTAAATGATATTACTTTGTAAAAAAGATTACAAAACATGAAAAAAACATGTTCATTTTAACTTCAAAAGCAATAATGGATTCTTTTTATAGCACCAAGATGAAGTGTAAAGTTTGTTTGTTCAATTTTTAGATCTAAAACCAACTCTAGTAAGTGTCTAATGTTCTTTTTAACCCTTTGATTATTATTTTTAAAACCCAAATGAAATGTATTTAAGTTCTAAAGTTGAAAGATAACAATGTTCCAAAGATTGGGTTATAGGTGTCCCCAAAGTGTTAAAAAAACACTTATTACAATCGTGAAATAGTGCCATAAAAAAACCTTCCCTTTGTTTCCTCTTTCTCTTCTTGATTTCCTAACCTAAAAAAGTGCTCAAAATGCTATATGAGATCAAAAAACAATAAGATATAAGGGTTAGATGAATGGTTAAGCATAAAAACCCTAAAATTTAGACCACGTTACGATGTGTTTTGACTTTAGATGTAAAATTGAAAATTTTAACTATAATAAAATTGAGAAACAATTACACCATTGCATAGCTTATGAAATTCTACCCTATTTCAAAAAAAAAACTTTGAAAAAGACCTTTGTATGACCAAGATATGGCCATTTTAAGATTGATTATAAAAGCACTCAAACAGTGACCAGATACGCTAAAATAGTGACCAAATGTGCTAAAACAATGACTAGATGTGCTAAAACAATGCCCAGATGTGCTAAAACTCAAACCAAATGTGCTAAAACAGTAGGTGAATGCGCTGGAAGATATTGCAAATGCGCTATAACAAAGCCTAGATGCACCAAAAGTCACCACCTATGCACTGAAAGAAGCCACGAGTGCACTTCATTGAGATTAACGAACAAACCTATTGAAAAACAACAAAATTGACCAAAAAGACATGTTAAATTTGAAATTTCTTCCCTCCTTCTAGCACCAAAATGTGAATGGTAGATCTAGACCTGCACAAACATGAACAAACAACACAATGTTAGTCAATTATACAAAACTAAACTAGCATTCCCCATGAGATTCATTTGAATGTCAAGAACAAGAAACAAAGCAAATAAACCAAATGAAAGCTATCTAATCTTGCTCAAACATTCAAACCCTCAATCCCATGGGGGAATTGGTGCTATTTTGATGTGGAAAGAAGCCCTTTCCTGATCCCTTGATAAGTTTGATGATGGAGGTGTGATTCTTGATGCAAAATGACAATAACCTAGCTATGGATGATGAAATTCTATGCTAACTTGGATGAAATTGTGGATGAAATCATGGATGCTTTGAACTCAAATAGCCATAATGTATTTTCATGAAGTTGTGGATAAAATGCCTAAGATTGTGGATCCAAAATTAGTAAAAGAGTCCTCCATTTATAGGAATGAAGGATGGAAGAATGAGTAAAAAGGATGGATGTGGGACTAAAGATCAACCAATAACAAAATGCCACTTGTCATCATGATATTGAAGAGAGGTGGATCATATTTTGATGAATGTGCAAATAAATGCTATTAGGTGGAGATTTGAAATTTGAAATTTAGGTTGTGGAGGAAGATGTGGAAGAGGAGTTATTGCCACTTGGCTCAAGAAAAAGGACTTGTAAGAGTCATAAATGCCAAGTTGGAGGATAAGAGCTTTGGGAGGAAGAATTCAAATAGATGGAATATTCCAATGAGATGCCTTTTTGAATTAAAATAGAAGAATTTATAAATCAATTAAATTGATTTACATGTGCAAGTTGAAAAATCTAGAGGATTTGATGGATTAGAGTTAGAGTTAATTAGGATTTAATTAACTTAGATGGAGATTAGTTGATTTGACACTTGATTTATATTTTTGGATTTATTTAAATCAAATGGGAGGACTAATGAATATAAGATTTAATTAAATAAAAGTTTGATTTATTTAATTAAAGAGGGATTATTTTAGACTTAAATCAAATAAAGGTTAGTTTATTTAATTTAAAGGAGATGAAATATGATTTAATCAAATAAAGTGATTTATTTAATTAAAAGAGGAACATTAGGATTAATTTAAAAAAATGATTTATTTAATTAATAGAAGATAATGATTTAATCAAATAAAATTGATTTATTTAATTAAAAGATGAAATATGATGAATTTAATCAAATAAAGATTATTCGATTAAATGGTTAGTAGAGAGATGACTCAGAGAGAACTGATGTTAGTTAACCAGAATCAGGTGCATAGTATCAATCAGGATATTTTGAGTGTCTACACTATTTGAAACATAGTTTGTTATATGGTAGGAACCAGACCAAAAAATCAACACGCCAGATCACACATAACAGTCAACTTTAATGTGAAATAGCTTCTGATAACTAGACATAAATGTAGTATTGTGTTGACATCAATGACAACCTATTGACATTAATGACAACAAACGTCAACTTCCAACAATCTCCCCCTTTGTCATTGATGGCAACACAAGATGTGAAAAGCCAACAATAAAAAAACAAAAAAAAGGCTTTCATTTTTCACATGCTTTCTTTGTCTCTCTATCCCCCTTTGACATCAATGACAAAAAAGTTCTATCTGTCCTTGGCTCCAAAAAAAAGGGTTCCATTTTTCACAAAAAGGTTTAGCTAAAATGATTCTTTTCCTCAATCCTTCCTTCTTCAAAATATTTCCTTGTATTTTTCTTTTAGTTTTGAAAGACATTTCTTTCAGGAATCCACTGCCAGCTTGATGTAGAGACAATTACTATTAATCTTTGCTATTGAATCAATTGTTTCTAGAAGAGTATTTGAAATCACAATATTTTGTGCATTTTTCTTAGCATCCTCCAAGAGACCGAAAAGTTGTTCCAATATTAACTCAATTATCTCTTTGAGATTCCAAAATATTTTCATGATACCATCCCTTCATGCCATAATGACAGCAAGATCAAATTGTAAGGAATTGATACTTTTATTTTGCATTCCATCTTTGTCATTAAGAACATCATATGTTTAATAGAGTTCAATTCATGCTCAATAGAATAAATTTTTGTTTTGTAGTTCCCAATAGCAGTAGGCCATCAGAGACAATACCTGTATACACTGTTTACACTTCTGATATAGCTCCTCAGCTCATTTATACTCACGGTCAACCTCTTTTGTTCATTTCTACATCTTTCTTCTAAATTTGATTCAATTTCATCTTTTTCTGCTATTTCACCAAGTGATAGTTCCCTTAACCTGTCTTCAATTTGTTCAATCAATAATCCCAATAAGGTACTTGTTAGTTCACTTAGATCAATATCATTATGAATTGCATAAATAGCCAGAGCATCTGTAATCTCATCATGTTCATAGGATGGTTGAGAAAACCATATATCTCCAATCTTCTCTAACCCATTAGGTTGCTCAAGAATCTTTATCACCTTTTCTTTAGTAACATCTTCTTCTTCATCATCTATTGATACCAGATCAAGTGCTTTTGCAGTCCTTGTTTCCTTTCCTTCTTCCTTCTCTTTTGTCTTCAACTTCTTCATTTTTGGAGGGGGAAATGAACTGATTTTTCTTGTTTTCCTTTTTCTGGAAGAGGATCCTTCCTCACACATCATGACTGAACTGGAAATCATAACATAATTTCATGCATTTATCTTGATTTCAAAATACTCTTGGAAAACCTTTTTCCCTTTTTGCTAAACAATTTAAATATTGATAAACTTGCTTTCCAACTGGTATAGTAGACTTCCACATAACATTTTCTTTCAATGGTAATGAATTCAGAAAATACATCATCAAGCATATGGGTGAACCCACAAAAGTGGTTTACAATTGGAGTGAGGAAGGAAAAGTTGAAAAAAATGACCCCATGCCAAAAAATTTCCTTTTTGGGGTTTGAGTGAACAAATAGGTTTGAATGAACCAAAAGAGGGTTCGCTAGAACCTGGGTTTGAGTGAACCCATTCAATTAAATTTCCCACCATCCCACCAAAAAACATAATGAAAAACCCTTTTTGAAAGGGGTTTTGAATGAACCCTGGTTTGTTAGAACCCCCCTGGTTTGAGCGAACCCCCCTTTTCCCACTTTTTTGCTCTCTGGCACCAAAAAAATTAGAATTTTTTTCCCTTCAAAGCTCAAGTTGAGGATGAAAATGGAGGATACTTCACAAACCCAACTAGAATCAAGTAGTCCTTGGAATGAACTATCCAATGACTATAATTTTAATATGTTTTAGTTTTATTATGTATTTGTTTTTTTAGTTTTATTAAACATAGGTTTTTCACCAAAAATCAAGCTCTCTGTTTTGCACATGTAAAAATAGTAGATTATCAAAAAAAAATTGAAAAATATGAGTGCACTAGATATTGAAGTCCTTGATCCAACAAAAAAAATGAATATCGATACATACAAAAAATGTTACGCGTTATACGGTCTGCCTATGTCTGAATTGTAATTGGTTTGACTTTGAAACTTGATTAAAGAAAAAATATTCAATAAAAAACCATATAACCAATTGGAAGCACTAGATATCAAAGTTAAAAATCTAAATTTGAAAGAATTAGAATTTTATCTTTCATGGAAAAAAATTTATGCATTATACGATGAGTGTCACTCCTTAAAAATGTTGTTTTCTAGAAAAAAAAAAAAAAAACTATTTTTCAAAGGAGATGGAAAAAGAAGTGCAATCTGCTCCGTTAAAAGTTTAGGCACCCGGTTTATAGGGGTGTGCTACGATTCCTGGATCCTAAAAAAGTGCAATCTGATTCCAAAAATTTTGAAAAAAATATATTTAGAATTTATAGACAAAATTTCACAAATCACTAGTTTTCATCATCTTCAAATTCCTCACGGTTTAGCCGCTATAGGTGCCCAAAAGTGAAGATTAGTTAGAAAAAATTATTTCAGCATTCAGTTTGGCCAAAAATTGTAAACCAATATTGTGGGATCACCCATATAACTAAGGTTCAAAAGTGAAAAGGATAATTTTCATTCTTTTTCATAGTTATATTTTCCATCAATTGATTTATCAGCAACTCACACAAGTCAAAATCTACCTTTTCCTCAACCATTTGATGTGCAACATAAACAACAATCACTGAAGTAGAACCTTCCCTATTCCTGAAATAAATCTTATATGAGATTCCATATGCCACATACCTTATCACAGGGTCAATTATGGTGTGAATTATAAGTACCCTTTGATCTCCTATTACTCCAGTTAAGGCTTCAACCTCTTTGTTCTTTACAGATTTCTTGACAAGAATGGGTCTGACATCACATAGTCATGTTATTGTTGCAATTTCTTCCTTTGTGATCTCATAGGGTTTGTCAAGAATCATCTAATTATCTTGAATTTTTCTTAAAATTACCTGGACAATGTCCACATTTGAAAAGTATGGAAATTCACTCCAAATGTCTAAACCCTTGTGCCCTAAATTTTTTACCTTTTGCATTTGCTCAACTGAAAGAGAGGTTTTGAGACTTCGAATCTTTTCATGATCAAATTTATCAATTTGTAACTTACTCAATTTTTGCAATTTGTTGTTACGCGGATAAAATACCACCATTTCCTTTAACTCCATTGCTTTTGTCTTGTTCTCTATACTTTCACTTGCTAGTAACCCTAACCCTTTGTTTCTCAACTCGTCCACTTCAAAATGAGAATGACCACTCAATCTTCCTTATTTAACTTATCACTTTTAGGGTTTCGTCATGAATGATAATTTATTGCTTTCCACATCATCATTTGTACTTTAATCTATCAGATTCTTCTCCCGCCTAAGTTATTAGCCAATTTGTGAAATGCACAAAAAAGAGCTCCATAAATTTTGGTAATGCTTGTTTTCTACTGAAATTTTCTTTATTGCCTTCAAAATGAAAATTTACATCACCTATCCTTATGTCGTCGAATGACATCTCTTTTACCAGGGGTTTGAAATATTTTTCTATGACCGCTCCCCCTGAGGCTATTACTAGATTTAGTTCATAGAAGAGGTATCTACATTGGATGCAGATATAGGATTATATGATTTTTCCTTGTTCTCAGGATCTTCTTTCTTTCTCCAAATCTCTGCCATTTCTTTCCTCACTTTTTCTAGATTAAGCTTGTTCTTTTGTTTCGGATTTAGTTCCTTCCCAACTTTTCTCTTACATAATTTTGAGATATGTCTAAATTTTTTGCAAGAGTGACATACAACAAATCTTTGATCAAGAGATTTTTTATTCTTCTTTGTCCTACACTGATTAGCCTTGTGTCCAAAAATATTGCATGTGTAGCAGTAGCCTTGAAAAGAATGAAATCTTCTATTGGTATTAAATTTGTTCATCATTACCCGACTTCTACATTCTATTGATTTATGTCTAAACTTATTGCAACCATAGAATTGTCCACCAAAGAATCTTTTTTTTTAATCATACTCCTACATTTTTTCACTCTATGTCCAAATTTATTGCATCAATAACAAAAGCCATTAAAATATGTGTACCTTTGATCAAAAGGTTATCGACTGAGTATCCTTCCGTTATTGATCCTTCTATCTTTGCCTTGAAATTTCCTTTGATTATTCATTTTGTTGAGACTTAGATTAGTCTTTGAACTTTTTCCTTCTTCAATCCGTAAACCTCCTTTATCCTTTGTTGGTTTCTGAGATGAAACTAATTTATCAAGAATTCCCAAACTTGTCTTGAATTTTTCTTCAAAACTTCTTTCCTTTTCTTGATCAGACTTAAGAATTGTTACTTCCTGTTCAAGATTGTCACACTTTTTTGTCTTTTGATTGATAGTTTCTTTGTTTTTTCCAATTTCTAATTTCAGCTTCTCTTCCATTCTTTTGCTTTCTTCAATTTCCTTCTTCAGTTTTGCAATAGTCTCCTTTGCTTCTTTTAGTTCTTGGTGAACTTCTTTATGTTTCAACTTGAATTCCCAAATCTAATTTCTTAGTTTTTGAATACATTCACCTACTTGCTTAGCATTTTCTTTCAGATCTTCATTTTTTAGACTCGAAGGTCTTTGCTCTAAATTCTTCATCTAAGTTAGATCCTTTCATCATTTAAGCCACCAACATCTCCTTCAAGTTTTTAAACTTATTCCAAAGGACCTCGCCTGATACCAATTGTTGGATAGGACAATTGAGAGGGGGTGAATCAGCTATCACATATTATAACCTTAAATTCAATCACCATAACTGATACATAAATTGATAAAGTGATTAACCATCAAATGCAAATGCACAAACATGATAACACCAAATTTACATGGAAAACCCTATGAGGTAAAAACCATGGTGAGGATTAACTCACACTATAGAGAATATCAAAACCGATTACAAAAAGGCTCACTACCTGAAATAAGGACTCACTGTTCGGACTCACTATCGGACTCATTGTCTGCAAGGCTACAATCTCGAGGGCTCACTGCCACAAAGATACAAAGAAGATGGATCATTGCTAGAATACAAAATTTATGGCTTACCTCTAAAATGAACTGATGAATTACAATGTTCTTGTGTTGAATTTTGTTCCAGATGAAGCTCAGTAACCACTCTATACTTTTACTCAGTTTACATACTTTTTTCTTCTCTTGATTCACTTATTATGATCTAGTACAACCACACACTTTCTGGAGACACATAATCGGTCTATGCTTCTTGCTTCATTCATTCATCCATTTGTTCATCCATACACCCATTCATTCATTTTTTCATCCATACACCCATTCATCCTCTTTTCTTATATTTTCCAGAGACAAAAATATATATATATATATATATATATATATATATATATATATATATATATATATATATATATATATATATATATATATATATATATATATCCAACACATCAATTAGGTCGACCATAAAAACATCATAAAGGATTGTATATGTCAAGTCAGCCAAGATTTATCTGAATCATAGTTTGTTATACGGTAGGAACCGGACCAAAAAATCAACATGTCGGATCACACATAACGGTCAACTTTAATGTGAAATAGCTTCTGATAACTAGACATACATGTAGTACTTTTGTTGACATCAATGACAACCTACTAACATTAATGACAAAAACTTCAAATTCCAACAATCTCCCCCTTTGTCATTGATGGCAACACAAGATGTGAAAAGCCAACAATAACAAAACGAAAAAAAGGTACTCATTTTTCACATGCTTTCTTTGTCTCTCTCTCCCCCTTTGACATCAATGACAAAAAAGTTCTATCTACCCTTTTCTCCAAAAAAAAGGTTTTATTTTTCACAAAAAGGATTCTTTACCTCAATCCTTCCTTCTTCAAAATATTTCCTTGTATTTTTCTTTCAGTTCTGGAAGACATTTCTTCTAGGAATCCACTGCCAGCTTGATGTAGAGACAAATACTGTTAATCTTTGCTATTCAATCAATTTTTCCAGAAGAGTATCTGGAATGACAATATTTTGTGTGTTTTTCTCAGCATCCTGGACAAGAGACCCAAAATTTATTCCAATCTTAACTCAGTTATCTCTTTGACATTCCAAAATATTTTCACAATACCATCCCTTCATGTCGTAATGACAACAAGATCAGATTGTAAGGAATTGATTCTTTTCTTTTGTGTTCCATCTTTGTCATTAAGAACATCATATGTTTCTCCAATAGAGTTCAATTCATGCTCAATAGAATAAATTTTTGTTTTGTAGTTCCCAATAGCAGTAGGCCACCAGAGACAATACATGTATGCACTGTTTACACTTTTTATAGAGCTCCTCAACTCATTTATACTCAAGGTCAACCTCTTTTGTTCATATTTGCATCTTTCTTCTAAAGCTGATTGAATTTCATATTTTTCTGCTATTTCACCAGGTGATAGTTCCCTTAACCTATCTTCAATCTGTTCAATCAATACATATGATAAGGTACTTGTCAGTTCACTTAGATCAATATCATTATGAATTACATAAATAGCCTGAGCATTTGTAAACTCATATTGTTCATGGAATGGTTGAGACAACCATATATCTCCAATATTCTTTAACCCATCAAGTTGCTCAAGAATCTTTATCACCTTTTCTTTAGTAACATCTTCATCATCATCTGTTGATACCAGATCAAGCGCTTTTGCAGTCCTTGTTTCCTTTCCTTCTTCCTTCTCTTATGTCTTCAGCTTCTTCATTTCCAGAGGGGGACATGAACTGATTTTTCTTGTTTTCCTTTTTCCGGAAGAGGATCCTTCCTCTGACATCATGACCGAACTGAAAATCATACTAGAATTTCATGCATTTATCTTGATTTCAAAATACTCTTAGCAAACCTTTTCCCTTTCTGCTAGACAGTTCAAATATTGATAAACTTTCTTTCAACTAGTATAGTATACTTCCACATAACATTTTCTTTCAATGGTAATGAATTTAGAAAATACATCATCAAGCATATAACCAAGGTTCCAAAGCAAAAAGGATAATTTTCATTCTTTGTCATAGTTATATTTTCCATCAATTGATTTCTCAGCAACTCACACAAGTCAAAATTCACCTTTTCCTCAACCATTTGATGTGCAACATAAATAGAAATCCCTAAGGTAGAACCTTCCCTATTCCTTAAATAAATCTTATATGAGATTTCATTTGCCACATACCTTATCATAGGGTCAATTATGGTGTGAATTATAAGTTCCCTTTGATCTCTTGTTACCCTAGTAAGGGCTTCAACCTCTTTGTTCTTTATGGATTTCTTGACATGAATAGGTCTGACATCACATAGTCATGTTATTGCTGCAATTGCTTCCTTCGTGATCTCATAGGGTTTGTCAAGAATCATCTGAGTATCTTGAATTCTGCTTAAAATTACCTGAACAATGTCCACATTTGAAAAGTATGGAAATTCACTCCAAATGTCTAAACCCTTGTGCCCTAAATTTTTGACCTTTTGCATTTGCTCAACTAAAAGAGAGGTTTCAAGACTTCGAATCTTTTCATGATCAAATTCATAAATTTGTAACTTACTCAATTTCTACAATTTGTTGTTGCGTGGATAACATACCACCATTTCCTTTGACTCCATTCCTTCTGCCTTGTTCTTCATACTTTCGCTTGCTAGTGACCCTAACCCTTTGTTTCTCAACTCATCCACTTCAAAATGAGAATGACCACTCAATCTTCATTATTTAACTTATCGCTTTTTAAAGTTTAATCATGAATGATAATTTATTGCTTTCCACATCATCATGTTGTTGGAAACAAGCAACACTAATAGGGGGGTGAATCAGTATTGTGCAAAAATTCAATTTTATTATACTGTCATTTAACTTACTTAACCATTCAACAAAAGAAACATGCATAAAAAAAAGCAATCACAACCCCATAACACCATAATTTTTACGTGGAAACCCTGTTAAGGGAAAAACCATGGTGGATGGCCAATCCACAATAGAATATGAGTATACCCAAAATGAAAAGTAAAAAATGGGAACACACTTGCATTCATGCTCACTACCTAGAGCTCACTGTTCAAAATGGATGGGCTCACTACCCTACGATGATTTGGAATGGATACAAAAATTGAACTAATGAAATAGCATCTATAATGCCTAATTATAGTTTCGGTTAAGCTTTGTAGATAATCTTTTATCCTTTTGACTGATTCAACAGTTCTGCTCTGCTCTACACAACTCGCTCTGTAAAAATTTTAATGCACAAGTGAAATTGTGCATAATCACCTAGTCGCTCTTCCTGATGATTGTAACATACCACCACACTTCTTTCTTCACCTTGCAAATGATATATTGAATCTCTTATATATATCTACATCTAGAAATCAAGTCGCTATAGGTCGACCTTAATAAAACTTGGAAATATTATCAACGGTCAGCTCAAATCATGAACAATTTTGATTTTCACCCATACAAGTTGGCTAGACTATAGTTGGGACCCATAATGAACATAAAAACATTTTAAATAATTTCACTTTACGCATCCACAATACGCCACATTCACTGAGTCGGCCACAATGAGCAAATATATAGAAAACATCCTACCGGACCTCCAAGCTCAAACAACAACTAATGCAACACCACAAAATTCAGTAATAAAATAATATATGTGCTTAACAAGCAATGTTGGGGATCCACAACTCAAAATGATGATCCCATGAAGTAGATAGATTAACTGACTGATTGGATACCCTATTCTTCAAGTGTTATGTTGGTAACACACAGTATTTCACTTTATCTGTTGGTATGACTAGATACTGATCTATAGACCATGGAAATGACTTCAATTGCCATTAATGACAACACTAGAAACCATATGCCAACAATCTCCCCTTTGGCATTGATGGCGACACTTAGTGAAAAATTACTAAGTGTCAAAGCTGGTAAGTATACTACCAAAATTCAAAATATTGCTCCCCCTAAGAATGTCAAGGCATTTTTCACTACACTCTCTCCCCCTTTGACATCAATGAAAAAATTGGGGAATCCAAAATTGCAAAACTGTACAAATATAGCCTAAGACTTACAAAAATTTGAAGATGTCTACAAAGTCATTCTTCAGTCCACTTAAGTTTGAGTCCCAAACACTTCTCAAAGTTTCCAAAATGGTTATATGATCACAAAGAAGATATGACAATTTTTTTGCTACTTCGAGACTTACCAGATCAAGAGCAGCCATAGCATCTTTAGCCTCTTTTAAAGCATTCACCATTATTTCAATCTTTGTACTTATTAGTCCCCTGAGTTCACATACTCTCCCAATAATCCTTTCATTTTCAAGTTTCAGATTCTTTATTTGGTTGAACAAAGACATTACCTGGCTTTCTTGTTTACAAACGATGTCGTCTAATGGGTCAAAAGTATTGGAAATAGTCACCAAATGTTGTTCAATGTCTTTCACCTTATTCTCATTTTATTTAATAAATTTTGACAAGACCAAGAAATATTGTACACTTTTCCTCCTTCAGACATAGTACCTTGAATATGTTCTATGCAAGTGCCTAATAGATCTTTATCTTTGGCAGTCAATTCATTTAGGCTACCAACTCTCTTTTCCCTAAACTCCTTTTTCACTTTAACCAAATTTGATTTCTCAAAAGATTCAAAATGAGAATTTACAAAATTTATTAGCTTCTTTAACTCACTGGAGGAGGAACCTGATGGGTCCATAAAATAAGTAGGCATTATTTTCTGTAAAACTCCAGATGCAAGATTTAGCAATTCACTGTCCTCTATGTGATATTTCAGTGTCCTCTCACTGGCTTTGGCTTGAGCAATCTTAGTGACCTTCATCATCTAAATTGGAGACAGAGTGGATAGGTTAATTGAGCTTTCATCTAACTCAGGATTTGATTCTTCATATTGCTCCAATAGAGATCTCTTCACTTCTCCTATCCTGATTTCTTGATCCTTTTCTTTTTCAACCTTTGATTCTTATTCAGGATTAACTTTAGGAATTTCAACTTCTTCAATATGCACCTCTTTTTCCTCAACAAACACCTCAATAGGGACCTTAGTTACCACAGGTGTCTCTGTATTTTCCACATTAGGAGAAGTCAGAATATCCTCAAATTCTAGAGGATCAGACACATTCATGTTCTCCTCATTCAAATTCTCTTCTTTATTTTCATTTACCTCCACATTCACTTCCTCATTTCCTTGAAAATTTTCAGTATTGATTTCCTCAATGTTAATCTTGTTCCTTGACAAAAATTCTTCCAAAATTTCCTTAGTTTCACTGACAACAATGTTAGTTTCACCAATCATGAGTTTATTTACTCTTGTCTTGCTCTTAAATTCCTTTTTAGGTTTTTCAAGGAGTAAATCCATCTCTTCAATTGTCATTTTGGGCACAATTTGACAAGAACTCTCTTCCTCAGATTTTCTTCTTTTGTTATGGCACTCACCCTCATAGATTCCAAAGCATTATATAGACTTGTAGGCAAACCAAACATAATTTCAACAAGAGCTTTATTAAAAACATTCATATACTTTATCGTAGCTTCTTCAAGATTTCTCTTACCAGATTCATCAAAGGTCTCATACCAATCACAGAGTGGCTTGAGATTTCCATCTTTTACCACTGTATTCTCAACTTCCTCAATAGACATACTGGGCTTGTCAACTTTGGCCTTTTTCTTTGCTTCTTCTTCTTTGTTGGAAAGTTTTCTCTTGTTCAATTTGACAGCCTAAGTACCAGTAGCCTTTATCTCTCTTACTACTTCTTCTAAGTCAGTTTCTTACTCTTCATCTCTAAACATAGCTTTGTAAGATCTTTTGCTTTTATTCTTCTTCCTTTTTTTAGAAGCCTTGGCTTGATTTGACTGAGTTGTAGGGGAACTCCTAGTAGATCTAATGTGAGCGGGAGATATTCTTGGACCAGCTGATTCTGCCTTTGCTTTCTTTTTAGCTACTTTAGCTTCATCTCTTTGTCTTCTCACTTCTTTCAGTTTCTCCATGAGAATTCCCATACTCTCTGCAAGATCTTCTGTCTCTTTTCTTACCCTTCTGACTATCATGGGATTTTTCAATTATGAATGAACCTGCAAGATTTTCTCTGCATAAGTACCAAACCTTTCTTCTCCCTGATCCAGTGGAGAATTCAGCAGGTGTTCTGCATACATCTTCAGAATGTTCTCATCTACTTCATAACCCATAGGCATGATCCAAACTGTTCTAGGATCAGCAGCTTCCATATGGCACAGGTCAATGTCTACCATGAAGCAAACAGTGTCTTTGTACTGTTTCACTATTGTGGCAGGAATTCTCTCTCTGGCATGCATTAAATTCTAAAAGCTTTTAAAGTAACCCCATAGGATTGTATTGTGGGTCTGTTGATCACCCAGTCCAAATAATATATTCCTTATCTGAACAGCTACCGATTCATCATTATGCCATTGAATTTTACCAACTCCCAAAACCTTGCCCTAGAAGTAGAAAAACAAACATATTAGCAAGTTACCGTATTTGAATATGTTCTTCTTATCCTTCTTGATTTTTCCCAAATTTTCCAATAACTGGCTTCTAAGTAGTTCACACAAATCATAGTCTACACTATGTTTGACCATCTCCTATGTTGCATAGATAGTTGTGTCAGCTACTGAATTCTCCTTACTTGAGTGATAAATCTTATAGCCGATAACCATTGATGCAAATTTTACATCCACTACGGCAATATCATCTATTGCCATTGCTCTTCTATCCCATCATGAGCCTATCGCATCAGTAACCTTATCATTCTTCACAGACTTCAAAACTGGAAGTCTACCCGTGGAATTTAGTCCTGTAACTACACATATAGCTTCTTTTGTGATTTTGAATGGCACATCTAACCACATGAATTCATCATGGACACGGCTCAACACATATCAAACCCATTCATCTTCTTCAAATATGGGAAATTGCGCAAATTGCACAAATTTCTTATCCTCTAGGTTTTTGAATTCTAGTTTCACAATAAGATCTTCTTGAATTATATGATGAGATTACAAATCCATCAAATGAGGGGTTCCAAAATCTTTAATGTTTTCATGCACATAAGCCCTAATATCCTCAATATGCAAGACTCCATACAACACTGATGAAAATGCACCTAAGGGCTCTGTATCTACGGACTTATATGGATGTCATTTAAATTTTGGATGCAGCCTATCGTTAACTTCGACTATCAGAGGAGTAGACATGATTGCAGTCACATAGATTTATAGGTTTTTCAATAAATACCTTTCTGGGATGAAATGAAATTTGATCACGGATTCTCCTTTATGCTTGAATCTTTCCACAAATTTGCAATGATCACTTTAGAGCTCTCAAACGCTTTTCTCCATATGTGATATGAAAAATGAGGTCATTCTTTTATTACCCACATACCTAACTCCTTTAGTTTGCCCTTGCCCTAACTCATTTGGTTTCCTTCCTTTTAGGCACCGAGATAGATGACTCTTATGCGGATCTCCAATATTCTTCACTAATGCTTCTAACTGGTCAAACAACATCTAAAAAATATTAACTCTCCTACTGGACACATCTGGATTCCAATATCATTCACCTACAAGAGGGGGTGTAAGAGTTTTTCTTGATAGCTCCCCCTATGCCAGGGACCTAAAATTAGTTCCCTAAGGAATTACCAGAAGTTGCTTATGGTGCTAGCACATTTCCTTCTACAGATGGATTCTTCTTCACCCATTTCTTTTGCATTTTCTTTTTTATCACATCAGTAGTGACTCTTGCTTTTCCTTTGACATCCTATTGCATGTTCTATTTTACTGGACCTCTTTTGTTCCAAAAAAATCTAGCAATGTGGCCAAATTTGTTGTAGTTGTAGCACACAACATTTCTCTGTCCAAGCCAACTATTCCACTGACTTTATCTTGATCTGCATTGGTTAGCAATATGTCCAAATCTATTGCATTCATAGCATCTAACATCTCTATGAAATTTTTTCATCACAATTTTGCATTCACTTGACTTATGACCATACTTATAGCAATGAAAACACTAACCTGAAAATTACAGTCTACTTGTATTCATTCTACTCCTACATTGAGAAGCCATATTACCAAATTTTTTGCAAACATAACAATAGCCATTGAATCTTTGACCATTTGGTTGCCTTACTGGATTTCTTCTTGATCCTTTCATCTAATTTCCTTGTCTGAATCTTCCTTGTTTGGAATTCCTTTGTACAAAGTTCATTTGTCTAGATATAGAACTTCCTCCTTCTTCATATCCAAGACCTCATCTATCACCATCCATCCTCTATCCTTTGATTAGTTCATCAAGTTTGGTTGAGCTTGCTTCGAATTTTTCCTTATGCTCATTTGCAGTAGCAAGTTCATCTCTGAGATCATCAAGTTTCTTTTCAAGCACTTCTTCATTGTTCTTGGATTGCTCCAATTCATTTTCTAATTAGCTACATTGTTCAGATTTTTCTTTCAAATACTGTGCAAGCTTTTCTTCATTCTTCTTTTTGTCCACAATCTCGTTGGTCATTTTCATCATGATAGATTCCATCTCTTGCTTCAAGGCAGCATTCTCTTTGGAAAAAAAATCATATTCTTTTGTTTTTTTTCTTTCAGAGCCAGACTGAGTTGTTCATCTTCCATTCTTTTGTTCTTTTGCTGGAGCTGACCACATAATTCCATTCTTTTCTCCCTTGATTCATTGATTTTGTCTTTTAGTGACTAAATGAACTTTTCTGCATTCTCAAGATTTTGTTGAAGTTCCTGATTATCAGATTTTATCTGGTCAAGATCATCTAGGGCCACCATAAGTTGTTGTTGAAGACTACTTATATCCATTGAGAAACACTTTCCAAGATCTCCTTAAGTTGTAAGACTTCTTCCAAGGAACTAGCTCTGATACCAATTGTTGGAAACAAGCAACACTAAGAAGGGGGGTGAATCAGTGTTGTGCAAAAATTCAATTTTATTATATTATCATTTAATTTACTTAACCATTCAACAAAAGAAACATGCAAAAAAAAATCAATCACAACCCCATAACAACAGAATTTTTATGTGGAAACCTTGTTAAGGGAAAAACCACGGTGGATGGCCAATCCATAATAGAATATGAGTATACCCAAAATGAAAATTACAAAATGGGAATGCACTTGCATTCAAGCTCACTACCTAGAACTCACTACTCAAAATGGATGGGCTCACTGCCCTATAATGATTTGGAATGGATCCAAAAAGTGAACTGATGAAATAGCATCTAAAATGCCTGATTACAGTTCTAGTTAAGCTTTGTAGATAATCTTCTGTCCTTCTAACTGATTCAACAATTCTACTCTACTCTGCACAACTCACTCTGCAAAAATATTAATGCACAAGTGAAACTGTGCATAATCACCTAGTCACTCTTCCTAATGATCACAACATACCACCACACTTCTTTCTTCACCTTGCAAATGATAAATCGAATCTCTTATATATATCCACATCTAGAAATCAAATTTATATAGGTCGTCCTTAATAAAACTTGGAAATATTATCAACTTCCGGCTCAAATCATGAACAATTTTGATGCGCACCCATACAAGTCAGCTAGACTATAGCTGGGACCCATAATGAACACAAAAACATTTTAAATAATTTCACTTTACACATCCATAATGCGCCACATTCACTGAGTCGGCTACAATGAGAAAATAGACAAAAAACATCCTACCAGACCTCCAAGCTCATACAACAACTAATGCAACACCACAAAATTTAGTAATAGGATAATATACATGCTCAACAAGTAATTTTGGGGATCCACAACTCAAAACAATGATCCAGTGAAGTAGACAAATTAATTGACTAACCGGATACCCTGTTCTTCAAGTGTTCTACTGGTAACACATAGTATTTCACTTTATCTACCGGTATGACTAGATATTGATCTGTGAACCATGGAAATGATTTCAATTGCCATCAATGACAACACTAGAAGCCATATGCCAACACATGTGTACTTTATTCTGTCAGATTCTTCTCCCGCCTAAGCTGCTAGCCAATTTGTGAAATGCACAAAAAAGAGTTTCGCAAATCTTTTGTAATGCTTGTTTTCTGCCAGAATTTTCTTTATTTCCTTCAAAATGAAAATTTACATCGCCTATCCTTATGTCGTCACATGACATCTCTTTTACCAAGGATTTGAAATATTTTTCTGTGACTGCTCCTCCTAAGGCTATTACTAGATTTAGTTCATATAAGAGGTATCTGCATCAGATGCAAATACAAGATTATCTAATTTGTCCTTTTTCTCAGGATCTTCTTTCTTTCTCCAAATCTTTTCCATTTCTTTCCTCACTTTTTTCTAGATTAAGCTTGTTCTTTTGTTTCGGATTCAGTTCCTTCCCAACTTTTCTCTTACAAAATTTTGAGATATGTTTGGATTTGTTGCAAGAGTGACATACAAAAAATATTTGATTAAGAGAGTTTGTATTCTTCTTTATCCTGCACTAATTATCCTTGTGTCCAAAAATATTTCATGTGTAGTAGTAGCCTTAAAAAGAATGAAATCTTCTACTGGTATTAAATATGTTCATCATTACCCAACTTTTGCATTCTCTTGATTTATGTCTGAACTTATTGCAACCATAGCATTGTCCGTCAAAGAATCTATTTTGGTTCCTCATACTCCTACATTTTGTCGCTCTATGTCCAAATTTATTGTATGAATAACAAAAGCCATTAAAAAATGTGTATTGTCCTCTCAGCACACATGCCCCGTTAGGAACAGGGACCCTCTCTTTTCTTCACCTTGTCAGGTCATTTTATCACCACCTCATTTTGTGTGCCCCCATTTTGGTGTCCTAGATGGTCAACATGCCTCTCATGTCTTGCCTTAAGTTGACCATGTTTTCATCCCCCTCAATTTTTCTAAGTCCTAGGCCTTGGCAGAGTTCCTTTGGCAGTTGGTCTCTGCCAGTGCCTTGGGACCTCCCAGACCCAGCCCCTTGAGTTTCCCTTGTTGGGTTTTTGTTGTGTGTTTGTTGTCCCAAAATGGCTAAAGGCCTCTGCTTTCCCATGCCCCAGGTCTCAGCTCCTTGGCTATCATCCTCCCAAATTATGCTGAAAATTAACTAACTTTCATTTGAGTCGGGCCCGCTCCACCAGACTTCTCTTCCCGGGACTCTATGCTGAGTTTTCCCTCCGTGATGGCCAACCTATGTTGGCATTTTGACCATCAGACCCCAGAATCTCCTTCGCTAATGGTCCCCAAAACAACTTTGAAATGGCTGCTAGGTCGCGTCCTCCCGGCATCTAGGTCCCAGACCTCCCGCTGTCATCCAAGGATTTGAACCTACCAACTCTCTCATCCTCCATACGGGCATTTATGGGGTGCATTAAATGAGTCTGGAAGTATAAATATCTAGCCTAACCTATCATTTTTACAATATTAGGATAGCCAAAAGAGTTCAGAACCACCAAAGAAGATACAGCGCCTTCGTCTCACACCGTCGCTGCACCCATTGCCTCCATTGGTTGGTTCCCTGAGAATTTAGTGGTCTCAACCATCAGGTTCTTAAGGTAGGTTTTCCATCCACCCTCCTGTTGCATTTTTTGAGGATTTCGTGTATGAATGGTGGTTAAAACAAGTTTAAAGTACATGCATTTGATAGAGGAAGGATAAACCTAAAGAACCCATGTGATGGAATTACTAAGAAACCTCCCAAAAATCATATAGCCCAAGTCTGGAACTTTACTGTCTTGGCATTCTTCACGCAGAGAATTTGTGCCCTCTGGACCTAGGCCTCCCCATTGCCTCTTGGGAAACTTCAAAATCATCAAACACTCAAACGGCGGGATGTCTCCCTGGGCTCGAGACCTCGGACCTCCATTGGTAGATCACCATTAGGACTAACTTTGAAAATGTCAACCTCCATCCTTGCTTCCTGGGCCTGCTCCCACAGAATTCCATCCCTGGGATGTTGTGTCAGTGTCATCGTTCCAAATGCCAAATCAGCCTCGTTCACCCAGGCCTCAGAGTCCATCTTGACCTTTGTCGTCCAAGCTAAGAAAACAAAACGAAATGCTTCCTTGAATCATTCGGGTCCCGGATCATGGAGTTCCATTCGTGAACTTTTGTGATGGCTTCACCATTTTTTAATAGCCATCATTCAACTCCCTTCCACCTTTCGGGCCCCGAGCCTCCATTTTCCATGATGACGGAAAAATTAAACTCAAATTCATTTGCCTTTACCAAGCTTGCTCCGTCGGAGTGCCACCTGTGAGACTCCATCTCGCCTTTGCTCATTCTAAGGGAAAATCCAACCCTTCCTTCTGACCTCTAAGACCCACCCCTCTGATCGCTGAGAAAACTTACCAAGAAAATTTGAGGGAAAAACATGATGCCAGGTCTAATCCACCGGGCTGCCCTCCCTGGACTTCCGCTCAATGCTCGCCATTTTTAAATGGCTATTCTCTGACAGATTCCCGACCCTTGAAACCTGAACATTTAAGTGACTAAGAGGTACACCAACCTCCTTTCTACCTCCTAGGTCCCAGACCCGGAACTCCTATCCTGGAATTGCATGTCTTCCTGGCCATTCAAACAGTGAACCACGGACAGCTTTCCTGCCTTGCACCTCTAGATGCTCTAATAAGGATCCAAGTGACCTTCAATTTGAAAACCAATCTCGACCCAGGTGCTTAAATTTAAACCTCTCCTGCATGAACCTTTCAAACCATCAAAATCTAAGGCTGGGAGAAACCACCCAAATTGCCCTGCCCTATTCACCCTTCAAAACAGCATTCTTGCCAGGGAAGTCCGGCCCCTTGGGCCCAATTTGACCAAATTCCCTCTAGAAAACTACTAACGAAATCTTTAAGAAAATGCTTGGTTTCTAGAATGATACATTGTCTAAGTTGGCTTCATCCACGATATTTTGGCTAACATTTATGTCTTCATGATTGATTGTGCTCATCATGCCTTTGTTTGCAAGATATATGGAATCGGCTGTAGGATCCTTGGGGGAAGCCACAGAGAAGGAAAAAGGGAAGAAATCAAGCAGAGTTCCTTGAGGAAAGGAGGACAAAGACCAAATGAAATACCAATTCCAGGGAGAGCCTTTTCACTCAAAGGTTGTTATAGACTAGAAGGAAATCACATACACCAATATTGGGCAAGTTGATATTGATGAATTCAAGCAAAGGGTCAAGGTCAACCCAACCATAGACAATGCCTTGTTGATTAGACAAAGTGGAATTGCTAAGATTGTGGGCTTTTCTCCATCCCTTGTCACTCCTGAATTGGTCGTGGCCTGTCGGTAGGCATATCAACCAGAGACTTGAACAATAGTTGATAAAAAAGGAAACATTCTAGTTGATATGTTTGGTGAGGCAATTACAAATACTTTTCACATCCCTACCTTTGGAATGATGGAACTTCCGACAATTGAGGAATGCAAGGGAATGTGGGATACTGATCCCGTTGGGTGCAAAAGGATTTTAAATCAGTATTGACTCAAAGAGAAAAGGGGCAACACTGTGAAAGTTCCTCAAGAACTTTTTCGCAACAACTTTCATGAATATTATCATGACTTGGTGACTCTGTTGAGTAGAGTAATGGGCCTTCCCACTGCTACATTTTTTAAGGAATGGATGGTATATTTTGTAGAGTATATTCTCCATAGAAAGGAGGATGTCACCACATAGGCTTCATTCTACTAGGGGGGAATAATAAGCCACTGTTTCCACGAGCAGTTCATGAATTTCAAGAAGACCTCTAGATTTTACATGACCTCCTATCTTGTTTACTCACTAGCCGAGTGGAGGCAGTACAGTGGGCTATTCAAGGCACCTGATGAGGAATCTGGGTGGAAGCTAAAAGTTTATGATAGATACCCCCAGCTCCAGTTCAGGAATTTTAAGAAGGATTATTGCAGTGTGAATGACGCCTTCGTGGGCCACATCATCTAACTACTTGGAGGGGATTTTGAAAGGAGAATTTCTCATAGTGCTTGGGCATTCCTGAAATAATACGCCTTCTTGTTTATTCAATACCCTAATTTCACCTACATTCATGCCCAAGGTTACACAAAGAGGCCGAATAAGCTACCCCCATACCCAAACGATCAGATCATATTGTTAGAACTTTCGTGGCAGTTGTACCCTGTACATTCTATTCTTAGCAGTAGGCATTTGGCGAGGATCCCTTATCCCCTTTCTTTTGGCCAAGGGATGTACAAGCTGCAAACCTCTCAATGTGTAGGGAACTCAGAGAAGGAACTAGCAGAATATCATTTCCACCTACACACTGCTCACCCATGAATGGACCTGTATGGGCACATAAGGAAGGCACAAGGACCAGAATATGCCCATTTGCATCACATAGAAGATTTATGAGAAAATTGTGAAGACGACAAGGAGGTACACACGAGGCACTACATGTGAATGACCACGTACTTTGTGAAAAGAGTGAATATATTTCCTATACCTAACCAAGTTGAGGAAGATGAAGGCACCGTAATGGACCCCAGGTACAATGCAGTTGCCAACTTTCCAATGCCAACAATAGATTGGGATAAACAAGAGGTCGATGACCTCGATATTATAACCAAGTTTGTCGAGGCTCATACCAAGGAATGGGTAAATGGATAGATGGCTCAATTGAAGCAACAAGGGGTTGTCCTAACATATGAAGGGCTCAAAAGTGAGCCTAGTGCAATAGATGATGTTGCTACTACAACCTCAATAGGAGAGACATCTAGATCCCCTCCACTCACAAAATTAAAGAAAATGAAATATACTAAGGAGCAGCAACCTAACCCAAAGGTGTATGCTAGAAAGGCCTCAAAGGGTGAGTCCTCCAAGAGACATAAAGGCTGGGGCAACACCACTACAGTGCCCAGTATACAGGAAGATCCACTCCATGAGGGAGAAGATATGGAGGCTAATCCACCTAAGTCTCCACCAGCTGCCTCCACTGTAGTTTCCCTTCCATCCATCTCATAGGCTATGGTTGCTACTTCTCCACCCACAATGGACATCTTAGTCCACCTTGCCTCTTCTCCACATGTTGGGAAGGTTGTGATGATCGATTCTTCTTTGGCCATGACTTCTTTGCTTTCCTCTGCCTCCATGTCTCCCACCACATCGTTTCAGCTGACAGTGGTGACAATACCAATGCCAATGCTCACACTGTCGGAGGAATTCTCGCGGCATATGAAGAATTTACCTTCTGATATTTCTAAGGTGTTATCAAATCTTGCTATCCAGGCTACCCTAGCACAGGTTCTAGCCAGCATCCCTCCCTCAAAACCTCTAACGGAACTGCCAACAACATATGCCACGATGCAAATCTCTGAGGAATGGGAGAGGCGGGAGATCAAAACTTCAAAATCATTAGAGGAGGAAGCGGATGAGTACCATGAACATCCAATATATGAGCATGGGAAAATTGATAGGGTAGTTCATGAAGAAGAAGAAACAGGATCTTCTGAAAGTGGAGATGAAGAGGAGGATGTCGGTGGAAAAATTATTATACAAACATTTGATGGAAATTTCGAGGAGGAAATGGCTCAGCAATTGAAGGAAGTTGGAGAAGAGGTAGAAATATCACCTCCCAAAGAAGAATGGAAAGAAGATGAAAAAGCAAAAGAAAATGTGGAGCTCCCTACAGGTGAACAACAAGAAGAAAGCTCTGAACATGACAAGGAGGGGCCTTTCTCTGAAGGACAAGAAGAAAAAGAGAGGAAACAGCATGAAGATGTGTCACTACCTCATAAAGAAGAAGGGAACATAGAGGGGGACAAACCTAAAGGTGAGGTTCAAACTGACAAAAGCCTCAAAATTGGACAGCCTGAGGAGCATGTGCATAAGATTGAACAGGATGAAGAAGTTGAAGAAAAGTAAAGAGAGGAGACTGAGAGAGAAGGTCCCAGGGAACAGTTGCCTACTAAGTCTCCCATCAAACACCTTCTATTCATCCAAGATTCTGATGAGGAAGAGGGAGAAGGCACTAAAATAGAGGAAGAGACTCTTGGAAATCAAGAAATAGAAGTCCAATCAAAGGAAGGGGAGGAGGATGACAGTGGATTGCCTAGAGAAAAGGCTCAGATGTCCAAATGGCTGGAAAGGCAACTTGAGAAGAAGGCTCTCACCCTGAGAGATCTAAGAGCAATATTGGAGGCTATCCTAGCTCGGCACAAATCACTACCAAGAAGGATAAGAAGCCCAAGGTCAGATCAAAGGTGACCATGGATGCCTCTAGATCAAGGACTATACAAGTAGCTATGCCAGTAGTAGGAGAAGAAGGAATAGGCTATAATTTTTCTACTATTGACTTAGGAATAGCTACTAGAGAATAGAAAGTGGAACACCTCTAGGATAAGACTTCGAAAGAGGAACGTAAGGAACAACTGGCTGATCTGACTGTGTACATCCAACAATGGTCTTCAATAGAGGAAATTCCTACCACATCTACAACTCCACCACAACTGCTATCAAAAGAGAAAGTAGATAGGTTGGAGAAGAGAAAGAACTTGGAGAAGACCATAGAAATTTGGTTCTGGCAAGTCTTGTATACTGGGAACATGGCACTAGTGCTATTAGGATAGCAAACAAGTTCTTAGATCTACAATAGTCTCTTGAGGCTACAAGGAAACTCTGCAACGACTTCCCAGTAGGATATGAGTCCACCTACTCGAAGATTGAGGCTATTCTCAAACTACCAAGCGTGACTTGGGAGAAGGAGCTTGCATTCAAGAAGGACGATCATTGGCTAATGGATGTATGGAAGCGGAACTTTGAGAACATGAAGGAAAGGTTGGAGCAAGCGCTTGACAAGATAAATCTGGATATTGAATGGGCTAAATAAATTAGGGTGGATTGCACCCAATACTTGAAGTTGATGACAGGGTATGACATGCATGTCGTGTAGATAGATCTAGAGAAGATAAATCCCTATTTCCATAAAAATATAGAGGATGGAATGTCGGGTGAAGTCACCACCAATTTCATGAGTTTTGCTGCCTGGGCCTTCACCCAATTAGAGCTATTCAGAGACCATACTGCCAAGTATGATGAATACTAGGAAATGCTTACCGATAGTTCCAAAGAGTGGAGTTACCAATTACTATGATCCAAGATTTTGGAGGTGGATAAACTCCAGCCAGTAATTCTAAAGTTCATGGAGTATGCAGCTTTGAAGAAGCAGGAGGGAAAGCCTATTATTAATGAAGAATTCCTGACAGAGTAGCTATAGCAAAAGGGAAATGAGCAAAAGACAAATGCTACAGTGCTATCACTAGAGGACAAAATAGGGATAAAGACAAAGTTGTATTTTAAATTGTAAAATATTGTGGGGTAGGTAGAACCCTAACTTGTAATGAATCATGGCCACACAATGCAAATTAATCTTGGCCATTCTTTATACCTTTTGGGCACTATAAATAGGGGGTCTCCTCTCATTTTCAAGGGAGTTGAGTTGTTGTAATGACATGCTATAGAAATTTTAATGAAAATACATCGACTTTGGTGCATTTTTTGAGTTTCTCCCTATGTTTCATGATTCAATCTCCCATAGATGTTTTACTTAGATTTACATTTCTATTCTATTTGGTTTTAGATTGCTTAGATAGATTTGGTAATGTTGTTTTGTGGTTATAAAAATTCCTATTGTGTAAATGCCTTCCAGTCCATACTTTTTGCTATTTGCTACTGGTAAATGGCTGTGTAAAGTTAGTCTAGGCTAAAACTTAAAGTTTCTTTAAACTTTTATCTTTATTTATGCATGCATAAAGTGGATGAATGGTAAAATAATTGTAGACCTTTGAAGATAGCATAGATTTCATGATACTATAGGTTTCTTGGTTAAGTGGAATCATGTTTGAAGTTGTCCACAGTAGAACCTCCATGATCACTATTCATAGTTAGTTGTAGATCTAGGAAACTCTCCTCTTCCCTACCCTTTTTCCCTTTTTTTTAGAAATAGCCTATGCTAAGGTTCATTGCACATTGTAAACCCAAACTTAAGAAAACATTGGAGTTTCAGATTGTTGGTCGAACCTACAGTAAAATACATATTAATTTCCATCCCAAGAACTTCAATTCATAAGATCCACTTTGTATCCAGCTACGTAAGTCCGCCCTATGATTACCAGCAAAATCACATCAAATATCAACTAAGGAATTCCATGCAAGTAATGACCTGACACCCGAGAGGCCTTGGGGTGATTTTCAGCAACTTGATGTTGGAAGTCTCCATTCAAGAGAGGTAGTCCATCCACATACTACCTATGTTGAGAAATTATGTGAAAAAACCCATCAAAAATGTGTACCTTTGATCAAAACATTGTTGGCTGAGTATCCTTCTGGTATTGATCCTTCTATCTTTGTCTTGAAATTTCCTTTGATTATTCATTTTTTTGAGACTTGGATTAGTCTTCGAATTTTGTCCTTATTCAAGCCCCAAACCTCCTTTATCCTTTGTCAGCTTCTAACATGAAATTAATTTATCAAGCATTCCCAAACTTATCTTGAATTTTTCTTCAAAAGCTTTTGCCTTTTCCATATCAAATTTAAGAATTGCTACTTCCTGTTCAAGATTGTCACACTTTTATGTCTTTTGATTGATAGTTTCTTTGTTTTTTCCAATTTATAATTTCAGATTCTCTTCCATTCTTTTTCTTTCGTCAAGTTCCTTCTTCATTTTTTCAGCAAACTCTTTTGCTTCTTTTAGTTCTTGGTGAACTTCTTTATGTTTCAACTTGAATTTTCGGATCTGATTTCTTAGTTTTTGAATACATTCACCTTCCTGCTTAACATTTTCTTTCAAATCTTCATTTTTAAACTCAAGGGTCTCTTCTCTAAATTATTCATCTAAGTTAGATCCCTTCATCATTAAATCCACCAAGATCTCCTTCAAGTTGTTAAACTTATTCCAAAGGACCTTGCTCATATACCAATTTTTGGATAGGACAACTGAGAGGGGGGTGAATAAGTTGTCATAGATTATAACCTTAAATTCAATCACCAGAACTAATACATAAACTGATTAAGTGATTAACCATCAAATGAAAATGAACAAACACAATAACAGCATATTTATGTGGAAAACGCAATGAGGGAAAAACCACGGTGACGATTAACTCACACTATAGAGAATATCAAAACCAATTACAAAAAGGATCAATGCCAAAGATAAGGCTCACTGTTCGGACTCACTATCCATAGGGCTACAACCCGAAGGGCTCACTACCACAGAGATACAAAGAATATGACTCAATTCTAGAATACAAAAGTTATGGCTTACCACCAAAATGAACTGATGAATTAAACCTTTCTTGTGTTGAAATTAGTTCCAAATGAGGCTCAGTAACCACTCTATATTTCTGCTTAGTTTACATACTTTTTTCTTTGTCTAATTCATTTATTTTGATCTTGTGCAACCACACACTTTCCAAAAACACATAATCGCTTTATACTTATTGCTTCATTCATTCATCCATTCATTTATACATACACCCATTCATCCTCGTTTCTTATATTTTCCAAAGACATACAAATATATATAGGTATCCAACACATCAATTACGTCGGCCATAAAAACATCATAAATTATTGTATATGCCAAGTCGGCCAAGATCTATTTGAATCATGGTTTGTTATAAGGTAGGAACCGGACCAAAAAATCAACACGCCAGATTACACATAACGGTCAACTTTAATGTGAATTAGCTTTCGGTAACTAGACATACATGTAGTACTTTGTTGACATCAATGACAACCTGGTGACATTAATGACAAAAAACTTCAACTTCCAATAGTATGCAATGGTATGCATAAGGCTAGATATTGCACATGCAATGGGAGTCATGAGCAAGTATATGAGCAATCTAAGAATGGAACATTTGAATGTAGTAAATGGATTCTCTGATATTTAAGAGATACTACTTCAAAGAAACTATGTTTTGGAGGAACAAATTCTTCTCTAAAAGGATATGTTGACTCTGATCTGGTGGGTGATATTGATAGCAAGTGGAGTACTATAGGGTATTTTTTTATTATAGGAGGTACTACATTCAATTGGATTTCTAGGCTACAAAAGGTTGTTGCACTTTCAACCACTAAAGTAGAGGATGTTGCTGCTACGAAAGCTAGCAAGGAGATTATTTGGTTACAATGTTTTATGGAGGAATTGGGACAATGACAAGAGGATAGCGCTTTGTACACTGACAGCCAAAGTTCCATTCATCTTGCTAAGAACTCAACTTTGCATTCAAAAACTAAGCACATATAGCTCAGATACCACTTCATCCAATCAGTTTTGGAGAATGGACAGTTGAAGCTAGAGAAAATTCACACAAGTGAGAATCCTGCAGATATGTTCACAAAGGAAGTTACACGGGAGAAACTAATTTCCTCACCATTTTTTGTTGGCATTCACAACTAATAATGGTGGATATAAGAAACTGGCCAGACCAGTAATCCAGTGGGAGCTTCAAGTGCAGCGGTGTTGTTTAGGATCAGTCTCCAAGTGGGAGATTGTTGATATGTGGTGACTGATCATGCAAATACTGTACACTCGTAACGTATCCTTGCATGGGGTTTGGGGCTAGGTTAGGCCTTGAGCGAGGATTTGAGGGAAGCAACCCCTAACAATGAGGGTTCAAGGATGGTAGCCCCCGATAGCAGGGGTTCGGGGGTGCAACCCCCAAAAAAAGAAATTCGTTAACTCATCAAGGTTTTCCCGCTAACACATCAAATGAAAATAACCTTGTAAAACCCTAAATCTAGAAGGTTCCAAAAATCTTGTTATAAGCAACTGGGATGTATGTTATAGTATGGAATTCATGAGATTGTAATTTGTTTTACATTGGATAATAAAATCATTGGGTGGCTAAGTTTCTATGGATGTAGCTCATATTGGGTGAACCACATTAAATTTTTGTGTTGATCTCTTTTGTGTTATTCTTCATTTTTATTTCTAGGTTATTTAATCTGCATATAATTTTTAATGTTTATTTCTCCAATCTTCCTAAATCCTAACAAGACACTCCCTCATCTCACTCCTTCTCAAGTTTGGACTTGTTAACCGATGATGAAATTTTCATAATTAATTATGATCTTGTTTGGAAAATGTATTTTGATGGGTCAATATGTCAGATTAGCTCCAAAATGAGTGTGATTTTAATCTCACCTGAAGGTAATCTAGTCCCTCTCTCCTTTCAATTAGAATTTACTTGTGCCAACAACATCATTGAGAATGAAGCCCTTATTTTCAGCTTATGTGTTGTGATGGCATTAAAAATAAAACATCTTTGTATACATGGTGACTAATATTATTGTGAATTAGATTAAAAGAACCTATCAAGCTAAGAAAAGTAAGTTATCATAGTATCAAGACCTCACTTTTTTGTTACTTAATCGGTTCCCCTCTTTCACAATAGATAGTGTCCCTAGGAGAGAAAATTCACATATGAATGCCATGGTGAGCACTACCTCCCTGGTACCTTCAGATGTGGAGACGAAAGAATACCTCTTTGTGGTTCATATTCTTTGGTCTCCTGATATTTCTAGCGAATCTAAATATGATGCTCTCATGTGTTCTCACATAGACTCGGGAGAATTGTATTCAAACATCTACAACTATCTAAAGACTAGAAACTTTCCTGACAATGTCACTAAAAATGATCACACTAATATACGAAAGTTTTCAATCTGTTATGTTGTTTTGTCAGATGTCCTTTATCAAAAGTCTTATAATGGTTTACTTCTTCAGTGTCTCACTAAAGCAGAAATACCCCTTGCCCTTAAGGAAGCCCATTCAAGTTTCGAGGGTGGACACTTTGGAGGTAAATCCCTGGTGCGAAAATTGATTCACATGGGATACTTTTGGTAAATGATGGAACAAGATTCCTTTGATTTTGAAGTGCCCACAATGTCAACAACATAGTTGTCTTATTCATGCTCCTACTCAAGAGTTACAGAATCATACCTCACCTTATCCATTTACAAAATGGGGGTTGGATATTATTGGAAAGATATCACCTCTTTTTAAAGGACATGTCTTTATTATCACTACTACCGATTACTTCATGAAGTGGGTTGAAGCCATCCCACTTCATGAAGTGGGTTGAAGCCATCCCACTTCAATCCATGATCATTGAATCTATCTATAGATTTCTTCCAAATAACATCATTACTCACTTTGGATTGCCTTCCACCTTAGTTTTTGATAATGGTACACCATTTAAGAACAAGAAAGTGAAGCAATTCTTGGAGAAAATTCATATTCAACATAGATTTGATACACCGTATTATCCTCAATCTAATGGACCAATGGAAGCATCTAATAAGACTCTTGAGCTCATTCTTCATAAAACAATGAATAAACATGGTAAGGATTGGCACATTCAATTGACATGTGCTTTTCTAGCCTATTGCATGAGTGTTTGTACAATGATGGGAACAATTCCTTACAACCTCTTGTATGGCACCGAAGCTATCATGCCTTTGGAGTTGGAAATTTTGTTTTTATGGGTTTCCCTTAAAGGGTTAATTGATGATGAAACTTACCAATCTAATCATTTGCATCAATTTGAGATGATTGATGAGCATTGATTACATGCCCTCAACCATCTTAAAGCTTAACAATGAT
The DNA here is from genome assembly GCA_007258455.2 of Sequoia sempervirens. Lineage (NCBI taxonomy): Eukaryota > Viridiplantae > Streptophyta > Pinopsida > Cupressales > Cupressaceae > Sequoia > Sequoia sempervirens. Next base: position 156,137,704 of record VDFB02193867.1, read on the forward strand.
GGTTATCCAAATAGTATAATCAAAGTGTTCTTCCTAGAACTTTCAAGGTAGGTGACCTAGTTCTCTACAAGAATCAAAGAAATGTAAATGCTCTGCCTGATTAACAAGGGAATTTCATTCCTAATTGGTTAGGCCCTTACATTGTCATCTCCATGTATGGTTTTGGTACATATGGATTGTCATCTATGGATGGGACACCTCTAAAAGATCATGTTAATGCAATGCATCTTCACCGATACGATGCATAGTTTTTATGTGTCACATGTGTAATGTTCACTCTTCGAGGTTGTAGCATTACATGTTTTGACATTCCTACATCAACACATTATGAAAATTTGTGTGTTACAATGTAACCATGTGTGTGAGAGAGACATACATGTGCCCTCAGCACACATGCCCCATTCGGAACATGGACCCTCTTTTTCTTTCACCTTGTCGGGTCATTTTTATCGCCACCTCATTTTATGTGCCCTATTTTGATGTCCCGGGTGGTCAGCATACATTTGAAGCCTCATCACAAGTTGACCATACTTCTACCTTTTAATTTTGTCAAGATCTGGCACCTTGCAGGGTCTCTCTGGCAGTTTGCCTCTGCCAGCGGCCTTGGACACGGCTGGGCCCACCCCTTCGGGTTTCCCTGGCCAGGTTTCCCTATTGTGTTCGTCGTCCTGAACGGTGAATGGATTGCGTCTTCCCGGACCCCGGAACCCGGACCCCTGTTCTCCGTCTGATGGAAGTTTATGAAGTTTCGGCTGCTTTCAGACCTGCCGGGCCTGAGACCCTAGACTTTCGCTTCCATATTTTCATGGGGGTTTTGTTGTTCCTGATGGCGAACCTCTGGCAGAACTCTACCCTCTAGGCCCCGACCTCCACTTTTTTGCCGGTGAATTCCAAGCTAATTTTTTTTCAAACGGCCACCACCCTGCGTCCTCCCGGCCACCTAACCCCGGATCTCCCGCCGCCGTCCATGAATTCAAAATCCACCAACCCCATTATCTGTTGTACTTTCATTTAATGTGGCCATTAATGGTGGTGGAGGTATAAATATCTTTCCCAAACCTATCATTCTCACTTGTCAATGTTGCAGAGAGAGGTCAAAAGCTTTCCAGAGAGGAGTCCACCGTCTTCGAGGCCTTTGCACTCACACCCATTGCCGTCACTTGCCGACCATTAGTCGATTTCACACCTTGTCACATCGCGTGTCTGAGGTAGGTTTTCCATCCACCCTCCCGAGCAATTTTTTCATGATTTTTAAAGCTTAAAATGATAAGCAACGATTAAAAGGACATGTGAATGATAAAACATGACACAACGAACAAAACCCACGTCCTCAAAATTCAAGAAAACATTTGTAACCACCCCTACACTCGATCCAGAACTTGTCCCCCACGCGGTTGTTCTTCACGTAGGGGCATTCACCTCCTCCGAGCTTGGACACTCCCTTCGCCGGCTGGGACTTAACGTAATGACCAAAATTTTCAAACAGCTCCTCCATCCCTCGGGCCTGGAACATCAGACATCCGCTGACGGCTCGCCATCTAGCGTCACTAACTTAAGTTTTGAAGGCAACCTCCATTTTGACCTCTCAGGCCCAGGCCACCGGGCTTCCACGTCTGAGAGTTCGCCACACTCTCGTCGTTCTCTGACGGTGAAGTTGTCTCGTCCACCTGAGCCCTCGGGCCAGCCTTTCCCTTCACCGTTTGCATTCGATATTTACCAAGCGCCCTCCAGGTTCCCGGATCCCAGCCTACGGACTTCCATCCATGGGCTTCTGCGGAGTCTTCGCCGTCTCGAGCGGTGAGAACATGGCATCTTCCCATGTCACATGTCCCGGATGATCTTTTGCTATGGGGGTTTCCAATCGATGACCCTCGATGCCCTCATCGCTACCAAGTCCTGCCCATCGGAACTCCGTTCAGATTCTGCCGCCCCTAACTTCGAACCTCTAGCGGAACTCCGCCCTCTGGTCCCCGACCTCCCCTCAGTCACCCATATACAAGAGAGATTTCAAACAGAAAATCCTTGGCAGCCTTTAGCCTCCCGAGCCCCGGGCTTCCATGCACAGCTAGGAAACTGGCGTTAAACTTTGAACAGCCTCGCCCCTTCCAGAACTCTGTTCCTCCTCCGCCATTTCGAAAGTGAAAATCCAATGTCCAACTGAAGAGCCGAGTCTGGCTCACTGGGCCTCCCCCTCCGGACTTCCGCCCGACGATCGTCGTCTCAGACGGAAAAAGCACAATGGTATCCCGGGCCTTTTGGCCTAATCACTTGAAATTTGCAAAATTGTCGGCCGCCTTTGGACCTGCCGGGTCCCAGACCCCGGGGTTCCTCTCCCGAAACTTTGTTTTTGCTCAGACATTCCAAACAGCCAACTCTAGACGGCTTTCCGGCCTTGTACCTCTAGATGCTCCTAAATCAATCCAAATGACCTCAAAATTGAAATTTGATCTCGACCCACGTGCATAATTTTGGCCCTCCTTGTTATGATCCTTTTGATTTATTGAAATTCGGTTGAGAGAAATCTCCCAGATCATTCTGCCCTATTTTCCTTTCCAAATAGCATTCCTGCCAGGGAAGTCCATCCCTCTGGACCCAGATTGTCCAAGAGCCCTCAATTAAAATATTAATGACATCGGGAAGTAGAAGTATCATTTTATGAACAAAAAGTTATTTAAGTTGATTTCATGGGATTTTGACTAACATGAACACTTTCGTGATCAATCGCACTGACTACGCCTTTGCTTGCAGAATATATGGAATCGGGTCTAGAACCTTCGGGGGCAACTGTGAAAAAGGACAAAGGAAAGAATTCAGGCAAGACTCCTTAAGGTAAAGAGGATAAGGACCAAATAAAGTACCAGTTCCAGGGTGAACCTCTGCAATCAAAGGTTACCACGGATTGGAAAGAAATCACCGACACTAATATAGGCCATGTCAATATTGATGAGTTAACACAAAGGGTCAGGGTCAATCCAATGACCAAGAGTGCAAGACTAATAAGACAAAGTGGAATTGCAAAAGTTGTAGGCTTCCCTCCATCCCTCATGGCCCCCGAATTTGTCATGGCTTGTCGGCAGGAATATCAACCCGACACGAGGACAATTGTTGACAGGGATGGTAACATTCTCGCCGACATGTCGGCTGAAGGAATCACAGAGACCTTCCATATTCCCACTTTTCAAGAAATGGAAACGCCTACCATAGAGGAATGCCAGGCAGCATGGGCTGATAATCCGGCAGGCTGCAAAAGGTTAATAAATCAGCATTGGCTTAAAGAAAAGCGGGGTAGCACTACAAAGGTTCCCCATGAACTCTTTCGTAGTGACTTCCATGAAGATTACCAAGACTTGGTCACAATGCTAAGCAGGGAAATGGGCCTCCCTACGGTTTCCTTCTTTCAGGAATGGATGGTATACTTCATCGAACATATCCTTCGTGGGAATGAGGACGTCACCACAAAGACCTCATTTTACTAGGGAGGTATAATAAGTGACTGCTTCCATGAGCAGTTCGTCAATGTGAAGAAGAGTTCCAAGTTTTATATGACTTCATATCTCGTCTATTCCTTAGCAGACCAGAGACAGTACAACGAATTGTTTGTGGCACCTGATGAGGAGCAGGGTCGAAGACTCAAGGCCTATAAAAGATACCCCTAGCTCCAGTACTGAAACTTTAAGAAGGAATACTGCAGAGTAAATGACGCCTTCATCGGGCATATCATCATAATGATTGTCGAGGATTTTCAGAGGAGGGTCTCCCACAGTGCCAGGGCATTCTTGAAGCAGTACACCTTTCTCTTCATTCAATACCCAAAGTTCATGTACATCCGTGCCCAAGGCTTCACCGAGAGGCCAAACAAGTTGCCTTGATACCCCAACAACCGAATCATCCTATTGGAGCTTTCTCGACAACTCCAACACATACAGGAAATCTTCAGTGGCAAACACGTAGCAAAGATCTCTTATCCCATGACTCTTGGTAAGGGCATGTATAAACTACAAACTTCCCAGTGTGTTGGTAACTCCGAGAAAGAACTGAAAGATTACCATTTTTATCTACACACTGCTCGCCCATGAATGGACCCATATGGGCATGTAAGGAAGGCACTACGATCGGGGTTCGCTCATTTGCACCACATTGAAGACTTTTGGGGGGATTTTCAAGATGATAAAGAGGTATGTGCAAGGCACTATATGTGGATGAATGTATATTTTATAAGAAAGGTGAACCCATTTCCCATACCAAAACAAGTCGAAGAAGACAAGAGCACCATAATGGACCCCAGGTACCCCGCAGTCGCCAATTTTCCGATACAACCAATTGACTGGGATGAGCAAGAGGTTGATGACCTCGATATTATAACCAAGCCAATCATGGCTTGTACCAAGGAGTGGGTTGATGGGCAGGCAGCCTGATTAAAACAGCGAGGGGTGGTCCTGACATATGAAGGACTCAAGAGTGAACCAAGTGCCACAGAGGACACCGCTGCCACTACTTCAACTGGCGAGACATCTAAGTCTCCTTCGGTTACCAGATCCAAGAAGAGGAAAGAGACAAAAAAAATCAGTCTCCTAACCCCAAGGTTTATACAAAGAAGGATCTGGGGGGATCATCCTCCAAAAGAGTTAATCAAACAGGGGGCACAGTGGAGCAGCTCTTAACCCAAGAAGAAGAAGCAAAAGGTACTGATCAAATAAAACATATTTTGGCTCTCCCTGCTTTGGCTACCCCATTATCTACCTCCCTGGCTATGGTCGCCACATCCCCACCGGCAGTGGACATCTATCCATCTTGCCCCTTCGCCCCCGACCGAGCCTGTGATTGTAATTGACTCTTCCTCCACCATGACTACTCCTCCTTCCTCCACTTCCATGTCACCAACTACATCACTCCCATTAGTGGAAATTTCAGCATCAATACCCACTCCCACCATGCTTGAGGCCCTCTCAAGACATATGCAGAATCTCCCCCCTGAGCTCTCCCAGATCCTTATGGATCCCACTCTTTAGGTGACCCTTGCAAAAGTCCTCGCTACTGCTAAACCTTCGCAATCACCAACAGGGCCACCAACTATGGAGTCCACCATGTTAATCTTCGAGGAGTGGGAGAGGCGAGAACAAGAGGCCTCAAAGCCCTTTGAAGAGGAGGCTGATGAATACCATGAGCACCCGAAGTATGAACACCGCACTATTGACAGGGTGGCCTACGAAGAAGAAGGAACAGGCTCTTATGAGAGTAGAGATGAGGAGGAGGATGTCGGTGGTAGGGTCATCGTGTAGGCTTTCGATGATGACCTTGAGGAAGAGATGGCTCAGAAACCAAAGGGCACTAAAGGGGCAAAAAGGTCACCCCTTGAAGAAGAAAGATAGCAGCAGGAAGATAAACCTGAGGGTGAGGCTCAAGCTGTCAAGAGCCCTGAAATTGAGCAGCTCGAGGAGCACACACACGAGGTTGGGCTAACTGAGGAAAGGGAGGGGAGGGAAATGGAAAAGAAAGGAAGTTCCATGCAACAATTATCTACCAAGCCTCCTATTAAACACCTTGTGTTCATCCAAGACTTCAATGAAGAAGGAGATACCACTAAGGAGGAAGAAAGGGCCCCAAAAGATAAGAAAACAAAGGTCTTGGCCAAGAGGGGAAAAGGTGATCATGGATCTCCTAAAGAGAAGGTTGATGTGCCTGAATGGCTGGAAAGGCAGCTTGAAAAGAAAACTCTTGTGCTAAAAGACCCAAGTGCAAGACTAGAGGCTATCTTAGCGTGAGCACAGATCACAATGAGAAAAGAGAAGAAGCCTAAGATCATATCCAGGATAACGATGGATGCCTCTGAATCTCGAGTTGTGTAAACAACAACACCTGTGGTAGGCCAGGAGGGAACAACCTACAACATCTCAACCATGGATCTAGGAACCACTACTAGAGACCAGAAGGTGGGGCACCTTGAAGAATCAGTGGCTACAGTGGTGCACCTGATAAAGCAGGACAAGGTCTCAAAGGATGAGCTCAAAGCACAGGTAGTTGCTTTGACAGATTTCATCTAGCAATAGTCTTCGGTGGATGACCTGCCTACCACATCTATGGCTCCACCCCAACTGATGTCCAAAGAACAGATTGATAAGATGGAGAGAAGGAAGAACTTGGAAAAGACTACAGAGAGCTGGTTCCAACAGGTACTGTATGTCAGGAACATGCGAATTAGCCGGGCTATACGAATGGCCAACAAGTTATTAGACCTGTAGCAATCTTTGGAAGGAATGAGGAAGCTCTGCACTGACTTCCCTGCAACATTCGACTCCACCTTTCCAAAGATCGAGGCTATCCTTCAGTTGCCAAAGGCCACATGGGAAAAGGAGCTTGTGTTCAACAAGGACGATCACTGGCTCATGGATGTGTGGCGGTGAGACTTTGACAATAGGAAGGAAAGGTTGGAACAGATAATGAGTAAAATGGATCCGGACATTGAATAGATCAAATAAATTAGAATGGAATGCACTCGATACCTCAAACTAATGATGGAGTATGACATGCCCACAGTGCAAATGGATCCAAAAAAGGTAAAACCTTACTTCCAGAAGAAGATGGAGGATGGGATGTCTAGTGAAATAACGGTGGAGTTCATGAGTTTTGTTGCCCGTGCCTTCGATCAATCAGAGATGTTCAGGGATTAGGGCATAAAATACGATGAGAATTGGAAGAAGCTAGAAGATAATGCAAATGAATGGAACTACCAAATATTGTGGTACGAGATCATCGAGGTGGAAAAACTCCAGCCAGTCATCCTGAAGTTCATGGAATATACAACGTGGAAGAAGCAAGAGGACAGCCCTCTTGGAAGTGAAGAGGTCCCCAAGGAGTAGCTACAGTAAAACAACAATCAGCAAAAGACAAAAATACTACAGTGCTGCCACTAGAGGACAAAATGTAATTTTAAATTATAATTTATTGAGGGTTGGTGAAACCCTATTTTGTAATGAATCTTGGCCACACAATGAGAATTGATCTTGGCCATTCATTTGAATTTTTGGGCACTATAAATAGGGCTCTCCTCTCATTTGCAAAGAGAGTTGAGTTGTTGTACAGACATGCTACAGAAATTTATAATGAAAATACATTGATTTGGTGCATTTTCTGAGTTTTTCACATGTTACTTGATTCAACCTCCATTGTTAGATGCTTTAATTAGATTTGTACTATTGTTCTAGTTAGTTGTATTCTTGCTTTGATAGATTTTACAAATGTTGTTATGTGGTTGTGAAAATTCCTGCGGTGTAGATGTCTTCTTAGTCCATACTTTTTGTTGTTTGTTGATGGTAGATAGCTGTGTAAAGTTAGTATGGGATTAAATTCAAAGCTTCTCCACACTTTCATCTTTGTTCATGCATGCACATGGTGAATGAAAGATGAAATATTTGTAGACCTTAGAAGATAGCACAAATTCCATGAGACTGTGAGATTTATGGTTAAGTGGAATATTGTTTCCAGGAAGTTGTCCATTGCAAGAACTCCATTATCACTATTCACAGTTAGTTGCAGGTCTAGGAACCTTTCATCTTCCCCGCTCTTTTTTCCTTTTTTTAGAAATAACCTATACCAAGGTTCATTGCACATTGTAAAGCCAAAATTGAAGAAACATTAAAGTTTTGGACCGTTGTCCGAACCTGTAGCAAAGTGAAATTTGAATTCCATCTCAAAAACTTCATATTTGAAGATCCATCTTGCATCCAGCTACGTAAGTCCGCCTTGTGATTACCAGCAAAATCACATCAAAATCAATTGAGGAGTTCCATGCAAGTCATGACCTAACACTTGAGAGACCTTGGGGAGATTTTCAGCACTTTGCTGTGGAAGATTTCCTTTCAAGAGAGGTAGTGCATCCGTGTACTGCCTGTGTTGAGAAAGTCTGTAAAACACCCATCAACAGAACTGGAACTAGAAGGAGGGCCTTGTGACGCTGGATCAAATCAGATCATTCTCCCTGGAAATATTTCAAAGGGTTTTACGGTCAACACCAAATAAGGGAGAACTCCAAGAGTTGCAGCCCCCTATAAGGGTAAAACGAGTTAAGGGAAGTAGCGCTACTTCTTCCTCTTCCTCCATTCCACCCACTTTCATTCCACCTTCACCCTCAGTCAACTGGCATTCGTCTTTCACCCGACCTTCTGAAACTGCATTTTCACCTCCCATCTTCGGCAACTAGGGGATTGCATTTCCCTTGGCCCTTCCAACCCAAGGTACATTCCAAATAGCTGCAGCTCAGGTGTAGCCCTAGACTGCTATTTTAGTATAGGTGCAAACCCGACTTGTTTTTCAACAGAAAATACCACCTCCTCCTCCCACCATGGCTTGGTTGACGCAGAACCCTTCGCTGATACACTTTGTCACTTCTCATGATATGCCCAAGAATCCGAAGGGCTTTTGTTCAAAATTTAATCCTTGTGACCCACAGAGAACAGCTAAAAAACACATTAAAATATTTGAGACAGCAGTCACTGAAATGCAAGTCGACCATGAGGATGTTGCATGCCGCCTTTTTCCGCATTCGTTGGGAGAAGAAGCCTTCTACCGGTACATCAATCTGCCTAGAAGATCTGTTACCTCATGGAATATAATGAAGAATGCATTTATGCAAAAGTATAAGATCCCAATCAGCCCCTCAGAGTTATATAGGCAGTTTATGTCTATCAGGAGGGAACTCAATGAACCCATTGGATCCTTTAATGACCACTTTCATCGTGCCTTTACAAGGCTTCAGAACCCATACCTTCGTAATGATTCTGCAGCTCTCCTGGTTTACTATGCAACATTAGACAACCTCACATCGACCCTGGTGAAAATTATGCATCTGATGCCCGTCTCATTGGTGACGGCCTATACAAAGGCTATGGTGGCCAGTGCAGATTTAGGGTAGAATATCTTTGGCCCGCTGCCTTCTTTGGGACCAGTGGCTCACCTGATGCAGGTTCAGGGGCTTAATCAGGCATTCGCTCATCAAACCCCTCTCGTGAACTAGATACCTCAGTTTCCCATCATCCCACACTCAGGACAGCCACTGAATTATGCACCTCATGTGCCTTCTTATTTGCAACCTCAACCACAGCACAACTATCCTCCGGCTGCCCCACTGCAGCAAGGGTACTCACAGTCGCCCCAGGCACCATTGTACCTACCGGGGATAGAATTTCCTCCAGCACATCAGAATCAGCCGGTAGCCCCGCCCATCTTTCTCTAAAATCCAGCGCCGCAGCCAGGCAATGCAACTAAGAAAGACAAGTTGGAGGAACTGACAGAGATGATAAAGAAAATGTCCACAGAGATGACGCACCTAAAAAATTAGAATAATCAATTACAGGCATCCCAGCGTAACCTCCAGGCCAATCTTAATCAGGATAACTGAGACAATAGGGACCGTAGGGATAACTGAGAAGCAAGCATTTCCTCCAGGAAGAATTGTGATAGGGGACAAAACGCTAATCAAAGTTCAGAAAGGAGACCTTCTTAGAGGCAGAATCGTGCGTGGAATACAAGGCCCAATAATGGAGGTGTCCCTATGTCTTTTGACCAGCCAACAAGCAACGAAAAGGTGACCAATGGAGTATACCTTGTAGAGGAAGCTTTGTCTAGATGGTGCCGGATTCACAAAACCAGTAGACACTTTGAGTTGGACTGCCCTGAATTCTAGACAGCTGCTGAAATATTCCAAGTAGAAGTGAAAAATGCAGTCGATAGTGCCAGCTGTAGAGACATTGTCCCATCTGAGCCATATGATTCATCTTTCCTTGTGGTCAACTAAGCACCGTTTCCGTGGGGCGACTATAACGAGCCCGAAGTCGAGCCTGCTCCCATTAGGAGTGAAGAAGTGCAAGAGGTAAGTAACGAACAAACTTTGGCTCAGCTTTTCGATTCAGTAGATAATGGTCCAATAGACGAAGAAGAGTCATTTGTAGATGAGGTCCACATGTTCCATCAAAGATCAACTCCCTACTTCCTTAGAAATAGGCAGGCAAGTGGACCCTTTACAACTTCTACTCCACCAAACAATTTTGCAACCCTGCCTGACCCCAATGCCAGCAACAACCCTAGACTTCCCCATGTACCCATCTAATATCTTAATAATGATGGACCTCTAAATCAGGTGTAGAATCAACCTCAAGGCCAATCCCAAAACCATTCTAGTCAAATGAAAGTCCAACCTCCTAGCTCTGTAATAGGTCAAGCCTTTAGTTCGTAAATTAAGTAAATGGGTGAATACGTGGTAGAAGAGTTCAAGAAAGTAAAAATTAGTTTGTCTTCCTTTGAACTACTCAGAGTCCCCATCATAAGGCATGCCTTCTTTAGGGTTCTCAATGGTACTCCATCCTCTAGTACAACGTAGGAAACATCAGCTAAGAGAGTTACCTTTGAAGAGCCTAGGAAAGAACCAGTGATACAGGATAATATCGGGAAAAGGAAGGATGTTCCCATAAATTAATCTGCAAGTAGACAAATGGAAAAGGAACCAGATCAGAACACTAGGCGGGGTTCTAAAGATTATCCATCTAGGCAGACCAAGGATAAAATTAGTGATAAGAACAGGGGTCAGGTAGCTCACATGGACACGCCTACGGGTATCTTCCAAGGAAGGTTGGAAACTCCTCCTTTCCTTACCACCATTAGGATATTTGGGAAGAACTTGCATGACTGCCTGCTTGATTCAAGGGTGTCTGCCAATGTTATGCCTTTGGCAGTATGTAAGGCTCTTGGCATCACTCCCATGCCTTCAAGAAGGAAAGTGACCCAGCTGGACAAAACAGAGATCAACATTGTGGGAGAAATAAATTAGATCCCAATGCAAATTGCTATAGACCCAAGGATACAACAAGTCATTGATATTCAAGTGGTGGACATTCCCGATGCATATGGGATCATCTTGGGAAGGGAATTCACCAAGGCACTGAATGGATATACTACCACAGACCTTTCTCACATGTGGCTGCCATGGAAGGGGCTGCCAAATCAAATCTATATCGACCGCGAACCCCGTATGAAATATATGATCACGGAATACAATAATCTCAAGAAAGTGTTGTTTGTTGAGATGGAACTGGGAAATTACTGCCCTTTCGCCTTCCAAAATGAATTCAAGCCTCAGGAAGAATGCGCTGCCGAAGTACTCCTAGTGTTGTGTAGTCCTCCAACCGATTTTACTCAAATACCTCTGAGTACAGAAATGTTGGTAGAGTCAGATGACAAACCTGATGAAGGCAACAACTGGAGATTACTCAATGGTTTCCAGGAGTTCATAGAAAAGTGTGCTAGGGACCAACTCAGCTTGGGCGCCCGAATGAATTTTCAGGATCTCTTATTGCTGAATTGGTGCAGGATTCACAATGCTACCCACTCTGAGTTTGACTGTTGCTTATGTCAAATGGCAGTAGAACATGTTAAAAAATTAGCTGCTCCTCAGACAGAAATGCCAAAGGAGGCACCAGCAGAACCACCCGTTGATCAATACACCAAGCTAGAAAACTCCCCTAAGATCACAGAGGCAACCACCCAGCTAAAAGGGAGAAAGAACTTAGTCAGACCCGAAGTCAAAGAACTTTCCACATGTTGGACGCTCTGATTTGATGGGTCCAAATCAAAACAAGGAGCTAGTGCTAGGTTCAAACTCATCAACCCAACGGGTAAAACCTTTCTTTCTGCCCATAGATTGTAGTTTTATTGCACCAATAATGTAGCAGAATATGAGGTGTTAGTCTATGGCCTTCTCATGGCCTTTAAAAAAAATTCAGGATGTTGCAAGTTTTTGGGAACTCTGAACTCGTAGTTAAGCAAGTTAGGAAATTATACTCCTGCCATGATAGAAGACTTACAAACTATAGGCACAGGGTTTGGGATCTCTTAGAGGGTTTAGATGCATTCAATATACAATTGATTCCTCATGCTTAGAATCGTACAACTGATGCCTTGGCTCAAGCAGCCAGCACTTTGCACCCCCTTTCTTTGTCTGGGATTAAGAAATTCACAGTTGAGTTGACATTTATGCCATCTATCCCAGATAATGTTACTCACTTTCAGGTCTTCAATGATGAAAAACATATTCTTGAATTCATCATGAGTTCTGATGTCTTCACAGCCCAAATAATTGATGAAGCTGATCCACAAGAGGCTGAGTTGGATATAGAGGGGATTATCAACCTAAAAACAAACACAATTCTTAGGGGCATGGTTTAGCTCGAACGTATATTTGATTTTGAACAGATTAGAGACTAGAACCAGCAAATAAAGAAGGAATTCATAAGCAACTAGTGCGATGCTCACAACCTCGGGACAGTCGAGGAAATCAAGAATATTTTTATTGGAAAAGTGTGCACGCCCGAGGAAAGGAATGGAATCACTGATGCGTTGCAGAAGTACCATGACGTGGTGGCATGGAGCTACGGGGATTTAAAAACATATGACACATCCATCATCATGCACACCATACCTCTCAAGATAGAAGTGGGGCCATTCGGTCAGCGGCAATGCCCAATCAATGCCTTGTTGGAACCCGTCATTTACAAAGAGGTGTAGAAGTTGCTTTCAATAAGGATTATTTTCCCGGTCAGGCATTCTACATGGGTGGCCAACTTGGTCCCAGTTAGAAAAAAGAATGGGGAGATTAGATTGTGTGTAGACTTCCACAATTTGAACCGAGCTTCGGCAAAGGACAACTATCCAGTACCTTCATTAGACGAGGTGCTGCAAATTGTTAATGGCTCCCAAATGATGTGTTTCCTTGATGGGTACTCTGGGTACAATTAGGTAATGGTATAGTATGAAGACCATCATAAAACGGCTTTCACCACTAAGTGGGGGACGTTTGCTTAAAGGAGAATGCCTTTTGGGCTCATTAATGTTGGCACCACCTTCCAACGCGCCATGGATATCGCCTTCAAGGATCTAATTGGAAAGTGTATAATCATCTACATGGATGATTTAACTGTGTTTTCTAAAAGGAAAAGTGACCACATTTCTGACCTATGCAAGGTGTTTCAGAGGTGCAGGGAGTTTGGAGTTTCCCTTAACCCTAAGAAGTGTATCTTCAAAGTGACTGAGGGTAGATTGCTCAGGCACATCATTTCAGAATGGGGAATCTCTATAGATCCTAAACGTATCCAGTCCTTACTGAAAATCCCACCACCAGGCAGCAAGAAAGAATTAAAATCCTTCTTTGGGAAGATCAACTTCATCAAGAAATTCATCACGGGTTTCACGGAGATCGTTAAACCCCTCAATGCTATGTTGAAGCAGAATTTCAAAGTTCAATGGACTCCCGAAGCCAAACAAGCCTTCAAAGAAATTAAACAGACCATTGCTGAGGCACCTATGTTAGTTAGCCTAGATTATCTGAAGCCTTTCTACATCTACTCGTTCGCTTCAGAGCATTCTTGTGCTAGCATGTTGACTCAAAAAGATGATGAAGGAAACAAACACCCGATCACCTTCATGAGTGCTCCCCTTAAGGATGTTGAATTATGATACAACGTAGAAAAGTAGGCATATGCTCTCGTCAGAGGGGTGAAGAAATTTTGGCACTATATCCTGCGCAATAAGGTGTTTTCCATTGTCCTCGACCCAGCAATAAAAATGTTGCTCATGCAAAATGAATTGGTGAACGGAGAGAAAAATGGGTCACCCTGCTCTAGGAATATGACATGGAGATCCAACCGATGAAGCTGGTGAGAGGACAAGCACTTACCTGCATAATTGTTGAAGCAGTAGCAGAGGTTGGACCCGAACTCACTATGCAGCAGTACCAGCTTGAGGATGTTTCCCTAAGAGAATGGTACGAGAATGTCATTTATTATTTGTTGAACCACAAGTGTCCGCCGCACTTGCAGGGAGTCCAAAAGCATGCCCTTAGATTGAAAAGCAATGGCTACATGCTACAAGGCTCTATTCTCTACAAGAAGAATCATGAAGGCATTTACTTGAGATGCCTTGGTAAGGAGGAAGCAGACTGAGTCTTAAAAGAGTTTCATGACAAATTTGGCACTGGCCATGGATCTGGTTCTTCCACGACACATCAGATATTGAGAGCAGGATATTATTGGCCAACTATCTTCAAAGATGTTCATTGTCATGTTTGCTCATGTCACACATGTCAGACAGCCGCCACCAAGGAAAAGAATGTTGTTGTCCCACTGCAACCTGTGCTAGAGGTAAGGTCGTTCGCGTGATGGGGCCTCGATTTCATCGGTCTGATAAGCCCTCCATCATCTACGAGACATAGATACATTCTTACCACAATTGATTACTACACTAGATGGACAGAAACAATCGTATGTAAGCAATGCACAACTAAAGTAATTACTAATTTTTTGGAAAATTTCATTATAAATCACTTTAGTTGTCCTTATGCTTTGGTGTCTGACAATGGACCTGCTTTTGCTTCATTAAAATTTTCTAGTTGGACATTCGACTACGAGATCGCCCTTAAGTTTTCATCCAATTACTACCCCCATGGTAATGGCCTCGCTGAGTCCACAAATATGAACCTGATTACTGTGATCAAGAAATTGCTAGATAGGAATCCCAAGGACTGGCATACTCAACTCCATTTCACCCTTTGGGCAAACCGCACTCGCCATAAGGCTACCCTTGGTGATTCCCCATTCCACCTTGTTTATGGCCTAGAGCCCATATTTCCTATCCATCTAAAGATTCCCACTTTGCAGTTTATCAATGACTTTTATGAAGGGGGAGATCGTAGGGAAGCTCGGTTAGCTGAGCTCTTGCATTTAGAGGAAGTCTAAGACTGTACAATAGAAAAAATTTCCAAACATCAGGGCGTGGTTAAGAGATGGTTCAACAGCCAAGCCAAAATCAAAGCCTTTAGAATTATAGATTTGGTCCTATATTGGGACAAGGCCCACGAAAAGAAAGGGGGACACAACAAATTCGACAAGCTTTGGCTTGGCCCCTTTCAAATAGCTGAGATTTTGGGAGACAATGCCTTCCGCCTAAAGACCTTAACTGGTGAGAACATCTCATTGCCGGTCAATGGGCAACACCTGAAGCATTACTTCCAGGCTTGAGCTCGTTCGAGCTCTTCTTTGTAAATATTTGTATATAGGTTGGGGTAGGTTTCCCTTTTGGTTTGCTTGCGTCTTCCTATTTTGCATCGCTCTTTTTTCTTTTTTCCCTCCTAGTAGTTTTGTTTCAAAAGGATGTTCCCCGCCCCTTAGCAGTGGTCATGCTTGCTTGATGAACAATTCACTTTGTTGTTCGTCCTTGGTGTTCTTTGGCTAAACATTCACTCTCGACCATCGTTCTCTCAAGGCTGCCCATGAATGATTTCCTTGTTTGAACTCTACCTTAGAACTCGACCCTTGGTTGGATTTCTTTACACACATCTTGGATCTCGCACAAAACATATAATAATCATTTCTAAAGGAATGTACCATGGTTGCTATGACACCCTAGTGAGTGAAAAATCTTAAGTCTGCTCCAGTGACCACTACGGTCCCAAACCCATGGAAGGCTTCATTGCTTACTTGGTTGAGCCAAAAGATAAATGAGAAAATGTGCACTGAAAGAAATATCAAAATGAAAGAGAAAAGGAATTCTGAAAAATAAGCGACTGTATGGCTGTGCGGGTAACTCTACTAGGGCTATGGACGCCCAACCGGCAGTAGAGCAATATCCATGGGATTGCAGCGACAACTCCATCGGGGCTATGAATGCCTGGCTAGCAACGAAGCAATGTCTAGGTTACTTTTGGTTTTGGACGATTTATGTAGCTTGCTCGATTGGATCAGCAACCCTTGGTCACCATCCCGCAGAAAGGAATGAATTCACTGCACACACTTCTAAGATGTTCTATAGATTGGCCCAATTAAGGATCTCGTTCTCCCAGTTCACCTTTGGAAGCCCACTCCTGGTCAGCGAAACTAGATATTCTGGGTCATGGATGAATATTTATCTTTAGAATGCTCAAGAGCATTTCCCAGCAAAGTTGCCATTTGTTGTGCCCTCAGCACACATGCCCCATTCGGAAAGGGGACCCTTTTTTTCTTTCACCTTGTCGGGTCATTTTTATCACTGCCTCATTTTGTGTGCCCTGTTTTGATGTCCCGAGTGGTCAGCGTACATTCTAAGCCTCATCACGAGTTGACCATACTTCTCCCTTTTAATTTTGTCAAGATCTAGCACCTTGCGAGGTCTCTCTGGTAGTTTGCCTCTGCCAACGGCCTTGGACCCGGTCGGGCCCGCCCCTTCGGGTTTCCCTAGCCGAGTTTCCCTACTGTGTTCGCCATCTCGAACGGCGAATGGATTGTGTCTTCCTGGAACCTGGAACCCGAACCCTTGTTCTTCGTCTGATGCAAGTTTACGAAGTTTCGACTGCTTTCGGACTTGTTGGGCCTGTGACCCAGGACTTCCACTTCCGGATTTTCATGGGGGTCTCGTTGTTCCCGATGGCAGACCTCTGGCAGAACTCCGCCCTCCGGGCCCTGACCTCCCCTTTACCGTCAGTGATTTCTGAGCTTATTTTTTTCAAACGGTTGCTGCCCTGTGTCCTCCCAGCCGCCGAACCTCAGATCTCCCACCGTCATCCGCAAACTCAAAATCCACCAACCCAATTGTTTGTCATACTTGCATTTAATGCGACCATTAATGGTGGTGGGGGTATAAATATCTTTCCCAAACCTGTCATTCTCACTTGTCAGTGTTGCAGAGAGAGGTCAAAAGCTTTCCAAAGAGGTGTCCACCGTCTTTGAGACCTTCGCGCTCACACCCGTTGCCGTCACTTGTCGACTGTTAGTCGATTTCACACCTTGCCACATCACATGTCCAAGGTAGGTTTTTCGTCCACCCTCCTGAGCAATTTTTTCATGATTTTTAAAGCTTAAAATGAACAACAACGATTAAAAGGACATGTGAATGATAAAACATGACACAACAAACAAAACCCACATCCTCAAAATTCAAGAAAACCTTTGTAATCGCCCCTACACTCAATCTAGAACTTGTCCCCCGCGCGGTTGTTCTTCGCGTAGGGGCATTCACCTACTCTGGGCCTGGACACTCCCTTTGACGGTCGGGACTTAACAAAATGACCAAAATTTTCAAACAGCTCCTCCATCCCTCGGGCCCAGAACATCGGACATCCACCGGCGGCTCGCCGCCTAGCATCACTAACTTAAGTTTTGAAGGCGACCTCCATTTTGAACTCTCAGGCTCGGGCCACCGAGCTCCCACATCCGAGAGTCTGCCACGCTCCCGCCGTTCTTTGATGGCGAAGTTGTCTCGTCCACCCGAGCCCCGGGGCCTGCCTTTCCCTTCCCCGTCTGCATTCGATATTTACCAATCGCCCTCCAGGTTCCCGGGTCCCGGCCCGCGGACTTCCGTCCACGGGCTTCTGCGGGGTCTTCGCCATCTCGAGTGGAAATCACGTGGCGTCTTCCAGCGTCACGGGTCCTGAATGATCTTTTTTCATGAGAGTTTCCAACTGATGAACTTTTCCACCCTCATCGTTGCCGAGTCCCGCCGATCGGAACTCCATTCGGATTCTGCCGCCCCTAACTTCGAACCTCAGGCAGAACTCCACCCTCTGGGCCCTGACCTCCCCTCAGCCATCTGTATACAAGATAGATTTCAAACGAAAAATCCTCAGTGGCCTTCCGCCTCCCAAGCCCCAAGCTTCCATGCGTCGCTGGGAAACTGGCGTTAAACATTGAACAGCCTCACCCCTTCCGGGCTCCAGCCTCTGAAACTTTGTTCCTCCTCCGTCATTCTAAAAGTGAAAATCCAATGTCCAACTAAAGAGCCGGGTCCAGCCCACTGGGCCTCCCCCTCCGGACTTTCGCCTGACAATCGCCGTCTCGGACGGCGAAAGCACAACGGCATCTCGGGCCCTTTCGCCCGATCACTTGAATTTTGCAAAATTGTCCGCCGCCCTTGGACCTGCCGGGTCCCAGACCCCGGGGTTCCTCTCCCAGAACTTCATTTTTGCTCGGACGTTCCAATAGCCAACTCTAGACGGCTCTTCGGCCTTATACCTCTAGATGCTCCTAAATCAATCCAAATGACCTCAAAATTGAAATCTGATCTCGACCCACGTGCATAATTTCGGCCCTCCTTGTTATGATCCTTTTGATTTATTGAAATTCGGTTGAGAGAAATCTCCTAGATCGTTTTGCCCTATTTTCCTTTCCAAATAGCATTCCTGCCAGCGAAGTCCATCCCTCCAGACCCAGATTGTCCAAGAGCCCTCAATTAAAATATTAATGACATCAGGAAGTAGAAGTATCATTTTATGAACAATAAGTTATTTTAAGTTGATTTCATGGGATTTTGACTAACATGAACACTTTCATGATCAATCGCACTGACTGCGCCTTTGCTTGCAGAATATATGGAATCGGGTGCAGGACCTTCGGGGGCAGCCGTGGTAAAGGACAAAGGAAAGAAGTCGGGCAAGACTCCTCGAGGAAAAGAGGACAAGGACCAAATGAAGTACCAATTCCAGGGTGAACCTCTACACTCAAAGGTTACCAAGGATTGGAAAGAAATCACCGACACCAATATAGGCCATGTCAATATTGACGAGTTTACACAAAGGGTCAGGGTCAATCCAACGACCAAGAATGCAAGACTGATAAGACAAAGTGGAATTGCAAAAGCAGCAAGCTTCGTTCCATCCCTCGTGGCCCCCGAATTGGTCATGGCTTGTCGGCAGGCATATCAACTCGACACGAGGACAATTTTTGACAGGGATGGTAATATTCTCACCGACATGTCGGCTAAAGGAATCACAGAGACCTTCCATATTCCCACTTTTCAAGAAATGGAAATGCCTACCATAGATGAATTCCAGGCAGCATGGGATGATAATCTGGAAGGCTGCAAAAGGTTAATAAATCAGCATTGGGTTAAAGAAAATGAGGGCAGCGCTACGAGGGTTCCCCACAAACTCTTTCGCAGTGACTTCCACGAAGATTACCATGACTTGGTCACAATGCTAAGCAGGGTAATGGGCCTCCCTACGGCTGCCTTCTTTCAGGAATGGATGGTATAATTCATCGAACAGATCCTTTGTGGGAATGAGGACATCACCACAAAGACCTCATTTTACTGGGGAGGTATAATAAGTGATTGCTTTCATGAGCAGTTCGTCAATGTGAAGAAGAGTTCCAAGTTTTATATGACTTCATATCTCGTCTATTCCTTGGCAGACCAGAGACAGTACAATGGATTGTTTGTGGCACTTGATGAGGAGCAGGGTTGAAGACTCAAGGCCTATAAAAGATACCCCTAGCTCCAGTACCGAAACTTCAAGAACAAATACTGCAGAGTAAATGACGCCTTCATCGGCCATATCATCAAAATGATTGTCGGGGATTTTCAGAGGAGCGTCTCCCACAGTGCCAGGGAATTCTTGAAGCAGTACACCTTTCTCTTCATTCAATACCCAAAGTTCACGTACATTCATGCCCAAGGCTTCATCGAAAGGCAAAACAAGTTGCCTTGATACCCCAACGACCGAATCATCCTATTGGAACTTTCTCGACAGCTCCAACACATACAGGCGATCTTTAGTGGCAAACACGTAGCAAAGATCTCTTATCCCATGACTCTTGGCCAGGGCATGTATAAACTACAAACTTCCTAGTGCGCTGGTAACTCCGAGAAAAAACTGAAAGATTACCATTTTCATCTACACACTGGTCACCCATGAATGGACCCATATGGGCATGTAAGGAAGGCACTAGGACCAAGGTTCGCTCATCTGCACCACATTGAAAAATTTTGGGGGGATTGTTAAGATGATAAAGAGGTACATGCAACGCACTATATGCGGATGACTGTATATTTTATCAGAAAGATGTAGCCATTTCCCATACTAGAACAAGTCGAAGAAGACGAGAGCACCATAATGGACACCAGGTACCCCGCAGTCGCCAATTTACCAATACCAACAATTTCCTGGGATGAGCAAGAGGTCGATGACCTTGATATTATAACCAAACCAATCCTGGCTCATACCAAGGAGTGGGTTGATGGGTAGGTAGCCTGATTAAAATAGCGAGGGGTGGTCCTGACATACGAAGGACTCAAGAGTGAACCAAGTGCCATAGAGGACGCCACTACCACCACTTCAAGTGGCGAGACATCTAAGTCTCCTCCAGTTACCAAATCCAAGAAGAGGGAAGAGACAGAAATGGAGTAGTCTCCTGACCCCAAGGTTTATACAAAGAAGGATTTGGGGGCTCACCCTCCAAAAGACTTAATCAAATAGGGGGCACAGCAGAGAAGCTCTTAACCCAAGAAGAAGAAGCAAAAGGTATTGATCAAATAAAACCTATTTTGGCTCTCCCTACTTTGGTTGCCCCATTATCTACCTCTCTGGCTATGGTCGCCACATCCCTGCCGGCAGTGGACATCTCTGTCCATCTTGCCCCTTCAGCCCCGACTGAGCCTGTGATAGTAATTGACTCTTCCTCCACCATGACTACTCCTCCTTCCTCCAATGCCATGTCACCCACTACATCACTCCCACTAGCAGCAATGTTGGCATCAATACCCACTCCCACCATGCCTGAGGCCCTCTCAAGACATATGCAGAATCTCCCCCCTGAGCTCTCCCAGATCCTTATGGATCCCACTCTTCAGGTGGCCCTTGCACAAGTCCTCACTACTGCTAAACCTTCGCAACCGCCGATAGGGCCACCGACTATGGAGGCCACCATATTAATCTCTGAGGAGTGGGAGAGGTGAGAACAAGAGGCCTCAAAGCCCTTTGAAGAGGAAGCCAATGAATACCACGAGCACCTAGAGTATGAACACCGCACTATTGAAAGGGTGGCCTATGAAGAAGGAACAGGCTCTTCTGAAAGTGGAGATGAGGAGGAGGATGTCAGTGGTAGGGTCAACGTGCAGGCTTTTGATGATCACCTTGAAAAAGAGATGGCCTGGTAGCCGAAGGGCACTGAAGAGGCAAAAAGGTCGCCCCTTGAAAAAGGACAGTAGCAAGAAGATAAACGTGAGGGTGAGGCTCAAGCTGTCAAGAACCATGAAATTGAGCAGCCCAAGGAGCACACACACGAGGTTGTGCTAACCGAGGAAAGGTAGGGGAAGGAAATGGAAAAGAAAGGAAGTCCCATGCAACAATTATCTACCAAGCCTCCTATTAAACGCCTTGTGTTCATCCAAGACTCCGATGAAGAAGGAGGTACGACTAAGGAGAAAGAAAGGGCCCAGAAGATAAGAAAATAGAGGCCTTGGCCAAGAGGGGAGAAGGTGATCGTGGATCACCTAAAGAGAAGGTTGTTGTGCCTGAATGGCTAGAAAGGGAGCTTGAAAAGAAAACTCAAGTGCTAAAAGACCCGAGAGCAAGACTAGAGGCTATCTTAGCCTGAGCACATATCACAACGAGAAAAGAGAAGAAGACTAAGATTAGATCCAGGATAATGATGGATGCCTCTGGATCTCGAGCTATGCAAATAGCAACACCTATGGTAGGCTAGGAGGGAACAACCTACAACATCTCCACCATGGATCTAGGAACTGCTACCAGAGACCAGAAGGTGGGGCACCTTGAAGAATCAGTGGCTACAGTGGTGCATCAGATAAAGCAGGACAAGGTCTCAAAGGATGAGCTTAAAGCATAGATAGCTGCTTTGACGGATTACATCCAGCAATGGTCTTCGGTGGATGACCTGCCTACCATGTCTATGGCTCCACCTGAACTATTGTCCAACGAACAGATTGATAAGATGGAGAGAAGGAAGAACTTGGAAAAGACTACGGAGAGCTAGTTCTGACAGGTCCTATATGTCGAGAACATGGGAATTAGTTGGGTTGTGCGAACGGCCAACAAGTTCTTAGACCTGCAGCAATCTTTGGAAGGAACGAGGAAGCTCTGTGCTGACTTCCCTGCGACATACGACTCCACCTTTCCAAAGATCGAGGCTATCCTTCAGTTGCGAAATGTCATATGGGAAAAGGAGCTTGCGTTCAACAAGGACGATCACTGGCTCATGGATGTGTGGCAGCGAGACTTTGACAACAGGAAGGAAAGGCTGGAACAGATAATGAGTAAAGTGGATATGGACATCGAATGGATCAAAGAAATTAGAACGAAATTCACTCGATACCTCAAACTAATGATGGAGTATGACATGCACACAGTGCAGATGGATCTAGAAAAGGTAAAACCTTACTTCCAGAAGAAGATGGACGACGGGATGTATAGTGAAATAACGGTGGAGTTCATGAGTTTTTTTGCCCGTGCCTTCGATCAATCAGAGATGTTCAGGGATCAGGGCACAAAATATGATGAGGATTGGAAGAAGCTAGAAGATAATGCAAAGGAATGGAGCTACCAAATGTTGTGGTACGAGATCATCGAGGTGGACAAACTCCAGCCAGTCATCCTAAAGTTCATGGAATATACAGCGTCGAAGAAGCAAGAGGACAGCCCTCTTGGCAGTGAAGAGGTCCCCAAGGAGTAGCTACAGTAAAACAACAATCAGGAAAAGACGAAAATACTACAGTGCTGCCACTAGAGGAAAAAATAGGGAGAGGACAAAATGTAATTTTAAATTGTAATTTATTGAGGGTTGGTGAAACCCTATTTTGTAATGAATCTTGGCCACACAATGAGAATTAATCTTGGCCATTCATTTGAATTTTTGGGCACTATAAATAGGGCTCTCCTCTCATTTGCAAAGAGAGTTGAGTTGTTGTAAAGACATGCTGCAGAAATTTATAATGAAAATACATTGACTTGGTGCATTTTCCGAGTTTTTCACATGTTACTTGATTCAACCTCCATTGTTAGATGCTTTAATTAGATTTGTACTGTTGTTCTAGTTAGTTGTATTCTTGCTTTGATATATTTTAGAAATGTTGTTTTGTGGTTGTGAAAATTCTTATTGTGGAGATGCCTTCTTAGTCCATATTTTTTGTTGTTTGCTGATGGTAGATAGTTGTGTAAAGTTAGTATGGGCTTAAATTCAAAGCTTCTCCACACTTTCATCTTTTTTCATGCATGCACATGGTGAATGAAAGATGAAATATTTGTAGACCTTAGAAGATAGCACAAATTCCATGAGACTGTGATATTTCTAGTTAAGTGGAATATTGTTTCCAGGAAGCTGTCCATTGCAGGAACTCCATTATCACTGTTCATAGTTAGTTGCAGTTCCAGGAACCTTCTGTCTTCCCCGCTCTTTTTTCCTTTTTTTAGAAATAACCTATACCAAGGTTCATTGCACATTGTAAAGCCAAAATTGAAGAAACATCAAAGTTTTGGACCGCTATCTGAACCTACAGCAAAGTGAAATTCGACTTCCATCTCAGAAACTTCATATTTGAAGATCCATCTTACATCCAGCTATGTAAGTCCGCCTTGTGATTACCAACAAAATCACATCAAAATCAACTGAGGAGTTCCATGCAAGTCGTGACCCTACACCCGAGAGACCTTGGGGAGATTTTCAGCACTTTTCCATGGAAGATTTCCTTTAAAGAGAGGTTGTGCATCTATGTACTGCCTGTGTTGAGAAATTGTGCAAAACACCCATCAACAATACATACATGTGTTCTACTATGTTGTGTATCCATATGTTACATTACATATTTTGGTTAGGCAATTAGATCATCATTGTATTTAATTAACATACATCCATGTGTATTTATTAAATTATGATAGCATATAATCTAAACATACATCCATACATATAAAATCCATAGCATCAACATAGATGAAAGAGAGGAACATGTTGGAACTGTAAAAATCTGGTGATTTTACATATTGTCTGCATTTATTATTTTCCAAGTGAGTCTCACCTTGAGTACATTTCCCTCTCTTAGTGCATATTTTCTGCATATTTTCCCATGTTGCTCCATATGTTTCATCGAATCATGCATAATTCATATCTGGGTATGTGTTGGCATGACAATATCGGGGTCTCCCCGATCCGTTTTCTGCTTGCAAACTTCTGAGTTGCCTATCGGCAAGATGTTTCCTGTGTCACAGCAATTGGAGTTTACTCACTGGAAGCTATCGGCAGGATACTTCTTTTGTCTCAGCGACAAAATGATTCATATTGGCATAGGTGATATGATATATGGTCATAGCGAGTTTGTTGTGTCTTACCGATTTGCTCATATGGGCTTTCTTCGGCAAAGCTTGGAGTTATCGGCATTGGGTCTTGGCGAGACCATATTGTCTCACCGACCAACGGTGGGGGAATAGACTTATCAGTGAGAGACTCTTCTTCGAAGTAGGGTCATAGCGAACTTCCTTTGTCTTGCCGATCAGCAACATAATGATATACTCTTCGGTAGGACTCATGTGCATCGGGGTATGGTCATAACAAAAAGGTCGGGTCTTGCTGACAATGTCTAATGAATGGATTTATTTCGGTGAAAGGATGGCTTTCTCTCGGCGATCATGTGTGCTCAGGGCTTTCGGCATAACAATATACTCTACGTGACGTCTCGCCGAGGGTTGGTTGTTATAGCGACATACATGGGGAAAATAAGCTTGTCGGCAAGATGGGGCTTATGTCACAACGAAGCGGATCAAACGAAATATGCTTATCGGCAAGAGTACAAATTTGACATAGCGACTCAAGGATGGTTGAAGAATTTCGATATGACTCAAAGTATTCTATGAGAGGTCTCCCCGATAGATGGAGGTTACAGCAATAGTGAATCAAACAGAGGTTCATTTTGATAAGACATTTTCTTGTGTCTCGACGACTGAAACAAATGTTAACACATATGTGATCTTGGTATGACTATGGGTTTTCGATATGATATCTCCACGACTTGGATTGTTCACAGCGATGAACAGGGGAACACGGGCAGACAGCGATATGTGATATTTTTCCTTCGGCATACTTTCAAGGTGTCTCGGTGAATGGCTCAGAGATTATATTCAAATGTTGTGGCTGACATGTGAGTTTCGCCTGAATTCTACGGTGGTCGACATGATTTAGAAGCAATTTTTTTCCTGATTGTTGGTGTATATATATGCACCCCGATTTTAATTGATAGGGAGGAGATTTTAGAATAGATACAGTAGATTAGGAATGGACATAGTAGAATAAATTTTTCATTCTGGAGACTATGTTGTATGTTTTCAAATGGCGATTTTAATGAAATTCAGCTGGTGTGGTAGTTTATTTTTTGTATCAATTGTATGTTGAGTTTATTGAAAAGTATTGCTAAGCTGTCTCCAATTTGATTCTTTCTGGTTGTTTAAATTGACATAACAAGTTTATGTTCAGTTTTTCAATGCACATTTGTTGTATCTGTGTGATTAATCTATTGGTTCTCTCAAGCAGAGATTAAATCCTTTTTGTTGATCACAATAATCAGGAAGATTCATCTGGATTATTAAAGTAGAGCTTAGTAGTCATAATCCTACATTATTTATACAAGTTATGAACAGATCATATGCCTACAATTTGATTTCCTGCCAGAATAAGTTGCCAACTTCTATTTCATTTGACTCGGCATACCCAACAAGGCACTGGTCTCTACAATTTCATCATTTGAATTCATTTTGTTTATTTATATCTATTAATTAAGCATTTTAGGATTTAGATCAGAAGATTGCTAACAAGTTTGATTTCATTTGTTCACTTCCATCTACCATTGTGGATAAATCATTGTGCAAGAAAGATAATCATAAGTCAAGTCTGCTTCATTCAAAAAGGTACACCCACCCAGGTTTAGTAGCACCTAAAGAGTAG
Organism: Sequoia sempervirens; assembly: GCA_007258455.2. Lineage (NCBI taxonomy): Eukaryota > Viridiplantae > Streptophyta > Pinopsida > Cupressales > Cupressaceae > Sequoia > Sequoia sempervirens. Next base: position 156,163,437 of record VDFB02193867.1, read on the forward strand.
AAGGTTGAATTCTTTTGACCTTGTCTGTTACCCTGAAATGTATCAAGAGATTGGCAGCCTCTTGAGGCATTCAACCTGCGTTTTTGAGAGATAACAAATTGGCGAATCTACTCAGGATTACATCAGAAAATTCGGTTGAAGACCATCATATAGAGTCATTGGAGGAAAAGTTGTAATTTGAGAAATTTCAGAAAGAGTGATTCCGCTAGGGAGAAGATCAGAAAAGAATCATTTTCCTACTTTTGGAAAAGTAGGTGGCGACTCTGAAAGAATTTTTGCAGTTGTTCAAACATGAATGGAAGAGGATCTCAGTTCAGGGGAGGTCATACTAGAGTTCCTCCTGGCAACAGTAGGTTGACACACAATGATCTAAAAATGGAGAGTAATCAGGGCAGACCTATTGATCGTGGTACTCCTCAAGTTGATTATGAATCTTTAACTTATGAAGAGGTTAAAGCACTGTATGAGTCTCAGAGAAAGGAAATAGAAGAATGGGAAAGGAAAAGGCTGCAATTGGACCGGCAACCGTTACAATTAGGAGAATTCTGCAATGAATATGAATACACAAATGTGGGAAGGTGTTGGGCCCCTCAAGCGCCTGATATTACAAATAGAAATTTCTACAATGAAGGCAATACATATCATGCACAGCAGAGCACTTATCCTCCACAGCCATCAAAGCAAGTAAGTGTTTATCCAGTCCCTCTTGGACAAAGATTGGCAAGTTATCAAGAGTGTCAATATGATCAGTGTCATGTGCAATGTCAATGTGATCAATGTCAAATGCTGCACAACTCTAGCCCACTTGGAGATTTCAGTCAGAATTTGCAGCAATATGTATGCCAGGATCAACAGCTTGAAGCAGAAGAAGATAAGTATACTTGAAACTAGGACTCCATCACAGAATTAGAGTGCAGATTTTCCCCCTTGGATGCATTTTTTGACATAAGGATGTATGAAGGAGAAGATTTGGGTTCTTTGTATAATAGAATGACAGATATTTGTATGTAGATACCTTCTCATTGTAGGCCTACAAGGGTCATGTTTGTGGAACAGTTTGTAAGAGCATGGGAACCTGAATCAGCCTATTAGTTTAAGTCATCAATATAGCTGGCCTGTGATCACGTGAATAAGTTCGTTGATGCCATGGAGAAGAAAAGGTATGAGAGCACTGTCCATGTTGAGTCTAATGATTGTATTTTTAATGAAGATAGAGATATTGATCAAACAATGCATCCAGTAGAAGATGAAACATGTGCAAGTCAAGATGATTCATGTGATTTCTTGCATAATGAAGATGAAGGTACAAGATATCTCTCTTGCATAACAAATTGTGACAGGGAGAGCAGTGTGTGTTATGAGGGATCAAATGAGTATTCAGATTTTGAAGATGCACCTATGGATTTTGATCTGAGGCAAGGGGATTCTTCTACCTCTTATGAAGATCAGGATGAAGAGGCAATGGAAAATGTTGATAGTGAATATACAATGCCTCCAGTTGCAGTTGAAAGCTACAAAGATACATTTGATGAAGAGGAGGGTTGTAAATTTGAGAATAGTTTCCAAAAAATTTTAGGCCCATTGCATGATGAAGATTTAAAAGAGGATCAGATAATGTTTTGCAAAGGTTTGCCCCATAATGAATTTCAGGTATTTTCAGATCCACTTGATGTTGAGCAAAAGGTATTTTTAGATAAACAAGGGGATGTTTCAAGTTATGGAACAAATGACTGTGCTGGTAATTTTTCATTCTCTAATGATCCTGGGCCTCTCTTTGATGATGACAAAAGTGATGAGTATGACTGTAATAATGAAAATGTGGAAACTTGTTTGCTTAGCAGTGAGCAAGTTTCAGATTTGTTAACTCTTGATTATCAGAGATATATACATAAGGGTGATCTTGAAGCTCTGTGTCTAGTTGATGGTGAAACTTTTGGAGTTGACCAAATGCATGTGTCTGTTCAAGAAGAGGTATGTGATTTTGAAATTTCTACCTCATGTGGAGAATACATTTGTCTACATACCAAGGATGATAGTGTTCCAGATTTGATTGGTTCATATATGCTTAATATTGAATATTTGAGTCATAGGGGTATCAAAGAGGTGCAAAAGGTTTCAGATTTGTTTATTTCAGACAGTGTTGATATGACAGAATTTTTTGATTCTCAAAAGAAGCACTTTGATGGTAAATTTTCAATACAGCTGGGAGAATGTTTCACAATTCATAACAATGAGAGAGATAATATAAAATGTTGTATTTCATATGCATGCATTTTGAATGTTGAAAATAACAGGGGTTTGTCCCATGATGATGAAGCATTTGAGTTGCTGAGTGGTGTAGGGATTTTGGGCCAAACCGAGCATGATGATACTCTAAGAACTTGCAATAATAGTGACAAGAAAGATTGCATGAGTATCTTCAAGAAGAATTTGATGAACTCGACACAAAACCAGGTGTTTGACAGGGGAAAGCTTGGTTTGAGTTTTAGATTGTAACAGCTTAGGATAGGAGAAATTAAAACACAGAGGATTAAGGGTTGCCAGTGCATGGATAGCTCTTGCTTATCCTCTCTAAATTTATTTTCCATGCACAGTAGTTTATGGTTGTGGTTCACCTTCATTTTGCATCCATTTCACTTCCATCTTGCATTCTTTCTGCATTCATTCCTTCATGCTTCATTTCCATTTCCATTCTGCTCATTGGCTCATCATTTTGTGTCTAGTCTACTCACCCAAAGATTCTAGATCCTTGCAAAGATCTTACTATCATTCATCCCCAGACGGAGCCACTGTTGGAACTATAAAAATCTAGTGATTTTACATATTGTCTGCATTTATTATTTTCCAAATGAGTCTCACCTTGAGTACATTTCCCTCTCTTCGTGCATATTTTCTCCATATTTTCCCATGTTGCTCCATATGTTTCATCGAATCATGCATAATTCATATCTGGGTTTGTGTCAGTGTGACAATATCGGGGTCTCCCTGATCCATTTTCTGCTTGCAAACGTCTAAGTTGCCTATTGGCAAGACGTTTCCTATGTCACAGCGATTGGAGTTTACTCACTGGCAGCTATCGGCAAGATACTTCTTTTGTTTCGGTGACAAAATGATTCATATCAGCATAGGTCATACCATCGATATATGGTCATAGCGAGTTTTTTGTGTCTTACCGATTGGCTCATATGGGCTTTCTTCGGCAGAGCTTGGAGTTATCGGCATTGGGTCTTGGCAAGACCGTATTGTCTCACCGACCGGTGGTGGGGGAATAGACTTATCGGCGAGAGACTCTTCTTCGAAGTAGGGTCATAGCAAACTTCCTTTGTCTTTCCGATCGGCAACATAATGATATACTCTTCGGTAGGACTCATCTACATCGGGGTATGGTCATAACGAAAAGGTCGGGTCTTGCCGACAATGTCTAATGAATGGATTTCTTTCGGCGAAAGGATGGCTTTCTCTCGGCGATCATGTGTGCTCGGGGCTTTCGGCATAACAATATACTCTATGTGACGTCTCGCCGAGGGTTGGTTGTTATAGCAACATACATGGGGCAAATAAGCTTGTTGGTGAGATGGTGCTTATGTCACAGCAAAGCGGATCAAACGAAATATGCTTATCGGCAAGAGTACAAATTTGACACAGCGACTCAGGGATGGTTGAAGACTTTCGGTATGACTCGAAGTATTCTATGAGAGGTCTCCCCGATAGATGGAGGTTGCAGCGATAGTGAATCAATCAGAGGTTCATTTCGATAAGACATTTTCTTGTGTCTCGGCGACTAAAACAAATGTAACACATATGTGCTCTCGGTATGACTATGGGTTTTCGATATGATATCTCCATGACTTGGATTGGTCACAGCGATGAACAGGGGAACACGGGCAGACAGCGATATGTGATATTTTTCCTTCAGCATACTTTCAGGGTGTCTCGGCGAATGGCTCAGAGATTATATTCAAATGTTGTGGCCGACATGTGAGTTTTGCCCGAATTCTATGGTGGGCAACATGATTTGGAAGTGATTTGTTTCCTGATTGTTGGTGTATATATATGCACCCTGATTGTAATTGATAGGGAGGAGATTTTAGAATAGATACAGTAGATTAGGAATGGACACAGTAGAATAAAGTTTTCATTCCGGAGACTATGTTGCATGTTTTCAAATGGTGATTTTAATGAAATTCAGTTGGTGTGGCATTTTATTTTTGGTATCAATTGTATGTTGAGTTTATTGAAAAGTATTGCTAAGTTGTCTCCAATTTGATTCTTTCTGGTTGTTTAAATTGACATAACAAGTTTATGTTCAGTTTGTCAATGCACATTTGTTGTATCTGTGTGATTAATCTATTGGTTCTCTCAAGCAGAGATTAAATCCTTTTTGTTGATCATAGTAATCAGGAAGATTCATCTGGATTATTAAAGTAGAGCTTAGTAGTCATAATCCTGCATTGTTTATACAAGTTATGAACAGATCATATGCCTGCAATTTGATTTCCTGCCAGAATAAGTTGCCCACTTCTGTTTCATTTGACTCTGCATATCCAACAAGGCACTGGTCTCTGCAATTTCATCATTTGAATTCATTTAGTTTCTTTATATCTGTTAATTAATCATTTTAGGATTTAGATCAGAATATTGCTATCAAGTTTGATTTCATTTGTTCACTTCCATCTGCCATTGTGGACAAATCATTGTGCAAGAAAGATAATCATAAGTCAAGTCTGCTTCATTCAGAAAGGTACACCCACCCAGGTTTAGCAGCACCTAAAGAGTAGAAGGTTGAATTCTTTTGACCTTGTATGTTACCCTAAAACGTATCAAGAGATTGGCAGCCTCTTGAGGCATTCAGCCTACGTTTTTGAGAGCTAACAAAACATACACATCAAGAAAAGAACACCATGATATCAAAATCGATATCTCATGTTGTAATATATAACTATCAAAGTCATGTACATGTATCCTACCACTATCATCAAAAAATGAGAGGATGTTGTATATATGTATCAGTGTTTATACATCAAAAATTATCTAAAAAATATGTAAGATCGCTACAAAAATGATGTACAAAATGATTTTCTAAGCCCTGAGCATATGACTCCCTAACCCCTCTAGCTCTAGTAGTTGCAACTGTGGCTATGGTCGAGGCTGAACGGTGGACACGAAGCAGGCTCTCTATAATCAGGAAATAGACATCATTGCACTGAATCATTTGATCTCTCCCTAATGAGATGCTATCTGGATCTTTTTCACTCTAAGTGTGTTCCATAGTTGCTAATCCCCTATGGGATACTTGGTGAGGTCATTGAGCTAGCTCCAAAGAGTGTCATGTGCCTGCTCGGCACCATCTACTCTCATCACAGTTGAATCTCACTCAACCAAGGCAGCCCGCAGCTTTGCTAACACTTGGTCCCTCTATCCCTAGGAAGTATTGGCATCAGTTGTCCTCTACATGACCTTCACTTGTGCCTCCTCGTATGTCGTCCTCAGGCACACCACTAGCTTGAAAAGTGGGGCTTGTCATCCTGTTGAGATTGGTCGGTAGGCATCAAGGATGGGGCCGTTGACTGGCATGATAAGGGCCACCTCTAATATGCACTAGGCAAAGAGCCCAGTCCATCCCTGTGTGTCCACTGCAACCATAGAGAGAATAAATATACCATTATCATGAGATGTATAGATACAAAAGCTAAAGCAAAACATATATATATGAGATGAAAACTACAAGTATTGAAATGAAATGACGTAATGTAACTGCTATACCTGGGTCCTCTAGATGCTAGTGCGGATCAGAAGGTGGTGTGATGCTAAGACAAGCACCAACTATATTTGGCGCTACTCTTGATTCCACTAGACCCTCCGTAGGGTCGATGACAAGATCTAGTGGTGCAGAAGAAACTGGGAATACGAGTGGGGGAGAAGACATCCTTCGTCACCACCTCAGCCTCTCCTTTGTTGTTGCAACCTCCTCCTCACCCTCAAGTTGATGCTACTCTCCACCTTTGTGTGCCTACCTCCACCTCACCCCTAGTGGTACCTCTCCCTGCAATTTGGGATCCCCCTAGGGGCATCCGCCAAAAATATGGGAGCAAGACCATGTGCCTGCCACCAGGCCAAGAAGCCTCTCACCACACCAACATTATCGACCGATTGCATCTCTAGCAGGTCCTGATCATCATCGTCGTCATCAAAAATGATGACATTGGTGATGGTGGATTGTTGATGATTTCCTAGCCAAGTCTCACTCCTCACAACCTGTGCATAAGATGGGACCACGATGGGAATGATCTAAATGCAGTCGTTATGCCACATGACTCAGGTCCAATAGTATGGCATAATAACAAAATCTATGTGACCTAGGACAAAATGGTTGCATTACAAGTTCCTAGGGAACCTACCATCATCTACCTAGTGGAAAGAATGGTAAGGCCACCACCTAACCTGGTCAGGTTGCAAGGCATCAAACTATAGCTGCCAAAACTGCAAGTCTTCATGCCTCCAATGTCAAATCAGCTCATTCCAGTGAGCCATGGGTATAAATAATCTCACACCCAAGGATACCCCTCAGGTCGTGTGCATGTAATGTGGGAAAAGGCCCACACCTAGAGTAGGGTGCATGTTATCAAGCTCTATAACTCATAATGCACATAACTACCCAACTTCTGGTACAGGTGTGCCAGTATGCTCCTCCCCCACATGAACACCATCTTGCACTCCTCCATCTCACGAATATTATACATGAGGCCCCCATCTAGGTGAGAGCCTCATGCATCTATTGTGACTCGAGTGACCATGGTGATCACCAAAATCAATGTAACAGGGGCACAACACCACACCCGTACTCAAATCAGCACATGTAAATATGACCAGTCCCACTGTCACCATCAGTGTAGATCAAGCAGTATGTGACCTCGTCATGTTGCTCCTGAGCTAACCATGTGTCTTAATCACGACCCATCACTCACAAATGGGAAAGCTAAGAATGTGATAGACATTCTTGAGCATGATGGTCATCTCACCCATCAGGAGGTGGAAGGTCGAGGTGGTTGAATCCCATCGCTCCATCAACACCATCAACATATGGTCATGATAAAGCATCTCTGGCATCCAATAAACTTGCTAGAGGCCAACCCGTCATAAAAGCATCTCCTCTGAATCAAACAGGCACTGATGCTAGTCTTAAACAAGGCAAAGCACCCACCCTTTAGGATGCTCCCTCATCTCTAGATAGTCCTAAAAAAATGAAAAGAATCTGAGTTAAAACCTCAGATGTGCAAAAAAAATCTACTAAGTGGAGTCTCTAAGACACGTTTGTGTCATGCAGATGTTTGTGCATCGCGTATGCGCCCGAGACCCACCATTAAAGATGGTGAGACACCAGCGTGCATGTAGAAGCTAGCGCGCGTTGAGGTCCCCAGTGCACTAACAGGACACCAACATGTGAGGAGGATGCAAGCATGCAACAAGGACACCTACGCTCTAAATCCTTCAAAAATCCATTTAAAATCCTTAAAAAATGCAATAAAGGGTGGTTTACGGACTCACCTAATCCACCTCGAGGCCCTCGCATACATCCTCCCTTAGTTGGTCCAACTTGGGATCCAGATAATCTCATATGTATCCAGTGGAATTTTACTGACTTTTCTCTCATAAAATTCAACAAAACTCTAGTAGTGAATAGTAAAAATGACCCTTCTAGGGGCCCACCTAGGTATATATAGGCCCCCCGAGGCCCATTTTCCTCGGTGCTAGTGGTCTCTTTGTTTATCCTACTTTCCCCCCATTGGAATGGGGGAAAAACTAGGAGGGGGCATACAGTCACCTCTTTATCAATTTTTTCTTCCAAAACACCAAAAAAATTCTTGATCATTCTTCTCGCCTTGGTAGTTTCTTTCGATTTTTTAGCTAACTTAAAATTTGGAGTTTAGCATAACAAGATTTTGTGTGATTTTTCATGAAAACCACTATATTTTTCACTGAGTTTAATCACTGGGGGCATCTTCAGTACCTACCGGCTCAACCTCTATAGCCCGTACAATATCCTTTTGGCACATAAATTGGTAAAATTTCAAGTTTTGCATTGACTTTTTCTTTTCTACTTTAGTGTGGCTAATTTTTCCAAAATTGAGCCCACTAAAGTGGGAGGAAAATGTAATGTCACGAAATTGCACCTAGGGATAATTTCACATTTTAGCACTTTGCCTAGCATTTATTGCACCTAAACACATTGGTGATAAGAGCCTCATGGGTCAAAATTTTGTGATTCCAACTCCATGAGGTCCAATGATGAAGCAACAACAATCCACTGCTTCGTTTCCTAGAAACTGACATTTTGGACGCTTACATGGTGTGCGGACATTTGTGCGACACACTAGTGTCTTGGTGGTTTTCTGAGTTTGAAACATGGAATCTCATAATCTTGACTTGGGACACGCATCTATGCAGTCAAATTCTCAGGTATAACAGCTCCTTCCACCCTTGCATGCAACAAAACTCCCTTTTTCTCTCATTTTTGGGGGGTTCTCTCTCATTCGATCAGTTCTCTTCTCAATCTCACTTCATTCTCAGCCTCTTCTACTCCTTGCAACAACACTTCTACAAGCAAAGCTCTGTCGGACTGAGGTCCTCCCAACAACCAAATATCTCTAGCAAGCATTCAATGGTGCATTCATCTGTTCAAGAGGGGGCTGAGGACTATTGGTAATGCTCTCTTACTCTTATCTATTTGCAAATAGATTAGATCATTTTGTTCATTTTTCTATTTTATAGTGTGGGTTCTCCTCCTCGAGCAAGTATTGTTTTCACCACTTCCTTTTGTCTATTTCATTACTCTCTCTATCTATCTGGCTATCAATGTAGGTGGGAACACCAAAATAGGGGTTTGATTGTGGCAAGCCCTGAAACAGCCCCAACATTTTTTCTTGTTCATCTTGTGTATAGGTTTCCAAAGTGGAGCTCAGAGGAAGGTATCGAACGCCTATCTTAGCTCTCCTTTGTACTTTGTCTCATTTTCTATTTTCTATTTAGTTATTATGTTAAATAGACCTTAGATCTGTGTTAGATAGTGAGGTTTTAGTTATTTTTCCCAAGCTTTGAAGTTCTCTATTGTTGTGGACGACAACGCATCCTTTGGACTCCAACACATCGTGATGGCATCCTAATACTATGCTATAGTCCATTGGTCGAGAGATCCTCCTTGTGAGGAAAAGATCTGGAAACCTTGCTCTCTCAGATTCTAAATTTTTCTTTTGCGATAATCAACCTATGTGTGGTTTATTTGCAATTTCTTCATTCAACAATATTTGAGGTGGTTAAGGGTAGTTCGCTCCCTATAATTCTCTTGAGAAAAAAGTGACTCATGAGCAACGAATCCCCTGTATCTCACAACTACATCATTGTTTCTCAGCTCACGGAGTAGGATATAGCATCTACACATCAACATCTATCACATATCCATATTTCAAATCACTTGCATTTGTCTACCGAAAGTTATCACTCTCAAAATTTCACTATATTTCACAATCAAAGCATTTAGGGCCAACCTAGTCCAAATTTCTTAGTGCAGACCTATTCCTAAACATGTAGAGCCTAATGGGACATCATACAAGCATTTTTGGGTTCAATTGGATCTATCTTGGAGATTCGCAAATCATTTCATTTCATAAAGGATTAACTTCTTATGTTTTGAGCTCGACCTTCACAGTTGTTCATTCTTTGGGTTTTGTAAACCCTTGCGGCCGACGTGGACCCTTGTTGGAGTGTGAGAAGCATATTTATAATCATTTTTAATCATTTGGAATTTATTCATTTAGATAGAAATAGATTAATACTTAGATTTTGTATCAACCCTTCAGGGGGGAACTATAATAAGGCCTTTGGCCAGTTGTAATGCCCTTACAGTATGCCTGTGAGCCTTGCTTTTTTTCCCATGAGGCATATGTTGCATATAAGATTTCCAATTAAGTAAAGATTCATATTTGCAAATCATTTTCTTGAGTTATTTCCATTGTTTTGACTCTAAGTTGCACGGCTTGGACTATTCTTTTTGAACCCTCCATCTGTGACTACACCAAATTGTTGAGTGTTTATGTTGAGGATGAGATCCCCTATTTGTGACCTCACCAGTTCATAGCTCCTAGTAAAAAGAATTTACCCCTCTAAAAAAAAGTTATTTGAAGAGTTAAAGAGAAGAATGATGATTTGGAAGACAAGTTTAAGTTATAAGAGGAAAATAGTTTACATAATGATGAGATATCTAGGTTGAAAGAAAAAAATAGTCAATTAGATTGAATTGGGGAAAGATCACAGGTATGTTTAAAAGCTTCTACAAGTATCAATATTCATATATTAAAGATGATAGTAATCAAGAAAGGTTTGATGATTTGATAAGAGTGACAGATATTTTCTTGTAAGACATGAAAATTACATATTTTTGGTTGGATTGTGAGATAGGTTCTAGGATTGATATCTAGTTTGATCAAGATTTTGAGATTGTAGGGCATTGCCAATAGAGGAGCACTGACTATGTATGGTCATAGTTTGGCTGAGAACCAAAAGAGTGACTCATGATGGTCAACTATAGTTTGATCATCTTTGATTGCAGAGTGACTACAACGATTATTGGATAATGCAGATTCACTATTTTTGGGGGAGGGCTAAGGAGAGGCCCTACATCAAGATAGTGTTGCAAGACGTATTTTAGATTTTTTCTTCAAAATTTTCATTATGGGGGAGAAAATATGGAATAATGACCTTTTTTCAATGTTCATTATGGGGGAGTATGTAGGATAATAAACATTGTTAGTAATCAGTTTTTTGTTAACAAGCAGTTATGTTTGATTAGGTGGTAGTAGTTATTTGATTTAGTTTTATATAAACTTGTATAAATAGACATTTACATCAATGATTAAATTAAGTGAGATATTTGTAATCTTTTCAATTCCTTGTGTTGTCTATGTTGGTGATATGTAGATCATCATTGGAGTTTTGTTTGTAATTTATTAATTCCTTCATACAATATTTTGCATATATTTTTCTCTCCAAGTTAATTTTATTATTTTCATGCAACAAATTAGAGGGGTCATATAAGGTCACGAAAAAAAAATATTGAATATATTTTCAATGACTACCTCTTATCCAGCATTTTTTATCTCTTATTACTCCACCTCAATACTCATTGATGTTCTTTCCCTTAAATTGCATGCTTGTTCCACCACAAGTGAAATATCCATCCCTTTTAGTTACAAATAGCATACTCTTTTTTCTATCTTTTTTAGTTGCAAAATTGACCTCTTATTCTTACAAATTTTGAAATGAGTTACAACATTCCATTCTTATATCTTATTACAATGACTACATCATGCTCTTGATGCTCCAACATAATACATATCAATGTTGTTTCCCTTAAGCCACATGTTTTTACCACAAAAGGGGAATATCATATCCGTTCCTCTTTCCTTTAGTCATAGGTAGCATATTCTTGTTTGAAATACCTATGTGATGCTACTAAATTTATTTTGGGCAAGTTCTAAAATGGAGCACAAATTACAAGGGAACATACACCAAAAAGAAATATTCACATCCATGTCTATTTCTTTTAAGAACGTTTAAATATATATACCTTCATGCTAGCATGCATCCCCATAATATTTTACTTGCAAAGTAAGAGTTATACATATAATGGAAAAATTGGGTAACTTGCACCTTTACCTTCATTTAGAACTCACTTTGTGTCTATTATTCCTTATAAAATGACATGTAAAGTGACACTTTCTACTAAATGCCAAAACATAATCCAAAACTTACCTCAATCCAAGGAACCATCCCCAATCTTCTAACTCCTTACATTCAAATTCAAAATTAGGCCCATCCTATCTTTTTTATTGAACCATTTTGTGCCAAATTGCAAATTATTTTACTTTCACCCTTTAGTGTTGTATTTAAAGACTTACTCTAATTTATTTTATGTATGAAATAATCATCAATCAACTCATATTACCATTTGCATAAATTCACCACCAGCAATTCACCACCGCGGAAAATTCATTGCATTAAAAGTTTGCGATTAATTTTCCATGGTGGTGAATTTTTGGTGGTGAATTTTCCTTGAGCTGAATTTGTCATGGCGGTGAATTTTCCCACCCACGGTGAATTGCTGCTGATGAATTTACGGAATGCCATTTAATCCATTTATTATTCCTTTGTTACATCAACATCTGAGGCACTCTATATGACTACCTATCATCTTCACTCTTTTCTCAAAACTTGTTTAATTGATATCTAAACACTACCATAATTCAGATAACAAACTTCAAGGCACATTTAAAAATAAATATCAAAGTTCAATGAATATTAGATCTTCAAATTTGCAGGGGTCAAATCCACAGTTTTCTAAATGCCCCAAACAAATTGAGTAAACTTCCAAATACTAGAGCATTCAATTTATTTAATTTTTTTATTTATTTGTTATTACTTTTGCCAACTTTTAATCCTACTTTTATCTCATTATTATTTTTTTACACAAATTGCTATCAAAGAGGATAGCACTCTTCTATTGCTTTGAAAAGGAAGATTCACATATTTTCAGACATGTTGATATACAAAGTAATCAATCTCACGCCCAGTACAAAGTAATCAATCTCACGCCCAGTTCTGTCAACCTACTAACTTGAGCCTCGCTGAGCACCATTTTGTTTTCAATTACAAAGTTTAAGAAGGGATGCAGATCCTTCTTAAAAAACATTCTCTATACTTGTTAATAGCAGCCTTCAATTTTTTATCCTTTGCCTTACCTGCATCCACTCAATCACATATGAAGCTTTGATCTAGGTTTTTTTATCAAAGGCAAAGATCGCCTTAATGGCCTTAATGGCAATCAGTTTCTTTCCCACCGTGTGCACTATATTCGATAGGAACACACCTATAAGCACACATCATGAGTGTGACCTGCTCCCAGCCTTTTCTCGTCAATTACTTGTTTGATTCCCTCTTTTATTTCTACAGAACATGATTTGAACAGTCACCCGATCTGGGCATCAACCGTCTCAATTTGGCAGCTGTAAATGCACCCAGAGAATTCCATATTGCATTGCCGAGTCGTTTGTAGAAAGGTGAATAAATAGAAATAATCCATCCAGAAGCTTCTTGATTTTTTCCATGTGAGCTCTGTGATTTTCTTGCACGTGCTTGTTTACTGAACACCCATATAGATTTGCAAGATTTGATATTATCGGCACCATTTTTGAAGAGTTTCAAACCAGAAGAAGTACTGCAGGAATCTGACAATCAATCTACCTTGTTGATATGCTTTTCAGAGCCTCGACTTCGAGGATTTGGTGATGATCATTCCAGCTAGACGCGTCTTTTGAACCTTTAACTCCAACCGTTTGATCTATGCCTAGTCTGCCACGGTATTTGCTTCTTCCCTGAATACATGGGAAATTTTATAATTGTTGAAAAGTACGAGCAGATTTGTTATTTTTTCTACCCACATCCTTAGTTTCCAATTGGGGGCGACTTTTGCACAAACCGCCTTGATTACAATTTTTGAATCACCTTCAACATCAATGGTGTTTATTGAATTATCAACATAAAACTTTAACCCTTCAAAAACTTCCATATTTGTCCCGTTTGGGATCTTAATTGAAGCAACCCAAATTAGATTGCCTTCGTCATTTTTTATTACATATCCTGCCCCCAAACGCCCTGTGTTGCTTTGTGAGGCCCCGTCGAAGTTCATCTTTAATCTACCTTTCGAGGGCAAATCCCATTTGACCTTGGCTTGATCCTACTTATTTTTTAGGAGATACCGAGATACCCCTTCAGAGAATTCAGTAGGGGCCAATTCTTGATCATTCTTGATCCCAAGTAGAGAAAAAATTGTATTTTTCTTCTTTGTTGCCCCATTAAAATGTTCACTTATACCCCCTTTTATTTTGCATAATATTCCCTCAACCTAGCTTTGATTTGTCCTTGAATATTCTCACATTTCTCTCCTTCCATAAGTGTCATATAATCATGGTAGGTGTTTCACACCACAACCCTTCCATTGATGATCCTTTGTTTAGATGGGGCCATGATTCAAAAATCCCTTTCAAATTGTTTGGTAAAAGGGCCTTGTTTATTCAACTTATCACAGAAAGTTGTCCAGCACCTTTAAGCCACGTCACACTAGACAAGAAGATGGTTAATTGTTTATGCAATGTTATAGCACAACACACACTCGTGAGGTCCCACCACCCTGATGTGATTCAACCTATCACCTGTCAAAATACGTTCATGAAGGGTTGTCCATGCAAAGGCTCCTAGCTTCAAGAGGACGTCTTTTCCCCAACATAATTTCTTCGACCAACTTGCTAGAGAGTTGGATTTCCTTATGACTTCATAACCTATCTTTGCCAAATATCCCCCGCATTTTGTAGTGCATCACTTAATTGTATCCTCCTCTTCCATGATTAGGACATGTCTTCTTGCCAACTCGACCGTGAGTGTGTCCTTAGCCATTGCATCTAGATAAATTCAAATTTCTTCCACTTAAATTCTCACCTACCTTTTGCCTCCCTTACATCTGTGTAACCACTTAGTTTTTTCCCATAGCATGCATTGGTTATGCAAATTGCCTCTTCCATGTCTAAGAGTTTGTTTAGGGGTTCGTATCCATTCCATGAATCATGCCAAAAAGAGGCTTGCTTGTCATCCTTAATTATCCACGTTAGATGATTTGTTATTACTGGTCTATAACTTAGAATAAAATTCCAAATTGTTGATCCTTTGAGGGTTGGCTATAGTGAGGATTTTTTCTGGTGAATGAGAATCCATATATTTAGCACTTAATAACTTGCACATTTGGATTCTTGAATATACCCCATGAGAGCTTTGCACCCAAAGCTCTATTATGCAACCTTGGGTCCTTTAAATCTACCCCAACTTGATCCTTAGGCGTTTTGATAGTCTCCCAGTTTAGTAATGGTATCCTTTTCTTCTCACTTGCACCATCTCACAAAATTTTCCTTTGAATACCCATTAGGTGCTTAACCGCTTTAATTGGTGCTTACATACAAGACAACATAAAGATTGGTATTACAGCTACAACAGCTTTCAACATAGTTAGTCTACCAACCAGAGTGAGCCACCACCCTCTCCAATAGTTGATTCTCATTTTGCATTTTTTGATTGTATCTTCCCACAAGTCTAATTTGCTTGTCATATGAATAAAGGAATGCCCAGGTATTTTGATGGTAAAGCACCAATGCTAAAACATGTTTCATTGGAAATTCTACACTGCAATCCTTTACTGGTGTTGAAGAAAAAATGTTTGAATTATCTACATTTACAACTTGGCTAGCTTCTGCACTAAAATGTTCAATAGATTTCCTTATGGTCTTTATTTCCTCCATGGATGACTGCCCATATAGAATTGTGTCATCCATGAAAAGTTGGTGTTAGAGCCAGGATAGTGGGAGCCACTTCAATCCCACTCCATTAGCCAAATAATTTCAACTTGGAAATGTGGCGACTAAATGCATTTGTCATGATAACAAAAAGAAATGGGGAAAGTGGATTTCCTTGCCACAAACCCCATGTGCCATTGAAAAAACCATTCACTAAATACCTTAGAGTAGAGATGCAGCAGAATATCCAATTCAACCATTTATCACAAAACCCCATTTTTCTCATAATTTTCATCAACAAGTGCCAACATACACAATCATATGCTTTGCTCAAATCTAACTTCAACAATATGCCACTTCTATTGAATTTTTTTAGAGAATGGATGATTTCATGAGAAATTATTATGCCATCTGTGATACTCCTCTCTGGGACAACCCCACTTTGCTCCACTAAAATGATGAGGCAAAAGTTTTTTTAGACGGTTAGTCGTAACCTTGGCAATTATTTTATAGAACGTGTTGCATAGTGAGATAGGCTTGTAGTCTAAGAAAGATTTACATTCTTCTTTCTTTGGAATAAGTACTACCTTTGTGTTATTTAGATCTTTAATCATTTTATTCTTCCTAGATTCTTCTATCATTTCATGTATTTCCTTCCCTAAAAAGCTCCAGCATGCCTGATAAAAACAAGCATTGAATTTGTTAGGCCCAAGAGCTCTGTTCGGGTTCATTTGAAAAATTTCCTCATACTTCTTTGAAAATTACAACGGATAACATTTCATTATCCTCATGGGTAATCACTTCATTTCCATCCTCAATAATATCACATTTGATACTCTCTACCTCCCCCAATTTTCCTAGAAGTGATTTAAAATAGTCGATGTTGTTGGATTATTTAATCCTGAGTAGCAACATGCAAATGCATTTAATGCCCAGTCAGAGGTGTTCCACTTTGGATCATTCCCCCCAATTGTAGTGTTTGACATATACTGGCCAATAAATGCTTCTCTGGAAGCAAATTAATTTCGGTAGGTGAATTTGAAATTGAGCGCCTATTTTTGGAAAGGGCGAGTAAGACAAAAGAATAGAATAGAATGTTTTATTCAATAGAAGGAGACAAAGGTTCTTGCAGCACCAGACAAGGAGGAATGTTTAGTAGAACATGGAACTATAGAAAGGGAATGTTCAGGAGAACCTACAGCAGCAGAAGACATTGACAGAGAGCAGTGCTCCAATGCTCCAGAATATCACCAGCACGCAGCAGCACACAGAAAGCTCCAAGGCACTGGAATATGCGCAGTATTTTGTATGAAGAATATACAAATATTTAGCTCTTGACTTTTTTGTAATTATTTTTTGAATGTAATCTCTTAATGAATGAATGAAATAGATAATATTATTCTGCCTCCTTGTCTTGTATTTGTCTCCTTTGGTCTTTGTTGTGAGTGTTTTCATCTTTGCCCACTGTAGTTGGGTTCATTTTCCTAACAGACTGGTATTAGAGCCCTAAGTTTTTCAAGGTATTTAGTTTTTAAAGCCCTAGCTTTGTTCCTAGGCGTGTAGTAATAGAACCTTAGTTTTTGGGTATTTGGGAAAGCCCCAGTTTTCTAGGCAGTGAAGAAAAGCTTTAGATTTTATCTGGGTATTTGTAGTTTCCCCCATTTAGCAAAATAGTTGGAGGAGACAATAGGAGTTGGTAGCAGCCACCTATATTTGATGGTAAAAATTATGATGTATGGACAAAGAAAATGAAAACCATTTTAGTAGAAAATGGGTTCACATATGTGACTAACCTAAATGCATTTATAGCATTGAGCAATGCTCAAAAGAACCAATTGAAGGAGACAAGGAAATATGATGCTAAAGCCCTCAGTTTGATTGAGGTAGCCTTGACAGAGGCTATTTTTTCTCAAATAGCAACAGCCAATTATGTAAAATAAGCATGGGAAATACTACAAACCACCTGTAAAGGGACTGAGAAAGTCAAGTCAATGAAATTTCAGCTGCAAATGAGAGAATTTGAGACCATGCAGATAAAGGGCAGCGAGTCCATTTTAGATTTTCATACAAGGGCTTCCACCTTGATTAACCAAATGAGGATAAATGAAGAAACCATCGAAGAGCAGAAGATTGTGGAGAAGATTCTTAGAAGTTCACCCACAAAATTTGACCCGGTGGTTATTACCATAGAAGAGGCAAAGGACCTCTCAACATTATCAGTTGATAAGTTAATGGGTTCACTTCAAACCCATGAGCAGCGCCTAAATAGGTCAGCAAATTCTTCCCAGGAGCAAGCCTTCAAAGCACAAGCCAACGTGAGAGGCAGGGGAAGAGGAAGAAATGGTAGAGGAAGAGGTCAAAGAGGCAAAGTTAGAAGTAACTCCGAAAGAGGAGGCTCAAACAGTCAAGAGGAGGCCAAGACCTCCCAATCTGACTTCCAAAACACAAAGAAATATAACAGCTCAAATCAAAGATCTGATAAGAGCAATGTGCAGTGTTACTATTGTCACAAGTATGGTCACTATGCAAGTGAATGCAGGAAGAAACTGCGTGACTAAGAGAGTCAAAATGCAAGCGTGGCAAATGAGAACAAGGCTAAAAATGAAAAATAGTCACAAGTGTTTATTGCATGAAATCTTGTAGAATAAGGCAGCATTGAAGTCTGATATTTGGACAGTGGTTGTAGCAACCACGAGTGGTAACAAGAATTTATTTGCCTCCATAGACAACAACATTAAGTCTGAAATCAAAATGGGCAACAATGAGAAGGTTTCAATCATGGGCAAAGGCATAATGTGCCTACAAACCAAGCATGGTGAATAAATACAAATCCATGATGTCTTCTATGCCCCAAGCATGAAACACAACCTCTTGAGCATTGGACAAATGATCCAAAATGGTTATAGAGTGCTAATGGAGAAAGGGGAATGCGTCATCTATGACAAAGATAGAAGCAAGAAAGTTATGGCAGCAGTTCAAATGACAAAGAACTGAATGTTTCCCCTCAAAATGCAAATCTCAGCACAATCAACAGGTTTGCAGTAGTCATCCTTCAAAATAGTCATCCAAGACCCATCCAAGCTTTGGCATTTGAGGTATGGGCATCTAAGTTATTCTAGTTCAAATCTTTTAGCTAAAAAATATATGATTAGGGGTCTACCAGCAATTGTAGAGCCCAATGGAAAGTGTGAAGCATGCATCCTAGGTAAACAACATAGACAACCCTTTCAATCAGGGCATTCTAGGAGAGCTAGAGCACCATTAGAACTAGTGCATTCAAATTTGTGTGGTCCCATGAAGACCCCAACCATAGGTGGAAATGTTTATTTCATGACACTCATAGATAACTATAGTAGAAAAATTTGGGTGTACTTTTTGAAAAACAAATCAGATGCATTTGAGAAGTTCAAAGAGTTTAAAGCCTTGGCTAAAAAGCAAAGCGGCCACTATATCAAAGTCCTTAGAATTGACAAACAGGGAGAGTATATCTCTCAAGAATTTATGAATTTTTGTAAGTCTCATGGTATTCAGAGACAACTCATAGCTTGGTATACTCCACAACAAAATGGAGTGGCCAAAAGAAAAAATAGAACCATCATGGAGATGGCAACAAGCATGCTGAAGGAAAAAGGTTTGTCTAATCAATATTGGGGTGATGTTGTAGCAACAATAGTCTACATTTTAAATAGGTGCCCCACAAAATCCATTCATGATAGGATCCCACAAGAAGCGTGGACAAAATGCAAATGGAGTGTTAAGCATTTGAGAATATTTGGATGTATGGCATATGCACCCGTGCCAAAAGAGAAAAGGCAGAAATTTGATGACAAAGGTGAAAAATGCATTTTCATAGGCTATAGTGAAGAATCCAAAGCCTACAGATTGTAAAATCCCATCACCAAGAAAGTGGTGATCAGTAGGGACATTGAATTCATTGAAAATGAGTCATGGGATGGAACGGTGGATAGTAATACGGGTATTTCAGTCTCAATACCCTTTGAGGATGAAGAAGCTACATAAGGCAGATGCGTTGGAAATCTACAGCAAGCTAACAATTCAGAAAATAGCAGTAGCAGCTTCGAAAATTCTCAGCAAAGAAGATGCTCTAGAAATCCCCAGCAAGGAAGATGCTCTGGAAACTTTCAGCAAGGAAGTTGCTCCAGAAACCTACAGCAGCAGTCTTCTTCATCAGTCCAGTAGTCAAATAGCTCTAGAAATTCTAACCCTACGCTTGCATCATTGATGCCATGGAAGACTAGAAGCATGAGGGAAATTTATGACAACACAAGGTATGATGATTTTGATGAGAATTCAGATTTTGCTATTTTTTTTATAGTGATCCAATGTATTTTGAAGAAGTTGTGAAAGAAGAAAAATGGTGTAAGGCCATGGATGAAGAGTTGGACACGATAGTAAGAAACAAAACATGGGAGCTCATTGATTTACCCAAAGGGAAATTAGTCATTAGAGTTAAGTGGGTCTATAAGACCAAATGCACTATTGATGGTAAGGTTGAAAGGCATAAAGCAAGGCTGGTTGTTAAGGGATACAAACAAAAGCTTGGAAGAAACTATGATGAGACATATGCACCAATTGCAAGGCTGAAAATAGTGCAGGTAGTCCTAGCAATTGCAGCCCAGCATGAATGGAAAGTATTTCAAATGGACGTGAAATCAGCCTTCTTGAATGAAGTGCTGAAAAAAGAGGTGTATGTGGAGCATCCACCTGGCTACGAAGTCTCAGGGAAAGAAGACAAAGTCTACATGCTCCAAAAAACTCTTTACAGGCTAAAACAAGCACCACGGGCATGGTACAGCATAATTGATTTGTACCTTATGAGCAATGGCTTTAGCAAAAGTGATAGTGATCCCACACTCTACATCTTATTGCTATTTTGTATGTAGATGG
This sequence comes from Sequoia sempervirens, assembly GCA_007258455.2. Taxonomy (NCBI): domain Eukaryota; kingdom Viridiplantae; phylum Streptophyta; class Pinopsida; order Cupressales; family Cupressaceae; genus Sequoia; species Sequoia sempervirens. The sequence continues at coordinate 156,183,734 of VDFB02193867.1, forward strand.
TTTGATTTTCACAGGGAATACTAATCTTTTCATTGTTGATCTCAAAGAGGCAATGAAAAATGAGTTTGAAATGACAGACCTGTTAAATTTAGGTGAACAGATTAAATGCACAGAGAAATAATTCGAAATCAGACAAAATAACACAGCATATACCCTAGGAAAACCCTCCTCTTGAGGGAGAAAAAACCAGCAACAAAGATCTCTCTTATATTTGATGCAACAGTGGCAATTTTTACAAATTACAATGAGGTCTAACACAAGACCAAAATGCAGTACCTGGCAATAATGAATAACAGATAACAATCTTTAGATCACACCTGGCAACATCAGAACACAGATCTGATAATGTTCACTTTGCAATGTTCGCCCTTGTATTCTTGTATTCACACTTGCTTGATATCACTAGACTGGTGTATTCGAACTTAACTCTCAGACAGGTTTGCACTTGATGAATATCACTAATCTGGTGTATTCGAACTTAACTCTCAGACAGGTTCGCGCTTGATGAATATCACTGATCTGGTGTATTCGAACTTAACTCTCAGGCAGGTTCGCACTTCATGGATATCACCGATCTGGTAAGTTCACTCTTAAATCTCAGACAAGTTCGCTCTTCACCGATCTGGTAAATTTTCTCTTAAGCTTGCACTTTATTATCAGATGTGTTCGCACTAGTATAGAAGCAGAGATCGCACCTTGATTGATCAGATGTATTCGCACTATGATCTCAGATAAGTTTGCATTGTAATCTTAGCTGAGTTCGCAATATGAACTCAGATAAATTCGCACTATAAAATCAAATAGGTTCGCACTATATGATGATCGCACTATATATTATGGAGAGACAGATCCTTCATGTCGTCCTTTTTGAGAAATCGTAACTCCATGATATTGATGTTGGCTTTAAAAAATCTTGACTCTTCTTTAATCACTATCGGCCTCAATCAAAAAAAATAACCTCTTCACAAGAGGTCGGCCTGAATGTATATACACGCCCCTACACAAGAGGTCGGCCCTCAAATAATAAATACACATTAAAATGACTTCTTGATAACAAATCAGAATGAATTCATATCTTCTCATGTCAGCTATGAAGATAAACAAAAATAATATAACTTGAATAGCCAACGGCTATCATTCAATTATATTTCCACAAAGGAGCTGAGCTAGAAGGAGCTACCGAAGCTGCTATATCATTAACACTCCCTCTCAGCTAGGGAGAGAACTTCCAGCTGCACAATATCAATCATCTTAACTTGAGATCCATCAGCCATCATTGCCTGCAATCAGTTATAAAGAGAGAAGTATCACCTCAATGTGATAAGGAATATCATGGCTACATCCATGTGTGAAATGGTATATCACCTCATTGTGGTATTGACCGCCATGGCTATGCCCACGTATAGAAAGGAGCTTATCACCTCACCCATGTGTGGTATGCACAAGTGTTCATCACTTGCGTGATGTTGTCACCCCATCGTGACTTTCACCGTGGCTCTCCCAGAGGGTGAAGTACAAGAAGATCATCACGGACTCTCTCACGTGATGTTGTCATGGAGTCACACACATGACATCCACCATGACTCAGCTCAGAGGGTGGAAATGAGGGCTTTCACCTCAAATTCTTTCGTCACAGAAGAAACTGCAATAGTAAGTACAAGTGTTCATCACTTGCGTGATGTTGTCACCTCAACGTGACTTTCACCATGGCTCTCCCAGAGGGTGAAACACAAGTACAGCATATGTCATGGAGTCGTACACATGACATCCACCATGACTCGACTCATAGGGTGGAAACAAGGGCTTTCACCTCAAATTCTTCCGTCACAGAAGAAAATGCATTAACAAGGGATTTCACCTCGAACTTCTCTCATAGAGAAGAACTCATTAAGCAAGGCTCACTGATATTGAGACTCATACTCAGTTAAGGCAAGAAGCTGGGTGAGAATATCTGCCATCTGCTCATCAGTGTTGATGTACCTCAACTGTACAGCCTTCCACAATGCTTGGAGTTGTTATGAAACACAGGATTGACAGAGGGCTTCACACAACTCACCATGAATAATAGTAGACTCCATTGATTGTCCAACCAATCCGACCAGGAGCTTACGAAGCCACACTGCTTCTCGAGCTGCCACACAGGCTGCAATGTACTCGGCCTTCTCTGTACTCAGTGCCACAGAAGACTGCTTCCTGCTACACCAAGAAATCATAGCGGAACTCAACTGAAGCAATCGCTAGAGGTTCCCTTCTGATCTACAGCACAATCATCTTCTATAGGTTTAGTAGGCTCCCTCTGAATCTTTATATACTTGGCCTTGCAATGCTGCAGCCTTCACTTTTTCTCATTAAGTTACAGGACTCCCTCTTGATCCCTGCTTTAGATCTTGCAAAGAAGTCTTCTGGAAGTGAACTCCCTCTAGCCACCAACTCAATCTCATGGCTGCAAATTGTGACTTTATGCTTGATCATTCCTTTGGTTGGCATGACTTCCTCGTAAGATGCCTCAATCTTTTCATTGCTTAAGCAATCTCTCATCACTTTCCAGCTTCTAGTTGTTCACAAAGCATTTAGGGAGAGATTACCAACAGTTTATGATTATCAGGACTAGAATCATACAGTTTTTTTTTTTGCTATCTCAAATTATAGTATGAACACATAAGAATTTATGCCTAATGTTAGAACATGAATAAGCAAATCATTCTGAAGGAGAAATATATCAAAAATCAAACTAAAGGGATAAAGAACTTATCTCTATAAGGTTTTTGATATAACTCTTTCGTTCATCTTTTACTCCTCTCAAGAGTGCCTAACTCTGCACAACAAAAGAATAATCTGCACAACTACAGATTTCTTGAATGCATTAAGCGGTTAGCATGTAGAACCAACTCTCTCAAGAGTTCAAGATTCTATCACAAAGCATGCATTGGAGAAGGATATCCATGTGATCAACCTATCACAACAAAAATGCAAATCTCTTCTCTTTTCTTTATTTCATCTCAAAGTCATACTTCAAGGATCTATATGATTAGTATGAATCAACTCACAATAGATAATTCCTAGAAATCACAATTCAAGAGAAATAACAATCTCCTTATACTAATCACACAAGATCCAAAATAAAAGATACAACTTAACAAACAAGGAATACTTATCTATTCTGCAAGATTCGTTGAATTTTAAGCATAGATCAACATACAACTTCTACGGTTTGAACACAGGCCCATGATTCAAAATAGAAATTCTCTAGAGTCCTTCTGAGGAGAGGACTTATCTGTATCCGCAAATGAAGCATGCTGATTAGGCCTAGTTGGGCAATCCTTGGCAAAGTGCCCAAACTCATCACATCTAAAGCATTGTATCTTGGACATATCCCTCTTCTTCTTGGATGGAGGTGCATCATTATTTCCCTTGTCCCAATTCCTTTTGAAGAAGCCTTTCTTTCCATCTTTTCCTTTCTTCTTTGAGACATGAGAGGCGAGAACATGAATGTCATCATTCTTTGAACTTTGACCAACGCCTCTTGCCACTAACCTTGATTCTTCTTGAATGCAATCAGATCTTAGGCGATCAAACTTAGGCAGTTTTGATCTTGCACTGATTCCTTGAATGAAGGATTCCCAAGACAAAGGCAACCCATTGAGGGTGAGCATGGTTAAATCCTTATCATCAACTATATTCCCAATTGTAGAGAGTTGGTCTCTCAAATTTGAAATTCTCATGAAGTATGCAATAACAGACTCTCCCTTTGACATCTTCACATGATGCAATTGATGCTTTAGTGCAAGGGCTCGGCTGGTATTGTTGACTTCGTACATCTCTTCCAAGGTCTTGAGCATATCTCTTGCTATCTTCAACTTAGAAATGATAGGTACAATATGATCCTTGACTGAGTCAACCAGAATCTTCATTGCTTTGATTTCTTTCTTCAGCCACTCCTTTTCTTCTGCCTCCTCAGGTTCAAAAATGCTAGGCTCCAAGAAGTCACCCAATTCATTTTCATGCAAGGTGAGCATGATCCTAAATCTCCATGAGGTGAAATTAGTTGCACCTTCGAGTCTGTCTTCAACCTTCAAACCATTCACCATCTTGGCTGAGTAGGATGAGTGAGTAACAAAAGGTATGTTGTTTGGCAATAATCTGATCATGATCCTTAAACCCGCTCTGATACCATGTTAAATTTAGGTGAACAGATTAAATGCACAGAGAAATAATTTGAAATCAGACAAAATAACACAGCATATACCCTAGGAAAACCCTCCTCTTGAGGGAGAAAAACCCAGCAACAAAGATCTCTCTTATATTTGATGCAACAGTGGCAATTTTTACAAATTACAATGAGGTCTAACACAAGACCGAAATGCAGTACCTAGCAATAATGAATAACAGATAACAATCTTTAGATCACACCTGGCAACATCAGAACACAAATCTGATAATGTTCACTTTGCAATGTTCGCCCTTGTATTCTTGTATTCACACTTGCTTGATATCACTGGACTGGTGTATTCGAACTTAACTCTCAGACAGGTTCGCACTTGATGAATATCACTGATCTGGTGTATTCGAACTTAACTCTTAGACAGGTTCGCACTTGATGAATATCACTGATCTGGTGTATTCGAACTTAACTCTCAGACAGGTTCGCACTTCATGGATATCACCGATCTGGTAAGTTCACTCTTAAATCTCAGACAAGTTCGCTCTTCACCGATCTGGTAAATTCGCTCTTAAGCTTGCACTTTATTATCAGATGTGTTCGCACTAGTATAGAAGCAGAGATCGCACCTTGACTGATCAGATGTATTCGCACTATGATCTCAGATAAGTTTGCATTGTAATCTTAGCTAAGTTCGCAATATGAACTCAGATAAATTCGCACTATAAAATCAGATAGGTTCGCACTATATGATGATCGAACTGATCTCCTCCATAGTTAATCACAAAGGATGAATAATCTGTATATATATATTATGGAGAGATAGATCCTTCATGTCGTCCTTTTTGAGAAATCGTAACTCCATGATATTGATGTCGGCTTTAAACAATCTCGACTCTTCTTTAATCACTGTCAGCCTCAATCAAAAAAAATAACCTCTTCACAAGAGGTCGGCCTGAATGTATATACACGCCCCTACACAAGAGGTCGGTCCTCAAATAATAAATACACATTAAAATGACTTCTTGATAACAAATCAGAATGAATTCATATCTTCTCATGTCGGCTATGAAGATAAACAAAAATAATATAACTTGAATAGCCAACGGCTATCATTCAATTATATTTCCACAAAGGAGTTGAGTTGGAAGGAGCTATCGAAGCTGCTATATCATTAACAAGACCTAGGTTTACTAAAATATTTCCTAGGCATAGAGGTCCAACAAACAAATCATGGTACCTTTATTTCACAAACAAATTATTCTAAACAAATCTTAAAGAGATTTAGACTATTGGACAACAAACTAGCCCCAACCCCAACAACTACAGGTTTGAAATTAAGCAAAGAGGACAACAGTAGTGATATTAACCCAACTCTCTATAAGAGCATGGTTGGAAACCTCATGTATTTGATAGCTACATGACCTGATTTGATGTACGCAGTTAGCCTAATTTCTAGGTTCATGGAGCAACCTAAGGACACACACTAGCAAGCAGGAAAAATAATTCTAAGGTATGTCAATGGCACAAAAGACTATGGCATTATGTATATTGCCTCTAATGATTTTAAGTTGATTGGGTACATAGACAGTGATTGGGCAGGAAATATAGATGACAGAAAAAACACATTGGGATATTTACTCCACATGGGTTCAAGAGCAATATCATGGGCATCAAAGAAGCAGCCCATAGTTTACTCTCCATAGCAGAAGCGGAGTACATAGTAGCAAATGCAGCAGCATGTCAGGGTATTTGGCTTAGAAGAATCCTTGCAGATTTGAATGAGCAGCAAGAAGATGGTACAACCATATTTTGTGACAATGTGTCTTCTATTGCATTGCTAAGAATCTCGTCTTTCATGGACGAAGCAAGCACATCGAAATCTGCTACCATTTCATAAGGGAGTTGGTGGAGCATGGAGAGATTCAACTTCAGTATTGCAGATCTGAGCAGCAACTCACTGATATTTTCACAAAGGCATTGCTAAAAGAATCCTTTGAACACCTAAGAGATAGACTTGGTATGCAGGAATGCGCCAGAACTTTAGTTCTGGAAAACACAAAAAAGCGTTGATGCTCTGGAAATACAGTTCTGGAACTCAAAAAGGTGCCAAAAATCAGAATAGGTGCAAACAGGTATGCTCCAGAAACTTTGTGCGGATGCTCTAGAATCTTTGCTCCAATGCTCCGTAAATTTCACAAAGTAATGAAAAACAGGGACTGATGCTCTGGAATCCTTGCTCCGAAAACTTTGCTCCAGAAATATTAAATGATGATGAAAAGCAGGAAGGCTCGGGATTAAGGGGGGGTGTTGGATTATTTAATCCTGAGCAGCTATGGGCAAATGTATTTAATTCCCAGTCAGAGGAGATCCACTTTGGATCGTTCCACCCTATTGCAATGTCTGACATATGCTGGCTAGTAAATGCTTCTCTGGCAACAAATTAATTCTGATAGGTGAATTTGAAATTGAGTGCCAATTTTTGGAAAGGGAAAGTAAGAAAAAAGAATAGAATAGAATGTTTTATTCAGTAGGAGACATAAAGGTTCTTGCAACAGCAGACAAGAAGGAATGTTCAGCAAAACACAAAACTATAGAAAGGGAATGTTCAGGAGAACCTACAGCAGCAGAAGACATTGACAGAGGGCAGTGCTCCAGTGCTCTGAAATATCACCAGCACACAATAGCACACAGAAAGCTCCAGTGCACTGGAATATGCGTAGTATTTTGTATGAAGAATATACAGAGCTTTAGCTCTGACTTTTGTGTAATCATTTTTGGAATGTAATCTCTTAGTGAATGAATGAAATAAATAATATTATTTTGCCTCCTTGACTTGTATTTGTCTCCTTTGGTCTGTGTTGTGTGTGTTTTCATCTTTGCCCGCTGTAGTTGGGTTCATTTTCCCAACAAATGCTTTCTTTTTGAATTGGTGTCTCCTCAGTTACAATGTTGTCATTGCCATCTTTTATTTGGTTAATTATGTTCTAGCTTCTTCTTACCTTGGTAGAATTGTGAAAAAATCTTGTGTTTAGATCACCCTCCTCTCCAATAGCTTTCCTCCCTTACCAAAATTTTATTGTATTTAGCCATCAGATCCCTTTCCTTCACAAATTCTACTTCAGTAATGTCATTCTTTATTATTAACTCACTTAATGCAAATATTTTTGCTTCCAAACTTTCGTTCTCTGCAAAAATGTTCTTGAAGGTTGTCTGATTCCATATTTTTAATTTCTCTTTCGTACGAAGTAGCTTCTTATGAAAGAAAAAAAATTCTTCCTATGATGTTGATAGGTTTCTCCCACCACTCTTTTATTAAATTTGGTATATCTGCACTTCTTAACCACATCTTCTTGAATCTAAACTGCCCTTTTGCTAATGTTGAATCCATGTTGACCGTGAGTTCCACTAGGAAATGATCCAATATTGGAATTGCCCATATTGATGCCTTTGGTAGGATATCCTCCTGCAACCAATTCTTAGAGATAATAAATTTGTCTAGCCTTCCCATTATATTAGTAAATCATTTCCTTCTATTATTCCAAGTATATGTATCGTTGATTGTCTTTATATCTAACAAATTATTTTTCTCAACAAAACTTGTGAAACATTTTTGAGATTGTGTGATCCTCCTCAACCCCCCAAATTTTTCACTCAAATACAAAATTGCATTGAAATCCCCCCTCCCCAATTATTGTTTTACCGTTGCTTAAGACATTACTCATCGAGTCCCAAACCGCCTTTTTGTCCTCATTTTTTGCTGGCCTATATACATTGATTAATTCAAAACTAGCATTAGAAGAGAAAGTTTGTACCTTGATTTTCATCCAATTTACATTTGATGCCATGATTTTCACATTGAGATGCTCTAACTTCCATAGGACACCCAACCCACCTGATGCCCTAATTGCATCCACAAAGGAGCCTTGCCAGCCTTTACAGTACCTGACAAAGGATTCTATTTAGTACCTTTGATTTTTGTTTCCTACATAAGGATGAGATCTATGTTTTGACATTTCAACTGTAATTTCACCAGTCACCTCTTGTTAGGGGTGTTAAGGCCCCTAACATTCCATGTTATGATCCTCATCTCCCTCCAAGGGAGGAGTTACCTCCCTTGGATCTTAGCATATGATTTAATTGATTTTTGGTTGCCTTTATGTGCCTTCTCTTCTCTTTTCTGTTTATTTATTTTTTTGCCAAATTTTGACATTGAGCAAACCTTTGTAGTTTGAGTAATGCTCCTTGTTTCAATGATATCTATAACATCTTCAGCCCCTTGATCTGATTCAATTTCCAATTCGCTCTTACCATCATTTACCTCCTACCCAAAATTGATCTATGATAGGAGCATTTCCTCTAAAGGCCCCATATTTTGACAATCCATTTCTCTATCTTCTAACTATACGTCGTCTTCTAGATTGATTGTTTCTATAGGATCTGCAACGATAATCGCCCAATTTTTCGAGTTAAAAGTTCCAATATCCTCTTCATCTTGCCCATCACCATATTTTGTAGCATTTTGAGGCTTCTCCCTCCAAACATCTTTGAAAGTAGGCAGAAATATCTTACATTTTTCAGTATTGTGATTTCTCTTGCATTTCAAACAGAAGAATTTTAGTTTCTCAATTTTATTGTTTGCATCCATTCCCTTTCGCCTGATACCAACCGAATAACTTTTCGAATATCTTTTATAGCAATGATTAAAATTTTCGCATAGATTTTTGTCTCCTTGTTTCTAAGATCAACTTCCAATGTATGGCCTAATATGTCACCATTTCTTGTCAAGCAGCATCCCAACCAATATTTGTATGGTAGGTTGTAAAGCCTTAACCATGTTGGGCCATCCCTTGGGTTGTAATTTAAAGGATTAAAATTTCTTACCCATTTTTGCAGGAATAGATATGATCCACCATTCTTCCATCTGGTAACTTTCAAGATACTATCCCTGACATTCTCATTTTCTAGTACTACAACAAAGAATCCCCTCAGCATAAAATTTATGATCAAATCAATTTTCCATCTTCTTACCACCCAGTCTCCAATTTCTTTTCTTATAAATATCTTGCCTAAAAATCGTCTAATAACTGTTGTCTTTTTTAATTCTATTGCATCCCTTTCCACTATTTATGTGACATCAATCTTCACGCGCTCAATTTCATTTGATTCCTGCCTATTAGTCACACCATCCTTTGATTTATTTGGCACTAAATCCACTTTCTCCAATTAATTTTGTGTAGTATCTCAGTCTGCAACATCCCTTCCCCACTCCATTGATAAGACATCTCATTATTATTGTTTTAAACATTTTATCTTAAGGATTTTATGTACAAGATGTTGTATGTTACCTTTAATTAATAAACAATCGACTCCCTCAAAAGAGTTTGAAGTCAAATAGTGTTATGTCCTTAATATTAGAGTATACACAGGGTTATGAGTAGTTAGCTTGTCGCTACCTTAACTAAATTATTATCATTATTATATTGTTATTTAGTTATTTAGGTCAACCTAAGGCTTTTATAGGGTTATCTAGGTTGGCTTGGGTGATATCCTAGGCATAAGTAGGTTAAATATAAGAGGTAGTGAGTCTTGTGTAATCATCAAATTGTGAATTGTGTTTTCATTAGAGATATTTGTAAGTTTTCCCCCTCAAAGTGGCTAGTTATTCTCAACTATTATCAAGTATTTTCAGCATATTTCATATTATATCTTCTATTATGCAAGTTATTTCATTATAAGAGGTATCAGAGCATGATCTTGGCATCGTGAAAGCGGAGCATTTTTTAATTTTGGAGGTTATTTTGTGAATCACATCTCATATTTTAGCGATTTTTTTCGTAATTTTTAAAGGGTTTTGAAAGAACATACTAAAACATCTACATTCTATATTTCAAAGGAATTAAAGCATAATTAAGAAACTTATTGCAAGATTAGGGTTTCCAACAAATTCACTCTCAAGGATGCGAATTTGCTAATTTATTGGATATTTTTCTAAGTAAATGTTATCTTGGCCCAAGTAAGTTACAATAAAAAAATTCATATCATTTATATTTCATTTGTTTGATTTGTTCCAAAATTATTGGTTTCCATCATGACGAGGCCTCAAACAAGAGGCAAAAAGAATGTTCACACCGAGAAAATCTCCTAATAAGAATGAGGAAATAACTGAGGATAATACTTCCAACTCAAAAATCAGCAAGGTTAATGAAGACATTTAATCGATGAAGATGGGGATGAAGGGGGATATGGGTCAAATACAAAGAGATATACTTTGCCTAAGAGGAGATATATTGGACATACAAAGCATGTTAAATGCTTACATAAATGGACCAAGAAGGGATGTCTCGAGTAATCAAGGTGAATCATCTAGGTCAACTCATACTATTCAAATTTTCAACTCTTATAGGATCTAGGAACTTGATACTAAAGGTGGATATGTGCAATTTTGATGACAAGGACCCACTAACATGGTTAAACCAAATGGAGAGTTTTTTTTATGTACATCAAGACCCAAGTGGATAAAAGGTCACAATGGCTTCCCTATATCTACCAGATCAATTCATTTGGTATCAATGGCTTTGTACTCATCGACAAACAAAGGTTCTCACTGTCTCATGGTCAATATTTATAGAGGAGCTACAAGCACAGTATAACAATAGTGTGACAAATAACTTCTTCAACCCGTTGGCTTAACTTCAACAATTGGGACCAATCAAGGACTATATTCAACAATTTAAAAATATATCCTTAAGAGTGGATATAGTTATAGAGGCTAACTTGAATGATTTATTTTTGGGTGGTCTCAAGCATCATATTCAACATGAGGTACGCATGTTTAGTTCTAGCTCTATATTTGTCTATAATCTTAACATGTGGGGTAGAGGAGAAATATGTTATTCCTAGAAAGCAAGGGGCTAATGGGATAAGAGAAAAAGGATATTCAACATCTTCTCTTCCTCAACTTATTAGATTAACACAACAAATTGAAGAGGAGAGAAAAAGGGTTATGTTTCAATTGATATAGCAAATGTAATAAGAACATAAATGCAATGAAAAGAAATAGTTTATATTGAAAGTCTAGGTGAAGAAAAAAAGGAAACAATATTAGAGGGTGTTTGGAATTCAAATTAGATGAATTGAATGGAGATATGTATTTTACAAAGTTATATCTTAAATCAAGTTATCACCAAATTCAAATTAAGGAAGAAGATACTTCTAAGACAACATTTAGGACTCATGAGGGTCATTATGAGTTTTTGGTGATGTCATTTGGTCTTACCAATGCACCATCTACATTTCAAAGTTTGATGAACTCCATCTTTAAGAAATTCTTGAGAAAGTTTGTATTAGTGTTCTTTCATGATATATTGTTCTATAGCAAGACATGGGAAGAACACTTGTAGCATGTAGGTCAATTCTCAAAGATCATCAACTCTATGCTCAACCATCCAAGTGTGTTTTTGGTCTCAACGAGGTAGAATACTTGAGACACAATTTTGGATGGAGTAGAAGTGGATCATAGCAAAATGAAGACTATCGTGGAATGGCTTATTCCCAAAAACCATTAAGAAATTGAGGGGTTTTTTAAGATTGAATGGATACTATAAAAGATTTGTGAAGAATTATGGTTGTATAGCAACACCCCTCATACTTTATTGAAAATGGATTATTTTCATTGAAACGAGTTTGCTAATGCAGCATTTGAGAGATTGAAGGAGGTTATGTGTACAACTCTAGGGTTTGCTACTCCAAACTTCACTAAAGATTTTATTATGGAATGTGATGCTTCAGGAAATGTACAAAAGCAATTCTCATGCGGGAGGGTTGGTCCATTGCTTTTGAGAGTCATCAATTAAAATATAAAAATCAACTCAAACCTATTTATGAGAAGAAAAAAAATGCTAACTATTCTTCATACAGTAAAACAATGAAGACCTTATCTAATGGGTAGACACTTCAAGAATAATACAAAACATGATAGCCTAAAATATTTTTTGGATCAAAGATTATCTTCTAAAGAGCAACAAAAATAAGTTACTAAGATATTGGTATATGACACTGAGATTGTATATAAGAAAGGGAAAGAAAATGTTGTGGCAGATGCACTATCTATGAAGGGTGAGAAAGATGAAGTTTTATTGTGTCATTTCAATACTACAAACAGATTGGGTAGCAAAAACGAGAGCAAAGTGGTTGAATAATGTTTTTGATATTTGGGGAAAAGCGGATTTTGAAGGGATCCAAAACCCTTTACAACAAGAAAGGCCAGACTGCAAAAAAGACAGCCTGCAGCCAACAAAAAGCCAGCACCCAAACAAAACTCATCAAGATTTACAATTAGCACTTTTCTTGTGGGAGCGAAGAGTCATGTCGAAAGAAGGCCGTGAAGATTTATCTTTTTTACCCTTGATTGTAATCCATCCTTCTTCCACCTGCGCAGCCAAACTATGCCAGACCTTCTTAATATTTTCATGGCGATCAAAGCCATCAACCATACGCTTGGGATTGTCCTCATGACTGCATTGAAAAGAAAGCGACTTCCCAAGAAAACTGCCGGGAAGAACAGCCAAAGCTCTTTCATCCGGAGAGGCAGCCAAAGGCTCAATAGGGGTTGCCTTAACAACCTCACCAAGAGGGACGACCGGAGGGGGGGTTCCAAGGTCCAGCGGTTCCGAAGCAGCCACCTCAGAAAAACTCTTATTGAGATCAGCAATCTTCTCAACCGTATAATGACATTGAGAAGCGCCATTCCACCAGGTTGCCTTATGTAATTTTTTCTCAAATCCGCATTGAGCAGCAGCATGTCCAGTTTTAAAGCATCTTCTACAACGGAAAGGTAATCCTTCATAATCCAGTGATTGGACCCAAGTCCCCTTGGAGAAGTGGTTGAATAATGTTGTTACAAGTAATTTCATTCATTAGTTATGGAGTGCTCCTAGCAGTTCAAATAAGTTTTGTTGGAAGGGAGATGTTTGTGGTATAAAGAGTGATTATATCTTTGAAAGAATTCCACTCTCAAACAAAAGATTACCAAGAAGCTTCATGAGTCTCAAGTGGGCCATCATTCATGATTTTTGAAGACTTGTCATCAAGTCAAGCAAAACTTCTTTTGGGAAGGATTAAAAGGTGATGTTCAAAAAATTGTGGTTGAATGTTTGATTTGTCAAATAAATAAAGGTGAGACAATTAAGACACCTAGTTTCTTGCAACCCTTTAAAATTCCTAGCCAACATTGAGAAGAGGTCTTCGTGAACTTCATCACAAGACTTTCAAGATCTAACGGTAAGAATGTCATCATGGCAGTAGAGGATCACCTCACTAAATATGCACATTTCATTGCATTATCAAATCCTTTTACAACAAGTATAGTGACAATCTTTCTTGGAGACTATACAAAACCTACATAGTACACCTAAAGTTATGGTCAATTATCATAATCCCATCTTTACTAGTCACTTTTGGATAAATTTATTCTCATGTTTGGGTACTCAATTGACTCAATTCTTCATACCATCATCATTTGATGGGCAAACTAAGGTTGATAATACGTGTTTGAAAGGATATCTACATTGTTTCACTTCAGATAAACAATCTCAACAGGTAGATTGGCTACCACTAACAAAATGGTGATATAACACTTCTTTCATAGTTCATCAAAAATGTCTCCATTTGTGACACTATATGGATATCAATCTCCTTCCATCACATCATTATTGAAAGTATCACCAAGAGTTCAGACTGTAGAGGACCACATGCTCTATTAGCAACAAGTACTTTCAAGACTCAAAGAGAATCTAGCCATGGCACAAAATCAAATAAAGTAGCAATTAGACCAATACCATAGTGAAAAGAGTTTTTAAGTTGGGGATTTGAGTTTTTTGAGATTGCAACCTTACAAGCAAATTTCATTAAAGCTACAAACAAAGAACAAGTTATTCCCAAAATATTATGGCCCATACCAAATCATGCAAAAGATAGGTAGTGTTGCCTATAAACTTGAATTGTCGCCAACTACAAAAATACATTCAATTTTTCATGTCTTTTGTTTGAAAAAGATAATTGAACATAATATTACGAGAGCTCGATGAAAAAAAAAACATATTGAATCCAAATTTATTTGTCACACGCACAAAGAAGCTAGAGACAAACAATTATTCATTATCTAATCTAATGAAAATTTACCAATTGAAGATGCCACATGGGAGGATGAAGGGTTTCATTCAAAAACATCCAGTTGATTATCTTGAAGACAATGTTTCTCTAAAGGAGGGCTGTTACGCCCTAAATATTAGAGTATACATAAGATTATAAGTAGTTGGTTTATTGCTATCTAAACTCTTTAATTAAATCACACATACCATTATTATATTGTTATTTAGTTATTTAAGTCGACCTAAACCTTCTATAAGCTTATCTAAATCAACTTGAATGATATCCTAAACATAAGTGATGTATATATAAGTAGTGAGAGTTGTGTGATCATCAAAATTGTGTTTTCATTGGAGATATTTGAAAAATTGCCCCCTCAAAGTGACTTGTTATTCTCAACTATCAAGTATTTTCAGCATTTTTCATATTGTATCTTCTATTGTACAAATTATTTCATTGTTCACAAAGTCTCGACACTACTGTGCGGTAACCCACAACTTTCCAAACATGACGCTAATCATTTATATTTGCAATTTCAAACGGTTGCCATTCCTCTCCAACGAAACAACAAACCATCAAGAGTCTCATCAGGTTTGATTATTCCACGAGATATCTATGAACAAATACATGGAACACCCTCAACAAGGTGATATCATTCCATCAAATATCTCTGAATAATATATGGAATACCCTGACGAGGTCTGTTGGAAATTTAAGTGGGGCACTAAAACTTACACTCAAGAAGAAGGACGCTTGTTCTGTCAGCATATCTCCTATTTACAATCAAATCCTTGATTCGCCTAACAATTTCACCAAATTTGCTTGTTCCCTAATAGCATGGCCCCATGCTAGGGGTGGCTACTTCTATTTTGAAGCTAAAAGTGTTCGCATGCATGTTTCATTTAACCCTCGAGGAATATTTGGATTCTTCTTCTAGAAAGTAGGAGCTGCATCTGTTTGGCAATGTCTATGCAGCCCTCAAAACGATCATTTGACTGTATATATTAATTAATTAAAAATTAAGAATGAATTGTATCTTTATTTCTAATTAATTAATAAGTACAGTCAAATGGCTGTTTTGAGAGCTGCAGAGACAATTCCTGACTGTTTAGGATGAAACAAGTTTAATCGTTGACAAAAAATAAAGGCTGAAATCATGCAGTCACTGCTGAATTTTGCAACTTTGCTCCATACTTTTCCTCACTTATTTTAATTTAATTTTCATCTCCAGGTTTTCCTTCCAAATTATATGTTGATTTTGAAAAATAAATGGCAATAAAATTCATGAGACCACCTGAGTAAAAATTGTTTTTCTATTTTTTAATAATGGAACCTTGATGTAATGCAGCAGGAACGGCAACGCCCATTGTGCTAAAAATGTGCATAGATAAAATGGTCGATAATCGGTGTTGTATAGTTCAACAATCTTGTAGTTTAAACTATTACCTTGTGTATAAATTAGTAACGTGCCATAATTTTTTCAAGGTGAACTGACACAAAGTAGGTACCATGCAGCCATCATATTCGCTGTCCAACTTCTGCTACCCTTCCCCTATCAAGCCCTTGTAAGTTTTCCAAAAAAAAAAAAAAAAATCTTTCTCAAAAAGGGCTTCAGCAGCTGGCATGACTAATATTTGCAAGATAACAACAATGACAATTGATCACATTTTACCTCTGTTATTAGGTTTTGCAAGAACCCTGTCTGGACCTGAACCACATACCAATCATCTAATCCTGGTCCAGGTGGACTCAGCCTCGGTATGTCCAGGCTCTGAAAGAACCCTGGCTGGACCCAGCCTGAATTCTGCCAGGGTCCTGCCCGAGAGTATAGATTTAGCCCAAACATGTGTGGGTTCTGCAAGAACACCGGCTGGACTTTCGCCTACGTTATGCCCAGCTCCAGCTCAGCTTCTGGAGCGGTTCTGTCTGACTCAGACTCACTTAGCACAAAAACTCAATATCAGACCAGCACTTTGTGAAATTAGACCTAGGCTCAGCCAAACTCAGCCAAATAGTACTCTGTGCAATAAGTAAACTTGACAATAGTAATCCTACTATGCCTAACACACATAAACCTGTTTTGCCAGAATATGCACGAATTACACAATTACCAAGTGACCAAATCACCATAACAGAATTAATTGTTTAACACTAAGTTACCAAATCAGGATCAGGTACAGGTACAGATCCATAGATACAGTATACAAGTACAGTAATTTGTTTTGCAGTGATTTTGTATGTTTTGGGTGCATTTGATGAGAAATATTGCTGATTAATAGATGCAATGCCAGTATCAAGTGTAGCTTGTTTCCTTCCTTTCAGATATGCTATTAAGAGAACAGTGTGAATGGTGTCATTCTCAGAAAAACAGAAACATTATGAAATATAACTGCCATTTTTCTGCTGTTTGTCAATATTCCTTGTTCCTTCGACTAATAAAAATATAAATATATACATAATTACAACCTAAAAATTATATTATATATTAATACCATATTAATATCAACTTTAAGCTATATTATATTAAAAAAAGAAATTAACAATATTCAAAAAACTATTTTTTATAGAAAGCTACTTTTTTTTTACCAATACAGTAATGAAACATAGATGAGAAATATCGGTGATTAATAGATGCAATGCTAA
This sequence comes from Sequoia sempervirens, assembly GCA_007258455.2. NCBI lineage: Eukaryota > Viridiplantae > Streptophyta > Pinopsida > Cupressales > Cupressaceae > Sequoia > Sequoia sempervirens. Next base: position 156,200,685 of record VDFB02193867.1, read on the forward strand.
CATAGAGTGTAACTTGTTTCCTTCCTTTCAGATATGCTATTAAGAGAGGGGTGGGAGTGGTTTCATTCAATTGAATATTAAGGTCATTACGAGAAAAACAGAAAAACGTTTTTATCAAATATGGGAGGCATTCTTCTGTTGTTTGTCATTATTTCTTGTTCCTGCAACTCGTTAAAGTGGCATTTGCACAAGACTGTTTTCTCCTTCATGTTCGCATTCAAGTAGCAGAGGATTTCCTTGTCCCTATAGTTCATTAAACTCACGAAATGAATGAAACACTGTTGTCTAGGGTTTTTAAGAGATCAACAAGTCAAAAAAATAAAAAAACCCATCAAAATCCACTTCTGCCTCTAGAATCATGACAGAAATGCACAGTAATCACCATATCATCGATGAAATCCCCTAGGTTTGTTAACTGCTGATTCCAGATGATCCCAACAGATTAAAATGTAAGCCCTGTCCAAACACACAGGCACATCCTTCCAGATTTTGATTCCGACACATTTTCTACCCGGAATCAGCCTAGTTTTCTGCCAATTTGGTAACCTAGGTTTAATGATCAAACTCATCAACAAGGCCAGGGAATGGTATCGTCATCACCAATATCTGATGGATTACTCTCGAACTCACATCTAGAAATCTATCAATTACAATTGTTTCAGCATCAGAACCACAAATGTAGGCCACTTGAGGAGAAGATGAAGGACTGTGAACAGCTGAAGACACTCCACACTGCAAGCCCTCACTAAAACCAACCTGATCATGGATGCATTCCTTCTTTTCCTCCAGTAACGAAAGGGCAAGGAGTTCTAAATATTATTTGAAATGTCTAATTTTTTGTCTTCTTACAATGAAAGAATTCTATTTGCTAGAAACTGGAACATGATTTTTTTGCTAGTTTTGTATTTGAAACCCCAGTGAACTGGCTTATAGGTGGCACTGAACTTTAAACCTACACGAGTAACTGAATTAGGAAGTCACATATCAACGTACCAGAATAAAACAAACATGACCATTGTGACACCAAACTATGTAAAATGGTCCATCGCATAGCAGCAAAAATTGTTCGAGGAAAAAATCGGCAGACCATAAGATTTTTTGAAAAATCGGGAAAAAAACAGATTTAAGAAAAAAATAAAAAACTGTAAAAAAAATAAACAAACTACTTTTTGAAATTTAAGGGCCATCTCCATAGCATAGAGATATAGAGAGCAAATAAAACAGAGAGTTTAAGACATCAATTGTAGAAAATAGGATTTTGTTGTTTATATTCATATCACTAATTACGTTGCATTGCACAAAGCATACTTCATAGTGCATACATAATAACTAGATGGTTAGAGTTGACAAAATTTCAATTACAATATAATTTGTACAAAATCAACCTGTATATTAAGTACAAAGTTCCAAAAAATTCAAACATAGCCAATTATTCTTGCTACTACAAATAGAGCTATACTAAAGGGCTACAGGTCTGATGATGAAGCTCCCGGTTTAGAGCTTCTCCTAAGTCATTCAACCTCATGATATCCAACTTGGCCTCTAGGATCTCAAAATCCTCAAGCTCAAGAAAGTAGTTAAAAATAACAGTTTTCCTTTTCTGAGTAGACATATTAAATTACAAAATGTGAATCAACTAGTTCATACTTTTGATTTAACAGTACTTGCAATTTCTAGAAGACAAACAATGTCAAAAAGAACTATACAAAGAGTGTGAAAGGGAAATTATATGACAAATGAAGCAATTGCAAAGTTCAACTTCATAGGTTTTGAATCAAAGGGCTCAAAATAGAGTAATAGAAAATGCTTTTGAAACAAAACCTTAAATCTCAAAAGACCATACCATATATGATATTGAAATGTTTTCATTGATGACTATTTTAGCAATTTGTAAAAGAGTAAAGGGAGTGTTAAACATTTTTCCATTAGATAATGAAGACTTGCTAGTACAAAAGAAGAGAGCAACTTAGTTGAGTCACAATTTTAACTATTATTATTCAATTAAATTTTCCTTGATTTTGTATATAAGTGGATGATGGAGTTAAAATCATTGATGGGCTTTGAGTTGAGAATTTGAGAGATTAAAGATACAAGTTTCAATGGAAAATCAAAGCACAAGGAACATTCCCTTCCAATGGGACAGTTGTTGAAATCTATCTAGATCATTAGAGAGAAAACATATGAGGCTTGCTTCAAGAGGGATTAAGATAAGCCCACAAGACTAGGGCATGACTTCTCTCAAGGCACGTATTAGAGAATTTGAGAAATTATAGGTATAAGTATGAATGGAAAATCAAAACACAAGGAAAATGGGGTAATAGTTGTTGAAATCTATTTGGATCATTACAAAGAAAATATATGAAGCTTACTTCAGGAGGGATTAAGATAAGCCCACAAGACTAGGGCACGACTTCTCTCAAGGCATGCATTAGTTTGCCTAATACCTATTTAACATGCACGGAATGCTACACTATATATGTCTAAAGCTTACTTCAGGAGGGATTAAGATAAGCCCACAAGACTCGGGCATGGCTTCTCTCAAGGCATGCATTAGTTTGCCTAATACCTATTTAACATGCAAAGAATGCTACACTATATATGTCTAAAGCATTTGTGCATTGCTATTGGACTCCCTGCAAGTTATGCTCCACAGGGTTTCGGGGACAGGGAGTACCCAGTACAGCAAGACGAGTTCTCGGTACAAGGGTTACTTTTGGGTCATTTTTTAGGGGACGGCAGGGAGCGACTGATAAAAAAAATAGGGAATTTTTAAAAAATATAGAGAAATTTCAAATGTTCATAGCATAACATTGATAAAGCATTCATTCTAGACATTGTATAAGCTTAATACATATCATTAGACTTGAATTGAGATTTCACATGAGAATCGACAAACAAATTAACAAAATTCAAATGCTTTTCATTATCAATGTGCACACATATCATATAAAAGTCTGATAATTATAACCAAAGTGCCCAAAGGCTCCAAGTCTCAACTATGAAATGACATGATAAACATAAAACTAAGAAAATATATCGCTGTCCAAGGTCCCTAATTAGTAGAAGGTAGGTCTAAATCAGCATTGCCCTCGCCATCGAAGCTCAAGTCTAAATCAATGTCAGTGTCCAATAGAAGGATCTGCCTCAACCAATGGAACCCCAACCAATCCCTCATGTGCATCCTTCTTAATTTGCATAGCATCTTCGGTATTAACATCCCAATGTAAGGCTGGCCTCTGACGATATTGACTAGTCTGGGGATCCTGTAGCCACAAAGCACCGTGTACTACCACCAACTTCTTCGATCATCTAGAGGTAATGCAATTCCTCTTGATTGATTGGATGAAGCTATATGTGGACCAATTCCTCTCTGCAGCAGAGAAACTGGCAACCTGTGAAAGAAGGCGAATGGCAAGTAATCTCAACTCAAGTGCATCCTTCCCATGCCACGTCCACCATCCAATAGGGTCAATTTGAGCCAATGTATAAGACATAAATTAGGTTAAGTTGCTTTTTCTCATTTTAGGGCATATATAAGACATAAATTAGGCTAAGTGGCATGGGGCATCCCTTGTGACCCACTCATGCCTTTTTTTCATTTTAAAAAACTTTAATTTTTTATAAAAATGTGTCTTTTTTGCTGTTGGGTCATAAGGTACTTCCAGCCGTACCCAATACGGACGAGGGACGGCTGGGAAGTTTAGAGTACTTCTAGAAGTACCCCTATGCCCCTTGCCTTTTGTCAAAAGTCCCCTGGAAGTGCTGAGACTTGGAGGGCAAAAAGGGACAGCTAGGGGACATTTCCTGGCCATCCCCACATCCCCGTTTCGTACCCAGTACAGGAAACGGCATAAAAACACAGGGGACACGTCCTTGTGGAGCACAGCTTGCAGGCCTTTTAAACCTCCATGTATATGATAATGGAATGGAGTTCCCAAACAAGTGCAAGGCATGATTTAAGCAATGAGTTTCACCAACTAACAAAGCATTAAGCCTACAAAATATATAGAAAATTTAAATATAACCACAACAATCCTTCGTTTGATAAAAAAATACTACTACAATTTATTTTTTTCAACGCTACAAACTGATTTTTATCTTTTTATAGGAACCATTCTACATTTGGTTCCAAAATGTCTATATACTATCATGTATATTATTATGCTTCCCACCTGATCATACAATTGATACTACCGTACCCACTTATCATTAAATCTCGATGGCCAATGTCAAGTTGAAGCTCCAAATTATCACTTTATTAGTCCCAACCTATCCTTGATAATCTAAACAATCCACCTTGGTATTATAATATTATTGTTGACAATTGAAATGTCAAAATTCCTTGAATATCAAGATCAAAAGAATTCAAAAAAAAAAACCTTTTTAGGTTGATATCAACCCAATAGAGTTTCATTTCAATTTAATTTGGCTTTCTATATTTACTTTAAGCAAGTACTTTTAAAAGGTTCAAATACGTTAAAAAAATAAAATAGAATCCTTACTTAGTATTTCTAACATTGTCTACTATTTCGCACTAAATTGTGTCTTTGGATTTATATATATAGAAAACATTAGCCCGAGCCTAAGGCAAATGACAATAGTGTGGAACATAGAGAAAAAAATAACACATCTCTAAACCTTCCATGTTAATGTCCTTAACATCAAAATATAGAAGTATACCAAAGAACATGTATCTATTTTAATGTCCTTAACATCTATTAGAAATATACGTCCCCAAGGTTGCCTACCTTTGATTTGACCTGGCAAACCTAATGAAATCTTTGATGGTGAACCACATCCCAATGGCCAACGTTCAATTATGTGTTCAAAATCAACAAAAAAACCCAATTAAATAGCAATTTCAGAAGATTATGGTTTCGCAACGTTGGTTGAGCAATTTTTACATGATTTTTTGACAATTTAAATCCTTAAAAATCGTTGAATATCATTGAAATCGTTGAAAATCCCAACTGACTAAATCAGGATTTTATGAGGAAAAAAAGGTTTCGACCTAAGATTTTTTTAAAATCAGGATTTTTGTGATTTTTGAGGATTTATGCTTCTATGTGTCTCTATCTTTGGGTCACAGCAGTGGCAGCCTACATCCTAAGGATAGTGTTTCAACATCACCTGTGCTATTATCTAGGCTGAAACATTAGTTGCATTGAGTTAATATCCTACAACTCCTCAATGAAAGATAAACACCGTTTCAGCAAAGTGAAGTGCTAATTGAAATCATTAGTTACTTTAAGTAAAAAGTACTTTGATCTGCATAATTTTTTGGACTACAGATGAAAAGGTGAAAGATCTGATAGGCAGGGGAGGAAACAATACCAAACTAAAACAGGCATCCATGGGAAATGCAACAGTTTTGGCCAGAACTGTCAAAAGCTATTCAAGCTGGGAAATGCAGTACAAGCTGTTAATGATATAGTAGCTTCAGTCGTTCCTTCCAGCTCAGCCCTGTTGAGGAAATATAAATTAAATGATAGCCTGTTGGCTATTTAATTTATATTTGTTATTTTTGTATTAACTTCATATGGCCGACATGAGAAGATACGAATTCATCTTTTATTAGAAGACATTTAATAATCATTTAATATTTGAGGCCGACTTCCATTTATGAAGAAATGCGATTTCTTGAAGGCCGACATGAAGGATTCGAAGAGATGTGTCTCTCCCATTCATTTGTATATATACACTTTGATTCGTCCATTGTAATTATCCAATTTCAGTTCGGTTATTCTCGCAAGTTTGATTCATTCCATTCAAGGGTGAATATTATCAAAGGCAAATTCTTTCAAGTGCGAACTCTTCAAGAGAGAAGTGCAAATTCTTCTAAGTGCAGATTGTGAAGTTAAGTGCAGATCAAAGGGAGTGCGAATTAATTCCAAGGGCGATATATCATCTCTTGCGAATGTTGTCAAGTGCAAACTCCTTCAAGTACTGAGTTTGAAGGTTATCTAATGCTTGGGTGCAAATATTCTTGAAGGTCAGAATTATACTGTCTAAAGCGAGGTCTGTTTCTGTTCTTTGTATCTGGTGAAGGTACAGATTTCAGGCCTTGTGTTCGGCCTCATTGTAAAGTGAATTGTTGCCACTTCTATATTAAATATAAGAGAGATCTTTGTTGCTGGGTTTTTCCCCCTCAAGAGGAGGGTTTTCCCAGGGTATCTGCTGTGTTATTGTTTCTGTTTTGAGTTGTTTTCTGTGCATTTAATCTGTTCACCTAAATCTAACATGGTATCAGAGCGGGTTCGGGGGGAATTGATCAGATTTATTAGACCAGTCAATCAGGGCTTGTCATTAGAAAATTCAGGGAGCCATCAAGCATAGCAAGCTGGAAGAGATCATTGCTTAAATATGTGCCCCCTGACTTGAGAAGTGATGTATGTGTGTCTAGCACAATCTGGAACAGAGTTATAAGGCATGCGATGAAGGAGGAAGTCGTCAAAAAAAAAAAAAAAAATCTTCATCCACAGGAGAAGTCGCATCCTTGAGGAAGGCCACCATCGTGGATTAAAAGTAGAAGAGCATCACCTTGTTTGACGGCGGTTTCAGATAAATTTTGGGGAGTACATTTATCATTGAATCTGACATCAAATATTTCTTGTGTTGATCGCACCTCCATGAAGGTTTCGTAATAAAATAAGAAGCCATCTGATCTTGCTAGCGCTGTGTTATATATCCTCGGAGGTCCCCTACACCGGATGTCATATCGCTATTCAGGAACAGCATATCTATGTTTTCCTGTAACATATATTATTGTCACAGTCATGCCTATGTGAGCTAGCGGTACTATATGTTTTTCTGGGCGCATATATACTGTCGGGAACTCACTCTTATTTAGATATCTGTGTATTATACTCTTCAGAAGCGAGTATCATTGAAATAGGATAGACTTTGGAGAGTCTATGTATGGGACTCAAAGGAATCAGGGATTGAGTTTTTCCAAGGCAACTGCCGATATTGGTAAAGACTCAAAACAAAGCTTGGCGTGCCATTTGCCTCTCTGACATTACTGCTGCTGTAGGAGTGCTATTTTTTCCAGATCATATGTTTGATATCAGGCTGGTGATTTGACAAGCATCATGTCAAGTTGTTTCCTGTATTCCGGTTTCAGCACCACACTCAAGGAGATTCTGATTTCAAGAGATAAGTGTTTGTTTTGTTGTTATTTATATTTTTTATGTAAAACTCAGTCTGCTAAGTTGTGCAGATCTGATAAAGTATTTCGAGTGATGATCCTATCTATCTCTAACACTTCGGGTGTTGCTAGTAAGCATGTTGCATAACCTAGTGGATTGCAGTTGGAAACGGAGTGCATTGTAAATTTGAGCAGTCATAGGCCTTGTTCACATTTAATCTTGCCAAGGGTCTGTGTTCGAGTCATGAAGGCTGTGGATTGATCTGAGTATAAGAACAGCATACTGTGTTCAATAATTGCATTCATCAGAATATTAAAGAAGATAAGTATTCTTTGTTTTGTTGAAATCACCTTTCTAGTTTGAATTTCAGTTACTTCATTTAGTTGGATCTTAGGAAAGAGAGTTAGTGATTTCTCTTGATCTCTAGCATAAAGATCCTTTGAAGATTTCAAATTATCTATTGTGAGTTGATTCATGCTAATCATGTAGATCCTTGAGTAAAGAGGAAGAGAATTGCATTTTCGTTGTGATAGGTTGATCACATCAATATCATTCTCCAATGCATGCTCTGTGATAGAACCTTGAACTCTTGGAGAGAGTTGGTTCTACATGCTAACCGCATAATGCATTCAAGAAATCTGTAGTTGTGCAGATTGTTTTTTTGTTGTGCTGAGTTTGGCACTCTCAAGAGGAGTAAAAGATGAAAGAAAGAGTTATATCAAAATTATATAAAGATAAGTTTCTTTATCCCTTTAGTTTGATCTTTTGATATATTTCTCTTTCAGGTTGATTTATTTATGTTCTAACATTGTGCATAAATTCTTATGTGTTCATGCTATAACCTGAGATAGTAAACCTTGTATGATTCTAGTCTTGATATTTCTTTGAATAGTCATAAACTGTTAGTAATCTCTCTCTAAATGCTTGTGAACAGCTAGAAGCAGGAAAGTGATGAGAGATTGCTTAGCGATGAAAAGATTGAGGCATCTTATGAGGAAGTTATGCCAACCAAAGAAATAATCAAGCACAAAGTCACAACTTGCAGCCATGGGACTGAGTTGGTGGCTAGAGGGAGTTCACTTCCAGAAGTCTTCTTTGCAAGTTCTAAAGCAGGGGTCAAGAGGGAGTTTTTGTAACTCACTGAGAAGAAGTGAAGATTACTGTATTGCAAAGCTAGGTGCTAAATCCTTAGAAGATCCCTTCAGCTGCTGAGATCATAATTGCTCGAGACTGTCATCTGGATTTGTCATTGGTAGCTCCGCAAACCTATTCAGAATAGTTAGATCTGAGATGAGGTCGAGGAGGACTATCCTGAACTCTCTTCAATACCAAAGGTGTGCGCTGGAAAACATTTATCTAAGTCAAAGTGTTGCAAGCAATCCTGGATGAAGAGGTCAGAAGGTTGATGCAAGTGCCTGAAGATTTAGAGGGAGCCTGCTGAGCCTGAAGAAGATGGTAATCTTGTTGCAGCAAAGCATATTCTGAGATACTTGCGTGGCACAGTTGGATATGGATTGAGATATTCTTCAGGTTGGGATCTGCTATGATATCCTGGTGCAGCAGGAAGCAATCATCTGTAGCATTGAGTACAGCAGAGGCCGAATACATAGCAGCTTGTATGGCAACTAGGGAAGCAGTGTGGCTTCGTAAGCTCCTTGCAGGATTGTTTAGACAATCAATGGAGTCTACTATTATTCATTGTGATAATCAGAGTTGTGTAAAGCTTTCTGTCAATCCTGTGTTTCATGACAGATCCAAGCATGTTGAGTTCAAGTACCACTATATCAGAGATATGGTACTACGGATGGCTGTACAGTTGAGGTACATCAACACTGATGAGCAGATGGCAGATATTCTCACCAAGCCTCTCGCCAGGATAAAGCTGTGTACTTTCGAGATAAGCTTCGTATGGTGGAGAATCCAGCCTTAACTGAGAAAGAGTCTCAGCATCAGTGACCCTGTTTAATGAGTTCTTCTCTGTGAGAGAAGTTCGAGGTGAAATCCCTTGTTAATGCATTTTCTTCTGAGACGGAAGAATTTGAGGTGTAAGCCCTTGTTTCCACCCTCTGAGCTGAGTCATGGTGGATGTCATGTGTGAGACTCCATGACATATGTTGTACTTGTGTTTCACCCTCTGAGAGAGTCATGGTGAAAGTCATGTTGAGGTGACAACATCACGCAAGTGATGAACACTTGTACTTATCATTTGATGGTTGATATCGAGACAATATCTAATATCACGTTGAGGTGATATCCTTCTCTTTATATCTGATTGCAGGCAATGATGGCTAATGGACCTCATATTGAGATGATTCGTATTGTGCAGCTAGAAGTTCTCTCCCTAGCTGAGAGGGAGTGTTAATGATATAGCAGCTTCAATCGTTCCTTCCAACTCAGCCCTGTTGAGGAAATATAAATTAAATGATAGCCTGTTGGCTATTTAATTTATATTCGTTATTTTTGTATTAACTTCATATGGCCGACATGAGAAGATATGAATTCATCTTTTATTAGAAGACATTTAATAATCATTTAATATTTGAGGCCGACTTCCATTTATGAAGAAACGCGATTTCTTAAAGGCCAACATGAAGGATTTGAAGAGATGTGTCTATCCCATTCATTTGTATATATACACTTTGATTCGTCCATTGTAATTATCCAATTTCAGTTCGGTTATTCTCGCAAGTTTGATTCATTCCATTCAAGGGTGAATATTATCAAAGGCAAATTCTTTCAAGTGCGAACTCTTCAAGAGAGAAGTGTGAATTCTTCTAAGTGCAGATTGTGAAGTTAAGTGCAGATCAAAGGGAGTGCGAATTACTTCCAGGGGCGATATATCATCTCTTGCGAATGTTGTCAAGTGCAAACTCCTTCAAGTACTGAGTTCGAAGGTTATCTAATGCTTGGGTGCAAATATTCTTGAATGTCAGAATTATACTGTCTAAAGCGAGGTCTGTTTCTGTTCTTTGTATCTGGTGAAGGTAAAGATTTCTGGCCTTGTGTTCGGCCTCATTGTAAAGTGAATTGTTGCCACTTCTATATTAAATATAAGAGAGATCTTTGTTGCTGGGTTTTTCTCCCTCAAGAGGAGGGTTTTCCCAGGGTATCTGCTGTGTTATTGTTTCTGTTTTGAGTTGTTTTCTGTGCATTTAATCTGTTCACCTAAATCTAACACAAGCATTTGGCGTTCTACTGTGTGAAAAGGAAATCGTTAATTGTTTAAGAGTTGGATTAAATCGAGTGGCAAAGTTAGGCCCTCCAGACAGAAAACATTATAGTTCTGAGATATTGATGGTTCTTAGATTTCCATGATGCCAGAATGGCAGAGAAGGTTCTCAGCAAGAAACTTTTTTGATAGGAAAATCTTATGTAAAGTCATTCAACGGGATATAGATGTAGACCTAAAACATGAATGTGATTCATTGGGGAAACTTCCTAACATCCCACAATAATATTGAACTTTCTATCAAACATTATGCTAAATTCTTTTGGAGATATCAAAAAAGAGCTACAAGTAAGAAATCCCTATTATTGAAGATAGAATTGTGTCCATTGTTCATTCTTTTGGGCATATGCCTATGTTTAATATTCGTGAGTATGAACTTTCTATCAAGATAGAATTGTGCCCATTGTTCATTCTTTTGGGCATATGCCTACATTTAATATTCGTGAGTACAAGGTTGGTGGAACATAGAAATATGCCCAAACAGTCGTCAAAGCCTTGGATCATAAGGCTAGTATCGAAACAATTAATAGAGTATCTACAGGAAGTGAAAATGGAAGGACGTCTATATCCTTTGCATTCTGAATCATAAGGTTCAACAATTTCAACAAAAAGTGAAACTACAGAAATATTTTTTCTTATATGTGGTTCTTTTGCATATATGAAAACAGAGATACTAGGAGGCTCTATAATGAACGGTTCAATAAGGCACAACTATTGTCAAACTTTTGCAAATGAAGTAACTTAGCCAAAGTAGTATTAGAATGGATGACCTCACAGTAAGTTCCAGTGCTTCACTCATGAACATCACCTAGATGCAATGAGTGCTAGGTAGACAATTAATGGCCATGAAGAGGTGCATTCTAGTGAAACACTACTCAGAAAATATGCATTGATGAAGATTAACTCTAAAATAGGCAGTTGAATCCCAGTCAATCACATGGAGATATATTATCATATATCCTACTACAAAGGAGTATCAATTTTAATTCGCAATGGGATCACTAAAAATAACAACCTGTTATGTAAAGTGATAATCGTCTATTTACAATTAGCCAACCCTCATTTTTTTCTAAGGAGAAATACTAATTGTCCAATAATTGTGTACTTAGAGAAATAAGTTATTAAATCGTCCTTCTACTTCTACCACACCCATCTCCTGGAAATCATGTACCGCTGAATCTCTTATAACCAAGAATTCACACCAAAAAATCACCACCAATTTTCAGTTAAATGAAGGCCTACTGACTCAAAAAGATGAATTACAGTAGATAAATAGATGACTTTCTTTGATCGCTTTATAAGGCAATTGAGTTTAAAAATCATGGTCTAAAGTTTAAAAAACCAATGAGAAATTAATAATCAAGAAAATACGAATCAATTTACTCCCACAAATACCCAACGAAACGTCAAACGGTGACAGAAATGCCATCCTAAGATCTTCATGAGATAGGAGCATTTGATAAAATACCATCTATTTAAAACATAAATTGCCTTCTTTTTGCCTAGCTTTCTACATCACTCAACTTAGAAAATAATATACACCAAAGGAATTAATCGGAACTCACAGATGAAAAAAATGGAGCTAATGCACAATTTCCTATAACTTAGGATAGATGAAATAATATCGACCAGTTGCAAAAATGCTTTTTACCTTGAAAACATAAGTGTTGCTAATATTGATAATCTCAAACAGATTTTAGCTTTGCAAACAAATAGTAATTGCTTCCCTCTGTCTATTTGCAGTAGAAAACAATTTGAAACCCTTGGAATTCAATTTTGAAAAGAATTAGGATGCAAATAAAACAACAGAACGACCTCAAATAGTGGCGTTTCAGAATTAGAAGGTATTCCTCTACAATATTTTTTAGTTTCAAATTTCAAACTTAGCTTTCCAAACTGAAAAAAGCAAGCATATCCCAGAAGCATTTTCTAAAATCAAAATGCCCTCACATTTCTCTTACTACATAATCAAATCTACTCATTTACGCAATTAAAAATCAATTTCTTTTGATCTAAAATGAGCCACAACATTACTTAACAATACAATTTATAAATGTAACGATCTCGCATCCAGATCAATATTAAACTCCATTGAACCACTATTTAAAACAGCTGTTAAAATTATGAATTTAAAGCAAAATTCTCGTAAAAATAAAGTTTCCCAAAAGCCCAAATCGTGGCTTGAAACATTTAATAAAATACTAAAAAGTAATATCCGGCATAACATATAGCACTGGCCCAAATAAAACCCTAAAACCCTGATCTTCAAAAACCCCTAACTAAGACGTCAAGAGAACAGCCCCACCAGCCTCCTTGATCTTCTTCTCAGCCAGCTTAGAAATAAGCTTGGCCTTGACAACAAGCGGCTGGGAAGGTAGCTCACCCTTGCCGAGAACCTTAAAATAGCCGTGCTGAGTGACATCTAAGAGTGGGACATTATCAGGGGTGGCCTTCGCCTTGATGTGATCTGGGACGAGGGACCAAAGCTTGTCTATGTTGACGATGGGGCAAAAGTAGTGGTTCTTAAGCTTGTGGAAGTGGCGCATACCAACCTTACCGAAATAACCAGGGTGGTACTTGTCGAAAAGGATGCGGTGATGGTGCATGCCGCCGGCGTTTCCCCTGCCTCCGGGATGCTTCCTGTGCTTGCCAATACGCCCGTGGCCTGCACTCACATGTCCTCTCTTCTTCCTGTGCTTCTTCAATCGAGTCGTCATCTTGGTTTCTCCTCTTCTTCCGCCTCCTCGCTCAAAGTGAGAGTTTGTAGATGTAGAGCCCTAATTTGTTAAATCTCGGGAGCAGTCGCATTTTACAACAAAACCCTAATTTTTTCTTTCATCTATATGTAGGGTATGTATGGGTAGACACACTAGGGGAGAAGAACCCAAATTTGTGCACCTCACTTTGAGCTTCTAAAAACATACTTTGCCATATTAAATGAGTATAATTTTTTATACAAGCTTATCTGCCAAGTCTACTACTTAAGTTTAAAGTTTCAATTGTTGGTTTGAATAAATGTCTTGTACCTATTCAATTCATCTATTAGGGACTAAGGGGACATCGGACATCTTCACATGTTAAATTTGCTTGGGTCTTAAAATTCTTTCTAGAAGACTTAGTTGTCATATTTCAATTTTATATTTTCTTAAATAGTTATGATAAGTTGCCTTATATTATAAGATTAAGACACTTGTCATAATCTTATGACATCTTATGTCTCACCTTGGCTATATAACCAAGGGGTTCTCATCATTTGTATATTAAGGAATTCAGAGAGGAATTCTTGAATAATCAATTCCATTACAATCTTGAGCATTGCATATTGATCTATTTGTTTTCATTTGACCTCTAGATCTTAGATATCTCCATAGCCAACTCTAACATGGTATCAGAGTAGGATGGTGCCATTGGATAGTCTTTTTGGAGAGATCTTGGTAGATCTTGAAAAGTTGAGTATGCTCTTCTGTTACATCATATGATGACCTAGAGAATCAGAAAAATTTGATAGAAATATCATATTGTAGGGGTTCCTCTTTTTGAATTTATATTGCAGGTTCAAATTGGAGCTTGTTGGTGCAAATCTGAGCTCACCATTGAGTTCAGGGTGTTCAAGAAAGTCAAATTTTCCTTTTATTTCATCTCAATTGGATATTGGAAGCCAAATCTACAAGGGTTTAAAAATTAAAGGTGGTTACAAATCCGGGAGGTAGCTACAACTTTGGAGCATTTTGAGACAAAAGGGACACCGTCATTATACTCAAAAGGCCCAAAAATGTATAGATCAATTATCAAATTGTCGAAGTTGGACAAAGTTGTCCTCTGAGGCAAAATATTTGTGTTGGTTGGGTCATACGGCCTAGCCATAATTGCAGGTGGTATGATTTCAGTTATATATATATATATATATATGGTTTTTTTTAATTTGAAAAATATATTTTTGGCCAAATAATTGTTTTCAAATTTTTTTCAAAAAATTTAAATTAAAAATCAAAAATCTTTTTTTAAAACATGCCTACGTAGGTACTAAACATCACAATACCTGCAAAGGTAGGTACTTCGCCAGTTAGCAAAGGCCACATGGCACAAAGCCACTCATCTGTCGCGGCCCCACATATCCCTACTAGCCAGCTTTATAAACCAACAAAGATAAAATTAAACTGGCGCATTTTTGTAAGAATATTTTGATTCAGACCAGATTCTCTAAGTCTGTCAGTCAAAGAATATTCCACAGGGATATTCTGATCATGCTTTTCATGAGGTATGCTCTTTTCCATGCACAATGTATTTTTATGTATAGTCTTTCCCCTTCTGGTTTTCCTTGGTCTGGTTTGTTTTTGGTCTATTTTTGGTCTGTGGTCTGCTTCACTAAAAAATTTGGGATCTCGCCAAGCATCCCCAACTAGAGCCACTGATGGAACCTTTGAAAAAATTCTATGGCTTTTGGTCTGCTTCCCATTTTTGAGCTTCCAACTAGTTTTCCCCTAGTTAGGGATTGTTACATGAGTGCTTAGGGTTTCTTTTATACCTTAAACTCAGGTTAAAAAATCCTAACAATTATTTTCCCTTGTGTGCCTTTGTTATAAAATCATGTTGAATCATCATTGTCGGTTCCTGGTCTTTTAAGTTACAACTCATGTCTTTTAGTCCATTTATTAACCAACCTTGTCAACCTAGTATTACTTGTTGATATGTTGCCTCTAACATTTAGTAGAAATATTTCATGCTTGGTCAAAATATTTTGTGCAAAATTTCCTTAAGTGCTTCATTGAAATATTTTATGTGAATGTCTAATGTCTAAAGTCTGCATGCCTTTGGTCGGCACGAGTAGCGCGATTGGCTTGAGGTTGTGGGATGGTTCCTCATGGTCTTGGGTTTGACTCACTCTTGGGTTTAAATAGTGGTAGTGGTTGTTGGCTCCATATACCCCTCCAAGGACTAGACTCTCCTTCCCGCTTGCCTCTAAGTGTCTTTGGGCGGGAGGTCACGGGGATACCCTGAGTAACAAAAAAAAAGACTTTGCATGCCTTTGTTAAAGTTATGTTTCCCTCATTTCCTTGAAATGCCCCCCCCTCAAAACAACTTTTAGTGCATGTGCATAATTCCTTCACTTAAGTTCCATTAGCTCACCCTGCCTTAGACACGTGGATGCTTTTCATTACATCACACATTATCTTCATATCACATTTTCACCTTCATAGCGAATAGCTAAATTCCATTGTGTGATGGCTTATAAACCCTAAGACCCCAAGGACAATTATCATTCCCAAAATTCAACACACTGCCTCAGTACATCACAATTTCATAAGGATCGCACAAAAGGAATTTGCATTGAGCTTATTACATCTCAACATGGATAGGTGGCAACTTCTGGTTACATCACATTTCCCCTTTGGAGTGCATTTTATAAAAAAAGCACAAAGCAGGATTGCACTAGGAATATGCTTTTAGATTCTAGACTGGTGTCAATGGAGCATCACATCGCAAAAGTTTAATACATCACAATTTCATAAAATCCTGTTCAAATGGAAATTGTGATGTAAAGGGAGCTTGCAATAGTTGTTGATCTTGTTTTAAAGCAATAAGATCGATGGTCCATATTTAAACTAGAATGGCTAATTGGTGAATGAACTGTTTCATATGTGCAAACCATCATGTCACATTTATAACATATCTACTACAATTTAGGAACCATAAAACAACAAATTACGTATATTTTTGTCACAATTACAATCACATTCAAAGTATCTAGCAAAAAAACTATCATAAAGCAAAATTCAAGCAGAGAAAAGCTATGTTTTCATCCAAAATTCTAGGTAAGTGCACTAATTTTGCCTCTGTGAGCTAAAATCTATTTGGATTATTAAAGGAAAGAATTGTAAAAGGGTTTCTATGATAATTAGGGTTGTTAGGGTTACTAGTTTGAAATTTTAAAAGAAATTATAAAGCCCTAGGTTTTTCAAAAAGTAATGTAAAACCCTATAAGCTTTTGAATTGTTATATAAAACCCTAGTTTTCTTAAACCCTCCAAAATGAGTGAAGTGAGTGGGAAATATAAATCCAAATCTAAAGCCCTAAAAATATTTATGGAAGATGACCTTGTGGCTCAACTCCCCAATGTATCAAAATGGGGAAAGCATGCTCAAGGTGTTGGGGTTCTCAATGACATATTGCAAGATGTGGCACAATCAATTGGTGATGTTTCAACTTCATTAACCAGATTGATATTATTTGAGTATACATTCAGAAGAGGCACAGTGCCATGTATGGCCTCAAATTTATGGGCCTCAAGCTTGGGAAAGCTAGTCGTGTCGAATATATTTGTGGATGTGGATTTGAAGGCTATTGTAGAGTGTTATGACCCTAATGAGAGAATGATTAAGAGAAAAAATGGGACACCTCTGCTAGAAATTTCAAGAAGGTAGATAATGCAAATATTTGGCTTGAATACCTCAGCTAGTGTTTCAATTAATTTCAGCTTATTATGCAAGGAATATGAAAAGAAAAAATAGTTACAGACTGTTCTAGCTTTCTAAACATATAAGAAGGGATACAAAAAAGAAGGGTGTAAGGTTCACTCCAAGGGAAATGGAACCATTTAGCTGTGATGAATTTGAAGATTATTTTGTTAACACCTACTATGTATTATGTTAATTTTTGGGGAAAGATTATGATTTGAGGATGCCAATCTACATGATGATGATGGTAGTAGGCATCTGGTAGAGGAATGTCAGCAAGAGCTTTGATTTTGTTGCATACATTATAGAAAATATTCTTAAACAATTGACTGATTTGAGGGAACCCAACAATCCTCTATATTTCAGACATTATTCTTTGTTGATGCATTTGATTATGTACAGTGGTTAGAAGGCTTGGAATAATTTGTTGGAGTTGAGAACAAAAAGTGAGAATGATAGAAGATTTCCAATCCAAATGTGGACTCATATATGGGATCAACATTGCACTGAGGCAAATTTTGTAAGTTTTTTTAATGTTCTAGTACAAAACATATTAGGAAATCTAGTCTGCAAGCCATATAAGATAATTTCAATGAAGATCATGAAGTTATTAAGGCCTATGCAGTATGTGGACTCATATATGGGATCAACATTGCACTAAGGTAAATTTTGTAGCTTTCCTGAATGTTCTAGTGCAAAGCATATTAGGAAATCTAGGCTACAAGCCATATAAGAGAATTTCATTAAAGATCATGAAGTTATTAAGGCCTCTACAATATGATTTTGAGTCTAAGGTGAAGAATAATTGAGGAGATTGGTATCTCCACAACAACTCCATAGTGTTTAGAATTTATGGAGCTTCATTGCAACCTCATTGCTTACCAATCTATGTATCTAATAGACTAGCATTCATAGAAATAATGTGGAAGCTTGATGAAGCTAACAAGGAACATTTTAGGTTGGTGAAGAATGGATCATTTATCCCCAATTACTTCAAGTTCTCTCATTTTACTATGACTACCAATGAAGGATTAGAGAAATTTTCCTATATATTGAAAAACCTTGGTATGAGAGTGTAGCCAATGAGAAATTGTGACCCTGAGGGGTTCATAAATAGTGAAAGGAACAAGAGAGGTAGATCAATTTACAATGACCATTTCCATGTTTTTGAAGATGTAATAAAAAACTTGTGTATTGGTGATGAAGTGAAGAAAAGGAAGCAAGATTGGCTCCACATGAATCAAGTGGAAAAAAGGTTCTAAGTGAACCCTAAATATGTGGCCCATTTGCTAGATATACAGATCTTATGGAAAGGGAAGAAAAAAATGTTGGCTACTTATGCATATGGAACTTTCATGAACATGGTAGCATTGGTCGAGGAAGAGGCCAAAATGAAGAGGGAAGAGGAGTTGGCACAATTGGAAGATTAGCCAATAGAGTCATTAGCCCATGCTACATCCATCCAACAAGTGAAAATTGATGACCAACCAATGGTTAATCCATTAGTTGAGTATTTAGAGTAACCTGAGGATGGAGACATAATGGACGAGTAGTCTACAAAGTATGTCCCAGGTAATGAAGAGGTGAATTAAAGATTCCCATCCCCACAAGTTTATGTAGAATAAGAAGAACACATGCCTGAGAATAGGCTAATTACTGATGTTTATGACGAGGAGCATGTACCATATGACATTAGGTACAAGGCATGCCATGAATTTATAGATGATAAATTATTCATCCAAACTAAGGAATTTATAGAAATTGTTATACAATTTAAGGATAAGTAGTTCAAGGAGAAGGTTGAAAAGAAAAGGAAGGGGTGGATCCTTCCTAATATGAGGAGATAGAACAAAAAGTGGCTCAAGAAATGGACTATGACACCTCTAGCATCACCCTTGTTGAGGGGAAGAGGATGGTCAAACATAGTGGTATTCTTCTATTACCTAGTTGGGATTTGACTTCAAATATTGCACTAGATACTATAAGGAACCAGGACAAGGAGGCCTTCATCTTTGAGGAGCAAGTTGACAATTTCCTTTTTGGATTAGGATTTAGTCCTAAGATGCATACTCTGGCAATTTGGGGAATGACACCCACAACAAATAAGTCAAGATTAATTAGGTCAATTAGGGACAAAACACAAAATTTCATTGTTAAAAGGGCATCAAAGATTACTACCAAACAAGCTAGAAAATGACAATGCACACTACAATGTTGAGTGTTGATACCATAGAGATTGTACAAAAGCAGTATGAAGCCTTGCAAAAAAAATTAACAAATTATGAGATGAATATAATAATGTAGTTTCTAGATTGCCAGCTCCCCAACTTGTTGTTCCATATATTCAAGCACCTCCTTTATCTTCCTCTAAAAAAATTTTAGAACAAGGCATGGATACTTTGCCTCTTAAAATTCAAAGGCTAAAGGAGGAAGAGAAACAAATTAAGGAAAGTGAGAAGAAAACAAAGGAGGAGGCTAGCAAAGTTGTTATAGATATGATTAATGACATTCTTGGCCATAGGTTGGCATGTATCTTGCACAAAATTGAAGGTGCTTGGATGGCTTTTGATATATTGAATAAAGAATATAAAAAACATCAAGAGATTCAAAAGGGATTCCAAGAAGTATTGAGCAAGTGGAGTTTCAGGGTAAATTCCATCAAGGTTATGATTAAGGCAACAAATGCAGACAATAAATCCCTAAAGAGTTTGGATTGGATTCTTGAAAGAATTATGCTATTAGGGAAATATCAACATTCCGGACCAGATTGGACATCCAATTTAAAGCTAAGTTGAAGATGTTTTAGGGAATGGAAGAGGGAATAATGCCTAAGATTAAAGATGAAGCTGGAATAATAAAGCCCTTGGATAAATGGAAGGCTGAGTTTGGTAGCATTGTCCCTTCACTATATGCATTCATTTACAAAGATGGCAAACCTGAGTTGGCCTTGTTAAATAATTCTATTGCTGATTTATTCAAGCTAGAAATGAACTTGGATAATTTTTCTAAAGAGGCTAGAGCTATAACTGATGCCAAGCATAATGCACACAACAATAAAGTGCATAAATTTTTGGCATTTAGCTGGCCTACAGAAGATGAGTTCAATGCATGGCTCAAGAAGTATGTGGAATGAGCCACTTTTTAATTGTTTTCAGTTTTCTACTTTTTTGCTTTGGTGGGACCTACTTTCTTGTGTTTTTTGCATATGTTAGTACTTCTCAAGTTTTTGGAGATTAGAGAAATTGAAGAAGAAAGGAATATCATGTACAAGTATAACCACTCTTTTCTTTGAGTGCATTTTGGAAGCAAAAATAATTTTCTACAACTGCATGCAACAACTTTTATCCTATATGGGATATTCCCTCACACGTAGTTGTACTAGTATTTTTCAATGCTTAGGGATGTCAAATGTAAAATTGACACTTGTCAAAAGGCTTGAAGCTTGTTTGCTCCCTTATCTCTATAAAAGGGAATTCAAGGCCTTTTGCAAAGAATCTTGAAAATTTTGTAAGCAAAGCATATTTTGTACATTAGTCTATATAAGTCTGAAACTAGGTTTTGATAAGATAGGTTGTAAATGTGACTAGTAATGTTGTATAATAGTACTAACATTAACAGATCCAATACAAAGACAATCTCTGCAAATGTAAATTGTCTCTTACTTGTACTTATCTTAAGTATTTATGAATAAAATCAATTAAGGATATATTCTATTCATCTTTGCAATTTTATGTGTATTAATGTTTCTCTTATAGCTTTTACTCAAGTAGTAAACCAAATATGCTTTATAAGAAATATTGAATGCTTAAGATATTACAAGGGTTTGAAATGCTTGCCAAGATTTTGAGGATAATAATGTAATGCATTATTATTATGCCTAGATGTTAGAACTCATTTTGTTATAAATATTTTTAGTTTGGCTCTCTAGACTCCATAACCTAGGTTAAGGCAATAGTCAAATCTATAAAAAAAATCTGATTACAGTTTCTTGATCAACTTCAAAATTAAAAATAATTTCCCTTTCAAGCAATAATTTATTGTACAATCTCACCGATCACATGAAAAAAGTTTACCAAGTGCACTATAGTTTATAGGGGGCTACCCAATTTTTGCAATCTAAAAAATAAAATAATAATAATTTATTGCATGTTATTTATTTATCATGTTCTTAAAGTGGTGCAAGAGCACCTTGCTCATTAGATGCCTTTAATTGGCAAATTGTGAAAAATTAAATTTCCCCAATGTAAAAGCATGTAAATCTTTGTAAAAGGTCATGAAGTGGTCATAAATAATGTATTTAAGGTTACAATTAGATCACTAGGTGGGCAAAAAGATGGAAAAAGCAAAATTTGAAAAATGTAAAATTTGCCAATTTGTAAAATGCAACAAAAAGCAAAAATCAAGAAGTTAAAAGGTCAAGAGGTAGTTTTAGGAAGTTTCATTCGATGAGGGAAGTTGGAAAGGCATTTAATGGATTGGAAACATCTTTAAAAAGCTTGAGAAGGTGAGTAAATGATTCATTCTTGTAATCTTGAAGATTTAGTATCAATAAAAGTACCCTATTTTTTTGAATCTCAAAGTTTCTTCCTATTGTCCCTTGAGTTGTATGGTCTACAAGTTGTTTTAGGCCTTAATTCTTGTTGTTTCAAAGAGCACATGGAATCACCTTTCATTTGCATCCTTTTTTAGAGGAATCCATTAAGTTTATCTTTTGTTTGGATTGATTTTCTCTAACTCGGCCCGAAACCTTAAAAGTAGGGTCTGGAGAGTCATTTAAAGAATTATTTCTTCATCCCATCGATGTAGGCTTAGTTGATCGATGGGATGGATTGAGTAGAGCATTTTTGTTATGGAAATGCTATGTGTGGACTAATAAAAGTAGGGGAAGGTGAGATTACAGTGTGAAAGTTGTCCTAACATAAATTTAGAGTTTTTCCAAAGAAAATGAATGGCTCCAAGGTGGTATTCAATGAAAAGGCATGCATGAAGGGTGTAAGATGGTTTTTATAGTTTGTGCAAGATTATTCCAGTGTGTTGGAAGCATTTTCAAAGAAGGTTGTGGTTTGTAATGGGTATATCTAATAAACCCTCATTCTTGTGTGTTAATAAAGCCTATTATTGAGGGTTTTAAAGAACAATGTTTATTTGAGCTCCTTAGCCCCTAATAGTGGATGATTCTTGAGTTTTATGACTAGTTTTTTTTGTTTTTTGTTCCAAAACAAGAGTATTTGGCTTTGAGATATGTTAAACTAGGCAAAAATGGGTTCTTGGATTAGTGAACAATTTTTGGAGTTGCAACAAGGGTTGTTTGTTATACCCGTTTTTGTTAAGGTGCTATGCTACTAGGGTTTGAGTGGTTGTTATATGCAAGGATAGTGAAATTCTAAAAAATCAAATATATAAGTGATTGAATTTTTGTTGAAACAATTTAAAATATGTTGCTAAAGGTGTGTCAATGGTTTGAGTAAGTTCTCGAGGCTAACTTGTTGATTTGGTGTATGTGGTTCCTTGTGCAAATGGTGAATGGACTGTGAGAATCAATAAACTTGATAAATTAGAGTTATGTGAATATGTTATTGGTTTATTTCCATTAGAAGCATGATGATTACGAGGCTCTTGAAATCCTAGTAACAGTTTGGTAATAAGAATGTATGGATGGTTGTTATTTTTCCTTGTAGAGGAAGTTGCAAAGATGAGTAAATTGGTGCATGATGAAAGTATGGATTGTTTTTAGAGATTCCAATTAGGATTTTGTTTTTTTTAGTCAAATAAGGATGTTTAATGGTTTGGTAGATGAGTTGGTACTTGATGTGATGTTTTGGCTTGTTGATGGCCTTGTTGATTCAGGTGAAATTGAAAGATTTTGATGAATGGTTAAGTGATTTTTTGATGAAATAGCAAAGAGATCTTCTCAGTATGTGTTTGGGTCTTATGTACCCCTGATGAATTATTGTTGTTTATAGATTCCCTTACATCAATTGATATTAGATTTGGTTGATTCTAATAAGTTGGTTAAGTTGTTGTTGATGTTGAGTTTGGTTGTAGGTGCTTGATCCATCTAAGCCGCAAAAAGAAGTTGTTTGTGTGAGTTTGTGCAGGTTGAGAAGATAACTTGGTTGCTGCCAAGAGAAGGAAGGGAAAGTTGAGAGAAGTTGTGAAGCAAGAATAAGCTTGCTTGAAGAGGGAAAATTGAAGTGTTAAGGAGGTATTT
>VDFB02193867.1:156223827-156387329 GCA_007258455.2 Sequoia sempervirens
ATTTCTAGTTTGACTAATATTAACATGCACATGTTTTCTTGAGTTTTCTAACATCTATGCAACCTATGGTGACATTGGGAAATGATTCCTTTACAAATTATTAACAATGGGTTTTGCAAGTTTTTATTAGTTTAGGATTTCACACTTATTTTGGTGCACTAAAATTTACCACAACTTGAACATTTCAATTTGGTGCATTAAAATTTATCACATTTCAATTTGGTATTTTTAAAATGAATCCTACAACTTGAACACTTCGATTTGGTGCAATAAAAGAACCTACAACAATCATATTTCAATTTGGGCTTAAAAATGAACAAAACAAATTGTGTTTTTAACTTTAGATAAAATTGAACTCATATTTGAATTTAGGTACCATAAAATGAATTGTTTGTCGTGTTTGGTAAATTAGTGGTTGTGTATGCTCTTCCTTTGTGCCTTGTGCAATCTTGGAAATCAAAAGCATCACTAGTTTACAATCTTTGTTATTTACTTGAGGTATGAATGTTCTGTGTATGCTCTCCTCTCATGACTCTTAAGAACAATCTTGGGGATTAGAAATAACTTCACTATTATTTATTTTAATAGGAGACCTAATTTGTGGTCTCATCACCCAGGGTTTGATCTCAATCACGTGTTTAGGCATTATATAAAAATAAGGGAGAATGAAATTTGTACCCTAATGTGTGGCCAACATCCTTTAAGCCAAGCCTCATGACCCTCGATGCGTCGAGACATGTATAGGTGATGAGAGTGGAGGAGACCCCTCCAATCTCGGGCATCTACATATGGGCTCACTGTTCACTATTTCCACTAAAAACCTTGTTTTTTAGAAGCCTTTAAGACCTATTGGCCACCAATTATAGTGGTGCAGGGTACAATATCATGCCCAAAGTTACTCACCACGTACTCCCTTAAGTAGAGATAAAAATTCTTGGGTTGGATTTTATAATCTTCCAGGGAGAGAAAGAAGGTGAGCTTGTTGTTGTATTGGGCCTGTGACACTAGACATCTGGCTATCTTCTTTCACAAGAAAGATGTTTCTATCCAACCTTATAGAGTATTAACACTTAATTGTGTGGTGGGCCTACTATAAGTTGATAAACCTATTCTAAATACTAGCTAGGTCATGTATTCTTGGTGTGTCTTCATTGTTCAATACTAGTGACACCAAATAGTGAGCTTTGGCTTGTGAAACAAACCTTAAAAATATTGAGAGATAGTCCTTTTATGTTGTTGTTTATTGTTTTATTTACTTGTCAGATCTGAAAAACACAAAATTAGTCTTCAAACAGTAAAAAAATTATCAAAACTTGGGTTGATTTAGGTCCAAAAATTACAAATTCTATCTATGTGTCAAATCGACGCATTTGACTATCATCCTTTTCTGCTTTTGTTGTATCTTAACATTTTTATTTGCATATCAATGCTTCTAATTTTTCATCTTGACACATTTGTTTGCAAATCAATGCTTTTGTGCAACTTGACATATTTGTCATAGAGTGGTTTCCTGTCAAAAATTGAACATAGTTACAATGACACCTTTGTCTATTAGATGGTGATGCTTTTTTCATTATCCCAATAATTTTACAAAATATCAATACTTTTGTCTTAGACAACACAACACTTTTGACTATGGTTCAACACATTTATAAAACGACATGTTTGACTACCAGTCAAAATTTCTAGAAATAGTTAAAAATCAATTTTCCAAAATTTCATTAGTTAGTCATCAGTTTGGATTAGAGAATTATCAAATATATCTATAGGAATAATCAGTATTCCTAGGAAAAAACCAAAAAAAATCAAATGTCCCATGTCATTTGTTCATCTCGGGTCTTCTTAGAAACACATTTCATTAGTTTTGAACCAAGCAACAATCTCATCCATAATCAGTAAAAAAAATCATCCCATTATCAAACTATAATTAGAAATCTTCTAGATCTCTTATCAATAGCCCCTCGTTTATCCATTTTCTTGGAAAGATATCATTCTTAAGTAAGTTGTTAAACTAGTATCAATATATGCAAACAAGTTTGCTTAGTGGTCATTAGTCTACCCCTAGGTCTATAAGTTCCTCATCATCTTCCTTCTCTTGGACTCATTAGCCTTGGACAAGCAAGGATTATAAATAAAAACCAAATCAAACATGAGATGTAGTGAACTATTGTCTTCTTTATGTTTCATATCTACATCCATTTATTAAACATCCACATCAAAGCTCTACTTAGTGTGTCTTTTCCTAATCCAATTAAAACCAAAACATCCATAAAAAAGACATGACTACGCAACACTACCTCCATCATAACTACATAATCATTTAATCCAATCAAACCATTCTCTCACAACACACATCCTATGCCATCATAAACCCCCAACAATCCACACCACCTACTTAATACACCACTAACTCCATGACACAGCCTCCATAGGCTCCAAAATTTAATCCCAATTACAACATGCATCTACATAATTAGAATACCTATTCCACTCAAAAACCATCGTCATCACACTATCTTTAAGGTCAACAATCATCAAATCCCGTATCCACTTACAATGTAATCAAAACACCACCCACAATCGATCTCAACAATCTAGCTTTGCAAATTCAAAATTTGCAACAAAAAATGGAAAATATCCATATGGGATCAACTAAAAGGAGATACAATGGAGGACATATGTCCCTATCTTTTTGATAGGACAATGCCCATTCCACCTTCTCCTCATGCTCAAAATGCTCAACTTGTTGAACTCACATTAAGCTTACAAATGCCATCTAACATTCAAACATCAACAAATCTATAATACCACACATCAATCACCTTTTGGACTCAATAATAACCCATGATGAAAATTCACTCCTTTAGGGGAGCCTATTGAGTCTATGCTTCACAAACTACTCTAAGAAAATATAGTCACTCTACCAAAAATCTTCCAATACAAACCTCAGGTCAAACCCACATGGTGGAAGGACACTGATTTCTATGATTACCACAAAAAAAGGACATGAGACCCCTAACTGTACAAAATTGAAACACCTTATTCAGAACTTTATAGAGTAAGGTGACATCATTGTTGAGGATCATCCTAAAAGTCCATCCAATAATAATCACATTGATAATAGCCATAGCTCATGTGATGAGAAATTTGGCATACATCAAGATAATTTTCCCAAGCTTGATCAAAACCATTCACTTATGTCTAGCAATGACCATAACATATCCACCTCAGTTTAATTCATAATAGATCATCTTGAAGAAGCTTCCCATCAAGAAGCCTCCATCTCTCCTCCCATTCCTTCATCCCTAGAACCTAAAGTTATAATATCAATCCACATCATCCCCATCAATAAAATCATCCACTAATAACACCTATCAAGATTTTCCCCAAGGGCTATCCATGATAGATAATCTAACATTTGATAGAAATTCAATCTATAATCATGAAATGTTATACCAAACACCATCATCCATCCATCACCCATCATATCCACACTAGTGATTCCTATCCAAATTTCATTACCACCATCCCAATTGTTGAACACTTTCAGAGACTGAGAAGGGGGGTGAATCAGTCTTATAAAAACTTGATACCTTTTATAAATTAACTCTTTCAACACAAGACAACCTTCTTTACCAGATCAAGAAACCTTTAAATAGAATAGTAACAAAGAATCATATATCAGCTTGAATCCTTTTCAATTTCAACACTTCTTGAAAAATGAAAGATATAGCAATTCTATTTCTAACTAGATCAGTAACAATGAGAAATAGAGAACACACACATGCACAAGAACACCATATTTACATGTAAAACCCAATGATGTAAAGACCATGGTGAGAGTTAACTCACAATATAAGGATCACTATCAAAAATATTTGCAAGAAGGCTCATTTCCTTAGAGCAAGATACCAAGGACTCTTTGAAGAAAAAACATGACTTCAAGAGCAAGATACAGGGACCTAACGAGATTCACTATCTTAGAGCAGGATACAATATGATTTAGAGAAAATTACAATGATTGCCAACACAACACTATATTGACTGAGGCGTTATAGCACAATTGATCTTTCCTTTCACACACTTTAGCACTCTAATGTAGGAGCATCTCTGGTTGTAAAGCAATCTTATATCAACAAAAAACACTTCTTTTCTTGCATTGCATTCAGTAGTAGTTTTACTAGTTCATTCTAGAGTTTACTGTATCTTTGTTTCTTAGCTTGCAAAGCATGATATAACATCTACACATCAACATCTACTCCAATCCAAATTTCAAAGTATTTTGTATTTGCCTATCAGAAGTTATCTATTCATGTTTTGTGGCTGACCTTCATGATTTAGTGGGTTATTAACCTTTGTGGCTGAAGCAGATCTATCTTGGAGCTTGAGGAGAATATTTATAAGTGTGTGTGTGTGTTAAATGTGCAAAGTTAGTATCAACACAAACCTTAACGAAATGATTTATATTCAAAGATTCAATCCAATCCAAATTTCAAAGCATTTTGTATTTGCCTATCAGAAGTTATCTATTCATGTTTTGTGGCCGACCTTCATGATTTAGTGGGTTATTAACCTTTGTGGCTAAAGCAGATCTATCTTGGAGCATGATATAACATCTACACATCAACATCTACTCCAATCCAAATTTCAAAGCATTTTGTATTTGCCTATTAGAAGTTATCTATTCATGTTTCGTGGCTGACCTTCATGATTTAGTGGGTTATTAACCTTTGTGGCTAAAGCAGATCTATCTTGGAGCTTGAGGAGAATATTTATAAGTGTGTGTGTGTGTGTTAAATATGCAAAGTTAGTATCAACACAAACCTTAATGAAATGATTTATATTCAAAGATTCAAAGAAAAGTAAACTATTCTAAATTGCATCTTAATAAATCTTTCAAAAATGTCTCATTGTCCTAAGGATTTATTAAAACATTTGGCCCTCATATTTCTATGAGCACAATGGTTGTTAAAATGACTACGTAGGAAACAAGATAAATTTCAACATGCAAGCCAATCTAATGCCTACATGAAACTATATGCAAACAATGATGATGAAAGCTATGATGAGTGGAGGATGATGTTGATGATAAATGAACAAGTGGAGGTGGATGCTATGGTAGTGATCTATATGATTCTATGCATGATTCTACATATGCTCAAATGCAAAATTAAAATGAACTAATCTAAAATGCAACTATGATGCAAGATTTAAAGCTAAGATGTAAATGCCAAGCAAAACATGATATAAAAGCTAGCTATAAGACTCAAGAATTCTCCAAGCTCCAATGATAAACCTGCAAGATAACTTTACTTCAAATGTGGATGAAAAATACAAGGCCCAAGGGTTGTATTTATAGCCTTTTCCAAGCATATAGTGAGGTGGCAATAATCAACGGTCTAGATTTGAAGAAGAAGAATGGATGGTGAAGATGAAGAGAATCAAGAGTTGTCCCCTTGACCAAAGACAACATGCCATTTGGATGGGAGAATCTCTTGACCAATGGGAAATATGCCATTTGGATGGAAGATTCAAGTGTGGGAAGAGAAGACCATGTGCTTCCAAAATTGGTGGAAGTGTGGGAGGAATAAGTCATGTGCTCCAAAATGGGTGGAAATGTGGGAGGAATAAGTTGTGCTCCAAAATTGGTGGAAGTGTGGGAGGAAATGAGCCATGTGTTTTTTGAAATGAGTTGAAGATAATTCTAATTAAAAATTAGAGTTATTTATTTTCATGTGACCTTGGTGAGGTGGCACAAAAAGTTGTAGAAATGTGCTCTAATTCCTAATTGGATTTAGTGAAGATTAATTAAATAAAACAAGTTTAGGGAACCTTGTTTATTTAATTAATTTAGAAGAACGTGTTTTTGATTTGGAGAATTAGAGAAGGCTGAACACTATAAATAAATTGAGAATTTATTTATACATAGTTGGAATATTAATAAAATAGCTAGTATTTAATTAATTAAAGGTGATGACTGTTTTTAGGTGTATACATTTTTCCCCTCTTTGAAGTAATGTGTTTACACGTTGCTTCAAAGAAAAAATTGATACCGATGTTCAGAAAAGTTTTCGATGCCCCAGATGATGCCCTAGACGTTGATTTTCAGGTATTGCCAGATATATGCCCCCTCGGGAGATAAATTGGTGAATTATGGAATTTTTTGATGATTTGATGATCTCAAAAATTTTATGCCTCATAAATGATTTATCTCCCAAAATATGAGATTCAGCCTACCAGATTGATTAATTGATGCCTTATGGTGCCTCCTTGTGTTTGATGTTTGATGCTCACAGTTAGTTGATTGATTTGATGATGTTGATATGATAGTTGATGATTGGCCTCATGATAGGTGAGGATCAATGATAGGAAGATGATGATTGACCTCATGATAGGTGATAGTCAATGATAGGATGTTGATGATTGTCCTCATGATAGGTGAGGATCAATGATAGATTGATGATTGACCTCATGATAGGCAAGGATCAATGTTAGATTGATGATTGACCTCATGATAGGCTAGGATTAATGATAGATTGATGATTGACCTCATGATAGGTGAGGGTGAATTGGCTGATGAACCTCATGATAGGCGAGGTTGCATTGATTGATTAATGAACCTCATGATAGGCGAGGTTGATTTGATTGATGAACCTCATGATAGGTGAGGTTGATTTGATTGATGAACCTCATGATAGGCAAGGTGCATTGATTGATTGATGAACCTCATGATAGGCGAGGTTGATTTGATTGATGAACCTCATGATAGGTGAGGTTGCATTGATTTGATGAACCTCATGATAGGCGAGGTACATTGATTGATTGATGAACCTCATGATAGGTGAGGTTGATTTGATTGATGAACCTCATGATAGGCAAGGTTGCATTGATTTGATGAACCTCATGATAGGCGGGTTGAATTGATTGATGAATCTCATGATAGGCGAGGTTTCATTGATAGATTGATGCTCACGAGATTTGATTAAAGTCTTGCTAAAGCTGATTAGATTGATAGGCTAATTGATTTTGATTGATTGATGGGTTGATTGATTGATAAGATGGTTGATTTGCGATATGTTATGATCAAAGGATAATTTTAGAATTATTCAGGCTAGGGAACACTTCCTAAAGACGTGGGACATGATTTCACATCTAGTGCAGGCAGATTCAGATTTGATTGGGTGATGTGGTTTGAATTCTCTAATTGATTGATATGCCCTAGTATAGGATTGATTAATGTACCGAGACTTGATGATGTAGTAATACTTGATGTATACACTTATTCAATTGAGACATTATGATTTCTACCATTTTTGATGATGTACCTCTCGATATTTGGATATACTTGTACACTTGACATTATTTTGAGGTATATATGATATGCAGTGATGATGATGATTGATCTATGTGTCTATGATTTATGTGATGATGATCATGATGATAATGATGGATGCATTTACTTTCTATGTTATGATGATGATTATGATATGCATTTAATTTCCATGTTCATGATGATGATCTTGATGTTATGATATGCTATGGATGCAAATGATGATGCAACTAATGTGTTATGAGTCTATGATGATTTATGAATGATGCCAATATGATGTATTTGATGGATTTTATTGTGCCAATGATATGTGATGCATTTTTGTGTTTTTGTTCTTTTCTAATGCAAATAAATGATGTAATGAATGAATAAATGTGTATATGAAATGATCACATGATGATGCATATTTTTGTTGATGTTTATGTGTTGTTTATATGTGATGTATGCAATGATGATTTGATATGCTTTATGGGTGATGGATTTGATTATGCAAATGATGTATGATGTTCCATGTGATGATTATGTTGAGTATGTATGGATGTGATGCAAATGATGTGTGATGTTTTGTAATGATGAATGATGATTATGTGATGCAAATGATTATGTAGATGATTGCGTTCTAGGGTCTTAAGGTTAAATGAGTGAATCTATCCACCTTCCAAGAGTTGTGGGAAGGTTGTCGTCAGTTGATTCTTTGTTACATTAAACTTCACAAAACCTAACATATTTCCCAATTCTTTTGGAAATATGAAGAGACTCACTCATTTAAGCTTAGGGAACCACTTCCCTAATGCCACTAAATGAAATGATTTTGATTATGTAGATGTGATGGATGTCGTTTTGTGTTTTTTTGATGCAAATATTATGATGTGATGTATGGATGGATGAATGATGTATTTTTTTCTGATGTAAGCAAATGATGATGCAACCGATATGCAATCAAATGAGAATATTTTCTAATTATATGAAAATGATGCATTTTTGGAAATTTCAAGTGTACTCAATCCCTTAATGCAAGAGATAACATCATTTTTGCAGCTTTGGAAATCCCATAATGCAAACTAATGCAAACTAACATGGATGCAATCTACTCTAAACATGTAGATCTCGTATGCAAAATTTGTCATTCGTGACAACCGATTTTTCATTCTTTTTATCATCATTGGGCCTTTAAAATGTTGAAAGTGAGTACAAGCATCAATGGTATATTTAGGCCATGATGACCTGAGTACTACGTCCATGATGTTTGATAGTGCAAGTTAATACAAGCATCTAAGTATAATTAAACCGAGATGACCTGAGCATTGCTTGCATAAATAGGCAAGAGTTAACCGTTTTCCTATGCAAATTCAAAATGTCATTAGTGATACTTTGTAGAGCACGTCCACGACAATTTGCATAGTAATAATGATCAACTCACAGACAACAGACAAAGAAAAATCATACTCTTTCCTAGCTCCTCTAGTTCGATACATCATCGAGGGGCTCTAGAGATATGATAAAAAAAAATCAAAGTACAACACTTGAACATTTGTGTTTAACATGATAAACCCATGATTCAGAAGAGCATCATCCTTTTGATTTGATTTTATGTTCAATTTTATCTTGTTTTTGGGATTTTTTGATTTTCTAATTTTTAGGTGTTTTTGAGATTTTGACCAAGAACCTAACCTAAAGACCTATCCTAGGGGTCTCGAGGGCTGGTCAAAGATTAGTTTTTCCTACATTGTACATGCAGAGACCACGTAGTTTGACAAGACAACTTTGTTTTTTATTGACTTTTGACCTATTTTTGGATTTTGATATGATATGGATGTTTGATGTGCTTCCGATGGTGATTGATGTTCAATGTTGGGTTGCATTTTAATCATTGTTTTTGGTTGTGTTTGTATTCCTGTTGTTTGTCTATTGGTTCAAGCTCAAAATTTGTTTGCCCCCAGTGAGTTCAGGATTTTGCTCCCAGTCTAGGGTGAGACACGACTGTGATGCTAGAATATGTACATGGTGCTTTCAAAGGATAGGCAGATGGATGGTGAAAGTGAATGGCGAAATCAAATGGTCGACATGCTCAAATAGATGGAAAAGCTAACCTATCACAAATAGTGCCTATTGCCAGGTTTTCACTACTTGTTTTTATTGCACTTTTTCATATTTTTTGATTTTTTGATTTTTTGATCTTTTTGATCTTTTTGTATTTTTCTCTTTTTGTATTTTTTTTTGTTGTTACCAAGACACATGTTTACTAGGTTTTTATCAAGGCAACTATTTTTTCAGGACATTTTTTTGATGTTTTTGGTATTTTTGAGGATCTTTTAAGATGGAATGATATGATATGACTGGCTGAAGGAACACGATGCCCCACAAAAGAGGTAATGCAACCCTGGATAAATGATAGATCAAAATGAAAGATTTATTGCAAAACATGTCACAAAAGCAACATATATCTTGTCAAAAGATGATAATGGTTGATTGATTAAGATGCCATAAATGATTGATTCCATAAGGAATGATGATAATAAGATTGATGATTATTGATGATTTATTGACAAAAGATATGAGGATTGGATAATGTTTTACAACTAGGCTCAAATATGATTTGCATGATAAGATTCAAGGTTTCAAAGGGACATGATGACATAGATTTTGATAAGCTAGGAGATATGGAATGGAAGAATGCAAGGATATGAATGGGATGATCAAGATCAACTAGATAAGATATGGACACAAGGTCCAAGTATTTTTCCCCTATTCCTCATCAAGACCAAGGATGAGAAGAAGGATGTATCTAGTAAGAATGATGGAATATGGATAAGGTGAAGGATATGGTATGAAAGATATGGATAAAGCGTATAGGAAAAGATATATGATGTTCAAGAAGATCCTTAACCTTGCCGAGATCAAAGATGGGAAATGTGGAGGATAACATATGCATGATAGGAAGATGGAAGGACTTAAGCATCAAGTTTCACGACCAAATGTCCCTTTAATAAACCATGGCAATGGTGATTAGACTCATAAATGTTGACCTATCAAAGGTATGATGGATGAACTAAGGACTTATCCAAAGGTTTGGATTAAAGGAGAAAAATGGGGGATGAATTTTGGGTAATGTATAGGAGGTGGGAAGGCTTGTTGATGGATAGATGGAAAGGATTGCAAGGTCAACTTTGGCACACACCTTGAAGGGTGGTGGAGTGATGGAGGAAAAATGGATTTGGAAGGTGTGAGGTTTTTTTAATGGAAAATTGGAGGAAGATTTTGGATTAGAAAATTTGGATGCCAATTTAGATTTTATTGCTTCTATGAGACTTTTTGGAATCCACATGACTTCTGACTTTGATTTTTGCTTTGTGGGCCTTTATGGCCTTTGAGATTTTTCTTTTTGCTTTATGGACCTTTGTGGTCTTGGAAATTTTTCTTTTTTCTTTGATGGGCCTTTGTGGCCTTTTGAAAATTTAGTTTGATTTATGGACCTTTGTGGTCTTTGAAAATTTCCTTTTTTCTTTGATGGGCCTTTGTGGCCTTTTTGATTTTTCCTTTGATTTTGGATCAAATTTTCTTTTATTTTTGCATGCCTCTTCGAGGAGACATGTTGATCCTTTGAAACATGTGGATTTTGATATGGAAGCTTTTGACATTTGGCACCCAAATTTCTTCCAAGAGCAATGGGAGGGGTAGATTGAGATGAATGGTATGTAGGTAGAATTTTGAAAGGGAATCAAGGATGTGTGCCTCTGTTGTTCTTGAGGAATAGGATATGGACCTAGGATAGAGGGAAGGTTTGATGAACTAGGATGAGGACCTAGGATAGATGGAAGGTTTGGTGGATTAGGATGATGACCTAGGATAGATGGTAGGTTTGATGGACTAGGACACTTAGGTGTATAACCAAGGCTATGATAATATGGATTTTTTTGGAAAAAAATGGGTTCTAGGATACCTTGTTCATGAATGCCTAATCCTTTTCATTTGTTGTTCATAATTTGACACTTTCACATACCAATGGGATAGGTATTGTTTGTGAAACAAGATGCAAGTCCATTTTGGGGAGGATATGATATGGATGAAAGGATAGGTGTTGGAAATAAACTAGAGCAGAGAAAGGTGCAGGATCCCAATTTGTAGGTGTGGGGTTCATGAATAGCTTGTATAGGTGTGATAGGATCTTGACATGGGGATGATGGGGTAATTTGATCTTGACTTGGAAAAGGATCACGAGGTGTAGGGGATGAAGTAACTTGCTCTTTATTAGGTATGGAATCATCGTGAAGTGGTGTGAAAAGCATATCTTGATCTTGAGAAGGATGAATATCCTCATGAAATTTTGTAGAAAGTATATCTTGATGAGGGAGGGAATCATGAGATTTTGTAGAAAGTATATCTTGATCATTGGATGGTAGGACATCATTAGATAGGATGGAAGAATTATCATGCTCCTGGGATGCAATGGAATCTTGAGATGGTATGGATTCATCATATGGAGTGGAAGGAGGACTTGGAAGGATACTTTTCTCTTGAGATGGAAGGGAATCCTTGTGGATGAAAAGGGAAAGGAGGGGATCATCATAGAATTCTTGAGAGATGGGGTCTTGGTCAAAGATTGGAAGAACTTGTGGAATTTTGGTATCATTAGATGAAGTGAAAAGAATGTTTTGATCTTGAGGTGTAGAGGAGTTTATGATAGCATGGTTTGGACTGAGAGATTGAAATGAATCATTGGATACAAAAGATATGATAGAGGAAGATGGTTGGATGGAATCGTTAACTTGGGTGAAAGAATGCTAAGATTTATTTTGGCTTATGGGAGATGAAGATAGATGCATGAAATGGTAAGATTGATCAAGATCCTTTGTGTTTGAAGACTTTGATTTGGGTTTCTAATTTAACTTTTTCAAGAATTCAAAGAAATTGAACTTGGATGATGTAGTTTTTGGTGGAGAAGGTGTCATGTCTGTATTTCTATTAGATGGATAAGAATAGATGTCTAACAACAAATATCCTTTCATGGTTGTTTCCCTTTGCATATCCCAAATTTTTTGTTGAAGGTTCTTCATTTGGTGAGTGAGAACAACCACTTGTTCAGGATCATCTTCAGGCTTTTTGGGTGGTGCCTTCAATTGATTCACATAAAAGTCTTCTAGAAATTTGGCACCTTGTTTGGCTAGCATAAGGAGGTATTTTTCCCCATTTCTTTCAAAAATATTTTCCAAACACTTGTGGAAATTGGGGTCTTGTTCAACATGTTGGATATCTTCTTCAGTTATTTCTTTGCTGTCAGTGTTGTTGAGTCCATGAAAAGGATTCTCTTCAGACTCTACCATGGTGTTTGTGTTTCACTATTTTGAGTTTCAGTGTTTTGAGTCTCAATGATCAGATTTTCGATGGTTTGAATTTCAATGGTTGGAATTTTGATGTTTGAAGTTTTGATGCTTTGATTTTTGAGTCCTTTTTCCTTGAGCTTTTGTTTTTGCAACCTTGTTTGAATGGGCATACAAGTGTTATAGTGTTGAATAAACTTTGATCTAGGTTTTGGAAAAGTACCAAGGATTACAACTAAGTCAAATAGAATGACAAATTCTAATGAGACTAGGTTGGATTTGACTATATAGCTTCGTTTTGTGATGAGAGGATGATAAATCCTGATGATGAAACTAGGCCTCATAATCAAGGGTGTGATAAATTTGATGATGTTGGTACATTTTGATGTTAGATCTTGGTTTAGGTTGGAAAATTCCACTTGTAGAAGTCAGTTTTAACAAGTTTGAATTCTAAGGTATCTAAGGAATGATCTTGGACTTTGAGAAAGTTTCAAAATTTCAGTTCAAACTGTGAAACTAGAGGTAAATTTTCTTCCTAAATGAGGTACTCAAACCTTTGTAAAAGTCTTGGATTTTGACAATAGTAAAAGATGTATAATTTAGGATTGTTCTTTCAAGCTCTTTTGTAGAAATTGAAGGTCAACCTCACTCTAAATTTGTAAAGTGTTGATAGACGTTTTTGGTGTTCTTTTGGACTAAGAGGTTTGGACTTTGGTTTCCAAATTTTAATCTTTCATGAAATCATTTGGTAACACACATGTTTAGGCTCCGTTTTACCTAAGGATTGGTTGAATACTTCTGAGGATTCCCAAGATGAGACTGATTGTTGGACAAGAGATGAACCTAGGTCATTGTTTTGTGTTCTACAAAAAGTGCCAAAATAGAGACAAAAGGCACCACAAAATGTGCAAAAGGGACCATAGAATGAGCAAAAGGCACAAAAAAAGAGACAAAAGGCACTAGAACAGGTGCAGACTTGGTTTTTTGAAAGTTTCTTGAAAATTTTCTTGGTTTTCCTAATTTTTCAATGTGAGACTTGGTTGTTTCACTAAATGCAATTCTGAATTAGGGTTTTCACTTTCGATATGTGACATTTTTTTTTGTTTTGAAAAAACTTTGATAAAGACACATAAAATAATGTACACTCCTAAGGTTGTGAAAGACTGTATTCTTTTGGATTCCACATGGGTTTTACCCCAACCGCACTTATTCTTAGCAGATGACTAGATGCTTGACCCCACTGGCTCCCCTCCATGACACTCATTTCTCAGGACAACCAAGCATCAATACCCATGAATATCCCATGGCATATTTTTTTATCTCTACTAAAAATTGCGAGAATGTGGATGCCTTCGCAACAACCGTTGCTGCACTAAAGAGATAAAGGTTTTGGCCAACCTTCAACAAGGGTTTTAGTAAGGACTTTCCATTCATGGGGGTTGATCCATGCGACGAGAGACCATTTCTTCCCTTCTCATTAGAACCAACCTCGTGATACTGGCCTTTGTTCCAGTATCCACACTTATATACTGATTGAAAATGCGCT
This sequence comes from Sequoia sempervirens, assembly GCA_007258455.2. Classification (NCBI taxonomy): domain Eukaryota; kingdom Viridiplantae; phylum Streptophyta; class Pinopsida; order Cupressales; family Cupressaceae; genus Sequoia; species Sequoia sempervirens. The sequence continues at coordinate 156,238,022 of VDFB02193867.1, forward strand.
TGGCTTTAGCGTGTTACCGGTTGGGTCATTCCCTTGGGTGAGTACTTTTTCCCAAAAGGAAAGCCCCTTAAGACAAACAAAAGCAATCAAGTATACCCATAGTTTGATCAATCTTTATTCCACATGAATAAAGAGAGAACACATGCGATATACTCAACTCACACTCGCACACGAAAGTGAATGGGTCTAGCTTTTTGGTCACCCAGTTAAGGGGAGAGCATATGCCTACCATCCATCAAGCACAAAAGACATGGTGTTCATTAACCTTTTAATTAAGCTATGTTCCTAACTTAACCAAAAGGAAACAAGTAAATCACTTCCAACCCCTGCAATATGTCAGTAGTTTGATAAGAATGTCTTTGAGAAGAATTTTTAGTATAATGGATATCAAATGATTTTTCTTTCACTTCAATGCTCCATGTTCCTCTTAAAACCTGCAATAAATGCTTAAAATGTTAGATGAGATCAATAAATAAGAATACATGAGGGTTAGGTGAATGATTAAGCATAAAAACCCCAAAACTTAGACCAAGTTACAATGTGATTTGAATATGGGTGTAAAATTGAAAAAAACCTACACCATTACATAGCTTATGAAATTTTACCCTATGTAAAAAAAAAATCTCAAAAAAAGACCTTTGTATGACCAAGATATGACCATTTTAAGATTAACTACAAAAGGTGCCAGAACAAAGATAAAAGGCGCCAAAACAAAAGAAAAAGGCACCAAAACAAAGGAAAAAAGTGCCAAAACTCTTAGAAACACCCCAAAATGAGCAAGAAGCATCATAGAAAGTGCAAAAGGCACCAAAACAGAGACAAAAGGCACAAAAACATATACAAAAGGTGCCAAAACAAAGATAGAGCAACCCAAAATTGTGCAAAAGGTGCCACAGAATGAGTAAAAGGCACCAAAACAAAAACCAAAGGTGCTAGAATAGGTGCAAAAGGTGCCAAAATATGTGCAAGAGGCTCCAAAAGGCTCATGTTTGAACCTGTGAACATAAATTTTTAAGCATGTTAGTAATAAATGGGGCAAGGCCCCATGGTGGGTGCCATTTTTTGTGTGTGTTAAATATGCAAAGTTAGTATCAACACAAACTTTAATGAAACGATTTATATTCAAAGATTCAAAGCAAAGTAAACTATTCTAAATTGCATCTTAACGAATCTTTCAAGAACGTCTCATTGTTTAATTAAATAAATTTTTTTTAGGGAACCTTGTTTATTTAATTAATTTAGAAGAATATGTTTTTGATTTGGAGAATTAGAGAAGGCTGAACAATATAAATAAATTGAGAATTTATTTATATGTAGTTGGAATATTAATCAAATAGCTAGTATTTAATTAATTAAACGTGATGACCATTTTTAGGTGTATACAATAAGCATTGCAATCATTTGTAGTTAGGAGTTAATTAGCAGTTAGTAGTTCATCATTAGATAGATTCAATACATTTTTGCAATAACCCTTCAGGGGCATGTAATAAGGCTTGTTGGATAGTTGTATGTTTTTAAGCCTTCAAGGAAAGGCCTATGAGCCTTGGATATTATCCCTTGTGGCCAATGTTGCATATAAGAATTCTATATTAATGAGGATTCATGTTCGTATAGCCATTTTCTATGTTATTTCCACTGTGTTGACTCATTGCTGCACAGTCTGGACTGTTCCTTCTAGAACTCTCCTACCATGACTGCACCAAGTGGTATCATAGCAAGTTTTGATTCTTTAAGGCATTTCTTGAGGTGAACAAATTATTGACCCGAGGCATACTACATTTTTTTTTTCAAACGATAGCTAATTGTGAGGCAGTCGAAACCCTTGTAGCTAGATCGCTAAATTGAGGCAATTGCATCAATTTGAGGGGAGAGATGCGGCCAAGGAGAGTGCCTACTATGGCGAATGTTTCTAGAAGAATGGATGAAGTTTTGGAGATGATGTGCAAGATGTGATTTTAGTTAGATGCTATTGAAGAAGATTGAAGGTGAGGCCTAAAACCTAGGCAGAATGATGAAAGTGATGATGAAGCAAAACATGTGAATCAAATTGTCAAAACCCTAGATGATGATGAAAAAGAATCAGATCAAGTAAAGATGTTGAAAACAATTTCAAAAATTTACAAGTTACCTAGAGTTGAAATTCAAAATCACACGGGAAATTTGAATCCTGAAGAGTTGATTGATTGGATAAATGAGATGGAGGAATACTTTGAATATGAAGAAATTGAAGATCTGGAAATATTTAGGTTTGCAAAAACAAAGTTGAAAGGTCATGCTACATTATGGTGGAAAGAAGTTCAATTGGATCAAAACATAAGAGGAAAAGAAAGAATCATCAAATGGGATAGAATGGTGACAAAATTGAAGAATCAATTCATACCAACATATTATGAACTGGAATTGTTGAAAATATTGCAAAACCTGAGACAAAAAGAAAGATATGTGAAGGAGTACATTGAAGAATTCTACAAGATGATAATATGAACTAGTCATAGTGAAGCAATCAAAGAGAAGGTTTCCAGATACATCAATGGACTGAGGAAAAACATTCAAGAAGAATTGAGCCTGGTGAAGATGACATCTATTGAAGAAGCATACCATTTTGCATTGAAAGTAGAAGAGAAACTAAACAAGAAGTTTGAACAAAGATAGAGAAGTGCAAGAGGAATATTTTAGAAAAGTGGACCACCATCTAGAGAAATAAGACCTTATGTGGAGTAGATAAAAGATTCAAAACCCTATCGTAGTGAAGAAAAGGATGCTAATTAATACCACTGAGGAAGAGAAGATCAAAATTTCTACCACAGTAGCAAAGGAGTTCATAATTCTCTACTGAAATTATGGATTTTGGAGAATTGAAGGAAGATCTAAGAGAAGACCATTTGGAGGAACTTGTTTCAAGTGTGGAGTTGAAGGACATAGAGCATTTGAGTGTCATCAAGGAAGTATCAGAAAGAAACTTGAGCATACCAAAAGAACAACATATGTGGAGGAAGAACAATTTGGATCCCATAATTCAGTTGTGAAACCTGAGAAAGGTGAATCATTGGTGATGAGAAGAGCTTTGATGCATGAAGAAGCAATTGAGGAACCCCTGAAGAGGAAAAGTATATTCAAAACTAGATGTAAGTCCAAAGGAAAGGTATGTAAAGTTATCATTGATAATGGTAATATTGATAATCTAGTTTCATAGGAGATGGTAACAAAGTTGAATTTGAAGAGACTAAAACACCCAAACCATTATAGGATAGCATGGATTCAAGATGATCATAAGGTATTGGGGAATGAACAATGTTTGGTGAAATTTCATATTGGGTCATATAAGGATGAAGTATTGTGTGATGTTATGCCTATGGATGCATGTCATTTACTGTTAAGAAAACCATGACAATATGATAGGAAGGCTAATCATGATGGAAGAATGAATACTTATACCATGGCATCAAATGGAAGAAGAATCAAGTTGATACCTTTGGAGGAAGAAGGGAAGGTTGAATTTTGTGGCACTTTGGTAGATGGAAGGAACTTTCTTGATGGGTTGGGACACGAGAACATGTGTTTTGTGTTGATTCCAAAGAAAAGTAATGGCTCAAAGATAGAGAATCCAACTTGAGAAAGTGAAGAAGTTGTAAAGATGTTGGTCGAATATGAGGACATCATTTCAAACAATGTACCAGATGATTTACCAAAGGTTCGAAGTATCAACCATCAGATAGATCTAATACTAAGAGTGAGTCTTCCAAACAAAGTAGCACATAAAATGACATTGACAAAAAATGTAGAGTTGAATTGACATATACAAGAATTGTTGAGGAAAGGATTAAGCAGAGAAAGTTTGAGCCCATGTGCGATACCTATTGTACTTGCACAAAAGAAGGATGGAGAGTGGAGAATGTGTATGGATTCCAAAGAAATCAATAAGATCACTGTCAAGTATAGATTTTCGTTGCCAAGGATGGATGACATCATGGACTATTTGAGTGGAGCAAATTATTTTACAAAGATTGACCTAAAGAGTGGATATCATCAAATCAAGATCAGAGAAGGAGATGAATGGAAGACTGCATTTAAGACTAATGAAGGATTGTACAAGTGGTTAGTGATGCCTTTTGAATTGACCAATGCACTGAGCACTTTCATGAGATTGATGAATGAAGTATTGAATAAATTCTTTGGTAAGTTTGTCATTTTTTATTTTGAAGATATTTTAATTTTCAGTAAGACTAGAGAGGAACATTTGGGGCACATCCAACAAGTATTACAGAGGTTGAGAGAAGAGAAGTTTCTGATTAATATCAAGAAGTGTAGTTTCATGAAGACCGAGTTGGTATATTTAGGATTTTTCATTTCTATTGAATGATTGAAGATGGATCCGAAGAAAGTGAAAGCCATTCTTGATTGGCCTACACTGGTAAACATTGGAGAAGTAAGATCATTTCATGAATTAGCTAGTTTCTACCAAAAGTTTTAGTAGTGTTTGTAAGCCTATGACAGATACAATGAGAGGAGACAAGAAAGATTTCAAGTGGACGTCTGAAGCTCATAAAAGAGTTTTGAATCGTTGAAGCAAAAGGTAACAGAGTAGCCAAAGTTAGCATTATGGAATTTTGCAAAGTATTTCAAATTGACTATGATGCAAGTGGAAATGCAATTGGAGTAGTGTTGAGTCAAGAAGGAAGACATGTAGCTTATTTATGTGAAAAGTTGAATGATGCTAGAAGAAGATAATTAATTTATGATAAAGAATTCTATGCCATAATTCAAGCTTTGAAGAAACTTGGAGACATTACTTGTTGCCTAAAGAGTTTGTGTTGTATATAGATCATCAAGCTTTATAGTATTTGAATGGTCAAGGATAGTTGAATCAAATACATATGAGATGGGTTGAGTTCTTGTAGAGTTATACATTTGTGTTGAAACGTAGGAGTGGTAAGTTAAAAAAAGTTGTAGATGCATTGAGCAGAAGAGGGAATTTGCTGATAGAGATGAGAGTAGTGGTATTGGGATTTGAAGAATTGAAGCACATGTATGAAAATGAAGCAGATTTTGGTGAAGCCTGGAGAGCAAGTAAGGAACCAATAGTGATAGACTAGAGCCAGTGGTTGGATTAATTTATTCAAGAAGGTATGTTATTCAAAGGAAATCAATTGTGTATATCGAGGAGTTCAATGAGGGACAATTTGATCAAGGAAAAGCACAGTGGAGGATTAATAAGATATTTCAGAGTGGATAAGATAGTAGCCTTGGTGAGTGAGCACTATTTTTGGCCACATATATATAAGGATATGAGCAAGTATGTTCAAAATTATAGAACTTGTCAAGTTGCAAAAGGGAGTAGTCAAAATACCAAATTATATAAACCTTTGACAATATCAGAGAGACCTTGGGAAGATTTGAGCATGGATTTCATTTTGCGATTACCTAGAACACATAGAGGTCACAATTCTTGTAAGAGAGGGGGACTACCACATGCAAGGCCCTAGGTCATGGAGGGCCAAGATGTGGAAGGCTGCCCTCACTTACCTTAGCTTAACGAGGTGTTAAGATATGAGGATGAGAATGATGAGGACTATAAAGTCCTTCAACCACTCTGCAATCTAGAGATTCAAAATGAGGCTAGGTGAGCTAGTTTTTGAGCTCAACATTGTATCTTGGATAGATCTCTGTCCAAGGATGAAAGCATAGTTCCGAGATGACAGCGCGACGCACTGGTGTCTCTCAGGTGCACTGGCGTTTGTATGATTAGAGGACTGAAAGTACAATGAGAACTATCAGAAAACAAGCTAGCAGCCTCGCTAGTGACTTCTAAAAGAGCAAAACAACTATGAAATATGAGAAGTACAAATGAACGCGATAAAGAAAATATGCCAAAGCTAGGGTGACGAAGATGATTTTGTAGAAGAGTCTATTCACTAGCTAGCTCCGCAAAGCACGTATACCTACACACAAAAAGAGGAAAATTTTGGGTGGCTGTATAGGGGCCTACCTCAGTTACACCCCTATTTAGGTGTTTCCACTTCCATGGAAAACCAAGAAAGCAAGATAAAGAAAATAGTATAGTAAAGAACACTAGAGCACTACAAAACAATAAGTGTGCTCACTCAACCAAGTGATAGAGGAGAGGAAAGGAAATTTTACCACCTCCACCAAGAGCATTCAAGGATGCTTGGGGGAGAAAATGAGAGTACTCGAGCCTTTGATACAATGGTGTTGTCCCCAACTTGCTCTATCGAAGTGATGGAGTGATGTATTTGCTGCAATGAGGTGCAAAAGTGCTGCTAGAATGCTTGAGAGTGAATGCAAGAGTGTGAAATTGAATGCTTGAAGTTGTGAAGAAGATCAATTGAATGCTTAAAGGATGAAATGCTTGTTTAAGGAGTGAATATGAAGGAGAGATGAAGAAAAATGACCATATTTAGGTTGGTTGTGTTGGCCTCCTACAATGATCTAACAATTAAGCCCTTAAAGTTGTGATTCAGAGATTGGAAATCTAATATGAATAGATATATTAATCATCATGAAGGTACATTTAAATTTTCAACTCAAGGATGTAGAATTGAAATGGGTTAGCACAGTATGTGCACTAGGAATCCATAGTAGCCATATTCATTCTACAACTAAGAAAGACACAATGCTATAAGTAAATTGCTTAGAAAGAAGTAACATAAGTGTTGAACATCAACCAACAATGATACTAAGCTAAAGTGCATGATAGAAATGAAAATCTGAGCAAACAGATAGGAAATTACTCTGTCTGCTTTGGCTATAGGAATAGTCACAAAATAGAATTCTAGTGGCTGTAGGAATAGACAGTTGCCAAATTCATAACTATTTGTTGAACAAAAAAGTAATAACTAAAATAAGGATGGAATGCTCACCAAGTGGCCCCCCTTGGATGAGTATCCCTTAAGACAAACTCAGATGCAATGAACTTATAACTTCATTTTATTCCTTAAAAAATGATTACAATAGAGCAACACAACTGTATTGCTGAAAAAACTAATAATGCAAGTACAACATCAGATTAATCAACCTTTTGAGAAGGAGCATCCGAGTCTTATTTATAGAAGGAAAAAACTACTAACTAACTACCTAGCAAGGTGGTCAACTCTAACAAATTAGGAGGACACAACTTTATGGAAAGCATAGAAAGTGGAAAGAGGTTATGCATGCGTGGAATTTGGTCAAGCCGATTTGCCTCAACACAGATCTAGCATAACAATAACTCCTATATTCTCTCAACAAACTATTATGAACATTTACAAAGTAGTTACAATCTTCAATTTGAACTAGGAATTTCCCTCCATTGAGAGTCTTCCCTTCATTGACCTTTGAATGGTCACCTTTTTGACTCTTATGGTGAACGACCAGTTGGAAAAATATTCCTCAATTTTGTAGGCTCTAATTATATCTGCATGACAACATTAATATGCACAACAATTGCATATCTATAACTATCTTAAAGTAACATTCATTAATCCACATGTAAAATTAATATAGATAGTTCACATACCATGTCAACGTCATTCAAAAGTTACAAAAATAAGCTTATACCCAATGTCTATGATTTTGAGGAAATAACATGAAAAAGGTCAACATCCAAGTATCAAAGTCTATGACAACAACAAAAAATGGATAATAAACTCTATCAAAATTGAACCATAAATTGGACTCATCACTCCCCCCAACCTAAGGTTTTTTCTGGTCCTCCAACAAAGGAAGAGTTATTCCTTTGCTTAGTCAATACCCTAAAATTTGCAACTGCCAGTTGTCTCACATCAATTCTTGCAATGTATGAATTGGGGTCCCAATAGAACCCTTGCTTGTTGTCCAACCTGTTCCATCTTTTCCTTTCTGTAGCTATATCATACTGATAATAATTGAAATTTGGCACAAGCCATAATATGGTAGGTGACTGAAAAGTTAATGGGAGCCAAAATTGCCCCTTCATCCTTCCAAGCTGCATATATCTATCAACTCTTTTGCATGTTGCAACATAGTTTTGCAGAGTGTGAGGTTCAGCTTATTTTAACTCATCAGTCATACTATTCCACCTTTGTGATAGATATCCCATTACAAATTTCCTTGTAGTTTCTACTACCTTCTCATATTCTTTGTAAACTGCTTCTCTCTCAGGTAAGATCCTACTGCTATATCTTGGTTGGTAAGGAAATCTGTGCCATTCCCTGAAAATGTCTCAAAGGTTTCTAGATTCAGCCCTGATGGGCAAGGGAGTGTTGGATTCTATTTTCCCATAAGTCCTAAACTATTGTTCCCAACTAACTTCATTCTGTATCTAGGACATAAATGTCCTTAATTGGAGATCCCCAACATACAACAATGGATTCCAATCATGATCATGGGACACAACATAATTATGCAAATAGAGTTCACACAACAAATTTTTCACTTTAGGAGGAGCAATTTGATAAACCTGGAAAAATTCAAGAGGAGTCTCAATGGAAGGATTAAAACTTGAAATTATTCTTGATAATTTAAAATAAATATTCCTCTCTTTGAAATATAGAGCATAGACTCTTGGAGGTTTTCTACACTCTAACATCTGAGGCACTAAGGCTACTACATTGTCCACCTTTTCCTTTAAGGCAACAATTTCTGTATTCTTTTCTTCAATCTTTTCATCTTTCTTCTTAATCTCCTCCTTTAGCCTGTGTTTCTCCTTTTTCCATTCTTCTTCCCTCCTTTGCATCTCATTCCATAGGTTCATGGCTACCATGTTCCATGAAAAATCAGAGGGTCTATGTATTCCTACCAAAAAATTTCCTAGCATCAATTCTTGCTCTTCACATGGCACCTGCTACAGGGATTTTCATTGTTCACCCAGTTCTAGCTGTAGGAGTTCTTGCTCTTGCTACAAGAAATATTGCTCTTGCCAGAGGAGCTCCTGATTCTCATCATACTCTTGAATCTCAACCTATTTTGCAATGGCAACAAGCTCTGCCAACCTTATATTTGTTTATTCCTCAAAATTTCCTTTTCCTCAACGTTCACCTTCCCCATTGGGGCTTTTGTGTCATCTCATGATGTTCCTCGAGGGCTAGGGATTCTTTTAGGAGACACACCAGTGGCTGGCTTAGATGGTCTTGATTTTTTAGGAGGGCTTTCATGTTTTTCTTCAGTTGCAAGAAGAACAATGTCGGCCTTTCATTTCTTAGAGCTTGGCGCTTCTTTTTCTATCATTTTCTTTTTAACTTTTCCCTTCCTTATTTCTACCTTTTTCTTTTGTGCCCTAATTCAAATTAGGGTTTCAAGAGGGACATCATCATCAGATTCTGAAGATGAACTATCTTTTCTTGAATGTTCTATCTTAGAAGAACTAATCTCTATAGTTTGCTTAGTTGTAGGAGGGTTTACACTAGGGCTTGCACCAGAAGTTGAGGCTCCAGGAGTGGCTTCAACAAAACTCACTCTCCTACTAACCCTATGAGGTTGAGACAAAACCCTAGGTCGCAAATGCTCTGGTCTAAATTGATCAATATTTAAAAATTCCTCCCAAGTCATATCAGACACATCATGTAGATATTTCTCTACTAATAATTTGATCAGAAAATAGTTGGAGACAAAATTATCCCTACCTTTTTGGGTTTCAGCTGCCATGATTGAAAGAAGGTGATATAACATGTTTGGAATGTTAATTCTTCTCCCATGCCTCATATGATTTAGGAGTTTGAAGTGCACAAAATGTAGATTCGACTAGTAGCCTTCACAAGTAATGTACTTCACAATGTGGACAACTACTTGCTTCCACAACTCAGGTAGAGAGATTCTCTTCACACCTTGCTTGTCTACATCCAATGGAGGGTCACCAGGTTCAGTAAATTCAGCCCTAGTAGATCTTGCATCTCTAGTAGTAGGGTAATGTTCACCATCGACAGGCAACCCTGTAACTTTGGCAATCCTCTCTTCAGTAGCTACTACCTCCAACCCTTTTACCTAGCCTTTCCTTTAGATAATGTCTACATAAATTTCAATGCAATGTCTTCATTATAACCATTAAGCTTCAGGAAATAATCTAACCATCCTCAATTTCTAAACTCGGCCTAGGAAGGTGCATCCTACAGTACTACATCATGAACCGTGGGTTCATTTCTAATTAATTGACCTCCCATTGTTTCAACTCTCTGCAATTAAACAAGCACTCTACAAGGTTTCCCTTCTTGCAATCTTTGTCTAAAAGCCAAATTTCTCCTTCCTACAACGTTGCTGAATTCCCAATGCCAATGCCGTATTAATTTTACCTTTTTAATGAATTAGGATTATGACTAAGGTAATAAAGGTAGTAAGGAATAATAAATGAAGGATACAATCGAGAAAAATGGCGACGGTGTGGTGTCATCTCACACATGCAAGTCGTCACCTCACTCTGAATTCAAAATAGCTCAATTTAAATTTTGTTGACATGGACCAACATGGAATGACACATGGACATGTTATTCACACTCCCCCCACCTAAATTTTAGCATGTGTCCTCACATGTGAGGTAGTAATGACGATTTGACAAGGGCAGGGGATAATTACATGCTATGGAGAACACTGGCATTAATGTACAGTGATTAAATAAATGTACTAAAAGATAATTAAGATGTAACAAATTGATGCCTACATACTTGAATTTGTGGAATATCTATTGTAAAGAATATGGAGGAAGTACCAATCACCTTTTAAGAAGTCAATTGAGAAATTAATGAAAGTGGAGATGGAACGAAGTGAAGTGGAATGAAGTGAAGTTATGGCAGAGTGATGGAAGAGAGAGAAAGGTGGAGATGGATGGTCGAATGGGTGGATTAATGAAGAAGTGGACTCCCATAAGAGTAGAATTCTTTATTATGACAATTTACGTACCCTGGTTAGCTAGAAGGAGGGACACTAGGTTCGCTTCCTTTGGCTGTAAGAAGTTCAAATGTTGCATGCTGAGTGAATTGCTACATGAATTCCTCCTTAGAAGTTGGATTGTGATACAACCTGAGGTGATGACCATTGACAAGCAACTTAAATCTGATAGGGTCAATGGTAGTGAGTTGAACGACACCATTGGAGAAGACTTCAACAACCTCATATGGTCCTAGCCACCTTTTCTACAATTTTTCTACATTATCTTGATACCTTGAGTCATAAAGGAGTGCCCAATCACAAGACTGAAACTTCTTGTCCTTTATGTACTTATCATGCCATTTGATCCTTTGATTCTGCACTACCTTAGTGTGATGCAAGGCTATCTTTCTTATCTCATCCAAATAATTTAGTTGCATAATTCTATCCTTTTGTGCCTCAAAGATATCCATCCCTAAGTCTAGTGCAATCCTAAGAGTCTTATGCTCAAATTCAATGGGCATCGTAGCTATCTTCCCATACAGTAATTCAAAAAGAGTGAAGCCTGTGGTTGTTTTCTAGGTGATTCGATAGGCCCAAACAACTTTTGGTAGCCTATTTTCCCAATCCTTCCTATGGATAGCCACTGTTTTGGTTAGAATGACTTCAATTTCCCTATTGGTCACCTCAACTTGGCCATTGGCCTGAGGGTGATAAGGAGTAGACTTCCTGTGCCTCACATTATGTTCATTAACTAGTGTTGTGACAATTGGGCCCCTTGATCATTCACTATCTCTCTTGGAACCCCATACCGTGTGAAAATTTCCTCATAAAAAAATTCTACAACGTTATTATCTCTTGCATGCTTCATTGCTTTAACTTCAACCCACTTGGTCACATAATCAGTGCAAACCAGGATATAGGATTTACCATTTGATGGTGGGTCAATGGGTCCTGCAAAATCCAATCCCCATTTATCAAATGGAGTGATTACTACTTGGGGCTGAAGGGGTATCTCATCAGATTTGGTTGGTTGGCCCATCCTCTGGCATCTATCACACTTCCTTGTATATTTCCTTGCATCCTTGTGGAGTGGGGGCTAGTAATATCCTGTGTTTAGAATCTTCATTGCTGTCCTCTTGGCTACAAAATTCCCTCCACAAGGTTCATTGTGACATGCAATATATCATATGTCTCATCTTCCCTCACACATCTCCTCATGACATGGTCTAGTCCATTGTAGAACAAACACCTTGCAATCCATGAGAAAGGAAAATATTTTTCAATAAGAACCCTTCTCTCTTTTGGAGAGAAATGATGAGGAACTCTCCTTGTGAACAGATAATTAGCTATGTCAGCATACTAGGGTGTATGTACATTGATGGAAAATAAATGTTCATGAGGAAAAGAGTCATCAATGACTTGATTGTCCTTTGATGTAGTCACCCTTGAAAGAAAGTCTGCAACAACATTGGCCTTCCCTGGTTTATCAACAATGGTTATGTCAAACTCCTACATCAACAACAACCATCTTGCTAGCCTACCTGAGATCAGGGCCTTATTCATGAGGTACCTAATGGCTGAATGGCTTGTATGCACAAAGATCTAATAGCCTATTATGTAGTGCCTGAATTTGTTAAGGGCATAGATTACTACCAACATTTCTTTTTCTGTCACTGTATAATTGAATTCAACTCCTTGCAATTTTTTGCTGACAAAATAAATAACATTCTCAATAGCTCCTTTCTATCCCAAGACTACTCCTATAACATAGTTTGATGCATCTGTATGAATGTGAAAAGGAAGCTCCCAATTAGGACCTTTGAGTATAAGAGCATGAGTTAAAGCTGCTTTGAGATCAGAGAATGCCTTGTCACAGTCCTCTATCCATTGGAACTCAACATATTTAGTTAGGATATTGTACAATGGTGCTACCATTTTGCTGAAATATTTGATGAAATGCCTATAGTAGTTTGCATGTCCCAAGAAACTTTTGACATCTTTTTGTTTTTCAGGTATAGGTAGATTGGTGATCACCTCAATCTTGGTAGGATCTACTTGAATTCCGTTGTGAGAGATGTAGTGGCCAAGGACTACACCTTACCGCATCATCATGAAACACTTCTCACTATTTAAAGATAGATTATGGTCTTCACATCTTTGTAAGACTCTCTTGAGATTTTCCAATGCTTCATTAAAATCAGCACCATAGGTAGTAAAATCATCCATATAAATTTCCATGTAATCATGTGAGATGTCTAAAAATATGCTAATGACTGCCCTCTAAAAACTTGCAGGTGCAATGTATAAGTTAAATAGAAGTACTGAGTAGGAATAAGTCCCCCACGGATAGGTAAAGGTGGTCTTCTTTTGGTCCTTTGGTGCAATTTCTATCTGGTTATAACCATTGAATCCATCCAAGAAATAAAAGTATTGCTTTCCTGCAAGTGAATCCAGAACTTGGTCTATGAAAGTAAGGGGTAAATGGTCCTTTTTGGTGGCAACATTGAGTTCCATGTAATAAAAAAAAACTTGCCACTTCCCTCCCTTTTTGAGCACAATCACCAATGGAGACACCCACTGACTATCTAAAATGGGGTAGATAAATCTCGCATCTAGCAATTTTTGTAGTTTCGCTTTTACAATTTCCCTCAATACAGGGTTAATTCTTCTTTGTGGCTACCTCACTGGTGTGCAATCATCTCTGATGTATATCCTCTGAGTGCAGAGCTTAGGATACAATCCCTTCATATCATGGTAGTCCCATGCAAATGCATGTTGGTGGGTCCTTGATAAGTTTTTCAATGATAACTATTGTTCTTCACTTAGCTTGTTGTTAATATTTAGATATTTTCCTTTTGAAACTTGCACTTGTGTAGTTAACTCTATCATAGTTGCTTCACTAATACTTGGTACTTTGAGTTCATGTGGCAGCAATGTATGAGACATATTTGTTGCTGCAAGAAGTTTAGCTGTAGGAAGAGTAGGTAGAAGTGTCTTCATTGGACCAGCAAAACCAGATGCATGAGAGGATGATGCTTCTTGCACCTCACAATGATTTTGAATTATGTTAGACAATGCTTCATCTTCTTCCTGAAGCTTCATGAAAGAAATCCTGCCTAACATCATAAGCTGTGCCACAAAATTGACTTCCTCAACCTCTTCACCAACATGTGGCCATATGGGGTTATCCATATGATGGGATAGTTGAGCAGGAGGGTAGAGAACAAGCTTTTTGGTGCTCTTCCCATAAAAAATGGTCATATCTCCTATCTGACATCCAATATAGGCATCTACTATTGCTAACCATGGCCTTCCTAGAATAATGGGGTACTCGCCTAGTGTAGATTTAGGAGAAAGAATCATGAAATCTGTTGGGTACTCCCAAGAGTCTAGAGTTACCAAAAGATCCTCTACTATACCATCAGGTTTAATAGTGGAACTATCAACAAGCTGCAGGACAGTAGGAGTAGGTCACATGCTTGCAACATTTAGTTGCTACAGGATATCCTTAGTTATCACATTTATTGCTATTCCCAAATCAATTAGAGCATTCTTTATTTGGATCCCGTTTATAACAACTCCTACCACAAGACTACCTGGGTCATTGTATTTGGGAACAATCAATTTCCTAAGCATGATGTTAGCCAGTTGTCCCACCACATGAACTGTGGTGGAGTCTTTCTTCTTCCTGCTTGGCTTCTTGAGGCATGCTTCCTTATTTTCTTTGCCATATATGGGAACATATTTTATGGCCTAAAATAAAGGTATCTTGACACATATATGCTTCAACTAATCTAGAATGTCAAAGGCTGTATCCTCCTATTACTTTTGTTTACTAATTTCCAACCTCTGAGGAAATGGTGGTTCTTGTTCAGTCTGCTAGACTAGGATTGGTTCAGGATTTTTAAGTACACTTGGTTGAATGGGGACATTCAGATACTCTTCTTCTTCCACAGGAAGCTCAGTGATAATGGGTATGGAAGGACCTAACAAAGTAGTTTCTAAACACAAGTGGATGTCACTTACACTCACAACATATGCATGAAATTGATTTGGATCAACAGAATAGATTGGTTGTTGTTGTGGTTTGTTATTTGGGTTAGGTGTGGGTTGAGTTGGTAGCTGAGTAGGTCTAGGTGTGTTTGAACTTGAGCTAGTAGGTTGCTGGGCTAAGAAGGTGGCTACATGTAACTGGTTGTCTAGTTTGGACATTGCTATCCTCCCCTCCATTGAGATTTTTGCTACCAGTTTCCTGGAAGTGGCTACCAATTTCCTTGAAACTACTACTAATTCCCCTCAAGTTGCTACCATTGGGGAGGAGAGTTTTGGTGATTGGTCCAAGTATTTGGAGGGTTATTCCAAGTCTTTGGTGGATATCCTCCATAGTTGGATGGATATGGGGGCTTCCATTGGTTACCTGATGCATAAGAATTAAAATAAGGCCCAACAAAGGATAATGGATTAGGCAGCATACCTTGTCTTGGAGCCCATGGTCTCCTTTGTGCAATGTAGTAGACTTGATCATCATCACCCTGTATTGGCTTGAACTCATGTGAGATTTGCTTACTTTCAATGTTAGCTACCATTTTGCATCTGTAGTCCTTCTTTTGTTTGTAATGAGGGCAATATTCTACCAACATTGCCTTTGCCTCCTTTTGTTTCTTCTTTACTTGAAGTGTATCTAGCTAAGTAGCTAGATTGTTTATGATGTCTTGCTTGAAGTATGCTAGCAAGTGAGTAATCTTCATCCTTGAAACTCCACTAGTAGATGATTTACCCATAGAGGATTGGTAAGCTCTCCCTTTCTTTGAAGCTATCCTAGAATAGTTTTGACATATCTTCTTGATATCATCCCAAGGGACTTGGGTGATATCTCCTCCTCCCATCAGGTCCAAAGCATCAGTGCAATTGTCATTAATTCCTTTTAGGAAGAGAAAATTTTGTGATTCTTCATTGAGTGTATGGTGTGGAGATTTCTGTAAGCAAAATAGAAACCTTGAAATGTAATCGTCCAAACTCTCATCTTCCTTTTGCTGCATCCTAAAAATGTCATCTCCCCTCATATCATTGCCCCTACAATATTCCTTTTACTTCTCAAGGAATTTTTTCTTCATTTCATCCCAAGTCTCCATAGTATTTCTATTTAGGCTCATAAACCATCTTAATGCAACCTCTTTCAAGGTGGTAGGAAATAGCTTAAGCCTATGAGCATCATTGGTATAGTCATAACTTCTGTAGAGTATATCAAACTCAAACAAGAAAGTATTAGGATCTTCTATGACAAGTCCATAGAACTTAGGAAGGATTGAAGCAGGGATATTTTTGAGGTTGTCAACTTCATTCTGATGAGCAATGGGGAAAGGAAAAGATGGTTGGTTAGGTCTGTTTCTATTTGCATCACCCATGCCTGCCTGATGGAGTTCCAAAGCAAAAGAATTCTCAGTCTGATTGTGGTCTTCAGAGGAAGTGTCAGAATTGGTTAGATTGGGAAATGCATCAACAAAACAATGTGGTTCTTCTTCTTCTTTGTCTCATGGCAGATTTTGATGTTCAACTAGCATGAATGGATCATGGTTATTAGGAAGGAATCTCCCATGAGCATCTCTCCTCCTTCCTCTATGCATACTATATCAACTCAATATCAACCCGCTCACACAAAGAATTGGAAAAAGAATAGGGGGTCATTACTTCCTAAATGAGGGGTATACTAAGAACAAACTTTCAAAAATACTACAACAAGAGAGAAACTATCAATGACTCCAAAGAATTTCCTAGTTTGACACCATCCCTGGAAATGATGCCAAAAATGTTGGCCTCCTACAATGATTTAACAACTAAGCCCTTAAAGCTATGATTTAGAGATTGGACATCTAATTTGAATAGCTATCTTAATCATCATGAAGGTGCATTTAACTTCTCAACCCAGGTACGTAGACTTGAAATGGGTTAGCACAATATGTGCACTAGGAATCCATAGTAGCCATATTCATTCTACAGCTAAGAAAGACACAATGCTAAAAGTAAATTTCTTAGAAATAAGTAACATACGTGCTGAACATCAACCAACAATGATACTAACCTGAAGTCCATGAAAAAAATGAAAATCTGAGCAAACAGATAGGAAACTACTCTGTCTTCTTTGGCTGTAGGAATAGTCACAAAATGGAATTCTAGTGGCTACAAGAATAGACTATTGCCAGATTCGTAACTATTCTCTAAACAAAAAATTAATAACTAAACTAAGGATGAAATGCTCACCAAGTGCCCCCCCTTGGATGAGTATCCCTTAAGAAAAATTCAGATGCAATGAACTTATAACTTCATTTTATCCCTTGAAAAACATGATTACAATAGAGCAACATAATTGTATTGCTAAAAAAATTAATAATGTGAGTACAACATCAAATTAATTAACCTTCTAAGAAGGAGCATCCGAGTCTTATTTATAGAAGGAAAAAAATACTAACTGACTACCTAGCAAGGCGATCAACTCCAACAGATTAGGAGGACGCCACTTTATGGAAAGCATAGAAAGTAGAAAGAAGGTTATGCATCTATGGAATCTGGTCAAAACGGTTTTCCTTAATGTAGATCTAGCATAACAATAGCTCCTATATTTACTTAACAAACTATTATGACCATTTACAAAGAAGTTACAATCTTCAATTTGAACTAGGAATTTCCCTTCATTGAGAGTCTTCCCTTCATTGGCCTTTGAATGATCACCTTTTTGACTCTTATGGTGAATGACCAACTAGAAGAATCTTCCTCAATTTTGTAGGCTCTAATTATATCTACATGACAACATTAGTACACACAACAATTGCATATCTATAACTATCTTAAAGTAACATTCATTCATCCACATGTAAAATTAACATAGATAGTTCACATAGCATGTCAGTGTCATTCAAAAGTTACAAAAATAAGCTTATGCCCAATGTCTATGATTTTGAGGAAATAACATGAAAAGGTCAACATCCAAGTATCAAAGTCTATGACAACACCAACAAATGGATAATAAACTCTATAAAAATTGAGCCATAAATTGGACTCATTAGGTTGGCCGAATAGGGTATTACAACTTGACTCCCAATGAGAAGTGTAACGCCTCTATAGGTTCAACTGTAGGAATCTACCAGGGATGTAAGTGCACCGTGTGGATGTCTGCGCATCATGCGAGCATCCTCGACAGAAAGACCTCCACCGACACTCAATACAGGTGCCAAGTGGGATGCGAGCAACAAACTTATCTAGAATTAAGCATCCAAACTTGAAAGGGGAATTTGCATAAGGGGTGCAAATTCACTCCTATACATTTTTCCCCCACTTTAGCAAGGATAAGTATTGATGAGTCCTCGGTAAAGTAGATCAAGGAAGGAGTAAGGTTAGCAATGTATACCTGAACCGTCGAGGAAGCAGGCAACGATCTAGAAAACTTGAAGGTGCAAGTCAAGTGAAGGACTTCATAGCTACTTGAAACTATGAAGTTGAAGGAAGAAAGCATCTTATAGGTCCACAGACTTGCAAGGAGGTGACCCCCAAGATCTCTCACATGAAGGAAGCCCCATGAAGCAAGTGCCTTACAGGCTTGCAAACCTGCAAGGAAGGTGTCCCCCAAGAACTCTAGCATGGATGAAACCCAAAGGAAGTGCCTTATAGGCTCTCAAGCCTATAGGGAGGTATCCCCCAAGATCTCTCACATGGAGGAATCCCAAGAAAGTGGACTTCGTAGAGTCAGGAAGTGGCCACGTAGGCAAGCAAACAAATAGTCATGCAAATCGTCAATAATTTAGAAGAATTTCAAAGTGGTCCCTTGTGAACCCTTCAAAAGAAGAGGGGTCCACTCAAGGGACATGCTATTTGAAAAGTGAGGTTTAGTCAGGCTTTCCCCAAGCTAGACGCGAATGATTTCACTCAAGATAAGATCTTTCAAAGAGGGTCCCTCGGGAACTTGCCATGGAGAAGGGGGTCCACTCAAGGGATGCACAATTCAAAATTGGATGTTTTCTTTCTCAAAGTGATCCATCATCAAGGGATCCTTTTAAAATATGTTCACTTCATCAGGGAATTCGAAAGGAAGAATATGCCCCCATGTGAGGGGAAGGTCAAAGCTGTTCCTGCTTCAGAGGAGAGTTTCCAAGTCCTTTCTTTATGAACCCATGATGAGGAAATGTGTTCTATTAGGATTTTGAGTTGAGAATATGATTCTGAAGAAAGGTTTGAGAAGATTTTTGAGAAAAGATTCATTGGAAACAAATGCATTTTCTGAAAATTGAAATGTTGAAGAAAGGCATTGTCACACATGAGAGGGACAACTCAAGGAAAGAAGATCAAGAGAAAGCAAAAGAGAAAAAGAAAAATGAAGGGCATAGGGGAATCTAGTTTATTAGGGTCAGATCTGTCCAAGCTCATATAAATAATAGGTAACCACGGTGAAAGGAAAAAGATCATCAATCCCCAACCAGATAGGGAAGAATGCACAAAAAACAAAGTAGAGATAAAAAATTGGGTCAACATGGAAGGGAAGCCTAGATGCCCCCAACACTTTGCATCATCCCCAAATTTTCAAAAATCAAGCACAAACATGGAAGAATGATGATACAAATAGAAGAAGGTTCACAACACAAAAAACCATGCCTATATCCAAGCACCAACAAGGGTGACGAGGGTCATGTAGACACACATAGCATGATCACGGGGGAACACATCACAAAAAACATATGTACACACACAAAAGATCAAGAAGAGGTCTTCTCCTAACACTCGTTGGCTAAGAGGTCATCTGCTTCCCACTCTAGGTCATTGTAGGGGGAATGAGGATGAGCCTGTAGTGGTGGGATGTTAAGAGGAGGAGCATCTGGCCCTCCCACAACAAGGGCTAAGGAAGGCCCCTCGAGGTCCTCTCCATCGAGCTCTTGTGGAGCTAAGGTTAGCGACTTTGTGAAGATTGCTGACAAGGCTGGGACTTCATCCATGGAGTTAAACATGCACCCCATAGGAGCGTCGTGTCTAGCTTCAGTGGACGGGGTAGGCTACGCCCGAGATTCACCACTAGGCTCACCGAATGACTCAGGAGAAGCTAGGATTGGTTCCATCACCAAGATAGAACAAGTCAATGTGGGGCCACCTTGCAGAGAAGGCGATCTCCTCTTACATTCACTGCTAGAAGGACCACACTCCACCTTTTGCTTCGTCGGAGGAGATGAAAACCCCATAGATGAGGCTAAAGGTGTGAAGGAAGAGAAGGAAAGAACCACAGTGGACACAACCAATGTATTAATCATATCCACGGGCTTTGAGAAAGGTTGTATATCTGGAATGGACATTAGCATAGGTGGTTCCACCGAAAGAACAATGAACACCTGTACCCCCTTGGGGTTAGGTGCATTCATGCTCATAGCGGAAGTCAGAAGTAGTGCAAGACTAGACTGAAGAGAAGCAAAAGGAAGGGAAGAGGCCGACACTACAGGAGGCCCTGGAGGAGGGGCAGTTACTTCTTCCTCCTTCCTTTGCAAGGCGGCCTACTCATCCAAGAGAGCCTTTTGTTGATGCTTGTGCTCATGCACAAGGCAGTTTCTATGAATCTTTGAGTTGGAGGCCATAGGCTATGAAGGAATAGAAGGCTCCTACTCAACCATGGGAACGCCCACTAGAGCCATTCTCGGTGGAGGAATGTATTTTTGAATGGGAGTAGGAGGAACAGGTTGAGGAGCAGTAGGGGGAGTTAGCTCAAGAGCCTTGACAACGAGCCTCTCCCCGTTCCTTGCCTTATGGGCAAGAGTAGTAGGAGGCCGCAAATCGAATTCCCTTTGGAAACCTTTCATTCTATCGTATAAGTAGTAACATGGTCTGGGGTATTCATTAGGGAGATTCGTGATCTTGAGCTTAGGCCTACACGAAGGAGGAATCATCGGACTCAGTGGATAGTCGCCGGGATGGCTCATCCAATAATCTTCCCAAGAAAGGGGAGAGGATGAGGTAGTCTGGGAGAAGGCAACCTTCTCTTTACCTTTATGGGGAGGAGAGGGAGTCGGCGTGGACTTCTCTTTTCCTTTATGGGAAGAGAGAGTAGTTGTATAGGCTTCTCCTTCTCCTCTCAGGAAGAGGAGGCAACCGATTGTTTTATTACGGGAAGGGTTAGTTTCAGCTGTCCTTGGCCGCTAGTTTTATACTTTACATAATTCTTGTAAAGTAGGTCTATTCTTGGAGGAAGTAGACCAACTAGGGTGGGCCAAAAATGATCCAATAGATACCCACCACGGGACATCAAGGGTTGATATCTAGTGTCATGCACTACATGCACGACACCTTCTTTGGAGAATTTTAAACACTTGTGAATAATGGAGGTGATTCCATTCATGGAAGCTAACCAAGGTATGCCTAGCTTTAGCCTGAATAGATTCGGCTTCGGGATAACATCAAAAATTGTGTCAACATCCCTGGGTCCAACTAGGACAGACAAAGTTATCGAGCCGTAAGGTTTAAGGCACATACCATTGTGTGTACGAATGGTAGATTTTGTTTCTTCATATTCTTCCTTTTGTAATGAATTTAATACTAATGTTGCTTATGTGATAACATTCACATGGCTCATGGGGTCTATCAAGACTCCTATCACACTGTTACCATTGATGCAAGCGAGAATGTAGAGAGGCGATGGTTTATTGTTTAAGGAAAAATCTTGTGATGTGAATGTAATGTTCGGTGAACCAGGTGTAGGTGAAGTAGTGGAAGTCACTGTGACCATGTTAACATAGGCCTCAGGTGGAGTAACATAATTAGTGGAATCGATAATCATGTTAGCAGAGTGTGACATAAATGGGTCCATGTATATTTGCAATTCACTATTAGCTTTTGCCACTGATTTGTTAGCATTTTGTTTATTCCCACCGAGATAAATTGTACCGTCCTCGATGCAGTCCTATATCTCATGACATAGATACATACAAAATTTGGTATAATGTCCATTAACTCGATGGTACTAAAAATAAGTGATCCCATCATACTAATTAGGGTAAGGTTCTTTAACAGGCTTAGGACTTGGCAAGGTTACGATCTTATCCTTCAACAACTTTTGCAAGATAGAAGAATAAGATTCTGATAACTTTGTAAACTTCTGGCTACGTTTGAGGTTGTTGTCATCAGCAACGGATACTACATTCATAACAGATTTACCTTTCCCAGAGATTGATACGATGGACTTTCCTTCAATACAGAAGCACGAGGAGGATCCCCTAAATTGAACAACCATTTGCTGGTACTCTCGTAAGGCTGCACACAAGTGTGCGAAAGAAGGCTATTTCATAAGGGCGAAATTCTCTTGCCAAGGCCTTTGTAAGTTCGCTATGAATACCTTTTGCACGTTAGAATTGAGCACTTGATATGAGATTTGTGAAAGGAGTGCTTGGTAGCGCGCTATGAAATCAATGATTTTTTTGTTATCTCCTTGTTTACATTGGATGAGATCCAAAAAAGGTCATCTTCAACCTAATGTTTGCTTGAAATTGTCTAAGGAATTGATTTATGAGTTGGTCAAACGAGAAAATGGAATTGTCAGGAAAGGAATAGTACCACTTGAGTGTTGTGTCCTTAAGAGATCGGGGAAACAATTTTTCCATCAACATGTCATGATGGAAGAAGTCCGTGCACAAGGCGTTAAAGGAAAACATGTGTGGATCTCCTTTACTGCCATACTTTTCAAATTTAGGGATCTCCATTCCTTGGGGGAAGGAGTGTTCAAGATTACAAATGACAATGGGTTGCGCTGGAAGAAGGGATGGAAGATAGGCTAGGCCGGCTTGGGAAAGACTCATTAATTGTCTTTGCATCTTACCCATATTTTGAATAAAAGTGTTCATAATGGGGTCGTTAGAAGATAGAGGGCCAGAGGAACCTCCTCTAGAACCACTGTCAAAGCCACCTCTAGAACCACCGTCAAAGCCACCTCTAGAACCACCACTGGTGTGACCTCTACCAAAACCACTACAAGAGCCACCGCCACTAATAGGGCCTCCGTCGGAGCCACCACTATGACCTCCACTAGAACCGCCCCCACCAGCACCACCTCCGCTACTGAATCCACCACCGCTACCAAAGCCCCCACTACTCATCCTGCCAAAGCCTCCAGTACTAGAGGTGACAGGGGGGGTGAAGCTAAATCCCAAGGGGACCTTTTTTACTTTGATAGTTTTAGGTTGTTAAGAGACATAAGAGATATTGATAGAAGGGACCATGTCAACCATGTAAACGGATGTGGGAGGCATCGATACTCCTAACTGTCATTCACGCTCTTCAAAAGAAGCTCCTTGTATAAAGCTAGGATTTTTTGAAGGAGTGCACACTTCAGTGAGACCAAGGAGGCTATTCAGAAGCTCTATGCCTATTCGATCTTTATCCATCATGTGTTTTAACTTGCTAACAACTCGAGTGGCTCTAGCCATCTTCAAATTTCTTTCCAAGTGGTTTTCTAAGTCGCCCAGTCCTTTAGCAAGGGTGGAGACATATTCTGTAGGAATTTGAACGGCCTCATGCTTGTCTACTGACGATGGTGTAGGAGATGTAGGGGGAGTGGGAACGTGATCAGTTTCGTCAATGAATCCCATCTCGTTCCTCAAAAACTACTCTTGCACAACTAGACCAATGATATGACCAGAGAAAAGGCATGTAGTGAAACCATTAGAGACCTTCATCCTTTCCATCAGGAGGTGTTGTATACTTCTCCTAATGATATACCTAAAAGTTTTGGACTGGATTGTAATCCTCACAAACCTTCACAACACTCAGGAACATGATAGTCATGGAGTACACGAGAGAGGTCCCAACACCAATAGATGAATAGACATTGGTTCACGTCAGGTTCACCAAAAATGTAAGAGAGGGGGACCACCATGTGCAATGCCCCAGGTCATGAAGGGCCAAGATGCGGAAGGCTGCCCTAACTTACGTCAGCTTAATGGGGTGTTAGGATATGAGGATGAGAATGATGAGGACTATAAAGTCCTTAAACCACTCTACAATCTTGATATTCAAAATGAGGCTAGGTGAGCTCGTTTTTGAGCTCAACACTATATCTCAGATAGCTCTCTATCTGAGGATGAAAGTGCAGTTCTGGGATGATAGCATAGCGCATTGGTGTCTCTCAGGTGCATTGGCGTCCGTATGACCAGAGGAATGAAAGTACAACATGAACTATCATAAAACAAGCTAGCAGCCTAGCTAGCGACTTCTAAAAGAGAAAAACAACACTATGAAATACAAGAAGTACAAACAAATGTGATAAAGCAAATATACCAAGGTTAGGGTGATGAAGATGATTTCGTAGAAGAGTCTATTTTCTAGCTAGCTCCAGAAAGCATGTACACCTACACACAAAAAGAGGAAAATTTTGGGTGGCTGTATAGGGGCTTGCCTCAGTCAGACCCCCGTTTAGGTGTTTCCACCTCCACGAATAACCAAGAAAGTGAGATAAAGAAAACAATATAGTAAAGAACACTAGAGCACTACAAAATAGTAAGTGTGCTTACTCAACCAAGTGATAGAGGAGAGGAAAGGGAAGCTTACCACCTCTACCAAGAGCACTCAAGGCTACTTGGGGGAGAAAATGAGAGTACTTGAGCCTTTGCTACAATAGTGTTGTCCCCAACTTGCTCTATCGAAGTGATGGAGTGATGTATTTGCTGCAATGAGGTGCAAAAGTGTTGCTAGAATGCTTGAGTGTGAATGCAAGAGTGAAATTGAATGCTTGAAGTTGTGAAGAAGATCATCTAAATGATTAGAGAATGAAATGATTATTGAAGGAGTGAATATGAAGGAGAGATGGAGAAAAAATGACCATATTCGGGTTGGTTGGCCAAAGAGGGCATTACAACTTGACTCCCAATGAGAAGTCTAACGCCTTTGTAGGTTCAGCCACAGGAATATGCCAGGGATGTAAGTGTACCAGACGTCAGCATGCTACACAGGTGTCCCTGATGGAAACGCCTCCACCGACACTCAAAAAAATTGTCAAGTGGGATGCAAGTAGCAGGCTTATGTGGAATTAAGCCTCTGAACTTGGTTTTTCGAAAGTGGAGAAGGAAAAAAGGGGAATTTGCATAAGGGGTGCAAATTCACTCTTATACAATTCTATTATGGTAGTAGTGGATAGATTTTCTAAAATGGCACATTTCATTCCTTGTAAGAAGACTAATGATGTTGTGCATGTTGTTGATTTATTTTTCAAGGAGATTGTGAGATTGCATGGATTACCTAAGAGTATAGTTTCAGACAGAGACACCAAGTTCATTGGATACTTTTGGAAGACATTGTGGAAGAATATGAAGATAGATTTGAATTTCAGTTCATCATATCACCCACAGAAAAATGGATAGATAAAGGTAGTGAATAGAAGTTTGGGTAATTTGTTGAGATGTTTGGTTGGAGATAAAGTAGGAAGTTGGGATATAGTCTTACCATAGCCAAAGTTTTCATAAAATAACTTAGTGAATCAGAGTTCAGGGAAGACACCATTTCAAATTGTTACTAGAGTAAATCCTAGAGGTGTTGCAGAGTTAAGAGACATCAACATGGAGAACAAGAGGAGCACAAAAGCAAAAGAGTTTACAGATTTCATGGAGACATTACACAATTAGGTTCAAAAGCATTTGGAAGACATGAACAATAAGTATAAGGAGAAGGTAGATGAAAACTAGAGACAAGGAATTTGCTGTTGGAGATGAAGTAATGGTATATTTGAGGAAGGAGAGATTTCCAGTTGGCACATACAACAAGCTAAAGATGAGGAAGTTTGGATCATGTAATATCTTAAGGAGATTTGATTCTAGAAATGCATACAAAGTGGAGTGACCAGAGACATTGGGTATATCACCTATTTTAAATGTTGTAGAAATCTATGAGTTTTATAAGGGAGAATTGAGTGGCAGTAGTGATGAATTTTTTTTGAAGGAGCAGTTACCACATTAGGAATTGGACGATATTGAGCAGATATTAGATAGCAAAATTGGAAGAAATACTGGGAGCAAGAAATACAAAGAATATCTTGTGAAATGGAAATCCAAACCAATGGAGGATTCATCATAGATTTCTTAGGCTGAGGTGGACCATCTTGGCCCAGGAAAGTGAGGGAATCACTTTTCTTCAAACCCTGGGTGTTTAATGCAGGAGCATCCCTTGTTGTAAAGCAATCCTGTATCAACCAAAAATAGTTCTTTTCTTCCATTACATTTAGTAGTAGTTTTACTAGTTCATTTCAGAGTTTACTGTATCTTTGTTTCTCAGCTCATGGAGTAGGATATCACATCTACACATTGACATCTACTTCAATCCAAATTTTAGAGCATTTTGCATCTGCCTACTAGAAGTTATCTATTCATGTTTTGTGTTTGACCTTCATGATTCAGTGGGTTATTAACCTTTGTGGTCAACATGGATCTATCTTGGAGCTTGAGGATCATATTTATAAGCATTGTAATAATTTGTAGTCAAGAGTTAGTTAGTAGTTAGTACTTTATCATTAGATAGATTCAATATTTTTTCACAATAACCCTTTGGGGGCATGTAATAAGGTCTATTTGCTAGTTGTATGTTTGTAAGCCTTCAAGGAAATGCCTTTGAGCCCTGGATATTAGCCCTTGTGGGTAATGTTGCATGTAAGAATTCTATATTAATGAGGATTCATGTTTGCATAACTATTTTCTATGTTATTTTCATTGTGTTGACTCATTGCTACACGGTCTAGACTGTTCCTTTTGGAACCCTCCTACCATGAATGCACCAAGTGGTATCAAATCAAATTTTGATTCCTGAAGGCATTCCTTGAGGTGAAATCACTGACCTAAGATAGACTGCATTTTTTTTGAAACAATCATCGATTGTGAGGTAGTTAAAACCCTTGTAGCTAGATCGCCGAACTGAGGCAGTTGCACCAATTTAAGGGGAGAGATGTCGCCAAGGAGAGTGCCTGCTATGGCGAATGTTGCTGGAAGAATGAATCAAATGTTGGAGATGATGCATGAGATGCAATTTTAGTTAGATGTTGTTTAAGAAGATCGAATGTGAGGCCTAAAACTTAGGAAAAATGATGAAAGTGATGATGAAGTAGAATATGCGAATCAAATTTCTGAAATCCTAGATGATGATGAAGAAGAATCAGATCAAGTAAAGATGTGGAAAGTAATTTCAAAAATTGGAAAGCGACCTAGAGTTGAAATTAAAAATTACGTGGGAAATTTGAATCCTAAAGAGTTGATTGATTGGATAAATGAGATGGAGGAATATTTTGAATATGAAGAAATTGAAGATCCGAAAAGAGTTAGGTTTGCGCAAACAAAGTTGAAAGGTCATACTGCATTATGGTGGAAAGAAGTTCAATTGGATCAAAACATAAGAGGCAAATAAATAATCATCAAATGGGATAGATGTTGGAAAAATGAAGAACATCTCATTTTGTTACTTTTTGTTTGTCATTGATGTCACCATGATATATGAGTTGCAACTACAAGATCAAGACTAAAGTTACTCCAGTATTCTAGTCCGGTATCTGAACCAGTATTTTGCTAAAATCCTTTGGTATTTTGGTCTGCATTTGTTTTCTGATGAGCATTGTTGCTTGCGGTTTTGGGAAATGGTTTATAGATGTTGGGAGAACGTACTCTCGAGACTTCATGTATCCGATGCTCGTACAAAATGTTTTTTTTCTTTTTAGTTTGAAATCTATTCCTGGCTGACTTCCTTAGTGAATTTTACAAAGGTGAAAAATAGTTTTGTTATGCGGATATAAGTGCAACCTATTTTAAGTTTGTGCCAACTTGTTGAAGTGTGTGGGTTATCTTTTTTGAAGCTTGTAGCTGAAATATTGTATTTTTTTTGGTAAATATGAAGTGCATTTAATTAGGTTGACCTAATTGATGCTTGTGAAGAAGATTGTGTATATATATAATAGAAATTTTTTGAAGAAGTGTGTGACTGGTGTGCGAGGAAGAAAATAAGTGCAAACATAATGAAATGTGTTAAGTCCGTTTACTGAGCTACATTGGAACTAAATCTGCACTTATTAGGTGTACTTTATCAGTTCATTTTTTGGCTGAAAGCCATTCAATCGTTGTAATTCTATAGGTAGGGAGCCTTTATTTCTGGACAGTGAGTCCTGGTAGTCAGTCACCATTTTGTAATATTCTATAATCGGTTATACAATATTGTGAGCTAACACTCATCGTGATTTTCCCCATTTTGGGTTTCCACATAAAAATCTTGGTGTTCTTGTGTTCTTTGATTTCATGCTCTATTAATACTTTTATTTATTTATACCATTGTTTACATTGGTGTAATTGGATGGTATCTGATAAGAAAATTTAAGAAGATACTAATTCACCCCCCCTCTTTGTATCTTGGATCTTTAACAATTGGTATCAGAGCTCAATTCCTCTGGTTAAGCCTAACAGCTTGAGGTAGATCCTGAATATGGAAGAAATGAATGAAAAAGGAGAGCTTCATATTGCTCTTGAGGATCTTGATAAAGTTGAAAGAGAAAATAGAGATCTGAAAGAGAATCTTGAAGAAGCAAACAAATGTGTCCAAAAACTTAAGGAGTAGTTAAAAAAATTCAAAGATAGGCATAAGGAAGTAACTGATCAGTTGAAGAAGGCTAATGAAGATATTTCTGGTTTGAAAGTTCAAGTGGAAGAGAAGAAAAGAATTGAAGAGTGTTTGAACAAGTTGGTACAAAGAAAGTTTGAAGATTGGACCAAGCTTGAACAAGAAATTGTGAACCTGAAAGTGGATCTGGAGAAGGAAAAAATCTATGAAAATAATTTCAAATCTAGCTCAAAAAGGCTTGATGAATTAATTGTAGGTCAAAAAACAAGCAAAGAAAAAGGTGGTTTGGGAAATGAAGTCGGTGAAAACTCTAAAACTAAGAATAATTAGAAGACTTTAGATAAAGGAAAACACAAAGGAAATTCTAGAAACTCTGCTAGGGGACCTCCAACGAGACAACCTAATGCACAAAGGCACCCTTCCTTTAATGGAAATTGTTTTTCATGCAATAAGTTTGGTCATAGGGCAACTAAATGTAGAAGCAGGATGAATCAATTTCCTGGTCCTTTCTTTGGTCAATGTTTTGCATGCAAAAGATTTGGACATAGGGCAAGTGAATGTAGAACCATGATGATGAATCAGTTTAATGCAAGAAGAATGAGTCAATCTTTCAATGGCTATTGCTATCCCTATAACATGTATGCACATAAAGCTAATCAGTGCAGAACAAGGAGTCGATCTAATCAAAGGAATGTTGTCTGCTATAACTGCAATAAACTGAGACATGTTTCAAGAGTCTACAAAAGCAAGAAGAGTAAGGAAACCAATCCGGCAGAAAAGAATGAATCTATGAAGAAGGTTGACAAAGATGAGATTAAGCAAGAGATGAGCAAGATTTGGAGAAAGAAAGAACCAGAGACAACTGATGAGTCTGTGCCCTCATCCAGTACAGATGATTTATTCAGTAACTAGACCTAGCAAGGTTGTAGGGGGAGCTTTATCATAAAATTATAAGAACCCCTTAGATAAATGGTGTGTCAAAGGCTAGCACAAAGAAGAGAGATGAAGCTTGAGTTTTCAAAGGTTCTAGAAAAGGAACCGGTAGAAACTATGAAGGAATGATTCTTTCCAGAGCAAATTAGGATTTGTCTATGTAATAGGAAAGGAGTTTTTAGCAGCTTTTTGAAGTCTACCACAATAAATGCAACTTAGGGAAAATTATTATTTTATAAAGAAAATGATCAAGGAATTTAGTTCATTCAAGCATTTGAATAATCAAAGAAATTTTGGAGCATTCTTGAAGATAATTGGAGTTCAAGCTGTGGAAACCCTAGCTATGGTTCAGTGTGCAGAAAAAAGGTATTTATAATTCCTGAGCTATTGTGTTTTGGTGAATTTGCTTGAATTCAGTAGAATGGAAACTCATGTGGTTGTGAAATTATCAAAGAGACTAGGCCCTTGAGGAAGAAAATAATGGAAATGTTGAAGGTGATGGTTAGGGAAACGAAGAAGAAGGGCAAGATAATCTTGAAGAAGAGCAGAATAAAGATGAAAAATATGGAAATGAGGAAGAGAACAATAATGATAAAAATGATAATAGAAATGATAAAGATGAAGATGAAAAGGATGAAGAGAAAGAGGAAGAAGAAGAAGAGGTACTAGAGGAAGATACAGAAAAAGAAAAGGGAGAGGAAGAAAAGACAGTTGGGGAATCCTTCAGGAAAAATGAAGAAGAAAAATAGATTGTAAAATCTCTAAAGCATTTTGGTGATTCGTCTTCTGGTGGTTATGTACTGAAAGGTTTGTTATCTAAGAAAATTGGATTTCAACCAATTATTTCTCAGGAAATTTTGAATCTCCCTTTGATTGAAGGATATGTTGATGTGGAAAAGATGTCTCTTGTACATAAAGTTGTGTTGGGTGATGCTATGCAAGCATCCGAAAGAAAAGAAATTCTTGAGACACATCAAAAGGGAATGAAGCTGGTAGAAGATGCTCTGAGAACATTACAAGAAGCTATACCCAATGCATCCATTGACACATCTCGCCCCTATTGAAAATATGAGATTATTGTTAGACTCCTTCAAAGAGTATTCCTACGAACTTAATGAAAAGACAAGAAAAGAGAGAAGAAAACTTGGTGGAGAAAAGGCTATTGGACTTGCATGACAAATGTTGGACTTGCATGAAAAATGTGCTCTAGCACACTCCTGTGTCGAGAAGAGTTTGGAAGTGGTGAAATTTTGTGAATCTAAAGCATATGTTGTTTTATCTTACTACTTGAAGTGGCCGAATGCCACTTAGAATATCAATATTGTTATGGGCTCCATTGAGTCCATGTTGTCTACTGTTTCTGGTACTTACAGTGTTTCTAAAGATAAAGACAGATCAATCTGGAAGGCCATCACTACCAATAGAGAAAATTTCTTTTCCTTGTAGAAATAGAAAGAAGAAATCATCAAGAAATGTAGTTTATTAAGTGATATTGTAAGAATGGAATACTCTCCGGTTGTAGAAGCTCTGGCATGTGTTGAAAAGCTTGAGAAGATAAATTTGACTCCTGGTACTCTATATGGTGTTGAAGAAGTTTTGATTGAGTTGAAATCTTTGAACAAGATGTTGACTGCAACAAAGGAAGGCTGGGAAAAAGGAAAAATAGTTTGGGAAGGTATTTTGAAGGAGCTTCAAGGCTCGTCATCTTCCAGTTGATATATGTTTCTTTATTTTCTTTTCTATAAATTTTTTTAGTTGTTTTTGGCACACCCTTTGTCCTTGATGTCAAAGGGGGAGTGAAGTGGTGGATTGTTAGTGATAGGGGGAGAAGAACTCTATAAATCCTCTTTTTAGTTTTGGCACATGTTGCCATCAATGACAAAGGGAGAGATTATTGGAAAAATGAAGAAGAACATCTCATTTTGTTACTTTTTGTTTGTCATTGATGTCACCATGATATATGAGTCGCAACTGCAAGATCAAGACTAAAGTTACTTTGGTATTCTAGTCCGGTATCTGAATCGGTATTTTGCTAAAATCCTCTAGTATTTTGGTCTACATTTGTTTTCTGGTGAGCATTGTTGCTTGCAGTTTTGGGAAATGGTTTATAGATGTTGGGAGAATGTACTCTTGAGACTTCACATATCTGGTGCTTGTACAAAATGGTTTTTTTCTTTTTAGTTTGAAATCTATTCCTAGTCGACTTCCTTAGTGAATTGTGCAAAGGTGAAAAATAGTTTTGTTATGTAGATATAAGTGCGACCTATTTTAAGTCTGTGCTGACTTGTTGAAGCATGTGGGTTATCTTTTTTGAAGCTTGTAGCCGACATATTGTATTTTTTTTGGTAAATATGAAGTGCATCTAATTAGGCCAACCTAATTGATGCTTGTGAAGAAGATTGGGTATATATATAATAGACAATTTTTGAAGAAGTGTGTGAAGAAGAAAAGAAGTGCAAACATAATGAAATGTGTTAAGTTTGTTTATTGAGCTACATTGGAATTGAATCTGCACTTATTAGGTGTACTCTGTTAGTTCATTTTCTAGCTGAAAGCCATTCAATCGTTGTAATTCTATAGGCAATGAGCCTTTGTTTCTAGACAGTGAGTCCTGGCAGCGAGCCACCCATTTTGTAATATTCTATAACTAGTTATACAATATTGTGAGCTAACACTCACCATGGGTTTTTCCTATTTTGGGTTTTCCATGTAAAAATCCTAGTGTTCTTGTGTTCTCTGATTTCATGTTTTATTAATGCTTTTATTTATTTTTGCCATTGTTTACATTGGTGTAACTAGATGGTATCTTATCAGAAAATTTAAGAATATACTAATTCATCCCCCCTCTTAGTATCTTGGATCTTTAACAATAGAATGGTGACAAAATTGAAGAATCAATTCATACCAACATATTATGAACTGGAATTGTTGAAAATATTGTAAAACCTGAGACAAAAAGAAAGATCTATGAAGGAGTACATTGAAGAATTCTATAAGATGATAATAAGAACCAGTCATAGTGAAGCAATAAAAGAGAAGGTTTCCAGATACATCAATGGACTGAGGAAAAACATTCAAGAAGAGTTGAGCCTGGTGAAGATGACATATGTTGAAGAAGCATACTAGTTTGCATCGAAAGTAGAACAAGAAGTTTGAACAAAGATAGATAAGTGTAAGAGGAATATTTTAGAAAATTGGACCACCTTCCAGAGAAAGAAGACCTTATGTGGACTAGACAAAAGATTAAAAATCCTATCGGAGTGAAGAAAAGGATGCTAATTCATACCACTAAGGAAGAGAAGATCAAAATTTCTACCATAGTAGCAAAGGAGGTCATAATTCTCATTGTAATGATGGATTCTAGAGAATTGGAGGAAGATATGAGAGAAGACCATTCAAAGGAACCTATTTCAAGTGTGGAGGTGAAGGACATAGAGTATTTGAGTGTCGTCAAG
The DNA here is from genome assembly GCA_007258455.2 of Sequoia sempervirens. Taxonomy (NCBI): domain Eukaryota; kingdom Viridiplantae; phylum Streptophyta; class Pinopsida; order Cupressales; family Cupressaceae; genus Sequoia; species Sequoia sempervirens. The sequence goes on from VDFB02193867.1 coordinate 156,270,838, forward strand.
GAAGTACTAGAAATAAACCTGAGCATATCGAAAGAACATCATATGTGGAGGAAAAACAAGTTGGATCCCCTAATTCAGTTGGGAAACCTAAGAAAGTCAAATCATTGATGATGAGAAGATCCTTGATGCATGAAGAAGCAATTGAGGAACTCTTGTAGAGGAAAAGTCTATTTATAACTAGATGTAAGTATGAAGGAAAGGTATTTCAAGTTATCATTGATAGTGGTAGTATTGATAATCTAGTTTCAGAGGAGATGGTAACGAAGTTGAATTTGAAGAGACTGAAACATCCAAACCATTATAGGATAGCATGGATTCAAGATGATCATAAGGTATTGGTGAATGAACAATGTGTGGTAAAATTTCATAATGGGTCATATAGGGATGAAGTATTGTGTGATGTTATGCCTATGGATGCATGCCATTTACTATTAGGAAGACCATGGAAATATGATAGGAAAGATATTCATGATGGAAGAAGGAATACTTATACAGTGACATCAAATGGAAGAAGAATCAAGTTGATACCTTTGGAGGAAGAAGACAAGACTAAATTTTGTGGCACTACCAGACTATGTTTGGTAGATGGAAGGAAATTTCTTGATGGGTTGAGACATGAGAACATGTGTTTTGCATTGATTCCAAAGAAAAGAAATGGTCCGAAGATAGAGAATCCAACCAAAGAAAGTAAGGAAGTTGCAAAGATGCTAGCTGAATATAAGGACATAATTTTAGACAATGTATTAGATGGTTTACTAGAGGTCCAAAGTATCAACCATCAGATTTATCTAATATCAAGAGTGAGTTTTTCAAACACAACAACACATAGAATGACATCGACATAAAATGCAAAGTACACTTCTTTGCACTTGTACACTTCTCCACACTATTACATCTTGAAATGATCTTGCATTTACATATGCACTGCACAACACTTCAAAAATTCAATTAGGTTAGCCAGGAAGAGGATAAAAAATAAATTCAATTGGTTTGCCACCAAGAAATAATGTGGTCCTATCCAAAAGATAGAGAGGAACAAAAATAATATTAGCACTTCTTCTAATGTGATCCAAAACCATTTACATGTAGGTGCACATCAACCTAAGTCGACATCAAGGAAACATGTCTAGATCGTGAAGCACATAACCAGTCAGCCCAAAAACACTCTTCTAATTGAATTAACTTGATGCAGTCCCAAGAAAGATAGGATAGGACCCAAATCTATGACAACACATTTTCCATTACTGGTACAACCCCCAAAGAACATGACACAAGCAAAGGAACAGGCCCTATTAGCCAAATATCCACAAATAACCTAGAAAGCGAACTCAAGACATAATACAAAATCAAAGCAGCCAATTAGCAATGTGTAGATAAAATGGGGATGTTCCTTAAACATCCAAAAACACTTTCATACACTTCTTCCATACTGTCATTCAATCAACAACCACCATAGATCAAACAGGTAAAAAATACTTCATTTAGGAAGCACAAAATGCTTAAACATGAGATAAAACATTAACATATTAGTTTGTGGACCACTTCAACACATGAGACTGGAACTAAGACACTATACAAACTTTGAGAGCACTTTCACCAAGCCATAGGAGTATAGATATCAATGCCGCAGAGAAATACAAAGCATTTCCTAGACCAGTCTAGACAACCAACAACATTGCCAAACTTAAAAAATTCACAAAGATCTCCTCGGTAATATAGGTGAACAAAAAAGATAGGATTGCAACATCCATAGAATAATTAAATTGAATACCAAATCATCAGTACTGGAGGAATGCAAAGAATTTTCTCTCATACAGACTTCATTGAATCTTCCTAGACTAGAAACACTTAAGCAACTTGTAGAGGCCAAAACTTCCTTTCAACAACACATACTTCATCAGGAACATTAGAAGAGAGAATAAGACATATGGTATATGTTCAAAAACATCTCTCCACTATCATTCATGCTTCTTGTCCTCATCTTAATGCTTCTAATTGTAAGGAAGCTAAGGTAGTGGAACAAATTCCTACACTAATCTTGAGAGGAGGATAATACAAAACTTTACAGATCATAAAAGTTACAAAAATTTAAATAGAAATAAACATAAATATCATGCATACCACAACACATTGAATTATTTAGGGAAAACCCTTTTGAGAGAAAAACCCCACACTCCATAAGCTACCCAATATATTGTTCAGAAATCACAAAGGTTACAATATACTTGCAGAACAAGCTTCTCATAGGAGTATCACCAACCAGAGATCCAGAGGCAACACGACCACTACTAGACTCTCAAAATATATCTTAATATTCAGTTGTAATACAATGCCCTCATAAAATAGGGTTTCCTTCTAAGGCAAGGAAAGCCAAAAAAATATCTACCATAAGATCCGAGACCTAATTATGAATGATCTAGATTTATAATAATAAAATATAAATAAATTCTTCCTTTCGGGGGCACTTCCCTCGAGTCCCCATTGAGGCACGCGACCCCTGAACCCCCTGCCGGGGGGATGATCCCCCTGAGCCCTCATGGTGGGGGACCTCCACACCCCCTTGTCGCTGATGTATCAACAATACCTTATGTAATTGCAGGGTTGAGACACATTTTCCCAACACTAATCCTAATATGAATATATCATTAAAAAATAAACTTTTCTAACAATAATAATGCATTATATAAACTTCAATAACTCTTCTTTGATAAGGCATGACATCCAATCATGAACTCCAACAATTCTTCTTTGATAAGGCATGAACTTCATCACCAATGTTAGCCCAAAATAAATATAATAAATTTGACAACCAATAGAAAGGACTACCACCTTACTTATCAAGTGCTGACATTAATGACAACCAACAATCAATATTGACATCAATGATAATAACTGCCAACAATCTCCTTAGTGTTGACATCAGTGACAATAACTGCCAACACCAACATATTGAAGCCATCCAAGATCCCATTATTCATACCACATTATCATAACCTGATCTATGTCAAGAACACTATCCAAAGCATCAAGTATAAGTCCTTGAAACTAATCAAGATCAAGTTATTCAAATTCTACCATTTCATCCTATCCTTGATCAAGATCCCATTATCCATTTCCATGATTCTAAAATTGAAGTTTATCCCATCCATATACCAATAAACTCCACTTCCATAGATGAGACACTTGCTTCCACTAGACACAAAGGTGATCTCTCCCTTGTTCATCTAAAACAAGAATATTTCTCTCTAGACATATTAAAAAAGATTGAAGTTATAGCTAAATTTACAAAAATCCATGAAGGTATCTCACAAAATGTCAAAGAAACAAACATAAATATTGAGAAAACTAGTAGCCTAGATCAAATCGAATCGCTCACTTTTGTTAGAGAAAGCTTTCTTATTGATAAGAAGATGACAACCATTGATGATTCCTAACATCACAAAGAAGAGTTAGCATCTTGTTATTAGAACAACACATATCATATTGCAAACAAGATCTGTCAAAGAATACAATAGAAAGGAAAAGGATTAGGCCTACATGAACAAGGTATTTTGGAACCCATATAGTTTTTTGAAAATCCTAAATATTAAGGATTTTGTTATTCATCGATTGAGAAATATGAGAATGTTAGTGGTACCTCCATGATATCGGGGGCAACTTCATCTAATGCAAACATAAAAATAGTTATTGTAAATAGTCCTTATCATAAGGTTGTTACCAAAACTCCACTCATCCACATAATAGACCATCATTCCTAAATCCTTCCATCCACTAAAGGGGGATAATAAGAGAAAAATAATCTTTGCAAAGAAAAAATCAAAGTCAAGCTATTGAAGCTAATAAATACAAAAATCAAAGTGGACACATACAATAAAAATGGATCTCAAGGAAAATTAGATCATGCAAAGAATCCAAGCTAAATACAAATCCAAAAGTAAATGAAACTATGGATCCATCTCAAAAAGTCCTTCAAACTATCAAAAGTGTCCACCTCCTTTAAAACAAACTTCACTACCAACACACAAGGTGTATAAAATTATTGGTCTCAAACAAACTCAAAATCTCACACCTACACTCCATCATCAACCATCTCAAGTTGGGAAAATAAAAAATCCTACATCCAAACTACCAAGTAGTCCATCCATATCTCACATAGCTCACCAAACTTCAAAATCTCATCAAAAATCCAAAAATCCTATATCCCACATTCATCGTGTCTTGGTAGCAACACTTTATCATAAGGACTCTAATGGCACTCTATCACGGTTGTGAATTTAGATAAATACAACTCTAGTATCATAGAGGATCACAAAGGCATCCAGGGGATCTATACAAGTGCTACAATTTTGGCAAAGCAACTCCTCAATGGAGGACATTATTGGCCTTGTGCACTTTGATAATGATATCTGCATCAATGCCACTAGGTGGTCCAACATAATTACCGATCATTCAAAAATAAAAAATAAAAAACAAAGAAAAAATTAAAAAAAGCTAATCCATCCAATAGTGAAAACCATTCTTATGGCACTTTGGGAAAGTACCATGATGAAAACTTGGCAAACAAGTGTACGGAAAGTAGAGGTGCGAAAACACTTTCCTAATGCTAATTCTAAGAAGAGAATGTAGACTTAAGATTCAAATTTCAAATTATAGTACATTAAAGATGCACATTAGCAGAGAAACAAATAGGAACAAATTTCACACAACAAAAAATAGACACTAGATTTAATGTGGGAAAACCCACCACACCAAGAAAAAAACTCTTTGTATTACAGTGAACAAAAGGTCCACATACAGATTTACAATTTCTTCCTTTTAGATGTCAATTCAGACATTTAATTCAGACAACTATTTAATACTGAACAATCTCGTTCTCTTTTCACATACTCACTACTTGACTCTAATTGCTATTCCAATGCATTACACATTATAGCATTTTCTTTTCATGAGAGAAATCACAATCAACCTGCATCACCAGACCCATATGGGAAACATACCAATTTGGTTCCCATTCATAACAACAGACCAACCGTCACACAACAGTTACCATATCGGTCCATGTCGAAGAGACAAAATCCAATCTCTTGTTGATCTACTCGAGTCACATTGATGCATGCATATCACAATACACTATCGATCAAAACAACCATGTTGAAGAGAGATTCCAGCTTCTCCCATTGCTACACCAAGGTCTCATCGATGTCTGCTTTACCATCCATGTGGTCCCTACTGCCGAGTCAACATGCCTTGAACCACCTATCACTATCTACTTGACAGCTCGAGTCCCACCACAGGTCATCGACATGACAACCTTTGTCGAAGGGAGTTTCCCCAAAGTATCACCAAACACCCCAAGTCTCACTGATGAGAATGAACAAGAATTCTTTAGGAATTTCTAAGAGACTTTTGTCAAATTCACACTGACCAGCCAAAGTCACATTGACAAGATCGGTCAAGACTTCTTCCAGATGTCGATGAGACATTTCACAATGTCTCACCGAATACCCATAGTCTCTTTGACATGAAACTTCTGGCTTAGCATCGACATGTCAAGGAGACACTGCCCAAATTCTTGGCGATGTCACAATGTCCCAATGACGAGTCATTCCATCAACACATCAACTTATTTGTAGTTGCTAAGTCAGGGTTTTCCAAAACCTCATAACTCTTGACTTAAGGTTCTGAAGTTCCAAACTTCTGTGACATCATGATCGCTAAGTCGGAGGTTTCAAGAATTCCAAAACCCGTGACATGTAGGTTCCAAAGTTCTAGTTCTTTGCGACATCTTGACATTCAGGCCAATCAAAGGAAAAATGCTAAGTCTTTAAGGGAAGTTCTAAGCCAGCAAGGTGAGGCACATTTTCCAACAACATGCACCATATGTAAATGAAGCATCTATGTGCACCATTTCAGCTGGGAGCAACTTATCTTATCCATAATAAATCCATCATATTATACATTCCATCCATAATAAATATACTTTATATCCATTCCAATTCCATCCATCTTCCCTATCCACCTTGATCTTGATAAAGACTAGGGACATAAACTTCATTGTATGCTTTTGAAAGAATCTTGACATGGTCATTTCCTTTGACCATATATTATCCCATCTCATACAATCACCTATGTAGAATTATCCAGACATTTTGATTGGGTCGAACATGTTATCCTATTACAAGAGGGTACTTCAAAGTAAAATCCATTATCCTAGATTTATTTACATAATCCCTATCTTCCCCACCCTTCACATATCCATTTCCATTGCACTATTCCATTCATCCACTCATAGTGTCCCATACATTGCTAGATCCTGGGGGTAGGTGATTACAACCTACTTTTGAATAAATCTTGATATATGCCTTCTAACTGACTTAGTGATCTAAATCTTGAGCAGGTTCCACCATCTCATGAATAAAATTTTCATCAAACTTTCCACCATCTATATCAATCCAAGCAATCCCTATTAATATCATCAAGCACCTACACTCCAATGGGGTATCAAAATATCTGTTAGATTTCATTCCTAGCCTGACTATAAATCTTTATCTATCTTATCTAATCAATCAATCATCATCTTAGGACATATCCTTCCCTATCATTGTGTTGTTCCTATCTTGACAACACTAACTTTGCATTGTTGTGTATCCTCAACAATGTTATCACTATCAACAATCACTCAATCAAATTAATCGATTTTAGCTTGGCCGACAATAAGATCTCAAGAGGTCTTCAAAAATCAAAAAATATCAAATATCCAAAAAATCCAAAAACATAAAAAATTTCTGAAAAATCCAAAAACATCAAATATTCTAGAAAAATATAAAAACATCAAATATTTTAGAAAAATCCAAAAATATTTAAATATTCCAAGAAAATACAATTTTTTTAATAAATTTCCAAAAAATTCAAAAACATTGCATCATATACCATATCCATAATAAATTTCCATTATCTAGACACAAGATTTCAGCAAACACAAACTACACAACATTCTAACAAATTGAGCGTTCATGAAATACTTAGGGATAAAAGACTCTAGCTAAACTATCTACAAAACTACTAATCAATTTCCAAATCCACTTTTAACATCTTATCAAACCAATCATGTCCTACAGATACATATTTCCTAGTATGAACATTATTCACTAATGATCACCTCTTTTCTGGCAAGAAATTTGATAGCCGTTAACCTTTTTTATCTTTGTTTTATTACTTGATTTATCTTATTGTTCTTATTCCAATGTTCCTCAAGGATATCTCAAAATTATTAGATGAGCGTGAATGGGGAAACGCCATTGCTTTAATATGCCATGTTTATGGAATGTTTTTAAGTGTTGCTATGATAGGTATATTACCTTGTGTGTATTGTACTAGATTTGAGCATTAACAAATCACCCTATGTATATAAGGTTATTAATTTCCTTTATGCATTAGGGTTATCATGCTATGAAGATATTTATCATTACATATTTCGATAAGGTCCTATCATGTCAAGTATCTTTAAGAACAATCCTTGTTTGATGTGTCTTAGTCCTAACAATAGATACTGAAGTCACCAAGGTTTGTCTCAACTTGGTGTACATATATCCACTTGTCTTTTATCAAAAAAACCTTTAGGTAGACAGAAATAGATGTTGCCATAGCAACTCATGCCTTGGTGTGCATACATACACTTGCTACATAATGAAATGCTCTATGATGATAAAAAAGCATAAAATAGAAAGCACTCGCTATATCAATCCATCTATTTCTATTTATTACATCACTCATCAATCAAAAATCATTATCTTATCACTATCTTTCTTTTATACTAATCTTTCTTCCATTTCCAAATCTTTCACATTCTACTCTATCCATTTTCCTTCATCTATATCACAACTTTCTTCTTCTTTTCGAGAGTTTAATCAAACAATTTCATTCTTCTGTCAAACCCTCGAGGGGGCATCCTTCATTCATTTCTTCATTTCACTAGGGTGTGTCTTCACTTTCTTTGAAACAATGCTATAAAAACACATTGTCTTAAAGATGGGAATAATGTAGACACCTAATTTTGACTAAATGAATAAATTAACAACCATTTTCACTTTATCTTGATAATTGAATAATTTCATATTATTTGATTAAATTCAATTTATCTATTCCTCTATATTAATTAAATAATTGAGGTTATTTAATTAATTTATTAATTATTCCTCTATTCATGTATATTAATTAAATAATTAATGTTATTTAATTAATTTACTAATTATTCTTTTATTCTAAAATTTAATAAAATAATTTATTATTATTTAATTAATTATCATTTTCTCATCCCTAAAATTAAATAATTTATTATTTAATTATCTATTTCCCACTTCCTAAATTAAATAATTATTGTAATTATAATTTAATTAATTCATTTCTCTCAACATTATCCTCTTTCAAAAATAAATAAAATAATTTATTTTATTTATTAAATTCAATGTTGTGTGTAAATAATAACTAAATTTATTTAATTATTAAACATTCATGCAATACCACCTCGCTTGTTGATTGAAACTTACTCTCAGTCCACTCATCAATCAAATCCACTTCACTCCCACTCACTTCAAGTTCTCTAAGCAATCAATTCAATCCACTAACCACCAGTTTGAGTTAACAAATCAATCAATCCACTTAATTGAATAATGAAATTAGTTAACAAAAATCATGTAGCCACTTAACTGACCTTCAATTCTTCTCATTAGTTCTCAACCATTGATTTCTCAATTCTTCTTTTGATCTTGACTGTTGATTGGTGTCACTGAATATGATCTATAAATCAAAGCATCCTCTCCATTTTTCATCTCAAATCACATAGGAAAACTATACTCGTATTTTCCAAGTGCTTTTGTGCTAATTGCGCTAAATAAAAATTTGAGAGCAAAGATATCCACACGATTAGGTGAAATAGAGGAGAGCAATGATTTCATATTTGAATCAATTACCTTGCTTGCTTTATTTATTTATTTTAGACCGCAGAAATCAGTTAGGTATTTGTCCCCCTATAAACTGCAGTGCACATGGTAAACATTTTTCATGTGACTAGTGGCGCTGACGTGACATACCCTCCGGTACCATGAGGATGGTGGGGAGACTAGACCTCGTGACCTCTTGCCTGCAACATGATGCTTTAGCCAATCGAGCTAGGCCCACTGCCCCACCTTGCTTGCTTTATTGTTGTGACTTTATGATTGTAATTCATTTATTTTCATGCTTATTATTTAATGTTTTGCAATCATGTTATTTTAAGGTCATACACTTCCTTCATTGTCCTACACTGTATGACCTTCACAAACTTAGAGTTAGATAAACTGCATAAAATAACATTCCTTGCCTCAACATTATTTTCACAATCCTTCTTTCTAGCTTGATCTCTTAGAGCAATTTCAAGAATCTCATATCCATTTGCAGCTGATTGCAAAACTTCAAGTCCTAGGACCATCAAGTATGCTTCCATCCTTAGTTTCCAAAATGCATGTAATTGGATTCATCAAAGAGTGGTGCCTTATTTGCAAGCAATCCTTCTTGAGCCATTGAGTGTGCCATCTTGAATCTACCTCAAGTTGTTAAGCTTATTCAAAGGAACTTGTCTCTGATACTAATTGAAGAGCACACAATCTACTGAGAGGGGGAGTGAAAATTAGTAAATTGAATCAATTTAAAACTCTTTAATTCAACACATATATCAATCATGAAATTTGAATTAAAATAGATATTAATAATCAAGCAACCACATAAGCACACATATTTCCACATGAGAACACTAGATATATGTGGAAACCCAAGATGGGAAAAACCACAGTGAGAATAGCTACTTGAATCTACCATCCAATCTAGCCTCATAGAGCAAGAATATAATAAGGGAATTTACAATTTATGAAGTAGGATCCAACTTATTGGAGACACCAATCCATGAATGTACATTTGTAGGCACCAACCTACTAGAGACACCAATCTCCAAATACAATGATCTAAGAACCAACTCAATGAGTAGAACACAAGTTCTACAAAATTAAAAAGAGAGAGATTGCAGATCTTCAATTCTAGTTACATAACTTACACAAGGTCTGAACTTGATCTAGATACACTACTACACTTCTCAAGATCTTTTGATGATGGCACACAATGATTGAGATGTTTCACATTCAATAACAATCACTCACACAACTACTTCTCACACTCACATACTCATGTATATTCACTTACCACCTTCTCTTCAATTCTTCACACACAATTGCACAAAAGTATGATGATTATATAGAAGACGGATCTGCAATGAACTAGGGCATGGCATAAGGTGGACCTAAATTCAAATTACACGAAACATGCAATTGGTCGGTCCTAAATCAAATTAGTTACTGCCAAAATAATATGATGTTGTGCGCTTCCATAGGAACCTTAACCTAGACCTATTTTATCAATCCACATTATCTTTGAATGCCACAAGCTACTAGCCATTACCACACAGTTTTAGAACCACCACTGGATGAATAACTAGCACAGTGACACTTTTGTCACTTCAAAATTTTTGCTTGTTGAAAATATCTTCTGGAAACTCTAGAATATGATAGAATATGTGTAGAAAATTCAAAGCACAGAACCAAACTCATCATCAGGAAGAAATACTAGGCATACATGTATTACTAGAGAAATCTCTCTACCCTAAGTAACCGATCTCAAAAATTATGGATCATACTTTTGGATCACTTCTATCAACATGAATGGATGTAGTGTGATACTACAAATAATCCTCAACTGATTTTATTAATATAGCTAGCAATATATACTTTGACAACTCAAAATGATATGATAGTAGAATTACATTTAATTCTCACTAATCTGCTAATCATATTCCTTTGACATCAATGAGCACCTTTGACATCAATGCCAACATATGTTCAACACATCTTACATGTCATTGGATATAGTTTTTGGTTGTAGATAATGTCTTACACTAATCTTGAATGTGACTGCCACTCTACCTTTTAGAAACTCTTAGGAGCACAACACGTGTCATTAGTTATAACATAACTAATGAGCCTAAATTAAAAGAAAAGTGGGGTCCATTAGTATGCATTGTATTATTGTTCTAATAATGAGGGACTCAATATTTGATATGGAACAATGATAGGGATTTATGATCAAATCTCCATTTACTATATATGTGGAAAGTCCCATGAATTGTTAATCTTATCCTCCCAAACACATCTAATAACTCACATGCATGAACACTTGGAACCTTTGTACCAAGCACTATATATATATATATATATATATATAATTAAAGGAACATAGGCTATTCATAATTTATATAGGTCATTATTATTTAACCATAATTAAGGTAGAATGATTTTTCCACTCATAGTGAATGATAGCATCTCATATTTTATGCTTTTTTTATTATCTCTATTAATTTTTCATCACCATTAAATTAGATCACCTAGGGGTTTGATCAAGGAGAATCAATCCATTCCTAAGTTAAACTCCTCAATGGTGTTCCAAGATACCACTACTTTTGACACAGGTAGAACAAGTTGAGGAAAAATATTTCTATTTTATATATTTCTACTAGATCAAATCTACAACCTCGATTTAGAATCCATGCAAGGTTCAATTCAATACATGTGGGGTCAATTTTGTACACATGAAGTTCATTTTAATGTGTGTTATTGAAACAAACATCCAATAAAAAAATTATTTATTTTAAAATGAAGATCTAACACATCTTCTAGATATAGTAGTAACCCTAATTTTATAGATTCATCATAAAATTCTCAACATTAAAATAAAAGCTAAGTTAATTAATTAATTTAATTATCACATCAATTTTAATATATATTGTGTTATTAATCCTAACTCTAAATCCTTAAATTTTTAAATGATAATTAATTATCTTAGGTAAACTTGTATTCAATGTATTTATTTTCTACACAATAATATTTTTCCTCTATAAGGGTTGTTTCATACTCTTGCTATGTCTAGGTTCTCTATTGCATCTTCTTCTATATAAGGCCTTTCCATTATGAAGGGGTCTTTAATCCAATGTTGACTAGGCATGATTTTATGCACCCCACCAACTAGGGTCCATCTATGGTGACTAGTGTTGATGTATAGTAGAGGATGGTTCAAGTTCTACATGGAGGACATTCATTGGTATGCACACTATGCACTCATATCTCCTTTAGAGTCCATGATTTTGCAAGTACTATTTGTGACATTGATGCCTTTGCTTGGTTTGTTGTGTCCCCTACTTTTACTTGATAGAGGATAAAGGTAAATACACTCAATCAAAATATACACATATTTATAATGCACAAACTTAGAATGCCCAAGTGCTATGACACATCTTCTATTCACTAGTGGTTAAATTGAATTATAATTACACAAACCATAAATGCTATAGCATTCACCTACTTCTATTCATTTATCACTTGATCACATGATCAAAGGTCATATAATCACTTGATGATAAAAGAATTATAATTGCCTCAATATATAGAGGTCTTTACTTCAACAATGCTCTTTCTAGGAACACAGGTGACATGCTAACAATTGAAAAATAACTAAGAAATATTAAGTACTTATCCTTATTTTAGAACTTTCCTAAAATGAACATTTATTATATTTATCTTGTGTGAGAAATTACCATATTTTAATATTTCTTCTTCTTTGCTAGATAAGGAGCCTATTTTTCTTCTAATAACCATGTTTTTCTCTCTTAGGATCGAACACTAGGAAGAGCTATGTGGTGTTGTTGGCCCTCAATATTCTTGATAGCATGGTTGACCAAGCCTTTACTAGATTAAGTAACTCCTTAGTCATAAGTTTTTATGGTATAATTTAATATAATATTGATTTTTCCACAACTTGGGCTTAGAAAAATGAAAGTTTTGTGGCCAATTTTTCATCTTGGCCTTGTTAGGATTTTCATCCAAGATCATAACAATAAAAACCTTGTGTTTCCATAAAAACAACACTTGCACACAATGATTAGCCTAATTCACATTAGAGTCAATTGAAATGTACAATATGAGCTTTCTTAAATAAGAAAGGAAGAGGCAATCCACCTATCATGTGGATTGACAAGTGCCCCATGATGTGGCACAAATGAGTAGAAAAGTGTCCTATAGGTGTCAACCTTAGGATCTCTTGGAGTGTGCAAACCAACAAGCTATTTGACCAAGTCATCAACCTTGATGCCAAGTGTTGAGTGACTAGTGACCTTTGAGGTGAGAGGGAAAGTTTTCCAACCTCAAAAAGGTAGCACATGAGGTTTACCAAATAACTTGGTAACCTCTAGAGTCTTAAAGGTTGCACATTTAGTTAGACAAGATGTTGTCTAACCTCATCAACCTAAGTACACTTAAGTATAGTGAATAGATAAATTATTCACTCTACCAACCCCCCGTAAGTGATATTTGGGGAGATCGCAAAAGTGAAAATAGATAGAAATGGGTCTCAAATACAAGGCCATGTTAGGTGCCCATGTACAATGCATTCTCTCATAAATAGAGAAAAACGAGAAAACCCAGTGGGAACAAAAATCCTCTCCAAAAAGAGAAAGAGAAATATCTAAGACCTAAAAAAGATGTCCCATGATGATAGGAACATCAAGATGAAGAACTCCTGAAGCATGTCAAAGTTGTAAACTCTGTCGAAGATGAACTAATGTTTGCTAGAATCAATGAATCTCCAAGAAATATAGATCAAGATGAGAGATATAAAACATTGCATGAGTGAACATATGAACACTACTCAACCATGTAGACAAAATCAATCAAACTCCGTGCAGTTGCAAATACAAATAGTACTGTGATTAGGAGTACACTAGAATCTCAAAAAATATGATCCACTAAAATAATCCCCCATACAAGAGATCAAGATAAAAGGTTTATGAGACCTCCCAAAAAGAAGATTCCTCCACCGCTTCATTGAAAAAAACATTAGCATAACACATCATAGTCCCCCCTTAATGTGAAGAGAATAAGTAGACCAACTGAAATCGGGCACAAAAGTGTGCAAGGAATGTAGAGATGTATAATAAACTAAAAAAGGGTGTGCTGATGGCACAAACGAATGAGGTGAGAATCACAAGGAGACATTGTTGTGATGGCAAAGTAAGAGAACACACACTGTGGGGTGAGAATCACAAGGATCCACAACTGTGATGTCAAATCAAGTCTCTACACAACCTCCCATTATACTTTATAATTCAGTGTAAGTACAGATTTCCCAAATTTCCTCCATATGGAACACACATTCAGTTTTTGTGGCACTTTATGTGAGTGCATTTACAAGCATATTTATTATTATGAGTTCTTACAAGTTTATTGTCATGAAGTAGCAATGAAGACATATGCCTTTCAAGCCTTAGTAAAAGACAAAAAACATAAAACTAAACCCTCCATTAAAATAACCCCCTTCTGTTTGCAAGTTATTGCAAAACAAAAAAAAGCCCCCTTTGCCAAATTCATTGTAAAAGAAAAAATTGACTCCTCTTTTACAATTTTTTAACTATGACAAAAAATATTTTGCCTACCTAGACTTTAAGTCAATAATGGACTCAATCCTAATTGCTATTTGTCAGCATGAAATGCTAATGGATAGAACACACTGAGGAGTTATAATAAAAAAACTTTTTAAATGCTAACGTTAACTGCGTATACGAAAAAGACTGAGTCTTTTGAGGGACATTAAAAGTAAGCAGTCCACAACTTGGATACAAACTTGATCCATTGAAAAGCCAAAAAAGCTGTTGAGAAGTACGACTTGGACCACGAGGAGGAGAATTAAGGTGACATGGAGACTGTGTTGGACGATGGAGAGGATTTTGAGGTGTGTGGATTTCAGGAAGTTTGTCGCCCTTCCTTTCTACTTACAACTGCGAGTTGCAGCTTAAAGACCTCTTCAAACCAAACCAAGCCAAAAAATGACGTCGTTGTGCTATCATGCCTTCAAATACTGTATGCAACCTGCAATTGGATTCTGTGTATTGAGCAATCAGAGGACAATGGCAAACAACTGTAGTGCACCTTTAAACACCACAGCAGAAATAAAACCTGCAAAAGCAAAAAATACGGCCTGATTGTGTCGACCTTCATAGTGCCTTGCAACAGTTGCCTACTCTATGGATTGATCGTATAACCTGCAGAAGTTTCCATGAGCCAATGATAAATGTGCAGATTGCCTGGAATGGTGGAGTGTGGAGGGCCGCCTGTTGGGAGTAGAAGGCCTGAGTAGATTGGTCAATCTAACTACACTTAAGTATAGTGAATAGATAAATTATTCACTCTATCATGCCTTTTCTTAAAGCTTCTTCTTGGTTTCCTTCACTATTATAGAGAATTGTGCTTAGATTTTTTGGGCGGGCCATGTTCTTGATTGTGTTGTGTTATATCTTAAACAATGGTTTTTGGGATGGATCGAGAAATATTTTGTCTAGTAGGTCATGGTTTGGGTTATAATTCCAAGAATGCCTTTGGAATATTGGGAAGAGGAAGTGCTTGCAAGTATTGCTAGCTCAATAGACAACTCATTTCTATTGATTCAATGACCAAATCAAGACAATAACTTTTATGAAAAAATGCACAATGGCAAGAAACTTCCTTCTTCAATCATAACATGGGTACAATAGTTTTCCTTTGAAGAATCCTTTATGGTGTGCATGTAAAACAAAAAATTAGGGCATACTACAAAAGGGTGCACGAATAATCAAAGGACACAAGATATTTGGAGGGAGGAGGTCTAGGTGGCACCTTTTCAACCTTAGTCAAATGTTGAGATAACTAGGAAGAGTGGTGTTGAGGAGGTCTCTCCCTCTTCAATTTTGGCTTCTCTAGATGGTGTTGATTACCTACCTTCAAAAGTCAAGCCTTCTCCCAAAGATTTGGAGAAGGAAACAAGTTATCATTGTTTGAGAAGGTTAATTAGTGTTGAGGTTTTCTAGGCCTCTTGCCTATTTCCCCCTTTTGATTTATGTTTGACTTCTTTTACCAAGAAGGATATATGCATAAATGAGTTTATGGGAAGGGGTGGTATTCATGCCCCAAACTTGTCAAAGCATTTTGACTTTATGCCACCTTGAGTGGGTAATTCTTTTCTAGGCGGTGGCCCTATTTGGCTGATATCTTTAACATTCTATTTGATGGTATTGGCTCTGCCATGTGGTTTGTTGTTGTATTTCAGCCTTGTGCTAGTTGTTTCATATTATTCTTGTTGTTATAAGAGTTTCCCTATTATATCTTTTGCATTCTTTATATTTACCCATAATAATAATAAAACTCCCTCTAAATTAATTTTGAAGTAATTCTAACTTGGAAATTATTATTCTATTTTTGGGGACTGTGATACCTTACAAAATTACTTCAAGAAAAAACAAAATGGGGAGTAATGGAAAATGAAAGGTGGGGCTATGGCAGATTGCAAGCAACGCACAGAGGTGGGCTATCACGTCACCTCAGCGAATGATCACTCGTATAATCTCACCATTCTCTCCCAACACCTGTTTACCTTTCCTGTTGGTCACTATTTTCCCCTATTTTTCTGTTCGTCCAAATCCCTCTTTCCTATTCCTCAATCTCACGCAATTAAATGAAACCCTCCAACACAAAACAAAGATTGCCATTTTTACATCGTTCCAGCAAGCTCTTCAAATTTCTGTACTTTTAAAGTCTCGAATAAGAAGCTGCCTTCTGCATCACAAGTTGGAGATGCCTGCTCGCTATGCTTTTCACGGCTACACCTGGTAAATATATCCTGACGGTCTGAGTGTTTTCGCAACGCTTTTAAAGTCTTACGTAGTGATTTTCACCCTTTCTTTTACTGTATTTGTAGTTAATTGGCTTTTCTACGCTCCCTACGGCTGATTTATTCCATCTTTTATAGTACACAGAAAACGGCGGTATCAGCGTTACTGCGTTGAATTCCGTGTTTCAGATGCCGTGAGAAATTAAAATAATGATAGGTCTATTCGTATGGTTTAGGTGTTTGAGTTGAGTTCCGTGTTTCGATTGCCGTGAGAAATCGAAATAATACTAGGTCTATTCGTATGGCTTTGGTGTTTGTTTCCTAAAGCAGCCGGGAAAAAAACCTATGGCCGTGAAATATTTAAGGTTTTCGCTATTTAAAGCTGCAGATGCGGAGGAAATTTTCCAAGAATAGATATTAGGCTCCCGAACAGAATTTTCAGGCCAGTAAACGGCGTTTCGGGCACCGATTTTCGCTCATTTGTCTGTTCATCGTTGTGCCGTTTTGTTGTTTCTAGTTGACTTTAGCCCCTAAGGAATTTGAGCGGCAAGATCGAATCTCTCAGATTGTTAATAAAGTTTCCTGCATAACTTCCATTTCACTCAGGGTAGGTCTATTTTCGATGTTGCAGGGCATGATGACTCAACCCTAGTTTCTAGGGGGTTTTAGACCGCAAGCTTTTCTATTTATTTTTATTCTTTTCAAAAATATCTTTTCGAAGTATATTGTAATTGAGCATATAGTTTGTGACTTATTGCAGAGCTATTTGCTTAAATTTCAGGTGTAATGGTTGACGTTATTACTGTCTTAAACAATTTGATGTGAAATAGGGTTGCGATGAAGCTCCAGCAGAAGGGATTCGGGGATGAGACAAACTGGAAGGTGGCGAGCAGAAAATCTAAAAATATGAAGCACAATTGCGGAAAATGGAACTCTAACAAGAGTTTTGCTTCATACAAACCTCATTATAAGCAGGGCCAAGGTTGTTTCAAAACTGAAAATAAGACAAGCGTAATTTTTTCGAAAATAGTAAAACCATGTCGATAGAAGGAAGCCCTGTTTGTGCCCCTTGCAATACAACATCTGACATAATAAGATCCAAAAAGTGTGGTAGAATCCTAAATAGCTCTGCCTCAGCGGACTTTATTACGCAAGATAACGAGGCGTCTGGTGTAGACGGCTATGGTCCCATGAAGGGGTTCTCGAGAGTTCGTCATAAAAGTAAGCAAAATACTGGTGATTTTGAAACCAAGCTTGATAGATGTGTAGAAATCCGGGACGGTAAGATTGGGCAAAGATTGGATCAGGACATGAGCCGCTTTGAGATGATTTACCCGTCCAAGAATGAAATCCGCCATCGGATCCTTGAAACCCGTATTAATGAGCAGGATGACCAGATTGCTTACCTGGAAGAAGAGGGAACGAGTTTAAGAGAAGATTGAACAATATGGAGCAGGGGATTGATAGTCTTAAGCTCCGCATGCAAGTATTAGAAGTTGCTAATGCTTTCAGATCTACTGGAATTCTCTCTGGCGAGGCCTCCTTTGCCTGATTCATACAATTAAATGGCATGCCCTTACCCAATTATACATCTTTAACCCACTCTTGGGGATTCTTACACCTCAACTTTAAGATGTAAATTCCAAATGCATTTCTGCTTCTTTATTCTGTACCATGAATTTCTCAATTTGACAAGAATGATTCCATTCTGTACCATTTACTATTCTTCACTCCTATTGACTTTTCACAGGAAAATCACTTTGCAAGCAAACACGGAACAAGTTTAAATCAGTTTCCCCGTTTTGTTCATTTTTTGTGCAACTGGCCTTACTATTATAGTTATGTGTAAACCACAGGTTCAATGGCTGCCAGGCTTCTGTTTAATCCATTTCGTTTCAGTAGAAATATCCTTTATTTTATGATCTTTTGGCTCACATCAGTGAGCCGATCTTAAGTTTTTATTTTTCACTGCTTGCTCCTTGAATTTGAGTCCTTTTCACGGAATATCATTGAGAGTTTTTTTAATATTTTGGATCATATTTGACGATAGACCATGTCATCAAATATACTGACACAAAATGTCTCATACTGTTTTCTACCAAAAACATTCAGATTTATTTTACAGAGATTGTAAAAATGTGTTAACAGATCTTCATCTACACTGCAGGCAAATTACATATCAAACCTTTGATCCGAACTACCTAAAAGAATAACGGAGACTGAGAGAGGTGAGCCAAGAGTCTTATCTCAAATACTTTTAATTTATATTTGTTGTAAAAGAATCTAAATTTTGTTTTATAGCAGGAGGAGGTGCCTACAGGTTTGTGGATTGCGTCATTTATCTTGTTTAATAATGTTACGCCATTTATATTCACTAAGTATTATCTTTATATAAACAAGATAAGATACCATTTATTATTCATTGTGTATGTTGTTCTGTTTTACACGTATAGAAAGCTTTAAAATATAATATATTTCTTTTAAAGAAAGTTGACATGCAATAAGACAATGTTTTTGGTATAATTTATGAATTTATCACTCATTCTTCTAATTATTGGCTGATGCGTCCTTTACGAATTTATGTTCTTTTAACACTGAAAGCATATTCTTGTGGACAATTTCTACAGATGATTTGTTATTGTATGGGTTGACAGTAGAATCTGCAAATCAACAACTGTATGATAAATCCATTTAATTTGTATTAGAACAATATTAAGATCTATATATTTTAGGATTACAATACATATTTATGTTTATGAATGTGTTATATATTCAATATTTTAAATTTATTTTAGTTTTTATTTTACATTTTAAAGTTTTTTAGAGTGAAATTTGGTCATGTGAATATGGAATTTTTTCATGTTATGTTCTAATGTGGATTGATTAGTTTGTGATTTGTTTTCAATGTATATACAAACTTCATTTTTAACAAGTAGAAGTGTTAATGTTTTAAAACTCTAACAAATTTTCTTAAATATATATATTTTAATTTAATTGTTCATTTCAATGATCTTTCTTAATAAACAATTCAATTGTCAAAATAATTTTTTTGATATGTTACAATATGTTGATAGTGTACCGCATTTGTGCATGAATGAGTGTATAGAGGGATTATTAAGTGGTTTATATTGATTACAAAGTATTGTAGGCTTGAAACATTATTTTTCTCATTGGTTTCCTCTTTTAATAAGGACACAACATACACCATATTTTTACAATAACCAAGGGTGGCATTGACTAATCAAACCTCCACCAAACAATTGCACACCACATTCACTCATTTACCAACATATGACAATACATCATTATCCAAATGTTTACCACTAGCATTGTGTGATTCTATAGTTTGGTATATGCAAACATTGCATGCAATCAATATTGATAGTGAATTTAACATTCCTTTGTTGTAGAATTGAACCAAATCATTTTTTTTATACAAATGCATAGTTGTATCAAACAATATGTGCTCATATAGACTTAATAACATGTTTATTCTCTTGCATGTTGACTTTTTACTCTTTATATGTTGTATTTGCATCTTAATATTTGTCAAGATTTATTTGAACATCACCTATTCTAGATAATCTCTTTCTTGTTTTTGTATTAGATATAGAGTGAACAACAAAAATGTAACATGCCCAACTAATATTTCTAAAATAAATGAATAATTGACATTATGAATATTAATTTAAGACATAAATCCCATAGCTATTTTCCAACATAGCAATTTCATGTCCATAAATAAAAACAAATCTGAATATATATTCATTTCCAAATGTCAATAGTCAATATACAAAGTTTGACTTGGCACTAAATCACCACATAGTCAATACAATAATTACATCAATGATACAAGTACATCAATAAGATCAAAATTTCACTGAAATTCCTCTTCAATAGCTTGCCTCCATTGGTGGACGAGAACATGGTTGAGGTGCTTTTCCACCCAACCACGAAGCAATCCTTCCCCGAAATTCTTCAATCCGTCAAAGAATACCCAACCTTGCACGGAAAAATTAGCAAGAGATACAGTTTGCAAGGTGGAATTTGTGTGTGCCTAACTACATGCATTTCTATCTACTGTTAGAACATGCAAGTTGCATGTTAGGTAAATAAAAGAATAATAGAAAGGATAAATAATAAATAGTTTGTTCTAAAATAAAAATGACTGCAAAGCTTGGCCAAGCTCATGCTACATAAAATGCAACTTAAATTAGATTTAGAAAAAAAAATCTACACTCTCTGGCAACCATTCCTAGAAGTAGCTTTCTCTAATGTCGTAAAATTGCACCCCTAGCAATTTCACATACATTCTTGTATCCACTTTAGTGTCCACTCCCTTAGCACTTGTGTAGGCTCATTTTATCCCTTACATAAACCTTTTTCCCTCTCAAGATGCTTGAAACCCCTTTTTGGTAGCTATCTCCGTGCATTAGCTTTGCATCAAACCTTGTGCTTTTCTCATTCTTATCATTTTGTAGCATGGTGTGTCTGGACACTAGCGCGCCGCATGGACGTCCATGCACCACACTAGCGTTTTGTGATATTTTAACATTTAAATGATCATTTTTGAGTGCCTTGCCACTTGTAAGATCCTTTTGTCAGTGGTAATAGCTCGAGATGCCTTGTAACGGCTAGGGAACCTTCTTTTCCCACTTATTCTCTCTTTAAAAGCTATCTTTTCAATCCATTTGGCCTTCTCCTTGGTCTTTCTCTCTTGGAGACACTCTATTCTCTCTTGCTCTCTTGCTTGCACAACTCTCTACAACTTGCTACAACACTCTCACGTTCTTACATCGCTCTATATTACTCTTGGCTCTCATAGCTATCTTTTTCTCTCATTCTCTCCTTGGCTCCCTCAAGCCTTGTAGGTGATATCTTGTTTATCTCTTTGAGAATCTTGGTATTTATCACATCCCCTTTTTAAGCATTTTACTATTTTGTCTACCTATCTATCTCATGATACAAGTTCTCCTCTTTGAGCGGGGATTGCTTTCACTTTGTATTTGATTACTTTGTTTAGTCTCTCTATCTATCTGGCTATCCATGAAGGTGAGAACATCGAAACGAGGGTTTGACTGCGGCAAGCCCCTAAACAACCCTAACACTTTTTTCTCAATCTTATGTGTGTAGGTGTTGAAGATATCTACTTATTGGAGGCTTCCTTGCTTGGTTGGTTGTGAGCGCTTTCTTCCTCTTCTTTCATTTTATCACCATTTAATCTATATATTACTTAGTTTATCTTAATTTATTTCAGTTTTGTTATACTCTATTATTCTCTCACATTATTTAGAGTTCTTAGCAATCTGATTGTTAGTAGTCATTTAGTTGTTTTTTGTGATAAACTTAATTTCTGGTTCGTACAAGATGCCAACGCACCTTGAGGAATCCAACACATTGCACTATCATTCTTGCTCCGCACTACCATCCTTTGGTCGAGAGCCCGTCAGGGTAAGTGCATCAAGATGGTTCCCAAAAAGGGGACTTAAGTGGCCACTTTATTTATTTATTTATTTTTTTTTTCTGAAATCATGAAATATTGACCTTGTACGTGAAATTGAGCATAGTTACACTCAAAATTTTGAGATGGAACAAAAACAAGGATCAAAGTGCTCTGAGTCTACTTTCTAAACTACTAATTTATTTTGAAAATGATTGAGATTAAGGGATTCAAATGAGGGACGTACACAAATTGGTGTTGTTTTTGTTAGAAAAACATAACATAGCAACTCTTGTACAACCCTAGCATGGTGAACTTTTTTTAGTATTTTTAAAATCGCTACGGTCAGAAGTTAGCTAAAAACATGTAGTTGATGCATGATTTTTCTGATAATTTTTTAATGAATATTTGATTTTTACTAATTTTCGAAGTGGACACTTCTTGAAAAATAGAATTTTGGTCATGCTGCCCCTACAAATTTTGGAAACTAATTGATTTTTTTTTTTTTTAAATGTAGAATGGAGTCTAGTTTCTAAAAGTGTAATTTATTTGAAATTTTCATGAATGGTTAATTTATAATGAAAAAAACACCAAACACTGCTTTTTTCCAAAAAAGAGACATACAAACAAAATAAATTATGGATGAAAGGCTTAACATTGTCAAAAAGTGAAAAAAATTACATTGTTGGATAGCTAAGAGAGATCCTAACATTACCCAGATGTTTGATTTGTTTGATATTGAACCACGTGCAATCCTGACGGTGAGCACAAACCCGATTATGTGAAATATTGTAGAATTTGCAAAAACACATCTCTGGTCGTTGGGAATGCCCTCCAAGCCTTTAGGTTGGTATTCCAAGGCAAATACCAAACCCAAGGCTTGGGGATTTCCAAATCAAGATATAACGCGCGTTCGTTATAACGTGCTTGCGTTATATCTCAGTTTTGACATGGTTTCTTTTGTTTGTGGGGAGCATGTCTAGCAAGACATAATGCGAGCACGGTATAACACACTCGTGTTATGTCTTGCTTTATGTTAAATGCTACTCTATTGAATGCATGTTTATATATTTGTATTTTTGTATATACATGTATGCTTGTATGCCATGTATGTATGTATGTATGTATGCCTGTATGTATGAATGCATGTATATTGTATGTATTCCTATATGTATGTAATATTGTTTCTACACATGTACATGTATGCCTGTATGTATGTAGGATTGTATGTACATATGTATTATGCTTGTATGTATGTATTTATGTATGTCTTTAGAGGGAGAGAGAGATCTAGAGTTGTCTAGGTAGGGTGAGAGGGGGAGAGGGAGGGGGAGAAGGGGAGAGAGAGAGAGAGTCTAGAGAGAGGGAGAGGGGGTGGAAGTGAGAGTTTAAGAGAGAGGGAGTGGGAGAGAAGGGGTTGGAGTGAGAGGGACTTAGCTAGGTAGGGTGGGAGGGATAAAGGGAGGAAGAGAGAGAAAGGGGGGGTGGGAGAGAGAGAATTGAGAGAGGGAGAGAGAGGGAGAGGGAGAGAGAGAGTTATGTAGGTAGGGTGCCAAAGGGAGAGACTTAAGAGTGTGAGGGGGGTGAGAGGGAGAGACTTGAGAGATAGGTAGTGAGAGGGAGTGGGAGAGAGAGAGGGAGTGTGAGTGAGGGACCTAAGAGAAGGAGAGGGTGTGGGACAGAGTGACCTGATAGAGGGAGAGAAAGAGGGGGGTAGA
Source organism: Sequoia sempervirens (assembly GCA_007258455.2). Lineage (NCBI taxonomy): Eukaryota > Viridiplantae > Streptophyta > Pinopsida > Cupressales > Cupressaceae > Sequoia > Sequoia sempervirens. Next base: position 156,294,766 of record VDFB02193867.1, read on the forward strand.
GTGCTAGGGACTTATCTAGGTAGGGTGTGGGATAGATAGAGAGAGGGGAGAGAGAGAGTTACCTAGGTAGGTTGCCAGAGGGAGAGACTTGAGAGAGAGGGGGTGGGAGGGAGAGACATGAGAGAGAGGGAGAGAGATGGAGTGGGAGAGAGTGGGAGGGAGATAGATATAGATAGATAGAGGGATCTATTGTGCCTATAGCACACACGCCCCATTTGGAACAAAGACCCTCTCTTTTTCTACTTTCGTCAAGTTGCTTTTTCCTTTGCCTCATTTTGTGTGCCCCTATTTTGGGTCCCAATTGGTCAAGTCATAGAGTTATCATTTTGAGTTGACCAAGTTTCACCACCCTTGAAATTTTCATTTTTTTGCATTTGCGGATTTCTTTTGGTAGTTTTCCTTAGGTTTTCAAAACTGTCGTCTTTTACCTAGTGTAGGTCTGCCCTTGCGGGTTTCCCCATGTGGAGTTCTGTTATGCTTTCACCGTTTCTATGATGGCTGCCTTGGGCTGTCCTCCCGCATGATGGCCCTGCATTCACCATCGTTGTCCCTTTTACTGACCTACTCGAATGACAATCTCTCGATTGTTGCCTGCCTCGCAGGCTTCGCTTTTCTCCCTGCCAGTCTTTTCAAACTTCGCACCCACCAACCTGACCAGCCAACGCACAAGCATTAAATGTAGGTCATAAATACTAATTATTTTATAAATAGCCCAACTGACCTATCATTTTCATTCTATTTGTCTAAAATTTGTCAGTGAGGTTTGCCTTCCGTCATTGCCTCTACACCTGCGAGATCCATTTTCCATTCAAATGCTATAGCCGTTAGACCCTTCATAGATTCTTGTAGGATCCTCAGGTAGGTTTTCTGTTGCCGCACTGGCCATGTGTTTTTTGTTAAATTTTGCAAAGTTATTTAAAATATTGATAAGTAAACCTTTGGACCAGTCAAAGCACTAAATTATGCACAAAACCCACTTTTTCAAAATTCAAAAACCTTTTGAAAACGATAATTTAGGGCCATGTGGAAATTGCCCCTTTGGTTGTTGTTCTTCACTAAGGTGTTCATGACCTTGCGGCCTGAAGACGTCCCTTCACCGTTGTGCAAATCCCTTAAACTTATAACAAAAGACCTGAGCCTTTGTCCTTGGTGGGTCTGCTCTTGCGGACTTCCGCATGCAGGCCACTCCTTGTTGTTCACTATTTTGGAACGACCACCCAACACATGCCTTCTGACCTGTGGGTCCCACTGGTCTCAAGTCCGCCGAAGTCCTAAAAGTGTTTAAACCCATTTACAGGTCATTGTTAGTGGACTTCCTCACTGTCATCGCTGTCATTTCTAACGTCATTATCAATGACCAAGCTATCCTGTCCTCTTGGACACCAGACTCCGTCCTTGTTGCCATTAAGGCTTGCCCAAGCAACACCCAAGTTAAAACTTCTTTGTGGATGGAGCATTGTGGGGGTTCACTTGCGAGCCACCCACTGCTCTTCACTGCTTCTAAATGACCAATCGCCCTAGCCCATCCACTCTACGAGCTCTGCACCGCCCATCTCCCTCTAGTTTCCTCACCTACAAAATCGCTAAGTTGGGAGCAGGCACTCTTTTGCAGGCGGTCGTCCCTTGACCTCCATTTCCAAACTATCGAGCCTGATCGACCTCCCATCTTGTAGGGCCCGACCCCTCCACTGTCATCTAGTTCTCCTCGAACGAAAAACACATGTCGATGCCTTATTTAGGCTCGATAGTGCGAGCCTGTGCCTGCAGGTTGCCGTCCCTTACCCGTTGTCCTAAAATGACTATCACATAGCAGCATCTTGCTGGTCCTCACCCACATCACTCCCAACGACTTGAAACTTTGAAGCTAAAATGACACCATCCAAACCTCCTGCGAGTCCCACAGTGTGGGACACCATATGTGGATCTTTGTCTTGCCAATGTCGTTCCAAATGGTGGAGTTCCAAATAGCTGGGAAACCACCTGCCTCTACACCCTCTTGACCCGCATGAGAAGTAGTTGAACAAGCACTTCCAGGAATTCATGAATGATGGAACCATGTGTCCAAACACGTTATCACCTTGGTAGGCCCAAGTTATGGTGTGGGAATATTGATGCGAGTGGGTGCATGCGGGTCATCGTGCCCTCTGTGTCATCTCCCTGTTGCCTTCTCCAAATGGCCGATGGCCCAGGGAAACCTACATCCCTGGGCCCGCATTGCTCAATCTTCCCCGAACGAAAGCTAAATGATGAATTTTAGCAAATGTTATGATCTTTGGAAGATGAATTACTTGATCTATCTATTTTACAAGATTTTGTTAACGCTCCCCTCATTTTATATATGAATTTGCTTAATGCACCTTTGTTTGTAGGATTTATGGAATCAGCTACAAGACCATCAAGAGCATCTACAGAAAAGGACAAAGGGAAGAGGCCTACCAAAGTCCCCAGAGGAAAGGAAGATAAAGAATAAATGAAGTATCAATTCCATGGGGTGGAAATCACCTCCAAGGTCACATCCATGTGGGACTCCATATCATATACCAACCTCGGCCAGGTTGACATATATGAATTCTGACAAAGGGTTATTGCCAATCATACTACAAATAATGCAAAGAAGATCAAAAAGAGTGGTTTGGCTAAGGTAGTCAGTTTCCCGCTTGCTCTTGTGGCCCTAGAGCTAGTGATGGCTAGTAGAGAAGTCTATCAGGAAAAGAACAGAAGGATCTTTGATCACGATGGTAAAGTGGTGGCCGACTTGTCCACCAGGTCCATAGGGAAAACATTCCACATTCCTACCTTTGACCCAATGGAGGAAACAACAAAGGGATATATAGAAAATATGTGGAAGGTTGATCCCCTCAAATGCAAAAAGCTAATCAACCAATACTAGTTAAAAACAAAGAAGGGGATTGCTAACAAGGTGCCCCAAGAATTGTTCTGAAGCAAATTTTATGAAGATTACCACGACTTGGTGACCTTGTTGAGCAGAGTCATGGGCATCCCTACGGCGACATACTTCCAAGACTGGATGTTCTACTTCATAGAGGAGATTATCAGGGGACAAGCCAAGTTTCATTAGGCCAAAATGATTAGTGACAAATTGCATGAGCAGTTCCTGGTGGTCAAGAAGACCTCTCAATTCTATATGACCTCGTATTTGGTGTATCTTCTAGCTGACCCATTTCCCTATAGATATTTATTTTTCACATAGAGCCCAACTCTAGGGAGGGAACTGAAAGTATACGACAGGCACCCACAGCTCCAATATTGGAATTTCAAGAAAGACTATTGCAAAGTGAATGATGCCTTCATTGGGAACATTATCAGGCTTCTTGGAGGGGACTTCGAGAGAAGAGTTATGCACAGTGCCCGTGCATTTATCCATAGGTTTATATTCTTGTTTATACAATTCTCCAAGTTCACCTACATCCGGACAAAAGGCTTCTCTAAGAGGCCATATAAGCTACCTCGATATCCAAACAACCAGCTAATCTTGCTAGAAGTCTCAAGGCAACTGCAAAATGCACATGCTCTCCTCAGTGGCAAGCATTGGGCAGGGATACCATATCCCCTTACACTTGGGCAGGGGATGTATGCCCTTGCAGCCACCCCATGTGCTGAATATTCAGAGAATGAAATTGTTGAATATAATTTGAATCTCCACATTGCTTGGCCAAGGATGGATCCATACGACAAATTAACGAAGTTTTTTGGAAAGGAATATGCCCACCTGCACAATATTAAAGACTTTTGGGCTAATTGTCGAGACGATAATGAAGTACACATGAGGCACTATATGGGTATGACCATGTACTTTGATAAGATAGTCAAACTATTCCCGGTACTGGATCAGATCATGGAGGATGAGAACACTGTTATAGATCCAAGGTTTGATGTTGTTGCCAACTTGCCATTGCCCCTAGTAGACTGGAATGAAGAAGAGGTCAACGACCTTGATAGCTTGAAAAAGCCAATAGAGCATAGAACAAAGCAATGGATCGATGCACAAATTGCTCAGTTGAATCTCCAGGGAGCTACATTGACATATGGCAAGCTCGAAGATGAGCTCAAGAGCAAAACAAACAGTGGGACTACTGCTACCCCAACTGAAGAAGATCCTAAATCTCCTCCCATCACCAGATCAAGGAAGAGAAAGGAGGTAATTGAGTGCCAACCAAAGCATAAGGTGTATTCGAGGAAGGCCTCAGAAGGAAAGACCGCAAAGAAGGCCAAAAGGATGGGAAAATTCTATGAGATGCCCACTATCCAAGAATACCCGCTACATGAAGGAGAAGAAGAGGAGGCCGAGCAACAAAAATCACCACTTGCTGCCTCTGCTCTTGCCTTTTCTACCACTATTTCTACACCTCCCCTAATATCTCAAACATTGTTTGCTTCCTCTCCGCCTGCAGTGGACATCTCGGTTCACCTTGCCTCCACCTCACCGACTGTCCAATTCTAGTGTGTGATTCCTCATCTTCTACAACCTCATCACTCTCATCCTCCTTAATGTATCCCTCAACTATAGTCCCTTCGATAGCCACAGTTACGATGCTTACTCTCACCCTTCTAGAGGCCTTTTCCTAACACATGAAAAATATAACCATGGAGCTCTCTACAGTACTGATGAACCCTGCAATGCAAGCTACAATGGACCAAGTTATTGTTGGTCTCCCCGTTCCCCCTCTGACAGAACCACCAAATATGGAGGCAACCATGCATATTTTAGAAGAATTGGAGAGGTAATAGAGGGAGGCTACCAAAGAAGCAGATAAGGAACAGGAGGATCCCTTCAGGGATGACTACCATGAGCACCTAAAGCATCAAATCTTGACCATAGATGAAGTGGTATATGAAGAGGAAGGGTTTCAACCCTCAGAAGAAGATGTTGAGGACCCTAGCGCCAAATATGTAGTAGATTCTTCTAATCAAGAGCTCAAGGAGGAGTTGTCCAAGTAACTCAAAGACGTCAGAGAGGAAGTCGAAAGATAACCTTCTGGAGAGAAGGAGAAAAGTGATGATGACATGGAGATATCTATAGAGCCTCCAGTAGGTGTGCAAGACAAAATCCCTAAGCAAAAATAAGTACCTCCCAAGAAGGAGGAGGGGAACAAAGAAGCTGAAGTTGAAGAAGAAGAAGATAAGCCTAAAGAAGAGGTTGAACTGAAAAGAAGCCCCACTCCAGAACACCATGTAGAGCTCAGGCAAGAGGAAGAAAGAGCACCTGAAGGAGAAGACAACCCTAAGGAACATGTAGCTACCACCGGGCCAACTGAGGACAAGTCTATATTAATCCAAGACTCAGATGACGAGGAAGAAGAATAGAAAACAGATCAAGAAGCCTTAGACCATGAGGAAAGAGAGGTCCAACATGCCTAAAGAGAAGAAGGTGATCATGAATCACCAAAGGAGGGATCTCAAATTCCTGAATGGTTGGAAAATAAACTATAGAAGAAGACCCTTGCTTCCATGGATCCCAAGGAAAGGCTGGAGGCTATCTTTGCTTGAACCCAAATCAACATGAAGAAAGAAAAGAAGTTGAGGGTCTGATCCCACTTAACAATGGATGCCTCTGGAACAAGAATGGTGCAAATTGCCACCCCAGTCATGGGAAAAGGGGAGGAGGTTAGCTATAATATCTCCACCATTGATTTGGGAACAACTATGAGGGAACAAAAGATTGATCATCTCTAGGGATCAGTTACTACAATCATCCATCAAATGAACAAGGATCAATTCTCCAAGGAGGAACTAAAGGAACAAGTGGCATATCTCACCACCTATATTCAACAGTGGTCTGCTACTAAGGATCTACCAACAACTTCATCGGCTTTGCCTTTTCTGCTTTCCACAAAGCACATAAGCAAGCTTGAAAAGAGAAAGAACTAGACCAAGGCTACCATAGAGTGGTTCCAGCGAGTGCTCTACAACAACGACATGGGCATTGGCCATGCTGCTTGAATAACTAATAAATTTTGGGAAGTTCAAAAATAGCTTAAGGGCATAGAGATAATATGTAACAAATTCCTTAAGCTATACATGATTACATATCCTAAACTTGAGGCTATCCTCAAAATGCCTGATAAAACTTGGGAGGAGTTGGCCCTAGCAAATGATGATTATTGGCTGGTTGAGACATGGAAAATGGGTCATAGATGATGAGTTCCTCACAATGTAATTGCAGCCAAAAGGGAAAATCACTACAAGACAAAAGTGCTACAGTAACAAGGCACTAGAAGACAAAATAAGGAAAAATACAAGAAACATATTTTAAATTATAAAATATTGAGGGGTAGGTGAAACCCTAATTTGTAGTGAATCTTGGCCACACAATGAGATTAAATCTTGGCCACTCATTTTTCTTTTTGAAAACTATAAATAGGGGGTCTCCTCTCATTTTAAAGAGAGAGATGAGTTGTTGTAAAGACATGCTACTGAAATTCTAATAGATATTCATTGGTTTTGGTGGATTCTTGAGTTTCCTTCATGTTTCATGATTCATCTCCTCATAGTTAATAGATTTGAGTAGATTTACTTTGTTGTTCTATGTATTTTGTATGCTTTTAGTATTTTAGTGAATGTTGTTCATTGATGTTAAAGAATATTGATGTGTTGATTATAAACAATAGTGTAAAGCTAGTTTGAACATGAATTCATTGCTACACTTAAAATTCATCTTTTATTCATGCTTTATGGTGAATGAACAATTGAAGATATGTAGACCTTAGAAGATAGCACTAGTTTCATGATACTGTTAGTTGATTTGGTTAAGTGGAACTTAGTTTCAAGAAGGATTTCTACTGTAGTATCCTCCATTATCACTATTCATTGGTAGTTGCAAGTCTAGGAACTTCCTCCTTTTCCTTCCCTTTTAAGTTTTCTTTGAATAGTAGTTTAGGCAATGTTTTGGCATCATTTGTAAAGCCAAATCTGATGATAAAAGTGGAGTTTTAGACTGCTCTTTTGAACTTGCAGCAATTGCACATCATTTTGAAAATATTAGGAACTCCATTTAAGGAACCAATTCCCTTCAACTTAACATACGCAAGGCTGCCCTATGATTACCAACAAATCACATGAACCAGCTGAGACATTCCAAGCAAGTCATGACCTGACATCCAAGAGACCTTGGGATAGTTTTGAACAATTTTCTTGTAGGAAATTATCTTTCAAGAGAGGTGATGCACCTATTCATTACCTGTGTTGAGAGGTGTAAAAACGCCCTCAATAGGAGCAAGAGTGGCTGGTAGGATTGATTGAGTGAGAGGTACATAGAAAGAGAGAGAGGGTAGGAGAGAGGGAGGGAGGGAGAGGTGAGATGTATAGATAGAGTGAAAGCAATAGGGGTTGAGGGGGGTTGAGGGATTAGGGTGGAGGACCTATAGGGTTGATGGTTTCTAGGGTATAAGGGTTTAAGGGTTCAGGGTTGAGGGATTAGGGTCAATGGTAGAGGGTATTGGGTTGAGGGTATAAGGTATAAGGTTTAAGGGTTTAGGGTTGAAGGGTTTAGGGTTAAGGGTTTAGGTTTGAGGGTAGAGGGTTTAGGGTATAGGTTTGAGGGTATATGGTTGAAGGATTAGGTTGAGGGTCCAATGTAAAGGGTAGAGGGTATTGGGGTTGAGGGTTTAGGGTTTAAGGATTGATGGTCGAGGGATTAAGGGTTGAGGGTTGAGAATTAAGGGTTGAGGGTTTAATGTATAAGGTAGAGGGTAGAGGGTAGAGGGTTTAAGGGTTTAGGGTTTAAGGGTTGAGGGTTGAGGGTTGAGGGTTGAGTGTAGAGGATTGAGGGTATAGGGTATAGGGTTGAGGGATTAGGGTATAGAAGTTGAGGGGATTAGAGGGTTTAGGGTTGAGGTTGAGGGTTGAGGGTTGAGGGTTGAGGTTGAAAGGAGTTTAGGGTTGAGGGATTAAGGTTTGAGGGTTTAGGGATTAGGGTAGGGATTTTCTTGGTTAAGTGTAAGGGTTGAGGAATTAGGGTTCTGGGATTAGGGTTTAGGGTAGGGGTTGGGTTGGGGTGGGGTGAGGTGAGTGGGGGTAGAGGGTTTTAAGAGGGTTGAGGGTTTAGGGTTTAGGGTTAAGTGTTTTAAGGTTTTAAGGGTTTTAGGGTTTAGGGTTAAAGGGATTAGGGTAGAGAGGGAAGGATGGATGGATAGAGAAGGGAGAGAAGAGGAGGGAGGGACATAGATATATGAGGGTTGAGGATCCAATGTATAGGGTAGAGGGTTGAGAATAGAGGGTATAGGGTTGAGGACTTGTAGGGTTGAGGATTAGGGTATTGGGTTGAGGTATAGGGATGAAGGATTAGGGTTGAGGGTACATATGGTGAAGGATTTGGGTTGAGGATCCAATGTATATAGGGTAGAGAGGGTATTAGGAGGTTGAGGATTTAGGGTTTGAGGTTGAGGATTAAAGGGATTAAGGATTGAGGGTTGAGAGTTGAGGGTTGGGTGTTTTAATGTATAGGGTAGATGGTAGAGGTTTAAGGGTTGAGGGTTGAGGTTGAGGGTTGAGGGTCCAATATATAGGGTAGAGGGTATAAGTGTTGAGGGATTAGGGTTTAAGGGTCGAGGGATTAAGAGTCAAGAGGGTTGAGGGATTAGGGTAGAGAGTTTACTAAGTGGGTTTAAGGGTTTAAGGGTTGAGGGATAAGGGTTGAGGGTAGAGGGTAGAGGATTGAGGGTAGAGGGTAGAGGATTTAAGGGTTTAGGGTTTAAGGGTTGAGGGTTTAGGGTTTAGGGTTTAGGGTTGAGTTTTTAAGGGTTTATAGGGTAGATGGTAGAGGGTAGAGGGTTTAAGGGTTTAAGGTTGAGGGTAGAGGATTGAGGGTATAGGGTTGGGGGATTAGGGTTGAGGGTCCAACTTATAGGGTAGAGGGTATAGGGGTTGAGGGATTAGGGTTTAGGGGTTGGGGGATTAAGGGTCAAGAGGGTTGAGGGATTAGGTTAGAGAGTTTACTAAGTGGGTTTAAGGGTTTAAGGGATGAGGGTTTAAGGTTGAAGGTAGAGGATTAAGGGTATAGGGTTGGGGGATTCAGGTTGAGGGTCCAATGTATAGGGTAGAGGGTATAGGGATTAAGGGATTAGGGTTTGAGGGTTGAGGGATTAAGGGTCAAGAGGGTTGAGGGATTAGAGTAGAAAGTTTACTAAGTGGGTTTAAGGGTTTGAGGGTTGAGGGTAGAGGGTAGATGATTAAGGGTAGAGGGTAGAGGGTTTAAGGGTAGAGGGTTTAGGGTTTAGGGTTGAATGTTTAAGGGTTTATAGGGTAGAGGGTATAGGGTAGAGGGTTTAAGGGTTGAGGGTATAAGGTTGAGGGTAGAGGATTGAGAGTATAGGGTTGGGGTATTAGGGTTGAGGGTCCAATGTATAGGGTAGAGAGTATAGGGGTTGAGGGATTAGGGTTTAAGGGTTGAGGGATTAGGGTTGAGAGTTGAGGGTAGAGGATTGAGGGTAGAGGGTAGAGGGTTTATAGGTTTAGGGTTTAAGGGTTGAGGGTTTAGGGTTTATGGTTGAGTGTTTAAGGGTTTATAAGGTAGAGGGTAGAGGGTTTAAGTTTTAAGGTAGAGGATTGAGGGTATAGGGTTGGGGGATTAGGGTTGAGGGCCTAATGTATAGGGTAGAGGGTAATGGGGTTGAGGGATTAAGGGTCAAGAGGGTTGAGGGATTAGGGTAGAGAGTTTATTAAGTGGGTTTAAGGATTTAAGGGTTGAGGGTTTAATGTTGAGGGTAGAGGATTGAGGGTAGAGGGTATAGGGGTTGAGGGTTTAGGGTTTAAGGGTTGAGGGATTAAGGGTCAAGATGGTTGATGGATTAGGGTAGAGAGTTTACTAAGTGGGTTTAACGGTTTAAGGGTTGGGGGTTTAACATTGAGGGTAGAAGATTGAGGGTATAGGGTTGGGGGATTAGGGTTGACGGTCCAATGTAAAGGGTAGAGGGTATAGGGGTTGAGGGTTTAGGGTTTAAGGATTGAGGGTTGAGGGATTAAGGGTTGAGGGTTTAGGGTTTAAGGATTGAGGGTTGAGGGATTAAGGGTTGAGGGTAGAGGGTAGAGGGTTTAAGGGTTGAGGTTTGAGGGTTTAAGGTTGAGGGTAGAGGAATGAGGGTATAGGGTTGGGGCTTAGGGTTGAGGGTCCAATGTATAGGGTAGAGGGTATAGGCATTAAGGGATTAAGGGTCAAGAGGGTAGAGGGATTAGGGTAGAGAGTTTACTAAGTGGGTTTAAGGGTTTAAGGGTTGAAGGATTAGGGTAGAGGGTAGATGATTTAAGGGTTGAGAGTTTAGGGTTTAGGGTTTAGGGTTGAGTCTTTAAGGGTTTATAGGGTAGATGGTACAGGGTAGAGGGTTTAAGGGTAGAGGGTTTAATGGTTGAGGGTTTAAGGTTGAGGGTAGAGGATTGAGGGTATAGGGTTGGGGGATTAGGGTTGAAGGTCCAATGTATAGGGTAGAAGGTATAGGGGTTGAGGGATTTGGGTATAAGGGTTGTGGGATTAAGGGTCAAGAGGGTTGAGGGATTAGGGTAGAGATTTTACTAAGTGGGTTTAAGGGTTTAAGGGTTGAGGGTTTAAGGTTGAGGGTAGAGGATTGAGGGTATAGGGTTAGGGGATTAGGGTTGAGGGTCCAATGCATAGTGTAGAGGGTATAGGGGCTGAGGGATTAGGGTAGAGAGTTTACTAAGTGGGTTTAAGGGTTTAAGGGTTGAGGGATTAGGGTTGAGGGTAGAGGGTTTAAGGGTTTAGGGTTTAGAGTTTTGGGTTGAGTGTTTAAGGTTTTATAGGGTAGAGGGTTTAAGGGTTGAGGGTAGAGGATTGAGGGTATAGGGTTGGGGGATTAGGGTTGAGGGTCCAATGTATAGGGTAGAGGGTATAGGGGTTGAGGGATTAGGGTAGAGAGTTTAATAAGTGGGTTTAAGGGTTGAGGGTAGATGATTGAGCATATAGGGTTGGTGGATTAGGGTTGAGGGTCCAATGTAAAGGGTAGAGGGTATAGGGGTTGAGAGTTTAGGGTTTAGGGGCTAATGGATTAAGGGTCAAGAGGCTTGAGGGATTAGGGTAGAGAGTTTACTAAGTGGGTTTAAGTGTTTAAGGGTTGAGGGTTTAACATTGAGGGTAGAGGATTGAGGGTATAGGGTTGACGATCCAATGTAAAGGGTAGAGGGTATGGGGGTTGAGGCTTTAGGGTTTAAGGGTTGAGGGATTTAGGGTCAAGAGTGTTGAGGGGTTAGGGTAGAGAGTTTACTAAGTGGGTTTAAGGGTCGAGGGTTGAACGTTGAGGGTAGTAGATTGAAGGTATAGGGTTGGGGGATTTGGGTTGATGGTCCAATGTAATGGGTAGAGGGTATAGGGGTTAAGGGTTTACGGTTTAAGGATTTAGGGTTGAGGGATTAAGGGTTGAGGGTTGAGAATTGAGGGTTGGGTGTTTAATGTATAGGGTAGAGGGTTTAAGGGTTGTGGGTTTAAGGTTGAGGGTAGAGAATTGAGGTTATAAGGTTGGGGGATTAGGGTTGAGGGATTAGGGTAGAGAGTTTACTAAGTGGTTTTAAGCATCTAAGGGTTGAGGGATTAAGGTTGAGGGATTAGGGTAGAGGGTAGAGGATTGAGGGTAGAGGGTAGATGGTTTAAGGGTTGAGGGTTTAGAGTTGAGTGTGTAAAGGTTTATAGGGTAGAGGGTAGAGGGTCTAAGGGTTGAGGGTTTTAGGTTGAGGGTAGAGAATTGAGGGTATAGGGTTGGTGGATTAGGGTGGAGGGTCCAATGTATAGGGTAGAGGGTATAGGGGTTGAGGGATTAGGGTTTAAGGGTTGAGGGATTAAGAGTCAAGAGGGTTGAGGGATTAGGGTAGAGAGTTTACTAAGTGGGTTTAAGGGTTGAGGGTTTGATGTTGAGGGTATAGGGTTGGGGGATTAGATTTGACGGTCCAATGTAAAGGGTAGATGGTATAGGGGTTGAGGGTTTAGGGTTTAAGGAATAAGGGTTGAGGGATTAAGGGTTGAGGGTTAAGAATTGAGGGTTGGGTGTTTAATGTATAGGGTAGAGGGTAGATGGTTTAAGGTTGAGGGTAGAGGATTGAGGGTATAAGGTTGAGGGATTAGGGTTGAGGGTCCAATGTCTAGGGTAGAGGGTATAGGGGTTGATGGATTTGGTTTAAGGGTTGAGGGATTATGGGTCAAGAGGGTTGAGGGATTATGGTAAAGAGTTTACTAAGTGGGTTTAAGGTTTGAGGGATTAGGGTTGAGGGTAGAGGATTGAGGGTAGAGGGTAGAGGGTTTAAGGGTTTAGGGTTTAAGGGTTGAGGGTTTAGGGTTGAGTGTTTAAGGGTTTATAGGGTAGAGGGTTTCAGGGTTGAGGGTATTGGGTTGGGGGATTAGGGTTGAGGGTCCAATGTATAGGGTAGAGGGTATAGGGGTTGAGGGATTAGGGTTTAAGGGTTGAGGGATTAGGGTAGAGAGTTTACTAAGTGGGTTTAAGGGTTGACATATTACAATTGAGGGTAGAGGGTAGAGGGTAGATGGTTTAAGGGTTGAGGGTGTAGGGTTTAGGGTTGAGTTTTTAAGGGTTTATAGGGTAGAGGGTAGAGGGTTGAGGGTTTAAGGTTGAGGGTAGAGGATTAATGGTATACGGTTGGGTGATTAGGGTTGAGGGTATAGGGGTTGAGGGATTAGGGTTTAAGGGTTGAGGGATTAAGGGTCAAGAGGGTTGAGGAATTAGGGTAGAGATTTTACTAAGTGGGTTTAAGGGTTGAGTGTTTAAGGTTGAGGGTAGAGGATTGAGGGTATAGGGTTGGTGGATTAGGGTTGAGGGTCCAATGTAAAGGGTAGAGGGTATAGGGATTGAGGATTTAGGGTTTAAGGGTTGAGGGATTAAGGGTCAAGAGGGTTGAGGGATTAGGGTAGAGAGTTTACTAAGTGGGTTTAATAGGGTTTAAGGTTGAGGGTAGAGAATTGAGGGTATAGGGTTTTGGGATTAGGGTTGAGGGTCCTTTGTATAGGGTAGAGGGTATAGGGGTTGAGGGAATAGGGGTTGAGGGATTAGGGTTTAATGGTTGAGGGATTAAGGGTCAAGAGGGTTGAGGGATTAGGGTAGAGAGTTTATTAAGTGGGTTTAAGGGTTTAAGGGTTTAAGGGTTGAGGGTAGAAGGTAGAGGATTGAGGGTAGAGGGTAGAGGGTTGAAGGGTTGAGGGTTTAGGGTTTATGGTTGAGTGTTTAAGGGTTTATAGGGTAGAGGGTAGAGGGTTTAAGGGTTTATGGTTTAAGGTTGAGGGTAGAGGATTGAGGGTATAGGGTTGGGGGATTAGGGTTGAGGGTCCAATGTATAGGGTAGAGGGTATAGGGGTTGAGGGATTAGGGTTTAATGGTTGGGGGATTAGGGTAGAGAGTTTAATAAGTGGGGTTAAGGGTTTAAGGGTTGAGGGTAGAGGATATAGGGTATAGGGTTGGGGAATTAGGGTTGAGGGTCCAATGTAAAGGGTAGAGGGTATAGGGTTTGAGGGATTAACGCTTAAGGGTGGAGGGATTAAGGGTCAAGAGGGTTGAGGGATTATTGTATAAATTTAAATAAGTGGGTTTAAGGGTTGAGGGTAGAGGGTAGAGGATTGAGGGTAGAGGGTAGAGGGTAGAGGTTTTAAGGGTTGAGGGTTTGAGGTTGAGGGTAGAGGATTGAGGGTATAGGGTTGGGGGATTAGGGTTGAGGGTCCAATGTATAGGGTAGAGGGTATAGGGGTTGAGGGATTAGGGTTTAAGGGTTGAGAGATTAAGGCTCAAGAGGGTTGAGGTATTAGGATATATATTTTATTAAGTGGGTTTAAGTTTTTAAGGGTAGAGGATTGAGGGTATAGGGTTGGGGGATTAGGTTTGAGGGTCCAATGTATAGGGTAGAGGGTATAAGTGTTGAGGGATTAGGGTTTAAGAGTTGAGGGTTGAGGGTAGAGGATTTAGGGTATAGGGTTGGGGGATTAGGGTTATGGGTCCAATGTATAGGGGTTGAGGGATTAGGGTTTAAGGGTTGAGGAAATTAAGGGTCAAGAGGGTTGAGGGATTAGGGTAGAGAGTTTACTAAGTGGGTTTAAGGGTTTAGGAGTGGGAGAGAGATAGGAGTGAGTGAGTGAGAGAGAGGGAGTTGAGAGAGGGAGAGGGAGTAGGAGGGAGAGACTTGAGAGAGAGAGAGGGAGGGAGTGGGAGAGAGATAGAGGGTAGAGGATAAAGGGTATAATGGTTAAGGGTAGAGGGTATAAGGGTTAAGGGTAGAGGGTAGAGGGGAGAGAGATAGGAGTGAGTAAGTGAGAGAGAGAGAGGAAGTTGAGAGAGGGACATGGGGTAGGAGGGAGAGACAAGAGAGAGAGAGAGAGATGGAGGGAGTGGGAGAGAGATAAAGAGTAGATGATAGAGGGTATAAGGGTTAAGAGTAGAGGGTAGAGGGGAGAGATATAGAGTTAGGGTTTAAGGGTTGAGGGTATAAGGGTAAAGGGTAGAGGGTAGAGGGGAGAGATAGGAGTGAGTGAGTGAGAGAGAGGGAGTTGAGAGAGGGAGAGGGAGTAGGAGGAGAGAGAGAGAGAGAGAGAGAGAGAGAGAGAGAGAGAGAGGGTAGATGATAGAAGGTATTGTTGGAAAAACAAGGATAGACAACTAAGAGGGGGGGTGAATCAGTTGTCATAGAATATTAATTTTTTTCAAACTTAACTTAATCTCAAATCTAATGAATGAACAATAAGCCATAAAAAATCAACACATCAGAAACACAGAGAACACCAAAATTTTTACGTGGAAACCTTGTTAGGGGAAAAAACACGGTGGATGTTAGTCCACAATATTATACTCTATTAAAAGTATAAGAAAAATAATGGGAATTCACATGCATTCAGGCACTCTGCCTAGAGCTCACTGCTCAAATACAATAGGGCTCAGTGCCCAACAATACACAACAATACAGATTAGATCCCCAGGGTATGAACTGAGAAAATAGATTCTTCACAAGCCTAATTATAGTTCTAGTTAAGCACATAAAACCTTCTTCACACTTCGCTCAAACTTCTTCTCACTTTGCTATGCAATCAAATGATTAGATCAATATTCGCACATCTACACTTTCTCTGGCATACATTCACTCTTATGCACACACTAGCTTTGCTCAAACAATCGATCTTATATATCCGCAACATGAAATTACATCAACAACTTAGTCGGCCAAAAATATAAAACATATTTACAATGTCGGCCCAAATTTACAAATAAATTTTCAATGTGGATCAAACACCATCGGCTAGTATCATGATGCGACCCAAAAAAAATCCTTGAGTGTGCCAAACATTCAAATTTAAATCTTCAAGGATCCACAACACATTACAACCATCATGTCAGCCAAGAACATGAAAAACCAAACATACCAAGAAAAATCTTCGACCACGAGCACATCGAACAATGCAGATGTACAACAAGAATAGAGAATGATCTAGAAGCATTCAAAAACAACATGAACTAACAAAGAATCATCCACAACAACAGAAATTACCATAATCACATAAAATTCAATCAGGAACACTAACAAAACCCACAAAAATACTGTCAGAACACAACTGTTCATAGCACGATTAAATCTTCATGTAGACCTCCAAAAATTTTGGTAGATGAACTAGATACTCTCAACAATAAACCCTTTGGTCCATAACAACTTATCTTCAACATACAGAACAAGCCACCTTCATGACCTTCACTGTTCCACTGGCAACCTGTAACTCTTCCTTTAACAAGTTTCTCAATATCCTTGACATATACAACCTTCAATACAATAATGCTAATAGTGCTGACATCAATGACAACCACATATCAGCAATGCAACCACAACATCCAACAATCTCCCCCTTTGGAATTGATGGCAACACAGGATGTGAGAAACACCATCAACCCAACTTTCAATCAACACTTACTCCCCCTTAGATTTTGACTCTTCCTCCTTAACCTCTTTTGCATGACCTTCTCCCCACAAGACTCTTCACTCTAGATAAGCAACAATTTTTCATCTGACTCTTCTCCCCCTTTGAAATCAATGGAAAAGATAAACATTATCTTCCCACATACAAGCTTTGAACCACATATCTACACATTTGACTACTCCCCCTAAGTAGCAACCATAAGAACATCAATCCGGATCAGGAAATATCTATGAAGCACACAGATTGATGCAAGAAAATGCATCTTTAGTTCATATCAGGAGGGGTAATCACCCCTATCTTCCCTCTAAGATACTCAAAAGTATCCTTCGGCAATGGCTTGGTGAAAATGTCTATAATTTGTTCTTTGGTAGGCACATACTCTCGTTTGACTTCTTTCTCATTCACTTTTTCCCTCAAGAAGTGAAACTTGATTGATATATGGTTGGTCTTAGAGTGTAGCACCAGATTCTTTGATATGTTAATTGCACTTGAGTTATCACAGTATATGGAAATAGGTTCATCATATACTAATATGATATCTTTCAACATCTGTTTCATCCACATCACTTGAGTACAATTATTTGCAATAACAATATACTCTACCTTAGCAGTAGATAGAGAAATGGAATTCTGGCTTTTGCTCAACCAAGACACTAGCTTCTTTCCTAGGAAGAAGGCACCACCACTAGTACTCTTCCTGTCATCTACATCTCCTGCCCAATCCACATCAGTGTAGGCATACAAAGTAAGATCATCATCCTTAGGATACCAAAGCCCAAAGTCAACTTTTCCTTTCAAATACCTGAAGATTCTCTTTACAACAGTTACATGAGATTCTTTTGGATCAGCCTAAAATATGGCAACCATACATACAACATTCATAATGTCTGGTCTAGTCTAAGTTAATTAGAGCAATCCACCAATCATTGACCTATATCTTGTTTGATCTGCCTTAGGAGAATCATCATTCTCTGTTAACTTACATCCGATTACCATGGGTGTACCAACAGGATTCGAGTCTTCCATGCCAAACTTCTTCAACAACTCTCTAACATATTTGGACTGAGATATGAAGATCCCCTTGTCTAACTGAGTAACTTGCAATCCTAGAAAGAACTTCATCTCTCCAATCATGCTCATTACAAATTCACTCTTCATTTCATCAACAAACTTCATACATAGATTGTCATCTCCTCCAAAAATAATGTCATCAACAAAGACCTCAAAAATTAACTCTTTGTCATGATCCAATTTGAAATACAAGTTGTTTTCAATAGTACCTTTATTGAATCCAATCTTTAGTAAATATTTATCCAGTCTAGCATACTAGGCTCTAGGGGCTTGCTTGAGTCTATATAGAGCTTTCTTCAATCAGAAAACCATGTTTTCCTTGTCAGTCAATTGAAATCCATCTGGTTGTTCAATATATACTTCTTCTTCTAGCTCACCATTCAAAAAAGTTGACTTCACATCCATTTGATAGACTTTATAATTCTTATATGCAACATAAGCAAGAAATAACCTTACAACTTCAATTATGACAACAGGGGCAAATGTTTCTTCAAAATCAATACCTTCCATTTGTGAATACCCTTTACATACCAGTCTTGCTTTATTCTGGACCACTTCACTTTTTTCATTCAACTTATTCTGAAAGACCCATTTAGTACCAATCACATTTTTATCTTTAGGTCTGGGAACAAGTATCCATGTATCATTCTTTTCAATCTACATTAGTTCTTCCTTCATAGCTTCCATCCAATGTTCATCATTGCAAGCTTCATTGACATCTTTAGGCTCACTCTTGGAAATCAGGCAATACTCTTTTGCAATCTTTCTTCTAGTTTGCACACCTTTATTCTTGTCGCCTATAATTTGACTTTTTAGAATGATTTAGCTTCACATACCTCAGAGTTTTAGGATTCTGTTGGACTTCTAGTTCTTCTATTCTTTCCACTACACTTGCACTTGTCTCTCCTTCCTGACTACCTTGATTTACTGAAACAAATGGAAGTTGTTTTACTAGAACATATGGCACAATTTGAAGTTGATTATGTGTTTGAGCATTCTCCCCTTTGTTTGTATTGTCTTCCTAGTCATCTGAATCATATCCACAATATTTGGATGATCTAGCAGATTCCTCATCAACTCTGACATTTTCACTCTCAACCATTTTTCTCAATCTTCTATTATAGCACCGGTAGGCCTTGATTTTAGTAGAGTAACCTAGAAATATTCCTTCATTGCTTCTTGCATCAAACTTTCCTATATCCTCATCTCTCTTGATATAACACTTGCTTCCAAAGATATTGAAATATTTAATAGTAGGCTTATAACCAAGCCATAGTTCAAAAGGAGTCTTACCAGAATTACCATTGATATTTACCTGATTTAAAGTGTACACAATAGTGCTTAGAACTTCACTCCAATATATGTGAGGCACATTTCCTTCAATCAACATTGTTCTGGTAGCATCCAAAATTGTTCTATTCTTCATCTCTGCAACTCCATTATGTTGAGGGGTTCGGGGAGCAGATAACTATCTTATGATTCCATGCTCTTCACAGAAAGAATTAAACTCCTTGGAGGTGAACTCACCACCTCTATCTGACCTTAAGCATTTTATTTTCAGACCTTTCTCATTTTCTACCATAGCTTTTAAACTTTTGAAATTCTCTAATGCTTCACATTTTTCTCTTAAGAAAGCAACCCATATCATCCTGGAATAATCATCAATAAGCAACATAAAGTACCTTTATCCATGGAGACTTTTGAATCTAGAAGGACCACATAGATCAATATGTACCAGCTCTAGTAATCCATTTGAATGATGTTGTTTGCTCCAAAAAGAGACTGTAGTCTATTTTCCCATCTGACACTCCTTGCAAATTGTGTTAGCAGGCTTCACTAGCTTAGGCAGATCTCTTATTGCTTGAGTGGAACTTACTTTGACAATGCTATCAAAATTCACATGACACATTCTTCTATGCCATGACCATTTTTCATCTACTTGAGCAATTAAACAACTTTCACTAGTAGCATTCAAGTGAAAAATATTACCTTTTGTCTATTTACCTGAAGCAATTGCATTTCTAGAACTTCCAAATATCCTGCATCTTCCACCTTTGAACTGAAGATTATAACCCTTGTCCACCATCTATCCAACACTCAACAAGTTGTGCTTCAAGCCTTCAAAATAAAGAACATCATCAGTGTTATGCTTACCACCAAGACAAATAGATCCTCTATCACAAATCACACAAGCATTGTTATCTCCTAATCTTACAACCCGACCGTCATACTTCTCTAGACTTGCTAATTTTCTTTTGTCACCAGTCATATGATGTGAGCATCCACTGTCAATGACCCACTCATCCTTTTCTTCAATTCGGGTTGCAAGAACTTTCTCAATTTTAGCAGATTCAGTAGCCACTGGACTATTTTCCTTGATAGCAATGAAAACCCAATCATCTTCATTTCCATTTTCTTTATCAGATTCTTCATTAGTCACACCTTCTTTAGCAAAATAGAATTTCTTTTGAAATCTAGGTTTGTAAGGCTTAGATCTAGGAACTCTTTCAGGACACCTTGATCATATCTTTGCTTGTTTCTTCCTCATACTTGAATTTCTTTCTAAAAATCTCTCCTAGATCATATCTTTGCTTGTTTCTTCCAGATACAGTAACCTTAAATGTAGTTTCAGTCTTGGGAACATATTCACCAAATTCACTCAACTCTAAGGCAACATGTTTACCAATCAGTGTATCTCTTGTCACATTCATGAATGATTTGGTTTCTTCAATAGCATGACCCTTTTCTTTGTAGGAGGGAGGCAATGATCTAAGCACTTTAGCTACAATTTTTTTCCTCATCTAGGGTACCACTGACACATCTAATACCCATCACTATTTCATTTACTCTTTGCATAAAAGAAATATTTTCATCTTCACCCATCTTCAAATTTTCATACTTGCCTTTCAAACTCTATAGCTTAGCCATCTTCACATGTACATCTCTTTCATACAAAGTTTCCAGCTTCATCCACATCTCATGAGTTGTCTTCAGATCTATCACATTTGTCATTTTTGAATCTGCTAGAGCACTCAAAAAAGCTTCCATAGCCTTGACATTATTCTCATCCTCTTTAATCTCATTAGTAGTCGAAGGACCATTATGAGGAAAAACATATGGATTCTTTGTAATCTTCCATAAGCGTTCACCAATACACCTCAAATGACACTCCATAGTATTTTTCCACAATGAGTAGTTTTTTCCATTGAATCTAGGACTGACCTTCTTGTATGATGCCATATTGGATCACCTCAAGCTTTTAAACTTCTTCCAAGAACCTGCTCTGATACCAATTTTTGGAAAAACAAGGACAAACAATTGAGAGGGAGGGGGTGAATCAATTGTCACAAAATATTAATTTTTTTCAAACTTTTCTTAACTTAATCTTATATTTGATGAATGAACAATAAACCATAAACAATCAACACATCAAAAACACAGAGAACACCAAGATTTTTACATGGAAACCCTGTTAGGGGGAAAACCATGATGGATGTTAGTCCACAATATTATACCCTATTAAAGGTATAAGAAAAATAATGGGAATACATGCATTCATGCACACTACCTAGAGCTCACTACTCAAATACAAGAGGGATCACTGCCCAACAATACACAACAATACATATTAGATCTGTAGGGTATGAACTAAGAAAATAGCTTCTTCACAAGCTTGATTACAGTTCCAATTAAGCACAAAAAACCTTCTTCACACTTTGCTCAAACTTCTTCTCACTCTACTATGTAATCGAATGATTAGATCAATATTCACACATTTTCACTTTCTTTGGCATACATTCGCTCTTATGCACACACTAACCTCGCTCAAACAATCGCTCTTATATATCCACAACATGAAATTACATCAACAGCTTAGTCCGCCAAAAATATGAAACATATTTACAACGTCGACCCAAATTTACAAATAAATTTTCAATGTGGATCAAACACCACTGGCTAGTATCATGATGCGAACCAAAAAAATATCCTCAAGTGCATCAAACATTCAAATTTAAATCTTCAAGGATCCACAACATGTTACAACCATCATGTCAGCCAAGAACATGAAAACCTGAACATACCAAGAAAAATATTTGACCATGAGCACACCGAACAACGCAGACATACAACAAGAATAGAGAATGATCTAGAAGCATCCAAAAACAATAGGAACTAATAGAGAATCATCCAAAACAACAAAAAATACCAAAATCACATAAATTCAATCAGGAACACTAACAAAACCCACAAAAATACTGTCAGAACACAACTGTTCATAGCACGATCAAATATTCACTCAGACCTTTGAAAATTCCTGTAGATGAACTAGATACTCTTAGCAATAAACCCTTTAGTACACAACAACTGATCTTCAACGTACAAAACAAGACACCTTCATGACCTTCATTGTTCCATTGGCAACCTGCAACTCTTCCTTTAACAATTTTCTCAATATCCTCAACATATACAACCTTCAATACAATAATGCTAATAGTGTTGACATCAATGACAACCACATATCAGAAAAACATCCACAACGTCCAATAGGTATAAGGGTTAAGGGTAGAGGGTAGAGGGGAGAGAGATAGAATTAGGTTTCAATGGTTGAGGGTATAAGGGTTAAGGGTAGAGGGTAGAGAGATAGGAGTGAGTGAGAGAGAGATAGGTAGTTGAGAGAGGGAGAGGGGGTAGGAGGTAGAGACGAGAGAGAGAGAGAGAGGGAGGGAGTGGGAGAGAGATAGAGGGTATAAGGGTTAAGGGTAGAGGGTAGAGGGAGAGAGAAGGAGTAGGAGTGAGAGAGAGAGGAGTTGAGAGAGGGAGAGGGGAGGGAGAAACAAGAGAGAGAGAGGAGGGAGTGGGAGAGATAGATAGAGGGATAGAGGGTATAAGGGTTAAGGAGTAGAGGGTAGAGGGGAGAGATAGAATTAGGGTTTAAGGGTTGAGGGTATAAGGGTTAAGGAGTAGAGGAGTAGAGGGAGATAGATAGGAGGAGTTGAGAGAGGGAGAGGGGTAGGGGAGAGAGAGAGAGAGAGGGTAGAGGATAGAGGATATAAGGGTTAAGGGTAGAGGGTAGGGGGGAGAGAGATAGAATTAGGTTTCAAGGGTTGAGGGTATAAGGGTTAAGGGTAGAGGGTAGAGAGATAAGAGTGAGTGAGAGAGAGAGAGGTAGTTGAGAGAGGGAGAGGGGGTAGGAGAGAGAGAGAGAGAGAGAGAGAGAGAGAGAGAGAGAGAGAGAGAGAGAGAGAGAGAGAGAGAGAGAGAGAGGGAGAGAGATATAAGGGGTTAAAGGGTAGAGGGTAGGGGAGATAGATAGAATTAGGGTTTAAGGGTTGAGGTATAAGGGTTAAGGGTAGAAGGTAGATGGGGAGAGAGATAGGAGTGAGTGAGTGAGAGAGGGGGTTGAGAGAGGGAGAGGGGTAGGAGGGAGAGAGAGAGAGAGAGAGAGAGGGAAGGAGTGGGAGAGAGATAGAGGGTAGAGGATAGAGGGTATAAGGGTTAAGGGTAGAGGGTAGAGGGGAGAGAGATATAATTAGGGTTTAAGGGTTGAGGGTATAAGGGTTAAGGGTAGAGGGTAGAGGGGAGAGAGATAGAATTAGGGTATAAGGGTAGAGGGGAGAGAGATAGAATTAGGGTATATAGGGTATAGACAAAGAGAGAGAGGAAAGAAGCCAACTTTATCATAACACGAGCACATTTTGAAGAAGTAGAGATATGACCATTTTTAGCAAGAAATAACACACTCGCATTATAACATGAGCACGTTTTGGCTTGCTCTAAAAATGGTAAAAAAATCAATATACCCATGATCTCAAGGCCCACATTCTACATATTCTCTTTGTTTTGTGCGTGCTCTGACCAAAAGTAGCTTTTTGATGATGTTGTGAAGTGTGCATGCATGTTTTTCACATTCCAACACCTTTTTCATGATCTTTCCACCACCTTTGCATGAAATAGTAGAGTTTTCACATTGAAAGGCATATAATATCAATTAAAGTTTGAATTCCAATGAAAACTGATATGCAATTGAAGTTTGGAGGGGAACAAGCTTTTGAAAAAGTCAAATTGTTGAGGAGTTTGAAGAAAGAAGAAGCAAAGGCTACATAATTAGGTAGAACTCCTCCATTTGAAACTCTAGTTTTTTAGGTATGTGAAGTCTTTACACATTTTCTTTCATTCTATTATGGCTTGCTTTCATTTTTTTTATTTTTCATATTCCATGTTGATCATTGTTTGTTTGTCATTATAACCTTAGGTTGTCAATGCATATTTTAAATTACACAATTCTATACACTTGCCAATTACATTTTTAAACCACATCTCTTTGAGGCATTTTGTTATTTAACAATTGACTTACCTTGTGTATGCTTCCACATTTTTTATACACATATATATATGACATAAGTTTTAAGAAAGTAAAATAAAACATCATTTCTAAATCCTTTATTATGGATGTGCATACCACTCTCTGAAGCTTTCATTGAGGTATTTTGTCAAACAATTATACCAAGCAACTGATTGCCTTGTCTATGCTACCAAATTTTCCATACATGTCTCTAAAAAATTGGAATATACTCCCCCCACATTGATAGATATTAGAAACTATTTTGGTTTTCTTCTCTATTTCTAAATTTACCTCATCACTAAACCTACCTCATTACTTATGTTGTGATATATTTTAAATGTTTCCTTGATTAGTCTACTTACAAGGGATTCTAATCCTTCTCTCCACTATTACAAGACTCTTTATTCAAGGCTAAGTTAGCAACATGGGGAAAGTTGCAGTCTATATTGAAATCATGGCTCAAAATGAAAGCATGGAAAAAGCATTTGAATTTTTTGACAATAATTTTTTTGTATAAATGTATGCAAAATGTGGTAGCATTGACAAGCTAGTGAGCTTGGCAAGATAGTGAGCTCAATCAATAGCCTGCCAATGTGGTAGGGTTGAGATGGTAGGAGCAATGTACGCCTCATAGAAATTGGGTCTCAAGGGGCAACACATGCCTCATAGAAATGGGGTCTCACAGTCACCATGAGACCCCATTTCTATGAGGGATACACTGCCCCTACCATCTCAACCCTACCACATTGGCAGGCTAGTGAGTGAAACCCCAATGTAGTAGGGTTAAGAAGGTAGGGGCAGTGTATGTCTCATACAAATGGGGTCTCACAATGATGTACATCACTGTGAGACCCCATTTCTATGAGGCATACACTGCCTCTACCTTCTCAACCCTACTGCATTGGCAAGCTAGTGAGTGAGCTAGCTTTCCAACGCTCCACTAGCTTGCCAATGCAGTATAGTTGAGAAGGTAGGGGTAGTGTATGCCTCATAGAAATGAGACCCCATTTCTATGAGGCTTACACTTCCCCTACCTTCTCAACCCTACCGCATTGGCAAGCTAGTGAGTGAGCTAGCTTACCAACGCTCCACTAGTCTGCCAATGTGGTAGGGTTGAGAAGGTAGGGGCAGCATATGCCTCATAGAAATGGGGTCTCATGGGTCTCACCTTGAGACCCCATTTCTATGAGGCATATGCTTTCCCTACCTTCTCAACTCTACCGCATTGGCAGGCTAGTGAGTGAGTGAGCTTTCCAATGTGGTAGGGTTGAGAAGGTAGGGGCAGCATATGCCTTATAGAAGTTAGTGGAGCATTGGAAAGCTAGCTCACTCACTAGCTGCCAATGCGGTAGCTGAGAAGGCAGCATGCCTCATAGAAATGGGGTCTCACAATGATGACATCACTGTGAGACCCCATTTCTATGAGGCATAAGCTGCCCCTACCTTCTCAACCCTACCACATTGGCAAGCTAGTGAGTGAACTAGTTTTCCAATGCTCCACTAGCTTTCCAAGGAATTTGAATTCACATGCCTTGTCCGTGCTTCCATTTTGAACCTATCTTGTAATCATGGCATGCCACATTACCACATTTCTTTAAGGAATTCCATTAAAAAAAAAATCTTTCATTCTCTCATATTCATCCACCTTTGACTCATCATTCTCTTCACAAAGCTCTTGATACAAACACCCAAAACTGAGACCAGGGCATTTTGCAACTTTGAACCCCACTATGCCTAATACAATATGAAAATGATCTAACAAGACCTTATTTAGATGAAAACACCTAAAACCTACCTAAAACCAATTACATAACCAAGATTGACAAAACTTGAAAATTGGACTCCTATGGTGCCCTTGCACCACCTTTTTCTATGTTAGAAATACTCTTCTACAGGATGATTGTAAGTATTTTTTATGTAGCCTTGAATGACATATATTTCATTTATTTGAATGGATAATTTTTTTAGGAACTAATATTCATCTCATTACCATGCTATAGGTAAAATTATCTGCCATGCCGAAGAAATGAAGAAGGAATAAACTAACAAATGAAGAGTATGAAACCTTCAAAGAAAAGGAGAGAGAATGGATTGCGGCATGTCATGAAAAGAATAAATTGGATACGATTGATGAAAACAAGCCAATTGAAGAGGAACCTCAACCATAAAAAAGAGAACAGGCATTGGCAACACAAAGGGCACAAATACGAAAGAGTCATGGTAGGACAGATTCAGATACCGTAATTGGAGACACTCCATCTACCACAAGTGAATACGAAGGGACACCATTAAGCACTAGAGAATATGGAGGGACACCATCTACCATAAGTGAATATGAAGGGACACTATCTACCACAAGTGAATATGGTTGGACACCATCCACTGCATATCAAGTTGAGAGTACATCATCACTTGGATTTGATGAAGAAGGTATGCCATCATCCCCATGTGAACCTCAAGGTATGTCTTCTACTCCACCCTCCATCGAAGGTACGCAATCTAGCCCACCTCAATTAAATATTGATGAAATTTCTAATGTTGAGATGTATGTACCTAGGAGAACACCACATAGAATTTTGCATAGAAAGCCAAAGTATTTGATTAATATTGATGAGGATATTTTGCAACACATGGAAGGTAAGATTCCAACACACAATTGTAGAAGATATGCTGATAACATTTGGAAATTCTTCTTTGAAAGGCTAAATGAGACTGCAAGATGTCAACTATTTGTTGAAATGATGCGGGATATAAAGTATAGAGACATCATGAAGACTCTTGGGTTGAGAACATTGAATGCATCAAGTGAAAACACTATTGTGAGGAATCTAATGGATGCTTATGAGAGTGTGGGTAAGACCTCACGCTCAAAGGATAGTAATGTCACCTGACGTGTCATTACATTGAATTTCGTAAGTAGTCAAACAAAGAGAGTTCGTCTCATTAGAAAGACAAGTGAACAAATGAGAATTAGTAGAAAAACTTTATCAAAATCAATTCAAAAGTGACAAAGAATTGAGGGCACCGATTCAAATGAATTATAGGCATTCTCAGGGAGACTGCCACAAAAAGATAAAAATTTGTTGAAGCATTGAGAACACTAATTGAAGAGTATTGGAAGAATAACACAAGGCCATCTCCGAATCAAAGGGATGTGGTAAGAAGGAGAATCGGTAGTCACAACCATGAGCCACATCCAAAGCATTTTTTGGATACAACTCAAACCCAATTCTTTCATAAATTTCAAAAGGATTATCCTCAAATTAGTATTTTTCAAAGATTTTTTGAAATGCTTAAACCTTTTTATGTCAAGATAAATCACACACACACTACTTTTTGTTGTAGACTACATATTGAATTCTCTAACTATTATGATGTTTATCATTCTATATGTTTAGATTTGCATACTAACAATGTTTTGCAGGATTGTGGCATAGAAGCCCCACCAAAATATTCAAGAGAGTTCTTATCAAAAAATTTATGTGAAATAGAGGATGGCCAAATATTCTATAAGACAACATGCTTGGATGGTTCATGCGAGTGTTGCGATGGCTTGCAGCGTATGCCAGCATGTCAACATATGGAAATCACAGATGAGGTGGGACAAAAACTAGTAGAGTTCAGGAAGTATAAAACAGTGGAATATGCTACAAAAGATGGGTCTCAAGAAAAAGGTGTGATTTGATTATTCAAAAGATTCCAGTGTATCAGTTTATGTCCATGTTTTGTCACAATATAGTGTATGAGTATGTAAGGCATACCCATAGAGCCCGATGGATGGACACACAATTCAAGCTATGCAAGGACACCTTTCCAGTTGGTAGCATAGTATCAGTGGTTGAATTTGTAGAGAACTACACTCTATAGCCACAATGTGAGGTGCAGTCACAATATTACAAATCCAAATAGGTTTCGATATTTGTGCACATAGAATTCATTCATGCAGCTGATAGTACAAAGGACCAAATGAAGGTATTGAGGGAGTATAACTTTTATATTAGTGATGATCACAGACATTCTCCAGAAGTTTGTGCAAGGTTGCTTCTAGATGTTCTACAATGATTTGGCTCAGAGGGGAATAACATACGGTTGGAATATAATATGGTTAGATAACTATGCAACATAGTTCAAGAACTCATGCATGTTCTACTAGAAGCAACCTTGCACAAACTCTGGAGAATGTCTGTGATCATGCATGTCATTACAGGTGGGGAGCATGATGGTGCAGGAGCATGCATGAAAAGAGCATTAGCATGAGAAGAGTTAAAGTATAAAGACAATGCAAATTTGATAGATGCAAGATCAATCATCAATTGTTGTAATGCTTCGATGGGTCCAGGTAATGAAGGTACATATTTAGTTTGTAGATTTTTTTGGTTGATGGATGATACTAACATTGCACCATATGAGGATTGTTGTACAATAATAGGATCGAGTGAGCTACACTCTTTCCTTAGCTCAAATGAAAGTTCATGGAGTATCGATACATGAAAGATGGCATGCTTTTGTTCTTCATGTACAATGCAAGCCTGTAATCATTGTGAGTTAGGGGAGTGGGTTGAAAAATGGTCGACAAGTTATATATGGAGAAAACATCGAATACCCTACAAGCTCAGTTGTTGTTACTGGAACATGGCTTAGAAGGTAACCACATAAGAGTGTTAAACATTAGTTGTTTCAGGACTTTGACACACATCGTAAGATTCTTCATTACTAAAACCTTGTCGTGGCTTCCAATGTTTGTTTGACCAAATATGGGGGTAGAACTTTGAACAAGACCTTGTGGAAGGTTTGTGAGTCTGATCATGAGGAAATACTTGACACAATAAAGAGTAGAGGAGACCCGAATGGTTCGTTGGATTAATTTGTAAGTATGCACATTGGTTCTTATTAATTTATACTTGTATGCACATTAATTTGTTTGATTCCAATGCTATCATCTTCTTTTACTTTTCCTATTTGTAAGTAACCTACTAAAAATTGATTGGTGTCCCCTTGCAGAAAATGTAGATTTATGAGCCATCCAAGAGAATCTCAACCAGAAAAGAAATGCAACATACTTATTTTGATGATTTTGACAAATCTCAATTATGATTTTAAGCCATTAAAAAAGTGCGTGCGAAGCTTGGTGAGAGAATTTCAAGTTATTCATTTGAAGTTAACCTTATCATGAGCACCTATGATGTAGAAATTATAAGAGCATCTCAAATTTCAAGTTATTCTATTCATGAGAGGTGTTGTGTGAAATAGGTATCCTGGATCTCCTAGTGAAGATGTATGACCAGGAGTGACTAAGTTGAGAGACTGGCATGCCTATCTGTAAGTGTCTTCCATCTATTTTCATTTCATTTCATTTCCATTTTGGATGCTCTTTCTTTTTCTTCTTTTACTTTATGTATTTTTAAGTAAACTACTAAAAATTGATTGGTCTCTCGTTGTAGAAAATTCTGATTTATGAGCCATCAAAGAGAATATCACCCAAAAAAGCATTGCAATATCCGTATTTTGATGATCTTGTCAAGTCTCAATTCTAATTTGAAGCCATTATAAAAGAGTGTGTGAAGATTAGCGAGGGAATATCAAGTTACTCATAATGAGCACCTCTGATGTAGAAATTATAAGAGAATCTCAAATGTATGAGTGAAATTGTAAAAGATCTATGAGAACGGAGTACCTAAGGCATTGTAATGAGATTTACTCAAATATTAAAATTTGGTACAGGGGCACCAAGGTTATTGAGCATATTTGATTCATGGAAGTCTTAAGTTAGTTTTGTGTTTTGAGTTTTGTCAATTGAATAAGGTCATATTAGACCAATTTATAATGTAATAAGTAATTTTAGTTGGTTTTGGGGTCATTTTGGAGTTCATGTTGCATATTTGTCAAAATGATGTAAAATTATAAAAATTGAAAACTTGTCAATGTGAAAAAAGTGCAAAAAAATGTAAACTTGAAGAAGCCCAAGGGTCATCAACTCAGGGCTTATTTTCAATATAGGGAGGCAATAAACTCACTTCCACAATACAAAAAGATTCCAACCTCCTTCCTTCCCTGAAAACTCAATCCTGGCTTATTTTCAACTTTTCACCTAGTCACTCTTATAGGTTCACAGACCTATTTTTCCCACCTTAACTCTTAGAATTCCTTAACAACCTCTGTAAAAAACCACCATTTTAGGAACCCATTTAAGCCTTCTTCAACATTCATCAAACCCTCATAAGACTCTTTTGGATCAACTTTCACAAAACAAGCAAACTACGTTGTCCACAAGGCTAATTAGGCCAAATTAACAAAGCAACCCCCCTTTATTCTTCCTATCACATGAAAAAAACCATTGGAAAGAATTAACTAGTCTTCCAAACCACCAATTCCTCCACTTTTAGGGCATGATAAGCCATCTGACATAACAAACCCCAAAACCCTCTTCTTTCACAATTTAGGCAAGGCTTTATTGAAAACCCATACTCCAAACCTTCTCATAGCCAACCAAAGCTTGAAACACCTTCAAAAATGTCTACAAAAGCTTAAAACTTCAAGATATATTTCTACCCCCAAATATTTCTTCAAACCCTAGCACTAAACCACCATTTTCCACTAAAAAATGTACCATTTGACATCTAGGGCATCACCTAAAAACCCTCTATTCGCCTCCCTTGCACACAAAAATTTGTACACATGTCTTATAACCCTAAATAAGTCTTTCCACTGAGTTACAGAAGCATACAGTGGGTGGAAGGATTAATATGACATTTTAATGCACTGAAAACCCTTAAAATAGGGTATATAGACCGACCCTCAATAATTGGCTTCTAAAATGCACAAAATAACTTGAAATCCAACCAAACCAAAACTAAAATGGAGTTAAGTCAACTTCCCACTGAATTCAATCCAAAAGAGAGCACAATCACCTTGTACGGAACCGTACAGTTCAAGGAAACATCAGATTTTTGGTAAAAATACAAAAAATTGCAAGGAAACAATGAATTTTATTGATCTTCTAAGTACAGCATCTCCAACCTCAACCTCAAACCATGTGAGGACTTTTTAAACACAAATACACCCAACTACCTTGTCCCAACTAACTTCAACCACTAAACAAATAACTTTTCAAAAATTTAACTGTTGTCATTCAAATTTGTTGCAATTTTGCAACTTACAAATTTGACAAATTTTCCATTTTAACTCTTTATTGCACTATAAACTCCCTAATCACCTAAATTACACAAAAATGACCCCCCTAGACACTAGAATGATCTTGACATGGCCTTATTACATCCAACGACTCAAACTTTCAAAGAAACCAAACTAAGATTCCTTAATTTCATGTCTTGGTCATGGTGCACCTGCACTAGATTCTTTGATCAAAAGTCATGGATTTACCCTAGGCATGGTATATTTATGCTAGGCATGGTCCTCTTTTGAACCCAAACATGCGGAATCACTCCAAGCTACGTTCAATTGGCTTAATCCCTTAAGGGTTCAAAGTGCAAAAGGGCAACAATCTTTGACGGGGTATTACTCAAAAACCATGACACTTATGAAATATTCATCTAAGCCTACGATATCACGTTGGGCCCCTCTACAATAACCTCTCTTAGTTTTTGTTATTTTAGAGTGGTTTTCCCGTGGTGTCCAGTTTTCACTTGATGGAAAAAGTGTCAAATGCAAGCAGTGCAAAGTTGCAAACTGGTGCAACTTTCATTCTGCAACTCGTGTGACCAAACAGACTGTTCCAACATGTCTAAATAGGTATGTTTATGCTAGGCATGGCCATCTTTTTCACCCAAACACACGGAATTTCTCTAAGCTACGTTCAACCGGATCGATCCCTTAAGAGTCCAAAGTTAAAAATGGTTGCAAAATTCAACATGTTGTTACTCAGATACTGTGATTCTTAGAAACTTCTCACCTGATCCTATGGGATTGCGTTGGACCCCTCTACAATAAATTCTCTATTTTTTTCTATCTTGGAGGCATTTTCCTGTGGTGGCGAATTTTCACTTGGGGAAAAAGTTGTCAAATGCAAGTAGTTGAAAGTTGTAAAGTGGTGCAACTTTCGTTCTGCAACTTGTGTGACCAAATGGACTATTCCAACAAGTCCAAATAGGTATGTTTATGCTAATAATGGTCCTCTTTTACACCAAAACATGTGGAATTGCTCTGAGCTACGTTCAACTAGATCGATCCCTTAAGAGTTCAAAGTGCAAAATGGCTGCCAACTTCAACATATTGTTACTTGGATACCATGACGCTTAGAAAATTATCATATGATTCTATGGGATTGTGTTGGGCCCCTCTACAATAACCTCTCTCCTTTTTCACTATCTCAAAGAAATTTTCTCGTGGTGGTGAATTTTCACTTGGGGAAAAAGTTGTCAAATGCAAGTAGTTGAAAGTTGCAATGTGGTGCAACTTTCGTTTTGCAACTCGTGTGACCCAACGAACTGTTCCAATGCATTTGAATAGATATTTTTACACTAGGAATGGTCCTCTTTCACACCCAAACACATGAAATTGCTTTGAGCTATGTTCAACCGAATCAATCCCTTAAGAGTATAAAGTGCAAAATGGCTACAAACTTTAGAATGTTGTTACTCGGATACTGTGATGCTTAGAAAATTATCGTCTGATCCTATAGGATTGTGTTGGGACCCTCTATAATAACCTCTCTCGGGTTTTACTATCTCAGAGGGATTTTTCCATGGTGGCAAATTTTCACTTGGGGAAAAGTTTGTCAAATGCATGTAGTTGAAAGTTGCAAAGTGGTGCAAGTTTTGTTTTGCAACTCGCGTGACCAAACAAACTGTTCCAACGCGTCTGAATATGTATGTTTATGCTAGGCATGGTCCTCTTTTGCACCCAAACATGCAGAATCACTCCAAGCTACGTTCAACTAGATCGATCCCTTAAGAGTCCAAAGTGCAAAATGGCTGCAAACTTAAACATTTTGTTACTTAGATACCACGATGCTTAGAAACTTCTCATCTAATCCTATATGATCAAATTGGTCCACTCTACAATAACCTCTCTCAGTTTTTTCTATCTTGGAGGCATTTTCCCTTGGTGGCGAATTTTCACTTGGGGAAAAAGTTATCAAATGCAAGTAGTTGAAAGTTGCAAAGTAGTGCAACTTTTGTTCTGCAACTCGTGTGACCAAACAGACTATTCCAACACATCTGAATGGGTACGTTACACTAAGAATGCACTTCTTTCACACCCAAACACATAGAATCGCTCCGAGCTACGTTCAACCGACTCAATCCCTTAAGGGTCCAAAGTGCAAAAGGGAAGCAATCTTTGACAGGCTATTACTCAAAACTGTGATGCTTACGAACTCTTCATCTGAGCCTACGAGACCACGTTGGGCCACTCTACAATAAAATCTCTTGGTTCTTTTTATATCAGAGTCATTTTCCTGTGGTGTCTAGTTTTCACTTGATGGGAAAAGTGTCAAATGCAAGCAATGTAAAGTTGCAAAGTGGTGCAACTTTCATTTTGCAATTCGTGTGACCAAACAAATTGCTCCAACACGTCCTGATAGGTACGTTTATGCTAGGCATGGTCCTCTTTCACATCCAAATATGAATAATTTCTCTGAGCTACATTCAACCGGCTTGACCCCTTATGTTGGCATGCAAAACAATAAAAAAAAGAAACATACACACGATGGTTGAGAAGTATGAGTTTTCCACACAAAAAACATATGATCATTGGTGCAGAGCACCTTGTTCCTCCATTTGATGAAGTAGGTCTAGTTCAATGGTTTTAGTCATGATAATGTAAAATAAGGCCATGATAGGATATTTTGTAATGTTTCTTTTAGTTTTGAGTTAGTGTGGGGTCATTTGAGTCAATTATGTAAAAATTGCAAAATTGTCAAAAATGTTGTCAAGCAAAAATGTAAAAATTGCTCTTATGTGGAATCCCAACAGTCATGGGAAGTTGAAAGGTAGTTTTAGGCATTGTAAGGAGTTGGTTTAGGTTTATATATATTGGAAACTTGAAGTTAGTGGTTGTTGAATAGTTTGAAGGAGAATATCAATCAAATATCTTTGTTTATTTGTTAATTTATGTGCATTTTCTTGATTTCCAGCCTGTGTATGGGTCTGTACAGTAGGGGTTTTCTCTAAGATGATCTGAATCTATTGTATAATGGTTTTAGCTTTGATTTGAATCCATTCTTTTGGAATTCTATTAAGTTCCAAGCAACTTAGAAATAAATTTTTGAAACTGGTCAGAACTTGCTCATACAAGGGTTTGAGTGTAATATGTTGAAATAGGCCATTCCACCTATTGTTCAGGTTGTGTCTCGGTGGAATGGGCCTGATGTAAGTAGGAAAGGGAGTAGGAATAAGAAAATAGAATTGGTAAAGGCATTGGAAGAGATTACTAATGCTGCCCCTGTTGAAAATTCATAATTTAGGCCTTAAAATCAAGGCTAGAAGAGGTGAAAACAAGAAATTGCTTGAGAATAAGTTAGAATAGGTTTTAAATAGGGTGAGGTTGTGGAGTTTTATGTGTTCAAAAGGTCTACAAGGATAGGGGAGGTAAAAATTATGTTATGGAATGTTGCCCTAGTTGGAAAAAGATGGGTTTTGAATGAAAAAGAGAGGTTCGAGGGAGTAAAAGTGGGTAAAGTCAAGGGGAAACATAATTTGGTGGTCAATTAAGTTTTTGCAAGTAGAATAAAGAGTGTTGGAAGAGGTTTTGAGGTTTTATGAGGTTTGGATATGGGGTTTTCAATAAACCTTAGTGAAATTTGAGAAAAGTGAGGGTTTAGAGGATAGTGGGGTTAGACAGCCAATCACATCCTAAAAATTGTGGATTTTGTGGATTTCTAGACTGGTAAATGCTTCCCAATGGTGTTTTTCAATTGGAAGAGTGATTGAGAGGGTGTTTCTTTGTTAAATAGACCTATTTGGGGGTCCAGGACAGTGTTGAAGCACTAGGTTGAGGGTTTTGTTTCAAAAGAGTCTCATGGGATTTTGAGGCATGTGAAAGTATGTGTTAAAGGGTGTCTGAAAAGAATGAGGGTTGGAGAGATTTTTTAGAAAATTTGAAAGTTATGTCAAGAAAGGTAGGTCTGCTGACCTACTAGAGAGACTAGGTGAAAAACTGAAAACAAGCCAAGATTGTGATTTGGGGGAAGAAAAGTGGTTGGAAGTTGTTTGTATCGTGAAAGTGGATTGAAGGCCTCCCATTCATTGCATCAATCATCCTCAAGTCTAGCAAGCACAAGACATTTCTCAATTATCCTCCTTTCCCTTACAACAATTACAACCAATTGTAAATGAGTACAATGGTGGAACTTCAAAACATTTTATTTTTCCTCAATTAACAACTTTGGTTGTTAAGCATTTTTTCATTTTCATTTGAAATGATTTGCTATGCTTGAAAATTGGAGTCTAAGAGAAACAAGTGATGCTCTCACGTACATTTATTATTTGGTGTGATAAATAAAGTTTCCACTGTTGAGTCCATTTCTTATTTGTATTATAAATTATATAACTTGCTTTCTCCTGAGTCCATTTCCTATACAAGAAATAATATTGCAAAAAGTTGACATATAAATCTTTCAATGTGTTTATATGGTGATGGATCAAGAACATAACAAATAATTTTGCACTATGAGGACTATGCTGTAAAAATGTTTAAAGACTATTCAAGATAAATGTTTGTATGATAATGTGTCAAGAAGTTAACTACTTCATCTACTATGAATATTATGTTTTTCCAGTGTTGTGAAGATTATGCATCCTATGCTTAATTGAGTTGTTCCAATCAAAGGATTAAATATATTGGAATCTTTTTATGAATCATTTCATGGAATATTAATTGAAAACGTGTTTTTTTCTTTTAGATAAAGTTGTTTAGGAACAATCAATTAATATTCAAGACAAACCATGAAGGACAACAATGATCAATGCTAGGGCTCACCAGTTAATAAGTATACACGTGAATAAGTCAAGCATGTACATGTGAATAAGGGAAGCACAAGTACTCAAAAGCACGTAAGCCTTAAAGTATACACACAAATACATAGTATAAACAAATTAATACCAAGTATATGAATGAATACAAAGTATACACATGAAAACACGTAAGTCACAAAGTATACACGTAAGTGTTCAAGTATACACTTGAATACACATAACTCATATCTATTGAACCATGGATTTATAATGCAAATATGGACACCATCAATAAAAAAATTGTATTAACCAAATAGCCATGTAGGCATACATCAATATATGTCAATATAAGTATAAAATATTGGTACAAAATAGCCATATAGGCTTATGAGAATGCCATATAGGCATACAATTTTAAATATATCCAATACAAAATATGTACAAAAATGCTATATAGGCATACAACAAAGGGCTTTGGAATCAAAATTCATTGCTCTCCATGCTCTCAAAATAAACTCTTTCCCTTTTCTTGTCAATCGGATGGCAATACGTCTGTCACTCGTTTATGCTACGATCAAGGAGTGCTCCTAGTGCTCCTCCTAGGGTTTAGTTCTTGGTCAAGTCTTATCTATTACAATAAGAAGTAAATACATTAATATATAGAAATTACATTATAAAAAATGATATATTTAACAAAATAATCACTTACCGCCATCTAATGATCACTCTCCACGAGGGAAATATTCAAATGCCCATGCTAGGTGTATTGAAGCCCTGTATAAACCATCCAAATAGAAATTAAACTATGAATCAATAATGGTTTGATTTTTCACTAACATCTATAACAATGAATGTAAATTGAAATTTAGTAATTTTCCTCATACCTCCCCTGTCAGAGCCATCGAGGATTCTATAGCAGATGAAACACTGATCTCCATTGCCCTCGTCACATTCAAAGGTGTTTCCACTTGCAACCTCTGAAAATAAAACAACAAATTATTCAATCACAAAAACTACAATAGCGATCCACATCATGACTTATAATGTATGAGATAATGAACAAAATTTTGAGTACTTATTAAACTATATATTTATGACTATCATGCTTACTATTTTCCCTATCCATATCTTGTTCAAAAGCACATGTTTTTTGACGTTTACCCATAGCAGCAAGCCGATGAACCGTTTGATAAAATGCTTTCATAGAAATGTATGATAACTGTGGTGGCATAGAGAAGGCAATGAACTATTTGAAAAACTGCCTCAAAGAAATGGGGTCTCATGGTGATGGAATGCCATTACAAACAAATGCACGTCATGGTATTCCATCACCATAAGACCGCATTTATTTCAGGAATTTTTTCAGATAGTTCATTTCCTTCTCTATGGTATTATTGCTTACAATTATTCTTTGATAGAAATTTTTCCAAGCATCCATAGTTTGTTGGAAAGCACCTATTTTAGGATTTTAGCCATAGTAGCAAGGAAGTGAGTAGTTTGATAAAATGCTTTGGTACACATGTATGGAAAATGTGGTATCATAGAAAATGTGGTGAGTTGTTTGAAGAAATTCCTCGAAGAAATGTGGTCTCATGGTGATGGAATGGCATTCCATCACCATGAGACCACATTTCTTTGAGGAATTTTTTCAAACTGCTAACTGCCTTGTCTATGCTATTGCTTACTATTATGCTTTGATAGATTTTTTCCAGGCATCCATAGTTTGTTGGAAAGGACCTTTTTTAAGCTTTTAGCCATAGCAGTGAGGAAATGAACTGCTTGATAAAATGATTTGTAGACATGTATGGAAAATGTGGTAGCATAGAAAAGGTTGTGAGCTATTTGAAAAACTGCCTCAAAGAAATTGGGTCTCATGGTGATGGACATCACCATGTGAACACATTTCTTTGAGGAATTTTTTCAAACAACTCATTACCTTGTCTATGCTATTGCTTACTATTATTCTTTCATATATTCCTTCCAAGCATCCATAGCATAGACAAGGTAGTGAACTATTTGAAAATATTCCTTAGTAAAAAGTGGTCTCATGGAATGCCATGACAAGCAAATGCAATTGGAAGCTGCTCCTACTTATTACTTATGCTATGTGAAGTAATTGCATCATTGCTTGTGTTGAATTTTTAAACAACTATATTGTAGTTGAAATTTTGTCATCTATCAACATCTAGTTATTAGTTATGGAATGTGAAGAATGCTTTGAGTTTGAAATATGTGCAATGCAACATAATCAATGATATGAATATAAACTACACAAATCTATTAAGTACAATTCATTAGTTAAACTCTTTATTCTATTACTTGCATGTAGGTTTGACTAAATCCACTGGCACTAGGAGGTGTTCCCATGAAACCTCCAATATTAGCCTATTCGACATCAAAAATCACATATTAAAATACCATTCATCAAACAATGCTATTAACATGTAATAAATTTATAATTGTTTACTAGTTACATACCTCAATGGTAGGTGCAGTGGAGAAATAATCAGGTGTGGGGCCGGTGTATCCAGTATCAACACTGCGACCTTGCAATTTTATTAAAATCATAAAACTAAATTAGTTAATATTGCATTTCAAAATCAAAATTTGATAAATTAAATTCAATCAACATGCTAACTTTTACCTCAATATTAATTCCATAGGCCACATGCAAAATGTTGGTTGCCTTTTCCATCTCCATAGCTGCAGACGAATCCCGCATAGTAGCCTCTTGAGTGTCAATGGGGTCATATGAACAAGTCACCTCGCAAGATTGACACAAATGGGATTGAATCCCACCACTCAAAGACTCCCCTAGATGGCGCTATAGAATAGGGTTGGCATGTTGGATGACACTCTGGGTCAAAGAGTTGATGGCCTGTAGAGTCTCTATGTCGGTACTCTCCTTCATGACGGAAGGGATGGCGACATGCTCATGAGGAGATCTAGCAAGAGGTCATCTCCCTTTGTGCGTAGGATCCTATTGTGCACCGGGTCTATCTTGAGCCGACCCCACACCTCTCCATAGGAAGTCCCTCATATCAAAATAATTTGGAATTTTGTTCAAGATGAACTCACAGTATAGTTTCCTAAGGAAATACTACGAGACTTCACAATTGTTGCATGGTGGGTCATCAAAAACCATGTACCACCTATCCCAAAAAAAAATCCTAATCTCTTGGTGGTGGCACTAATGAATAGGAAACCTCTTTGCTTTGAGGGAGAGATTTGCATTTGACTGTGGGTCAGTGAATAATGCGCACAAATCACCTTTTATAATTTTTCAATCTTTTACATCTTTATATGATAATTTATCTTGGTAATAAGCCCTAGCCACCTGCCTCCTATCCTGCAAACTAGTTAATTGTTTGTTGATTGAATCTACATGTTTTAACATTTTTTTCAATGAAGTTCCTAGGGTCATTCTTTCCATGGTTGAACCATTTGGATCATTCAACCTCCTGATTAAATCCTCAATTTATTTTTTATTGTTCTCAATTTCCCTCATTAAGTTTTGTTGAGTGCCAGGAGGATGTTGAGGGATTGGTGGAGGAGATTGAGGTTGTTGTTGATTAACTTGAGGATTTTGTTGTTGTTGTTGTTGTACTTGTTCAGGATTTTGTTCCTCTTGTTTTTTCTGTGCTTCTTGAGGATTTTGAGGAGGGTTTGCAGGTTGATTAACATCTCCTACAAATTCAAAAAATAAATATAAAAAACAACCTAAAACTAACAAATTCAAAAAAAAATAAAAAATCCTTACCTCTCACACCTCCTCATCGGTGTGGCGGCATCCTCGCAATGAAACAACAACTGTTGATGAAGAATTTTGCAAAATACCTCCTCCCAGAATGTGAGCATAGAAAATGGGGGTTTTGGCCGCGGGCAAGAGAAAAAACTTAGTCAAATGCAAGAATAAATTCAATTTATTTATTTTTCTTTTAATAGATCATAATGTGCTCATGTTATGGGCTCATTATGGCTGAGCCTCAGGCTTGGCACACCAGGCCATAACGTGAGCACGTTATAATGAACTCGCATTATAACGCACTCATGCTATGAGTTTTGAAAACTTTTAAAAAAAGTTGGCCACAAATTGGCTACCCATCTTCAGGCACCTGCCCATTAGTCTGTCCAGAAAATCTTTGTGATCTACTCTTTCTAATTATGAAACTCTCACCTTTTCAATCTGAGGTAGTTTAGGGTAGTTTGTTCCATGGGATTCTCTTGAGAATAAAGAGACTCGTGAGTAGTGAATCCCCCTTCTTTATATTTCCGTGAACCCAACGTGAAAACACCTTCCCCAAAATTTTTTTGGGCTAATGCCCCAAACCCCATTTCGTACTGTTAGGGTGATACGTTGAACTTCGATCGACTTGTCTATATATCTATTTCAAAATGTACTTTGTATCTTTCTTCCTTATATCTCTTTCTAGATTTGTTAAGAAGCTTTAAGAAGTTATCTTACAAACATGTGAAAGTGAGTTCTTCTGTCCTCTCTTATTATTCTTTGGTGATCCCTCTCCTGAAATTCCTTGTAAAGATATTTTGGTGCAATATGATGAAATTATTGATGATTTTCTTAATTTCACTCTACCTTCTCTTCATTCCAATGCACTCTCTTGTAGAGACATTGCATTTGTGAATGATGAATCTCATCTTCATTCTGATGCACTCTCTTCCAGAGATGATGCATTAGTGAATGATGAATCCTTTATCACATAGGATCCTCTTAGGGTAGATTTTGAGCATATTTATTTGAATGATTCCTCTAGGAGTTGTGAGGAATCTATAAATATAATGTCTCTGCCACCCCTCAAAGGCCTAAGAGACCTTTTATTTGTCTGACTTCAGCTAGTCCTTCGCCTAGAAGGATTTGTTCTATTAATGGTGTTCCATTTGATAGTGATTATCTTGACCTTTCTCAGGCTCCCACGCATAAAGTGGTAGCCCATACTTATAATACTAGAAAGAATAAAAAAAACTTCATTCAACCGAATTCTTTACCACCTTCTCAACTAAGTCTTCCTTCAACACCTAAACCTACAAATAAAGCACCTAGTGATTATGATCTTGTCAAGAAACTCTGTGTTACTCTAAGATCTCTATGGGACTTGCTTCAATCTACTCCAATTTATCTATGCTTCAGGAAGCCTTGCAAAAGATCCTCTTGCCTTCTTTTTCTAGGCTAGTGGATGTTAATGTGTTGATAGCTCATATTCATACAAATTTTCCAAATATTAGATTTTATCCATAGGAACTCCCGCCTCTGGAAGTACAGAAGCAAGTGGACCCTTTAATGATCATAGTTAACATTAATAATATCAGCATTAGATGTACTCTCATTGATGTTGGTTCAACGCTTAATGTATGTAGCATTGATCTATTGCCTAAGATTAATATTAATTCTTCCTCTCTAGCTGCTTCTTCCCTTGTCATTCATGGGTTCAATAATGTTGGTCAGAAATATTTAGGTACAATAGTCTTGCATTTAAGGTTGGGACTCGTTACTGTACCCACCCTCATTTATGTTATGTCAGAAAATTTACCATATAAACCTCTTCTCGGTAGACCGTGGATTGATGTTATGGGTGTAGTCCCGTCTACCTTGCATAAATCTATTACGTTCATTTGTTACAATCAAGTAGTCATAGTTAGGGCTGACCCTGAGCTATACACTTATGTGAGATGGCAGATACTGGTCATGCTTTGGTTGTGCCTACTCTTATCCCTTTAGTTTCTTCCAATGTGTTGATGTCTACTCTAGTAGTACTTGTTATAAAGGATACTCTTGAGGTAGATGTCCCTGAAGAAGATCCTTCTAAAGCAAGAAATCTTAAGTCTTCTCCTTCTACCTCTTTTCAAGAGAATGCATGTCTTGGTGATGATTGGGGTTCTCTAGACTTTACAAAATCCTTCATTGGAGAATATAAAGTCGATCCGATCCACTTAGTCCTTTTGATAAAATCATCCAAACCCACTCTCAAAGATTATTCTTTTGCATCACAGAGTAATGTAAACACAAATTGTAATGTTCTTAATGTTGATCCTTCCCCTTCCAAGGAAGATAATCACACCTCTGTTAAAGAGGCTAATGCTAGTAGTCTTGTCAAGAAGGCTGATGGAAATCCTATAGAGGAGTATAATCCCCATTGCTAGAATAATGCTCTCTATGAAGATCCTCCTCCTTCTCAATATTTTCAAACACATTATGGCCCTGGCTTTAAACTTGTCTCTAAATATGGCTATGGGCATAAAGGTTGTGGGCGTAATGAACAAGGAATTCAAGTCCCTATAGAATGTGTACCTTGTAATCATAATTTTGGGATTGGTTGCTTGAATGGACAATATAAATGGGAACCTCAGTTGAATGATCACATGATTCTCGCTCAACCTCATTCTCTTAGATTGATTCATCCATCATTATCTACTATCTTCATGTCTTCTTCTTGTGAGAATTCAAACTCTTCTTCACAAGAGAAAGGGTTGCTTCCTGCTTCTCATCGTCTATCTGAGCAAGAGCATATTTTGTTGAGGCTTCTAAAAGCCTACTTGATTACTCTTCCTCATCTTACACATAATAAATTGCATAAACATGATAAAGAAAAACATTCTTTTTATGCATACCATCAAGTTCCTAGCCATTCTATTGGTGAATGTAAGGCCTTGAAGGATAAAATACAACTTCTTGATTCTGGTGCCATCACTCATCTATTTGTTAATTCAACTACCTCTTCTTCAAATGACAAGTGATATCGAGGTCTACCTCTTGTTGGCAACACAAGGGCAGACAACTGAGAGGTGGGGTGAATCAGTTGTCACATAATTTCACAACTTATTAACTTTATCAACCTTATTCTCAGATCTGATTAATAACCATGAAATCATAAATGAAAAACACATCAGAAACACACACAACACCAATATTTTTACGTGGAAACCTTGTTAGGGGAAAAACCATGGTGGAGGTCAGTCCACA
Organism: Sequoia sempervirens; assembly: GCA_007258455.2. Taxonomy (NCBI): domain Eukaryota; kingdom Viridiplantae; phylum Streptophyta; class Pinopsida; order Cupressales; family Cupressaceae; genus Sequoia; species Sequoia sempervirens. The sequence continues at coordinate 156,336,984 of VDFB02193867.1, forward strand.
AGATTATACCTTGTTAAAAGTATAAGGAAATATGAATGGGGAATGCACATGCATTCATGCACGCTACCTAGAGCTCACTACTCAATTACAAAAGGAAGACCCACTATCTTACAAAAAGATTCTGATTACATCAATCAGATTTGAATTGAGAAAAATAGCATCTGCTAATGCCTGATTACAGTTTTGGTTAAGCTCATGAACACTTCTTCACACCTCTTCACTCTTCTTCACTCTTCTTCACACTCTGCTATGCCTTCGTATGATTTGAACAATATTCACACATAAGAACAACACAATTCACACTCACATTCCTTCAAATGATAAAACTGTCACTTATATATATCTACAACAAGAAATTACATCGCTACAAGTCGACTTCAACAAAATAATAAAAAAGATATAAACTGTCGGCCCAAAACAATAAAGATTATTCATGCGAATCAACCAAGGTCAGCCACAACTTAGTGAAGACCCAAAATAACATCCTCAAACATGAACCACTTCAATTGATTACTCCTTGAAGATCCACAACGCGCTACAAACACCTTGTCAACCAAGAACATGAAAAACATAAACACACAAGAGAAAATCTCAGATCACGAGCACAACGATCAATGTAGACATGCAACACAGATAGAGCACAATCTAGAAACATCCAAAAAATCATGAATCACCAGAGAGGCATCCACAACAACTGAACTTACTGAAATCAAATCATTTCGATTTAGGAACACCAACTGAAGTAATAGAAAAACTGTCAAAATACAAATCTTCATAACTTGATCAAATCTTCACGTGGATCTCTAAAACTCGATGTGGATAAACTAGATATACTCAACAAGAAACCATTTAGTTCACAACCTTTGAGCAACAACGTATTGAACTCACTGACACACTTCACTTCACTTCACCACTAACAACTTGTAACTCTTTTTATTACAATTTTCTCAATATCCTTGACATATACAACTTCAAATGCATTAATGCTAATAGTGTTGACATCAATGAAATCCACATATTAGCAACACAACAACAAAAATCCCCCCCTTTGGAATTGATGGCAACACATGATGTGAAAAACACCATCAACGCAACAACACTTACTCCCTTAGGTTTAGATTCTTCTCTTCTCAACTCATCCACATAATTCTTCTCCTCACAAGGTACTTATCCCCCAGAAAGTTTTTCACATTACTCTTCTCCCCCTTTGACATCAATGTTGAATATATTTTCTATACAATCTCTAAACCACATATTTGAACATATGAATACTCCCCCTGAGTAGCAACCACCACAACACCAATCCAGATCAAAATATGACCATGAAATGCACAGATTGATTCAAGTTAATGCATCTTAGTTCTAATTAGGAGGGGAAATTACCCCTAAATTCCCTCTGAGATACTCAAAAGTATCCTTAGGAAATGACTTGGTAAAGATTTCTGCAATCTGCTCCTTAGTAGGCACATACTCCAATCTGACTTCCTTTTCACTTACCTTCTCTCTCAAAAAGTGAAACTTGATAGATATATGCTTGGTCTTTGAATGCAACACCAGATTATTAGAAATGTTAATAGCACTAGAGTTATCACAGAATATAAAAATAGGCTCATCATACACAACTTTGATATCCTTCAACATTTGCTTCATCCACAATACTTGAGTACAATTATTAGTAGCAACAATGTATTCTGCCTTTGTAGTAGATAAAGAAAAATTATCCACCACTAGTAATTTTCCTGTCATTCACATCTCCTGCCCAATCAGCATCAGTAAAGGAACTCAAAGTAAGATTATCATCTTTAGGATACCACAAGCCAAAATCAACTATCCCCTTCAAGTATCTGCAAATCCTCTTCACAACAGTCAAATGAAATTCTTTATGATCAACTTGAAATCTTGCAACAATACATACAACATTCAAGATATCAGGCCTAGTTTGAGTCAAATAAAGCAATCCACCAATCATTGATCTATATCTAGTTTGATTTTCCTTCGGAGAATCATCATCTATTGTCAAATTGCATCCGGTCACCATGGGTGTACCAACTGGATTTGAATCTTCCATACCAAATTTCTTCAACAATTCTTTCACATACTTGGACTGAGATATAAAGATCCCTTTATCTAACTAAGTAATTTACAATCCAAAAAATAATTTCATCTCTCTAATCATTGGCATCTCAAACTCACTTTGTATCTCATCAGCGAACTTCATGCACATGCCATCATCTCCTCCAAAAATGATATCATCAACAAAGACTTCCACAATCAAATCTTTATTATGATCAATGTTGAAATACATATTACTATCAACAGTACCTTTGTTAAATCCAAGCTTTAACAAGTACTTATCCAATCTGGCATACCATGCTCTAGGGGCTTACTTAAGTCCATACAATGCTTTCTTCAAGTGGAAAACCATATCTCCCTAATCAGTCAAATGAAATCCATCCAGTTGCTCAACATACACCTCTTTTTCTAACTCACCATTTAGGAAAGTTGACTTGACATCCATCTGATAAACCAAGGCAACAAAAGTGATCATGATAGGAAATAAGGAGTATATAAAGATAGAGAAAGACAAACATGAAGAGATGATAACCACTTCAAGGCTTGAAGATGCTAAGATAGCATATTGAAGGAAAGAAGATGATTTCATATCAAAAACAAACCTAGAGAAAGTCAAGGATGAATTGGTTGTGAGAAAGCAAGATGGGTTGGAAAAACATGTTGAGATTTTGGTAGGGACAATGCTTTGTCCATTGAATGCAAAATAGGTTAGAGGGGAGTTAAGTTTTATCAAGAAAGGGGATTGTAAACCTAATAAGATAGTGGCATTGGCAATACAAGGGAAGACAACTGAGAGGGGGGGTGAATCAGTTGTCACAAAAATTCAAAACTTATTCAATTGATTAGCCTTATTCTCTGATCTGATTATTAACCATGAAAACATAAATCATCAACACATTAGAAACACACATAACACCAAGATTTTTTATGTGGAAACCCTGTTAGGGGAAAAACCATGGTGGAGGTCAGTCCACAAGATTATACCCTATTAAAAGTATAATGAAAATGAAATATGGGGAATGCACATGCATTCAGGTACACTGCCTAGAGCTCACTTCTCAATTACAAAGGAAGACACATTGTCTTACAAAGAGATTCAGATTAAATCCATCTGGATTTTGAATTGAGAAAATAACATCTGTTAATGCCTGATTACAGTTCCAACTAAGCAAATGAACACTTCTTCACTCTTCTTCACTCTTCTTCATAATTCTTCACACTTTGCTCTGCCTTCAAATGATTTAGAAAATTATTTGCGTACACACATAGAAGCACGCCTTTTTCACACTTAAATTCGAATAAAAAATTGCTCTTATATATCTGCAACATGAAATTTCATCGCTACAAGTCGGCCACAAAGAAATAATAAAATGAATATAAACTATCAGCCCAAAACATTAAAGATTATCAATGTGAATCAACCAAGGTCAGCCACAACTTAGTGAGGACCCAAATCAACATCTCCAACATGAAGACACTTCAATTACTTTCTCCTCGAAGATCCACAACATGCTACAAACACTATGTTGGCTAAGAACAAGAAAAACATGAACATGCAAGAAAAAATCACCAACCAATATCACAACGATCAATGCAGACGTGCAAAAAAGATAGAGCACAATCTAGAAATACCCACAAGTATCACGAATCACAAGAGAAGCATCTACAACAACTAAACTAACTGAAATAACATCATCTTCAATCAAGAACACCAACTGAAGAAATGGAAAAACTATTTGAATGGAAATCTTCATAACTAGATCAATTCTTCATGTGGATCTTTGAAACTCAACGTGGATAAAATAGATACACTTAGCAACAAACACTTTAGTCTACAACCTCTAATCAACAATGTACAAAAATAGCCACCATATTGAACTTCACTTCACCATTGACAATCTGGAACTCATTTATTACAATTTTCTCAATATCCTCGACATATACAACTTCAAATACATTTATGCTAATAGTGTTGACATCAATGAAAACCACATATCATCAACACAATCAAAACATCCAACAATCTCCACCTTTGGAATTGATGGCAACACATGATGTGAAAAACACCATGAACGCAACTAACTCCTACTTAGGTTTTGACTCATCTTCTCCTCAACACTTTCACATAATCTTTCTCCCCATAAGGCTCTTCTCCTTAGATAATCACCAATTTTTCACATGACTCTTCTCCCCCTTTGACATTAATGACAAAGTTATCTAAGCTCTGAACCACATATCTGAATTTATGAACATATGACTAATTCCCCTAAGTAGCAGCCACCACAACATCAATCTGAGACAGGATATGACTGTGAAATGCACAGACTGATGCAATGCAATGCATACTTAGTTATGATTAGGAGGGGTAATCACCCCTAACTTCCCTTTGAGATACTCAAAAGTATCCTTAGGCAATTACTTGGTAAAGATGTTTGCAATTTGCTCCTTAGTAGGTACATACTCTAATCTGACTTTCTTTACACTTACCTTCTCCCTCAAAAAGTGAAACTTGATAGATATTTTTTTTGTTTTTGAATGGAACACTAGATTCTTGGAAATATTAATAGAACTTGAGTTATCACAACATATAGCAATAGGATCATCATATATAATTATGATATACTTCAACATTTGTTTCATCCATAGGACTTGAGTATAATTATTAGTAGCAACAATGTATTTGACCTCTGCAATAGACAAGGAAATGACATTCTGCTTCTTGCTTAACCATGAAATTAGCTTCTTACCCAAGAAAAATACTCCACCACTAGTGCTTTTTTTGTCATTCACATCTCCTGCCCAATCAACATCAGTAAAGGCACTCAAAGTAAGATCATCATCTTTAGGATACCATAGGCCAAGATCAACATTTACCTTCAAGTATTTGAAAATTCTCTTCACAACAGTCACATGAGATTCTTTCAGATTAGCTTGAAATCTTGCAACAATACATACAACATTCATGATATCAGGCCTAGTTTGAGTTAAGTACAACAATCCACCAATCATTGATTTGTATCTTGTCTGATTTTCTTTCAGAGAATCATCTTCTATTGTTAGCTTACATTGGGTCACCATGGGTGTACCAACTGGCTTTGAATCTTCCATACCGAACTTCTTTAGCAATTCCTTCACATACTTGCATTGAGATATAAAAACCATTTATCTAACTGAGTAATTTGCAATCCCAAAAAGAATTTCATCTCACCAATCATAGACATCTCAAATTCATTCTACATCTCATTAGAAAACTTCGTGCACAAAGCATCTCCAAAAATAATATCATCAACAAAGAATTCAACAATTAAATCTTTATCATCGTTCTTGAAATATAGATTACTATCAACAATACCTTTGTTAAATCCAATATTTATCAAATACTTGTCCAATCTTGCATACCATGTTGTAGGGGCTTGCTTGATTCCATACAATTCTTTCTTCAACCGACACACCATATCTTCTTTATCAGTCAACTGGAATCCATTAGGTTGCTCAACATACACTTCTTCTTCCAATACACCATTTAGAAAAGTTGATTTTACATCCATCTGATAAACTGTAGTTCTTGTGAGCAACATAGGAAAGAAATAATCTTACAACTTCAATTCTAGCAATAGGGGCAAAGGTCTCTTCAAAATCAATACCTTCCATCTGTGAATATCCCTTACACACTAGTCTTGCTTTTTTTCTAACCACTTCACCTTGCTCATTTAGCTTGATTCTAAAGACCCATTTAGTTCCAATTAAATTTTTATCCTTAGGTCTGGGAACAAGAATCCATGTATCATTCTTTTAAATTTTTTGTAGTTCCTCTTTCATTGCTTCAACCCAATGTTCATATTTGCATGCTTCATTCACATTGTTAGGCTCAGTCTTTGAAAGTAAACAATATTCTTCTGCAATTATTCTCCTAGTCTGAACACCTTTGTTCTTATCATCTATGATCTGTTCTTCTGAATGATTCAATCTTACATACCTCAGAGTCTTAGGGTGTTCTTAAATTTCAAGCTCTTCTGATCTCTCTTCTGCACTTTCACCAATTTCTCCTTCCTCTTGATCTTCTTGATTCACAAAAATGATTTGAACTTGATTTGAAGTTTGAACTTTCTTTCCTTTGTTTGTACTATCATTTTGATCATCAGAATCATATCCATAGGTTTTGGATGGTGCAAGTACGTCTGTTGGCATATGGCTTCAAGTGTTTTCATTGATGGAAACCTAAGTCATTTATCCGGTCCACACTTCAGTATTTATCCATACCAGAAGACAAAGTGAAAAATAGGGTATCCGACTGAAGTTGAGTTTGTTGATCCATATGCATTACTAGATCATCAGTCTGGGTTGTGGATCTCAAGGAAGGTTGTTGGGTATCTAGAATATCTTATTCTCGAGTTTTGTGTTGTCGCATCAACTGGTGTACAAGTTAGGAGATCTGGTTGTTTGATTTTTTGTTTAACAGTGCTAGAAGGTCGACTAAGTGATTGTGGCATGTTGCAGATGTTCAGGGTGAAATCGTTTGAAGTATTTTTGGGCTTGAGGATTTTTTTTGGGTCCTCACTATGCTTTGGCTGACTTTGGATGGTGCACATTGGAAAATATTTTATGTTTTATTAAAGACGACATATGGTTGATTAAATCTTTTGTTGTGGATATATATAAGTGATTGATTATATCATTTTGGTGTATGCTTGAAGTGTGTTGATGTATGTTGTGAATATCAGAAGGGTTGTAGAGTGATTATGTAGAGTTTCACTGGTGCATTAAGGATTTGTGATGTGAATGAAAGCAGACAGGGTAGGAGAGTAGAATCAGACAAGCAGGTCATGAATGTGACTAATGAGCCTAACCAGAATAGTAATCTGGGATTTCTAAATGCTAATTTCTCAATTCAAACCTCAGGATCTAATCCAAATCTTTTGTAAGACAGTGAGTCTTCTTTTTGTATCTGAGTAGTGAGCTCTAGGTAGTGTGTTTGAATACATGTGCATTCCCCATTTGTATAACACCTATATTTGAGTACTCAAATTGTGGATTGACCTCCATCATGTTTTTTCCCCTAATAGGGTTTCCATGTAAAAAATCCTTGTGTTATGGTGTTGGGGATAATTGCTTTATTTTTTTGTATCTTTCTCTTGGTTGAATGTTATAAGTGGTTTAAAGATCAAATTGATAAAGTTAAATATTGTAGAACACTGATTCATCCCCCCTGTCTCAGTGTTCCCTGATTCCAACAATTGGTATCAGATCCTAGTTCCTTGAAAGAAGTTTAACAGTTTGAGGTGGATATTGGAATGTAATGGACTCTAGTAGTGTTTAGCAAAAAATTTTGGTGGCACTTAATGATCTTGATCAGTCCAAAGCAAAAGTCTGGGAAATCAAAGAAAATATTAAGGATGTTGAGAAATTCATTCAGAAGTTGAGGGATCAGATTATTAAGTCTAGGGAGAAGAGAAAGGATCTCTATGATCAGATTAAGCAAAAAGAGAGCAAAAACATGGATGAAAATCACCCGAATCAAACCTTAAAGGATATAACTAAAGAATGTGAAAAGCTTGCCAGAGAAAATGCTACCCTAAAGCATGAGATGGAATCTATGGTGATGAAGCTAACTAAGGAAATTGAAGAAAGAAAGAAGAATGAGGAGAATCTTGCTCAGTCCTTAAAAGAAAGATCTGGTGAATGCAGAATAATTAATGGAGAATTCATTCAGTTGGAGATTGAACTGCAACAATCCATAAAAAATGAACAAGAGCTTGAAATAAAAATTGTTACTCTCAAGGATGAACTTGCTCCTACAAATGAATACAAGGAGAAGTTCAAAATTAGATCAGTTAAGCTTGATGAGCTGACTCAAGGTCAGAATAATGGAAATGAAAAGAAAGGTCTTGGATATGAGAAAGGAGAAAGTTCTGGATCTGGACAAAGGAATTTCAGGCAAAGAAATCAAATGAACAAAGACAAAAGGCATTCAGTAAGACAACTTAATGCTCAAAAGTTTAATGGATACTATTTTTCTTGCAATAAATTTGATCATATGGTTGCTCAGTGTAGAATTAAAATGAAATAAAGTGATCCATAATTCTTCGGTCATTGTTTCAATTGCAATAAGTTTGGTCATAAGTCAATTGAATGCAAAATTATGTTAGACAACTCTGTCAATAGAAGGAATGTTAAATGTTATACTTGTGGAAGATTTGGACATATTGCTAACCAATGCAGATCAAGAAGAAATCAATGGAATGACTAGTCTAGACAAAGAAATGTTGTGTGTTACAATTGTAACAAATACAGTCACATTGCAAGTTTTTGTAGAAACAAAAATATGGATTGAAGAGGTTCGACATAGAAAGGCATAATTATGCAGAAAGATGATAAAGGAAAAGGGAAAGTGACTGTGGATGAAATAAGAGATCAGATGAAGAAGACATGGGTAAGAAAGAGAAAGTCTGTTGTAGGAAATGAACCAACACAAGAACCTGCTTCTGGTAATTCATCCGAGAATTGATTTTGGGCCATTGGCCTAGGGGGAGTTTTTCAAGAAAATATTTTTCCCCCTATCAGTAGCTGGTGCCGGAATGCGACAGATTGTCAATAGTTGTTTATAGATGTTGTTGAAATAGTTGAAGGGAGTATTTATGTAGAGTTAACGGTCTGTAGAAGAATTTTTCTCTCGCTGACTTAGAAAATAGGGTATTTGGGACATGTAGGGAAAAAACATTTAATACAACAAAGGGTAGGTGTGCGAGTTATAAAAATAAAATTGGAACTCTCATTTGCCACTCTATATCAAAGAAAATAAATAGGAGATAAATCTTCATCAGAATTTTGAAAGTGTGAAGATAATTTGGCAATGAAACCCTAATCCATTAGGTACTTCTGTTGTATTGAGAAATTTCTATTTAATTCGGTGTACGGTTGAAGAATTTTTTTATTATTATCAAGTCATGAGTATGGAAAGAAAAATGGAACAAATCAAAGGAATGATAAACATAGATGAGTATAGTAGTGAGAATATTAGAGTTGTAAGAAACATGTTGTCACTTGATGAATTGAAATGGTTGAAAGAAGCAAAACACAAAAGCTTGGATATTTGGAGTAAATTTCCCTATTTTGAGAACACAAAATTCATTGAGTTTATTCTAGATAGATTGAATGATGATATTCTAACTCTGGATAAACCCTACCATATCTCTAAAGAAGTGATTGGAACTGTAACCGGTTTCTGCAAAGTTGGGGATGTGTCGAGAAAGAAGTCAACCCGAAATAAAGAAGTCAAAACCCTAATTGAAGTAATTGGAGATCAAAGGGCATTAATAATCACAACAATCATAGATTCAATGACAAGGTGCATTACAAATGGAGTATCCTACAAAATATTTTTTAGAAACAGAGAAGGTGCAACTTCGGTAGGTGTTGTTTACATTTTACATAAGATGATAATGGAAGATGAGGCTTTGACCTTTGTGGATTACTGAAAGATCAACTGATGGAGAACATACTATTGAAAAAGATGATAGATTACCCTTTCAGAATTGGTACTTTCGTTATATGTCTTGTGATGTATTTTTTGAATTGCTTGCCATTGATCAACAATGTAATATGGGAAGAGAGTGAACCAGTTTGCAAGCAAATTTACATACATTCTAACAATTTGGAAAACTGTGATCAAGAATATGAAAGTTTCTTTAAAGGTTTGCTAGGAAAGTTTGGCCCAATTGGTATTCCCCTTCCAGTAAGGGCACTTGAAATTGGTTCCTACTCCGGTGAGATGGAGAGAAAGAATAAAAGAGCAAAATAAATTGTTGTCTATACTCCTCCAGCATGTAAGACTGCTAGAGTTGAAGGGAAAGGAAAAGAACAGGTGATTGTGGATATACCAAATGAAGAATCTAATAAGGAAATTGAGGACACCCAAAGAAAAGAACTAGAAATAGCCGAACTAGAACAAAAAAAGGAAATGACAGGAGAAAGTGGAGAAAAAGGTGATTTAACAAAAGAAGAGCTATTGCAGCTTATTCATGAGGAATATGGAATGTAGAAAATAGAAAAAATGTGGTCTATCAGACCTTCATATGAGCAGGACATGATTGAAAACATACTAAGTACTCATCTTGTGCACAACCATATTAAATTAGAGAGTTTACAAAATCCATTGCTAGAAGAGATGATTGAATGCATTAAGGAAATCATGGACTCTGAGTCTCAGAATAAGGAAGAAGAAGAAGTAATTCTACACCTGAAGAAACAGTACAAATTGTCACTCACCAAGTTAAAAAGGCACATGAATCAGCTAAGGCAATGCATAAACACAACAAACAACATCTACAAATATTGTCTTCGATGGCCTCATGCAATCGACAAATATAAAGAAAAGTTGGAATAAATTGAAACAGAGTTGAACAGTATTGGACAAGATTTTAACATGTTTCAGGATCAAGATGGTGCAATCAAGAAAATGATTGAAGAATTATAGTTAGAGCACACAAATGTTCAAAACACCAAAAACAAGATTGTTGACACCTTTTGGAAAGTGAAGGACATAATAGAATGCAAACTGGAACAGTTGATTACAATACTGAGGAAAGGAGAGATATTAGAAGAAGCTATCATCATTCCAGAATCCCTCATCAAGATTATCAACCAGATATCTAACAAAAACATCATGATCATAATCATCAGGATTGCAGTAGAATCATGTAAGAAGTTTCTTCTGGAGATGAAGGAAAAATACAAAATAATCTTCTAACACAAGTAGCAGTTGTATTTCCTCAAAATTTTGAATTAGTTTTTGAGTAAGTAAATTTTTGGTTACACCTCAAAAGGGATTACTGTAGGAAAATATTTTTTTCATTGATGTCAAAGGGGGAGAGAGTGCAGGGAAAAATTCCTTATCAAATTCAAGGAGAGTTGTGTTAGCTATGACTTTTTGAAGTCATGAAGGGTTGCAGTATGTTGGTTCTGACACTTAGTCATTTTTCACCAAGTGTTGCCATCAATACCAAAGGGGGATATTTTTGGAATATGGCTTCTAGTGTTGTCATTGATGGCAACCTAAGTCATTGATCCATTCTACACTTCAGTATTTGTCCATACCAGAAGACAAAGTGAAGAACATGGTATCCAACTGAAGTTGAGTTTGTCGATCCATATGCATTACCAGATCATCAATTTGGGTTGTGGATCTCAAGGAAGGTCATTGGGTATTTGGAATATCTTATTCTTGAGTTTTGTGTTGTTGCATCAACTGGTGTACAAGTTAGGAGATCCGATTGTTTTATTTTATGTTTAACAGTGCTAGAAGACCGACTAAGTGATTGTAGCATGTTGTAGATGTTCGAGGAAAAATCAATTGAAGTATTTTCAGGCTTGAGGATTTTGTTTTGGGTCCTCACTATGTTGTGGTCGAATTTGGATGGTGCACATTGGAAATCATTTATTATTTGAGCCGATGGTTGGAAAATATTTTATGTTTTATTAAAGCTGACATATCGTTGATTAAATCTTTTGTTGCAGATATATATAAGTGATTGATTATATAATTTTGGTGTATGTTTGAACTGTTTTGATGTATGTTGCGAATATCAGAAGGGTTGTAGAGTGATTATGCACATTTTCACTTTTGCATTAAGGATTTGTGATGTGAATGAAAGCAGACAGGGAAAAAGAGTAGAATCAGACAAGTAGGTCATGAATGTGACTGATGAGCCTAACCAGAATTGTAATCTAGAATTTGTAGATGCTACTTTCTCAGTTCAAACCTCTAGATCTAATCCAAATATTTTGTAAGATAGTGAGTCTTCTTTTTGTATCTGAGCAGTGAGCTCTAGGTAGTGTTCCTGAATGCATGTGCATTCCCCATTTGTATAACACCTATATTGAGTACTCAAATTGTGGATTGACCTCCACCATGATTTTTCCCCTAATAAGGCTTCCATGTAAAAAATCCTTGTGTTATGGTTTTGTGGATGATTGCTTTATTTGTTTGTATCTTTCTCTTGGTTGAATGTTATAAGTGGTTTAAAGATCAGATTGATAAATTTAAATATTACATAACATTGATTCAGCCCCCCTTCTCAATGTTCCCTGATTCCAACAATTGGTATCGGAGCCTAGTTCCTTGGAAGAAGTTTAACAACTTGAGGTGGATCTTGGAATGTAATGGACTCTAGTAGTCTTCAACAAAAACTTTTGGTGGCACTTGATGATCTTGATTAGTCCAAAGCAGAAGTCCGAGAATTGAAATAAAATCTTAAGGATGCTGAGAAATTCATTCAGAAGTTGAGGGATCAAATTATTAAGTCCAAGGAGAAGAGAAAGGATCTCTATGATCAGATTAAGCAGAAAGAGTGAAAAAACATGGATGACAATCACCTGAATCAAACCTTGAAGGAAATAACTAAAGAATGTGAAAAGCTTGCCAGAGGAAATGCTACCCTAAAGCATGAGATGGAATCTATGGTGATGAAGCTGACTAAGGAAATTGAAGAAAGAAAGAAGAATGAGGAGAATATTGCTCAGTCCTTAAAAGAAAGATCTGGTGAATGTAGCAAAATTAATGGAGAATTCATTTAGTTAGAGATTGAACTACAACAATCTAGAAACATTGAACAAGAGCTTGAAAGATAAATTGTTATTCTCAGGGATGAACTTGCTACTGCAAATGAATACAAGGAGAAGTTCAAGATTAGCTCAATTAAGCTTGATGAGCTGACCCAAGGTCAGAAGAATGGAAATGACAAGCAAGATCTTGGATATGAGAAAGGAGAAAGTTTTGGATCTAGACAAAGGTATTTGAGGCAAAGAAATTAGATGAACAAAGCAAAAAGGCATCCAGTAAGACAACCTAACACTCGAAAGTTTAATAGATATTATTTCTCTTGTAATAAATTTGGTCATATGGCTTCTCAGTGTAGAAGTAAAATGAAATCAAGTGATCCATCATTCTCTGGTCAGTGTTTCAATTGCAATAAGTTTGGTCATAAGTCAATTGAATGTAGAATTATCTCAGACAACTCTGTCAATAGAAGGAATGTTAAATGTTATACCTGTGGAAGATTTGGACATATTGCTAACCAGTGCAGATCAAGAAGAAATCAATGGAATGATTGGTCTGGACAAAGAAATGTTGTGTGTTACAATTGCAACAAATATGGTCACATTGCAAGATTTTGCAGAAACAAAAATATGGATAGAAGAGGTCTGACATACAAAAGTAGAATTACGAAGAAAGATGATAAAGGAAAAGGGAAAGTGACTGTGGAAGAAATAAGAGATAAAATGAAGAAGACATGGGTAAGAAAGAACAAATATCTTGCAGGAAATGAGCTAGCACTAGAACCTGCTTCTAGTAATTCCTCCAGGAATTGATTTTGGGCCATTGGCCTAGGGGGAGTTTTTTAAGAAAATCCTTTTCCCCCTATTGGTAGTTGGTGTCAGAATGCGGCAGATTTCCAACAGTTGTTTACAAATGTTGTTGAAATAGTTGAAGGGAGTATTTATGCAGAGTTGAAGGTCCACAGAAGAATTTTTCTCTCGCTGACTGAGAAAATAGGGTATCCAGGACACCTAGGGGAAAAGCATTTAATACAACAAATGTTTGGTGTGTGAGTTATAAAAAGAAAGTTGGAAGTCTCATTTTCCACTCTATATCGAAGAAAAGAAATAGGAGAGCACTCTGCATCAGAATTTCAAAAGCGTGAACATAATTCGGCAGTGAAACCCTAATCCATCAGGTACTTCTATTGTATTGAAATTTTTTTGTTTAATTTGGTGTACGATTGAAGAATTTTTTTGGTAGAATCAAGTCATGAGTACATAAGGAAAAATGGAACAAATCAAAGGAATGATTAACCTAGATGAGTATAGCAGTGAGAATATTAGAGTTGTAAGAAACATGTTGTCGTTCAATGAATTGAAATGGTTGAAAGAAGCAAAACACAAAAGCTTGGATATTTGGAATAAATTTCCCTATTTTGAGAATGCAAAAATCGTTGAGTTTATTCTGGACAGATTGAATGATGATATTGTAACTCTGGATAAACCCTACCATATCTCAAAAGAAGTGATTGGAACTATAACCGGGTTCTGCAAAGTTAGGGATGTGTCGAGAAAGAAGTCAATCCAAAATAAAGAAGTTGAAACCCTAACTAGAGTAACTGGAGATCAAAGGGAATTAATAATCACAACAATCAGAGATTCAGTGACAAGGTATATCGCACATGGAGTATCCTACAAAATATTTTTTAGAAACAAAGAAGGTGCAACTACGGAAGGTGTTGTTTACATTTCACACAAGATTATAATGGAAAATGAGGATTTTGACCTTTGCGGATTATTGAAAGATCAATTGATGGAGAATGCACAATTGACAAAGATGATAGATTACCCTTTCAGGTTTGGTACTTTAGTTATATGTCTTGTGATGTATTTTCTGAATTGCTTGCCACTAATCAACAATGTAATATGGGAAGAGAGTGAACCGGTTTGTAAGTAGATTTACATACATTATAACAATTTGGAAAACTGTGATCAAGAATATGAAAGTTTCTTTAAAGGTTTGCTAGGAAAGTTTGGCCCAATTGGTATTCCCCTTTCGGTAAGGGCACTTGAAATTGGTTCCTCCTTTGGTGAGATGGAGAGAAAGAAGAAAAGAGAAAAATAAATTGTTGTTTGTACTCCTTTAGCATGCAAGACTCTTAGAGTTGAAGGGAAAGGAAAAGAACAGGTGATTGTGGATATACCAATTGAGGAATCTGATAAGGAAACTGAGGACACCCAAAGAAAAGAACTAGAAATAGCCGAACCGGAACAAAAAAAGGCAATGATAGGAGAAAGTGGAGAAAAAGGTGATTTAACCAAAGAAGAGCTATTACAACTTATTAATGACGAAGATGGAATGCAGAAAATAGAAAACATGTGATTTATCAGACCTTCATATGAGAAGGACATGATTGAAAACATACTAAGTGTTCATCTTGTGCACAACCATATTAAATTAGAGAGTTTACATAATACATTTCCAGAAGAGATGATTGAATGCATCAAGGAAATCATGGACTTTGAGTATCAAAACAAGGAAGAAGAAATAATTCTACACCTGAAGAAACAGTACAAATTGTCACTCACCAAGTTAAAAAGGCACATGAATCAGCTAAGGAAATGCATAAAGACAACAAAAAACATCTACAACTATTGTCTTTGATGGCCTTGTTATTCCTTGCATACACGCCCCAACTTTTTGTTTGGAATAGTCAGGGACCCCCTTTTCTTTTTCTTCTTTTCATTTTCTTTGTTTTTGTCAAATTCAGATATTGAAACTGGAACATAAACTTTTCCAAGGTTCCTGTTCTTGGTTCCATCCCGATCTCAATTCCCCACTTCGCTTCTAGGAATCATCCAGGTCTCATCCCCTGTCGTCCCATCGCATCCCCGTCTGGTTCTCTGTCCCGTTCTTTTTGTTTCGTTTCGTCTTTCATTGTTGCATTGTTCGTTTGTTTTCGTCATTTTTGTTGTCTCGTTTGTCGTCTTTCCGTTGTCTTTTTTTTTCGTTGCCTCATCGTGTCATTTGTTTGTCTAGAATTTTTCATTTGTTTTCGTCTCCTTCGTTTCTTTATGTCTGGTTTTGCATTGCTTGTTGTGTTCTTTTGTTTTTCCTTCATTTTTTAAAATTTTTTTGTGTCTATAGTCGAGAAAATACAAAAAAAATAGAAAAACTTTTTAAAATACAAAAAAAAGGTTGAAACATTTAAAAAACACAAAAAATTATTGTAAAATATAAATATTTAAATATTTAAAATTTATTATTCTTGAAATTTAAATAATATAAATCTTTTATCTTTTTAAAAGATTTAAATGTTTAAATATAATAATAGTAATAATAATAATAAATAAGATTTAAATATTTAAGAAGTTTTAAACAAATAAATTAAAAATAAATTTATTTTAAAATTTAAATAATAGATTTCCTTTATAAAAAGAAAAAGAGATTTATATTATTTAAATTTGAAAAATAAATAAATCCTTAGAAAGATTCTAAAATCTAAGAAAATATAAAAAAAATAGAAAAATAGAAAACAAAAAAAAATATGGTAAAAGTAAAAAGCTTAAAAATAGGAATTCATCATACGAATTTTCGAGTGAAAACTCAACTTGAAATGATGAGTAAAAATAAATAATAATTCTTATTGGAAGCAGGTTGGGGAATTTTTTTGGAACCAAACAAAAGGGGATGGTTAGTGTGCGAAATTAGTTCCGGCCTGGCCTTGATAAAAGTTTGATTGTGAAACCGGGACAATATATGAACCAAGCTAAAAAAAATGTCCCTGTCCATGCATGGTTCCAGCTTTGCCCAAAATTGGCTCCACCCTTGTATGGATTTTGTTCTACTCCTGCATCTCACACAGACCCATGAAGGATTTTGAACCAAACACAAAGCGGAAAATATTCTCGTTCATAAATTGATCTGCTTCCGCCCTAAACGAGACTCGACTCTGTTCATGTTGAAGGTTCTAATGCCAGGATTAGTCCCAATCCTGCCTCTAACGCCAGACGAATGCTTCAAGGATATCTTCTCATGGAATGCATTGATTGCATAGAATACATGAAAAATGTGAAAGCATAGGTGCGACACGTAAACTAAATGACAAAGTACCCTAAGAAATGCAGATTTCAATGTTGCAATTATGAATGCTTTGGTGGACCTGCATACAAAATGAAAAGAACACACGTTGTTCTACAAAATTCCTCATAGAGACATCATCCCATGGAACGTGATGACTGTAGGATCTACATTAAAGAAGTTGGAGTATACACAACCATAGACAAAGCATGCAGACTGTTTGACAATTTGCCTCATGACACACTATTTGACAAGAATACTCAAATAGATGTCAGCTCATGAAACACCACGATTGTTGGTAGAAATAACATGTAGGATGTGGAAGCATAGAAAATTCCCCTGAAATTTTTGACAAAAGCCTCAAAGAGATTTCACCCATGGAATGAAATGAGTGCAAAAAGTGCACAAATAGATTTAATGAATTGGCTTAAGAAGACTTTCAAGAAAATACAATTGGAAAATGTAGAATTGTACAGGCTTCAAAAACTTTCAATTGAATGCAAAAAATGGGAACGTTGGAACAAGGCATTGACATCCATCGAAATACAAAGGATAGAGGAATTGTGTCAGATGTAGTTGTGACTACCCTAGCACATTATGAAATATTTTACAAGATACTTCAAACGAGATGAAGGAACATGGGCAAAGAAAACCTTGTTATGGAAGCTCAGACAAGGCATATGAAATGCTCAATGGAAAGGACTTCATGGAATGAGGCATTATGAATTGCTTGACCAGGGCACTTCATGGGAAGTGTGAGCTCATACAATCCTATAATTGTCAGACATACATTTGGCCAATAATTCGATGGAAATCTCTGTGGTGGTTTTCAGGGCCAACACAGTAATAGGCATCGAATGCATGTGAACTGTTGGACAGAATGCCTCGAGGAGATGTCATGTCATGGAATTCCATGATTGTAGTATGTTCACACAAAAAAAGAATGGATGCATGTAAACAACACTACATGGAGAAGGTGAGTGAACCATTTGAACAAAATACCTCTGAAGAGATTTCATCTCATGAAATACAATGATTGTAGATCTGCACACCAGCAGTGGAAACATAGACAAGCCACATAAAATGATCAATAGAGTGCTAAGAGAAACTCATCTCATGGAATGTAATGAATGCAAAATATACAAAAAAAACCAAAATGGTGAGAGGCTTGAGAAACTTTCGATGCAAATGTAATTGGTAGGTGTAAATCCAAATTATGATGCCTTGGCCGGCATCCTCCATGCCTGTGTGCACAAAACTAGTTTTGTAAAGGTTTTTGAAATGTTTAAAGCCAAATTTTACCTCTTTCAACATCCTCCCTGATGCAGAATAGACACAAAAGGTGGAAGCATGTACAATACATCTTTAATTGTTTTCTACGACACCGCTATAAAAGTATTATTCAGAGATGTGGTCACATGGCAGCAGGATTACAACTGTCAATAGGATGTTATTTTAGTGTTATTTTGTTTAGAGTAACATTAAATTAAAAAGGGGATTTTGTTATTATTTCAATTATGGAATTTAAAATTTCATTATAATTAACCTTAATTAAAATAATTTGATATTGATTAATTTTGGAAAATTCAGTTTCATGAATTAATTAATGCACGTTCATATTTTGTAGTTATTTTTCAAGGGTTGGAATAGATTTTGCCTAAGAAGCTTGGTAAAGATGTGTAAAGGAAAGATTTGTTGAAAGAGCCAATCAACTAAAAGTGAACTGAAGACTTGATGGGCCCATTGAGTAATTTCTGTAGAAAGAGATGTTGATTTTATGAAAAGTGCAAAAGGGGAACTCAAAGTCAAATTAGAAATTGTAATTATGAACTGAAAAAATGCAACTGTTAACTAAAGCCAGACTGGATAGTGGAGGTTCAACTGAAGTCAGCTAAGGTCAAACAAGGCTGCAAACAGAAAGTTATCTTTGGAGAGTTGGATGCACAACAAATGCTACAACTTTTTGATGTTTCAGTTCTGGAGGAAATTATGTAATTTTTGAGCTACAAATTGTAAAATCTACTCACTTTGTAAGGGTTAGACACTTAGGAGAATAACTTATAATTTTTACAATTAGCTGATTAGAGTTAACAGTAGGATAGTTAATGGAGTTTTCTGCAATTCTTAGTTTAGATGGAGGTAATTTGAAGATATGGGTTTCTGTACACTGGTGGTCTTGCCAGATTTGTAAATGTTGCTTATTTGTTTTGTTGACAGTAGAAGTAGCCAAACTTAAACCTGCTTTAGGTTATGCTCTGGAATGATGTTTGTTTTATTAATCATTTGATTTGGAAATATTTCAAGGAATGAAATTCTATCTTTTCTTTTGTTTGAATGATGATTTGCAATCTGCCATTAATATTTGTACTATGAATGGATAACTGTGTATGGATTACAGGTTGATTTTTCTTGCAGTTCTAGTTGAGGAATTCCTTGGAAGGTAATCGGTCTGGTTAATTAGATGAATCCAAATTTTTCTTTCTCTTGCGTCCTTGATCTATCTTTTTCCTTTTCTTTATACACCCCTATTAGAGTAGGTTTAAATAATAATTCGATCTTACAACAATCAAGATGCTTAATAACCAACAAGCCCCTTGAACATTACAATTACATTGACCATTGAGCAATATCAGCACAGTTGAGAACCAACTACCAGGACCTTGGGAGTTAGATTTCTATATGCTATCTTTCTTTTTCAAGAGAGATAGAATAGAGATATTCTGTTTAAATGTTGTGCTAAATTGACCATCAACAAGCCTCATGCAACTGACAGATATAAAGAAAAGTTGGAACAAATTGAAATAGAGTTGAACAGTATTGGACAAGATTTTAACATGTTTTAGGATCAAGATGGTGCAATCAAGAATTATAGTTAGAGCACACAAATGTTCAAAACACCAAAAACAAGATTGTTGACACCATTTGGAAAGTGAAGGACATAACAGAATGCAAACTAGAACAGTTGATTGAGATACTGAGGAAAGGAGACATATTAGAAGAAGTTATCACCATTCCAAAATCCCTTATCAATATGATCAACCAGACACATTTGTACAACTAGAAAATTCAATAGACATAGGCATCAACATCATTATAACACTTTCTTTTGAAATTTAGGCTTGTTATGTCTTGGATTAGAAGCTCTTTCTGAACACCTTGATGCAAAATGACCTATCTTATTGCAAGAGAAACATTTAATAGGAAACTTCCCTTTATACTTACCCTATCCTCTAGCTTCTCTCTTCACAATCAATGCTTCTAGCTCTTCTAGCTCTCTTTCTTCTTCTTTGATATGTTTCATTTCATCCTCATACTTGAATGTCTTTCTTAACGAAATTTCACCTAGATCATATCTTTGTTTATCTCTTCTAGAAGTAGTGGCCTTGAATGCAAATTCTACCTTGGGAAGGGCATCACCAAATTCACTCAACTCAAAAGTAGTAAGCTTACCAATCAACATATCTCTGGTAACATTTGTTATAGTCTAGAGCTCTTCAATAGCACTAGCTTTGACTTTGTAGGAAGTAGGCAAGGATCTAAGTACCTTAGCAACAATCTCAGATTTGTCCAACTCTCCACCAGTACATCTGATACCACACACAATTTCATTTACTCTTAGAATGAAAGTAGTAATGTTCTCATCATCATCCATTCTCAACATTTCATATTTCCCTTTAGATATTTGTAGCTTAGCAATCTTCACATTAGCATCACCTTCATACAAAGTTTCCAACTTTTTCCAGATCTCATAAGCAGTCTTCAAATCCATCACATTTGTCATCTCAATATCAACCAAAGCACTCAACAATGCCTCCTTAGCCCTGATATTATAATCAACATCCCTAATCTCAGGAGTAGGAGTAGGACCATTTTGTGGAATAACATACCTATTACTTGTAATGTTCCAGTAAGCTTCACCAATGCATCTCAGATGGCACTCCATTCAAGTCTTCCATAAAGAATAATTTGTTCCATAAAATCTAGGACTATCCTTCTTATAAGTTGCCATCCCAGATCACCTCAAGTTGTTAAACTTCTTCCAAGGAACCTGCTCTAATACCAATTATTGGCAACACAAGGGAAGACAACTGAGAAGGGGGGTGAATTAGTTGTCACAAAGTTTCACAGCTTATTAACTTTATCAACCTTATTCTTAAATATGATTAATAACCATGAAAGCATAAATGAACAACACATTAGAAACACACATAACACCAAGATTTTTACGTGGAAACCCTGTTAGGGGAAAAACCACGGTGGAGGTCAGTCCACGAGATTATACCATGTTAAAAGTATAAGGAAATATGAATGGGGAATGCACATGCATTCAAGCACACTACCTATAGCTTACTACTCAATTACAAAAGGAATACACACTTTCTTACAGAAAGATTCTGATTACATCCATCATATTTGAACTGAGAAAAATAGCATCTACTAATGCCTGATTACAGTTCTGGTTAAGCTCATGAACACTTCTTCACTCTTTTCATTCTTCTTCACACTTTGCTCTGCCTTCATATAATCTAAACAATATTCACACATAAGACTCGCACAATTCACACTCACATGCCTTTAAATGATAAAACAATTGCTTATATATATCTGCAACAAGAAATTACATTGCTACAAGTCGGCTTCAACAAAATAATAAAAAGAACATAAATTGTCGGCCCAAAAAAATAAAGATTATTCATGTGAATCAACCAAGGTCAGCCACAACTTAGTGAAGACCAAAAATAACATCCTCAAACATGAACCACTTCAATTAATTACTCCTCGAAGATCCACAACGCGCTATAAACACCTTATTGGCCAAGAACATGAAAAACATGAACACGCAAGAGAAAATCTCATATTGCGAGCACAACGATCAATGCAGACGTGCAACATAGATAGAGAATGATCTAGAAACATCCAAAAACATTATGAATCACCAAAGAGGAATCCAAAATAACTGAACTTACTGAAATCAAATCATCTCCATTCAGGAACACCAATTGAAGTAACAAAAAAACTGTCAGAATACAAATCTTCATAACTTGATCAAATCTTCACGCAGATCTCTGAAACTCGACATGGATAAACTAGATATACTCAAAAGAAACCCTTTATTCCACAACCTCTGAACAACAACGTATTGAACTCACTGACAAACTAAACTTCACTTCACCACTGACAACCTGTAACTCTTTTTATTACAATTTTCTCAATATCCTCGACATATACAACTTCAAATGCATTAATGTTAATAGTGTTGACATCAATGACAACCACATATCAGAAACACAGCCACAACATCCAACACCTCTATCCTATCCATTCAAATAATTTTCTCATGAGGTTCTCACACCTCCCTTCAATAGTATCTTGCATGATTCTCCTCCCCTGTGTACTAGGGGGCAATGATATCTTGTTGTGGAGATGTGCATCCTTCTTAAAGGCCCCCTCTCTTCTCTCTATCTTTCAATTATAGAATTTCTTTGAATGGGCCCCTTTGTGTCTAGAAGGGTTCCCTTCCGAAGGACCCCCCTTTGAAATCTTCTCCTTCAAATGAATTCATTGGCAACTAGCTTAGGGACAACCTGACTAGACCTATCTTATATCTTGGTGTCTAGCTTGGGGGAAACCTGACTAGATGTGTCTTTTTTGTGAATGTCTTGCAACACAACTTGCATAAACCACATGCTTCTCTGATTAGTCTTGCTCTATAGGTCTGAGAACCTATAGAGCTCCTTTGCATCAAGATTACCTTGCAAGAGCAAACACCTGTGAGGACCAATTAGACTCTTTGGAGCCTTTCACATTGGTCTTGCCTTAGGATCGAGCACCTAGGGTGCCTCCTTTGTATGTTTGAGGACCTGTAAAGCACTTTTATTCGAAAAGATCTCTTTGTTTGACTCTGTAGGACCGAGTACCTATAGAGCCTTTTTTTCACCTTTCCGTAGGTTAGAGGGCCTATGGAACATTGTGTTCAACTCTCCTCAGGATCAAGTACCTGTGGATCCATCTCTCTTAGAATGTTGTGTAGGTTATCTAATATGAAAAAAAGGATTGTGCATGTTGTCTTTGATGGTTTTTCACATCTTGTGTTGCCATCTATAATGTCATAAAATTGCACCCCTTGCAATTGCACATATATTCTTATAGATCCAGTTTAGTGTCCACTCCCTTAGAATTTGTGTATGTTCATTTTAGCCCCTACATCAACCTTTTTCCTCTCTCAAGCTGCTCAAGACCCCTTTTTCAACAACTACCCTTGTGCATCAGCTTTGCATTGAACCATGTGCTTTTCTCATTCTCATTATTTTGTAGTTTGTTGTGTCTGGACACTAGCGCGCCATGTGGATGTCCACATGTTGCACTAGATTCCTATGACATTTCGACGTTCAAATGATCATTTTTGAGTGCCTTGCCACTTGTTAGATCCTTTTTTCAGTGGTAATAACCCAGGATTCCTCGTAATGGCTCAGGAAGCTTTTTCTCCCTCCTCTTCTATCTTTAAAGGGAATCTTTTTAATTCATTTGGTCTTCTAGCTTCTCTCTAGCTTCTTGGCTTCTCTCTTGGACATTCTCTCTTGTCTTTCTCTTTTGCTCTCTTGTTTACGCAACTCTTTACAACTTGTTAAAATAGCACTCTCATGTTCTTACAACACTCTTTGTAACTCTCTTGGCTCTCACAACTCTATCTCTCTCCTTGGCTTCCCAAAGCCTTGCAGGTGATATCTATCTTGTTCCTTGTATCTTTGAGCATCTTGGAATTTCTCACATCCCTTATCTATTGCATCTCCACTTCATGATACAAGTTCTCCTCCTTGAGTGGGGTTTTCTTTTATCACTTTGGCATTCATTTCATTTTTTCTTATTATTTATCTCTATCTATCTAGTTGTCCATGGAGATGGGAACACCGAAATGGGGGTTTGACTGAGGAAAACCCCTAAACAACCCCAACAATTTCCCTCAATCTTATGTGTGCAAGTATTGAAGATATTTCCTTGTTGGAGGCTCCATTCCTTAGGTTGTTGTGAGAGTTTTCTATCCCTTACTCTCTTTATTTATCATTTATATCTTACTTTATTTCAATTCTATCATATTCTATTACTTTCTCCCATTTCAAGATTTCTTAGCAGTTAGAGTAGAAGTAGTCATTCTGCTGGTTTTTGAGACATTCTCAGATTTTAGCCTGTATGAGATATCAATGCACCTCTGGGACTCTAGCATACCATGTTGTATTCTAAACCCCATGTTGTTTTCCTTTAGCTGAAAAATTGCTAGTTTGTACAAAAAAACTCTGTGATCTACTCTTTCTATTTCTAAAACTCTCGCTTTGTTCCTTGAGGTAATTTAGGGTATTTCACTCCCTGGGATTCTCTTGAGAATAAAGAGACTCATGAGTAGTGAATCCCCATTCTCTACACCATCAATGACAAAGGGGGATATTGTTACAAGTATGAAGGTGTTGTCATTGATGTCAACAAGCTTGTGTTGTCATCGGTGTCAATTTTGTAGTGGTTGAGAGAGATTGTTGCTTTGATTAGTTGCATTATGTTTTCATCAGCTAAGCTACTGGTGATAACCTCTAGTGTTGATTTGACAAGCTTCTGATTATGGTTGTGGTAGTGATAAAGATGTTGAGGATATTGAGAAAATTGATAAAAAGTGGAAATAGGGTGTTGCAAAGGTGTTTTGGTTTTGCTCCACATTTCTTCTGGGTTGAGGATTTACTTGTGTGGTTTGGATATGTTGGTTAGAGGTGTTCAAATTTTCTATATCCAAAACTTGGGCTTCTAGATCAATGTGCATAAGAGGTTATGTTCACCAATGTGTGAACTGGATTTATAGTGTTGCTTACAAAGGTGTTTGGGAGAATTTTTTTTGATATGTGTTTCTCTACATTTGTGCTTTAGGACTTGCAGTTGTGAAGGTGAGTTTATGGTGTTGATAGCTTACCTCATGCAAGTGGGTTTGAGGTTTTACGCTCCGAAAGATGATTTTTAGAGCTACAATGTCTGGTAGTGAAGTTTGAGTGTACTAGGATTGTGCATTTTGAAGGTGTGAGTTGGTGTGAAGAATTTTTTGGATCTCAGGTGGTTTTTGGATTATTCTAGATTGTATAGAAGTGTGGTGTGTGGTTCTCAAGTCATCCTTGGATTTGAAGAAGCATGTACTTCAATTTTAATGGTGTTTGCACAGGTAATGATCGACCTAGTGTTTACACTACATTCGAAGATGTTTAAGTACTAATGAAGGTGTAGCATGGCCTTTGAGTGTTGATTTGGGTCCCAATTAAGTTTTTTATTGGTCCACTTCCATTCCTATCCACTACAAGAATGCTTAGTACCAACCTAATTTTGAATTTTTAAAGTGTAAGGTGTGTATAGCTGACTTGAAGATTATTTTTAAGTTGTGGATGGTATAAATGCAAGCTGAGTTAATGTAAGATGGAGTGTGGAATAGAGTTGAGTGTTGTGATACAAATTTAAGTGCAGAGATGCAAAATGTAGTGTGAGATATAATGCAAGATCACTGAATGCAGTGAGTTGAAGATATCTTGATCTCTTGAAGGCTATGAGTGTTGTTGGAGCTATTATGGTGGATTCTTTGTTGCATTGAGATCATGTTCTATATGTAACATTCTATCTTCTTTCTTCTTTATAGTCTGATAGTGAGCCTAGGTTGTGATCCTTTTTGGACAATGTGTCCTATTCTAGCAGTAAGACTCTTTATACCAGTTTTGCAATTACTTATATTGTGAGCTAATCCTCACCATGGTTTTTCCCTCCTAGGTTTTTCCACGTAAATATAGTATTCTCTTGTGTATGGTGTTGTTATTTTATTTATTTTTATTTGTATTTCATTTTTAAACATTATAACAGATTAAGGGTTTAATGAATGCATGTGGATCTAACTATTGTTGAGGGTTTTGATGTTTTAATTGGATACAACTGATTCACCCCCCTCTTAGTTGTCTTGTTCATTTAAAAGAGAGGGGTGAATAAATGTATGCACATTTTTACCAATTTAAATTAGCAAACAAGAAACAAGATATCACATAAAAATTACACCTAAGAAGACACTAGAGATACATGGAAAACCCTAAAAGGGAAAAACCATGGTGAGAAAACCTGCTTAAGTCTACTTCTCAAATCCAACCTCATAATAAAAGATATTAC
Source organism: Sequoia sempervirens (assembly GCA_007258455.2). NCBI lineage: Eukaryota > Viridiplantae > Streptophyta > Pinopsida > Cupressales > Cupressaceae > Sequoia > Sequoia sempervirens. The sequence continues at coordinate 156,362,848 of VDFB02193867.1, forward strand.
ATATGTTTTGTAAGCACCAACTTATAGGTACATTGACACCCAAGACAATTTTTTTAGGCACCAACCTTTAGGTACACTGCACACCTAATTGAGCACCAACTCAATTTTTCTGAGGCATAAACCTCTAAACTATTACAGATTCATTTATGTAAAACTGGTTCTTCTCTAACCTAAAATGCACCTTTTCAATTCATATTTTGGACTCTCTTCCTCTACATTTCACCTCTGTCAATTTACCATTCAAAAACTACCAAAAATCATCCCATTGATAGCTTTTCTTTTGTCTCAATATTCTCTAACTCCAACCCAAAAAATATTCAATTCAGTAACCTTTGTGTATTTGAATAATCCACATTTATATCTCCACTATACACATGAAATATCAGAGTTCTATATTCAATAACCAAAAACTCCACTATTAAGACCACGATAGTAACTATTTTCTATAGTTACACAAAACCCTAATTGCTTTGCAGTCCCTTGAAACTGTCACATTAATGATTCTTCAAAAATACATTCAAATCGACTTCTTCTCTATAATCGCCCATCAAATTTTATCTTCAAGAAATAGCCATTTTCTTACTTTGAATATTGGCCACTGATCTTTCCTTTACCACCACATAAAATTGACACTTGTCATAATCTCACATTGTTGTAGTTTATAATTGAAGGAACATATATACTTATGTGATACTGTGATAGCCATCTGATAAGAGAACACTTGTCATCATCGTGCACCTTTTTAGTTTTTAATCATAATATTGAATACCTTTATGTGATACAATGATAGCCATCTGGTATCCTTCTTTAATTTGTACCATTGATTTGAAAGCCATTCATCTTACCTTTACTATTTGTAAACATCATCTAGGAAATGCATTTCCATATCGCTTCCACACAAACATAACCTTGTCAGAATGAATCAAATTGTGTTGTGAAGGAACAATTATTAGGGTTAAAGAAGATCAGAGCAATAAACATTAACAATTATATGCAGATTAAATAACCCAAAAATAACAATGAAGAATTACACAAAAGAGATCAACATAAAATTTTAATGTGGTTTACCCAATATGGGATACATCCATAGAAACTCAGCCATCCAATGATTTTACTATCCATTGCAAGAAAAATTACAATCTCACGAATGACCACCCGCAAATTACATCCCAACTGCTTATAACAAGATTTTTGGAAGCTTCTAGAACTAGGGTTTTACAAAGTCATTTTTCATTTGTCGATTAAAAAAAATTAACTACCGAACCCTTTCCCTACAAAAAAGGGGATTTTGTTTTGGGGGGTTGCACCCTCGAACCCCTACTCTTGAGGGTTGTCACCCTCAAACCCCCGCTCAAGGCCTGACCCAACCTCAAACCCCATAAAGGATACTTTGCAAGTGTATAGTATTTGCATGATCAGTTGTCACATACCAACAATCTCCCACTTGGAGACTGGTCAAACTCCACACCAAACAACCATGTGCTCTAGTGAGGAAATGCCATGCATCTTACATCATTAACAAATGCTTAGCACATTTTTACTTTGCACTTGAAGATAGAAACTATGATGCAAATAAAGTTGTGCTACTATGAGAAAATACCACACATCATCATTCATCCATGAAATACCTTAGCACATTCTCTCTTTGCGCTTGGAAATAAAAAATATGATGTGAAGTGACTTTATATTGAAATTGTAAACTGACATGCATCCATCTCTTATTCATCTTGGTCCAATGCATTTCCTTTATGTGCTAGCTTTATGAAAAGGTGCTCCAAAGAGGGCATGCAATGCAATAAAAGGATGATGCTTGTCATCACATCACATCTGCACAATTTACATAGAGTCGACACAAATCAAAATTGTGCTCCCACATGAATTGTTGATCAGATACAAAATTTGTACTAACCATTAGATGAAAATTGAACTTGTTGACACTTTAACCTTTTTTTGCAACATAATTTCAAACTTTATACTTATGGAAAATATTGAAAAACTGAGACAAGCAATGAAGAGGTTCGATAACCACACAACATTCAAAGACATGAAAGACTACTTATCTGATTAGAAACTTCCTAGAGCAGGTCAATATTAGAATACAATATAAAGTGCATGACTAGATAAAACTACTTAGGGTTTAAGACAATTGAAGTGAAATCCCTAGAAAAGCATGAGACCCTATCATTTCTTTAAACCAAAGAACATCAACTTGTAGAGATCAACTTATTTTCAACTCCAACTTCCATGAACTGCATCCATACATGCTTCAACTATACAAATACATCATTCCATGACATCAATGATATTTGCTTCAATCACACAACATCTCTTGATAGATGATATTGTTAAGTGCACATGACAACTAATAGAGGGGGGGTTAATCAGTTATACATTAAAACATTCAATCCATTATTAGATTTCAAACCCTTATGAACATTTAAACCCTCATTAAGCATTAACAGAATGTAAACATATGAAACAAAAATTCAAACACAACCAAACACAATAGAACATTGGATTTATATGGAAACCCCTAAGTAGGGAAAAACCACGGTGAGGACTAGCTTGCATATATATGGATAGCAACACCAAATACAATTAGGTTCACTACCAAGGGATCACTGCCCAAAGGACTCATTGTTCGAAAGAAATAAGATAGAATAAATTGTTACAAAGATATTCACTATCTCAGAGCAACAATAAGATCCATCACTTCAACTCTACACCATCCACAACCTTTGGCTTGTTACCTCTAGAAACTTCAAGCACACTGAAATGTAGACACCTTCTCTCACTACATCTAAAAGTCATAAGCATTTAAGCTCACACTCAGATCACCACAATTGATCACATTTTCATCTCACACTTTCAAAACCACTCAACACAAACTCCACCTTGCATTTATACCATCCATGACCTCAAAAAACTCCTTAAGATCAGCCTCAATGAAACTTATGCACTTGAAATATGTATCCACTAAATAGGTCAACACCAAAAACTTTTGTAGTGGAAAGAAGTAAAGGAAAACCACATAAAGGGTTAAATAGGACCCAAATATACACTAAATTTTTTTTCCACACTTCAACAAACAACAAATAACCTCTGTAATTAGTGCTAGCACACTAAGTTGGCCAAACCTATACTAACACCAACAAGTGACCACATACATGCTTCTCCAAGTTTGAAAAAACATGTGGACTACAAAGAAACACTTCACAATATCCAAACAACATCCCAAAATATTCTAACATCATCAAAATATTCTTCAATACTACCACAACCACTTGAAACAAAGAATACTTTCATCTTGCACATCAAGATACACTACCATTGAACTCCAACACAAGAACTAAACTTGCGGGGAAAATCAACACCAAATACTTCAAGGGAAGGTAGGTATAGAAAATATTATCATGTTCCCAAATCTATAAGACAAGAAACAACAATGTGGAGAAATGTGGAGCAATTCCATTTCTCCCAAACAATCTTCTACAGAGGCATACACACTATCAAATGCATCTTCCATTGTCGCACAATCAGAACTTAAAAATCAAGATAGAGCACTTCTAATCATCATATCCAAACTGCACAAGCATATCTTCAACCATGAAGAAATTTTAAGCACAACATTGAACACACCTCTGTCACACTACACACTCTTTTATTCAAATTTTCTCAAAATCACTTAGAAACCAAGTGAGTTGGCTACATCAACAACACCAGAAACACCTTCTCAATATATCTACATTTACAACACCAAAAATCTCCACACTAGGGTTTGACACCAATGTGACATCAAACCAAAACACATCCACACTTGACACTGATGGCAACACAACCAACAATCTCCCCAACTATACTAGAGGTTGACATCAATGAGAATACTAGCAATGTTCCAACAAGTATCCTTTAACACCAATGACAACAATTCCAACAATATCCCCCTTTTCATTGGTGGGAACACTATTCTTGATGGAAAAAAATTCTAAAATTTGAATAAGCATGGCAATATAACACAATTACTGCAACAACACACAACACATTTGATGACAACATCTTTCAATTTCTCCCCCTTACATATAGCATACCTTACATAATTTCTCCCCTTTACATATAGTATACCTTACATGTAGCATTCATCTCCCCTTGTTCTCTTGATCTCCTTTCAATTCTCCTTTGCCATTTCCAATTCTCCCTCTTTGACATCAATTACAAAGAGAGTGACAAAAATAATAATAACTCCCCTTGAGGACTAGCATCCTACAAAGAAACTAAAGTACCAAGGATAGAAGAATACTCTGATATGCTTCTCTTGTAGTGTCTTTACTACCTCCTCAATTAACTCTCCACTCTTTTGGTGAGTCTCTATTATATCCTTTCAGGCAAATGCATGGAATACATCTCCCAACTGAAGCTTATGGAGGGGTAGAATCTTATCAAGGCCCACATTCTCCTATTGTATAGGTAATTGTAGCAGTTGGGTTGATAAAACAAGCTAGAAATTGAGTTGCATGCTTAGTAAGTTCTTCAATGAATCTTTGGATGTGTCAGAGTACTCACTAGTAGCCCTCACGCTCTCAACAGTCTTTTCCTTCAACTCCTTTTCTATCTTATCAGAGATCACTTGTGTCTCTACTTCTATTTTTGCATATTCGGATGCATCTTCATTCTTTTCCTCATCTTCCTTCTTATTTTCCTGGCCATCCATCTTCTTTGCATCACCATTCTCCTTTTCACCATCCTTAGTTGCATTATATTCTCCAATAGACTATTTTGTGTTATCCGAAGGAGTAACATTCTCCATTTTTCCTTGTATATTCTCAACACTTTCTTTAGATACCAAAGGAAGAGTATCCTCCTTTGCAATTCCTTCTCTAATCACTACTTCCTCAACATTCTTCTCCATCATTTCTTCCACTTTTAGTGGTGTATTATCATGTGCATCTTCTTCGCTAGCCTCATGTTCATGTTGAGAATCATCCATATACACATCACCTTCACTATTTTCTTCCAGAGATATGTCTCCACATTCACTTCCTCTTTGCTCTCTGGGGTCATTCCCAACTTTTGTGTTATCTCTTCTGCCTTTTCAACATACTCCTTTATGAGTCTCTCGAGATCATTTTGATCTCTTCCCATAAGGGTTGTCACCCTCTGTTTAGTATCGAGTCCCTTATTGAACACTGCATCCAAGGTGGCCTTGTTTTCCTCAGAGCGAGGAGCACTTATATTTCCCAATGCATAGTCTCTTAACTTTACCTCTTCATCTATAGCTTCTTGCCTTCTTTCTATCAAAACATCCATAAATCCATAGGTGTTTATTTCTTTATGTTTCACATGTAAACCTCGAGAATAACTATATACTTTGTCATTAGGGTTAGATTTTCAAGTTTAAAGAATATTAGATCAATAAACACAAAAACTTTAATAAACTATCGAGGAGAATGAAAGCATAAAAGCATAAAACAAAAATTGAATACTATTGCTCAACCCTTCATGTATTCATTGAATTATCTCCATAGCTCTTCTCCATTTTGCTATTAAATGATGCTTTCCCTCAGATTCGAATGTAGCCTAAAGTAAATGACAACAAAACTTTGAAGCAATTGTCTCAACAACGAATAAATATTATAGCGTAATAATGCATCCCTCAATGACATACAATAGGCGTCCTTTTATAGAGTGTTAATTATGAATGGACGAATGAGATTAAAAGATGTTGATTCAATCAATGGTCGAAGCTAAACGAGATGAGATAGGATAGAAATGGGATTGATAGAAGAAATGAGGAAATTGAAATGATTTTACAAAAAATCACTTAGTTCGAAGAGGAAAATTTCATTTTCAAATAATATAAATATTATTTAAATGCATAAGGAAAATTAAATTTTTGATTAAATTGAAATTTAATTCAAAAAGTGAGAGAAAAGATTAACCATTTAATTAAATAAAATTTAATTATCTTGTGATAGAAAAAGCTAAAAGTGAATAATTAAATAATTAACATAATTATTTAATTATAGTGGAAAATGACAAGTAATTAAATAAATATAAATTTATTTAATTATAGAAATCAAAGATATTAGTGACACAATTAAATAAATAACAATTTATTTAATTAATCAAAAGCGGACATAGAAGGATAATATGAATTAATTAAATAATTTAGATTATTTAATTAATAGAAGGCTTTACAATATTAGATAATAATTAAATAATCAAGATTATTTAATTATCAAGGATGAAAAAGGGGTTCTAATAAAGTCATAGGCCTAGTGATAAATTTAAGTACCTACATTTTTCCCCTCTTTGATACAATGCAATTTATTGCATTGTGTCAAAGAAAAAGATATGCCCCAATGTAAGGAAGAATGACGAGGAGGTAGAGGTATGCCCTCTCGAGAGGACATGCAGGTTCAAAGAACATGAGTGTGCTCTTGAAATAGATGAGAGGATTAGAAGATGAAGGACAAAAGGATGGAGGAAAATAGATAAGGATTGTGAAGATGCGGAATAGAAGAAATGTTAAGAGCAAAAAAGATGGGTGTGAGCATGATGTTAATGAAATTTAGCCTAACGCTAATTGAGACAATATAAAGATGATTTTTTCTATACAAGGCTTTGCATTTTATCATCATTGGGTGGTAAAATGTGACAAATGGACAACAAACACAATGGTATGACATAGACCAAGGTGTGCAAGGTCATCAATCAGTAAAATAGATAGTCGTAGACAAGGAATGTCCTAACTCATACTAAAGGAAAAGTTTCCCCAGTCTTTTTGTCAAGACAAATCACAGACATCAATCAAATAAAAGATGAGTCATGAGACATCATCGCTCCTCTAAATCCTTCATGGGACATCCTTGAGGTGGCTAGTAACATGAATGAAGAAAATCCAAAAGATAAGACAAAATAGACCAACAAGGTCAATAATCATTCATATTGTTTTCCAATAAGTCACATAACTCATGGACATCCTGAAAAAATACAAAAAAAAATACACACAGACATCCTAATTTTTGAAGGGATGATTGTTGTCAGTGATGATCCCTAAAAAAAATACACACAGACATCCTAATTTTTGAAGGGATGATTGTTGTCAGTGATGATGGATTGTGGGACACCATACCGACATATGATATAATTGAGGATGAACTTGGAGAATTGTTTACCAGTTATGTATGTCAGGGGAATGGCTTCAATCCATCTCGTTAAATATTCAGTTGTAGTGATAATGAATTTGTGGCCATTAGATGAGGTGGGATGAGTTTTTACTATGAGGTCGAGTCCCCATTGGGAGAAGGGACATGGATAAGTGATCAACTATAGCTCCTATATAGGTGTGTGGATGAGGTCATTGTGTATTTGGCACTGTCGACATTTCTTCACAAAGTGATAGGCATCTTGTTCCATTGTCAGCCAGTAATATCCTAGTTACATGATCCTTTTAGCTAGAGTCAAACCACTAGAATGGGGTCTACATATACCTTTGTATACTTCACGTAAGGTGGTTTGTGCTTTGTTAGTGTTGAGACATTTGAGTAAGGTATTTTCTAGGCCACATCTATATAGGGTATCACCAATGATGGAATAGCGAGCAGATTTGTAGAGGAAGTGATGGAAACCTAGGTTGTAAAACCCCTTACTTTATCAATTCAAAAGGATTTCCAATCACCTTTCTATCCGCAAACTCAAACTTGACTTGTTTCCCACTATTTCACCTAGACAAGCTTGTAGGTTAGCAAACCCAGTTTTCTCAACTAAACTCTCAAAAACCCATAACAACCTCTACAAAAAATTACCATTCTAGGCACCCATTAATGTCCTCTCAAACATACTTCAATATCACATATGACTTCTTTAGATCAACTTCCACCAATCAAGCAAAATATGATGTCCACAAGGCCAACTATGCCAAATTTACAAAGGAGGTCCACCTTAAACTTTCTCTTTTACCAAAAACTTGATTGGGCAACACTCACCAATCTAAAATGTCACCAAAACCACAAATCTTAGGGAAAGTTAGGCCATTCAACACCCCAAACACAAAAACCCTTACTTTTCCCACTTTACCCTAGGGCTTATTGAAAAACCATATTCCACATCTTCTCATACCTTAAAACCAATTCAAACACCCTTATTCATGCCTTTGCATGCTTAAAAGAATAAGAGATATCACTGCCCTCAACGTTTTGATCAAACCCTAGCCTTAAACCTCACTTTTCATGCTCTTTGCCACTCACAATCTATAGGGACAACAACTCAAACCCCCTAATTCATTTCTCCCTTCACAAAAAAATCATCCAAACAAAAAAACCTAACCTATCAGACTCATTCCTTTGAGCCACAAAGATCGCAATAGGAGGAATGAGTTAGAACTCCATATACAACTTTAAAACCCCAAAATCTGCAAGTTTAGGCTATCCCCTGTAAATTTGCAATAAAATGAGTTTTACACAATGAAACTCCTTCCAAATGGATGAAAATGAAAGATATAACAATTCTCTACAGATCCTTAACACATTTGAAGCATAATATAGGAGTACGGGTTTGTATAGACCTGCAATTTTTAGAAAAATACAAAAAAATAAAGAAAACAAGGGAAATTCTTGCTATTATTGCTTTGAAATCTTCCAACCAACCATTACATCGATGGAATTCACATTTTTAAACCTTCCCCAACATGAACCAACTGACTCAACTCCCTACAACTAACTTTCAAACTCCCCATGACCATTGGGGCTCAAAAATTGTACTTTTTTGCATATTTTGTTGACAACATTTTTGCTCATTTTGCATTATTTTGCAATTTGACCCTCCTATCCTCCTAGGAAATCAAAAATGGTCTATCTAGACCTTATTAAATTCCCAAACATGACTTCTCATAAGAAAATTAACATTTTACCTATCTTAACAACTTTTATCAATCTTGACAACATTTTCAACATGATTTACAACTTTTGCAATATAGACCCCAAAGTTGCCAATTAAATTAAAAATGGTTGCATTAACCTTATTTAGACTCAAATAATCAAAAATATTAGACCCTACCACCTAGACTCAACCTTTCATGTAACAACTTGAGAAAATTCATTGAAAAGGACAGGTGCTCCTGCACCAGGAAGGCCTTGTGTTGGTTATTGGATAGGTCAAGTGGTAATGTCTAAGAATGCAAATAGTCATAAATGGTTTGATAAAATGGGGAATTGGGACCAAAAATTTCATACACCATCTCAAATTCGGGTACATCTAAGGAAGGGACCAACAATTATTCAACTAAGAACTCATATTGCGACATATTGTTGGGAATGTCCAAGAGAGATCCAATGTTGGCCATGGCATCAACTGCTTTGTTATGAATCCATGGGATATGGAAAAAAGTAATATCTGCAAAATACAGTTTAAAAATGTCAACCATTCTTTTTTATGGGGTCAATTTCTTGTCCTTAGTGTCATAGTCATCGTTGACCTGTCGGATGACCAATTATGAATCACCAAAGATTTGCAGACTTGTAATTTTCCATTTTATAGCCATGTGCAATCCTATTAGTAAGGCCTCATATTTTGCAATGTTGTTTGTACACAGGAAGGATATTCTAAATTATTTGGGTATAGTATCACCTTGAGGGGTGACGAATAGTATTCCTGCACCTGATCCATGACTAGTGTATGAGCCATCAAATTATAACTTCCATGTTGCGCTAGTGTCTAATACAAATATTGACTCATCCGAGAAATCAGAAATCAAAGAGTGATAAGATTTTGTGGGTGCATCAGCAAGTTGGTTTACAATAACCTGTCCTTTTATTGCTTTTTGTTCCACATATTGTATGTCATACTCACTAAGTATCATTACCCACTTAGCCAATCATCCTGTCAATGCTGCCTTGTTGAGTAGGTATTTGAGAGGATCTACCTTAGCCACTAGTCTTGTCTAAGGATTTAGCATATAATTTCTTAGTTTCTGAGCAGCAAAAACCATGGTGAGACAAGCACGTTCAATAGGAATATAGTTGAGTTCATACCCAACCAGCGTGCGGCTAATGTAATAGATCACCCATTCTTTCTCATCATGATCGTTTTGCGCAAGTAATGCCCCCAGTGTGAAAATGGTAGCTGATATGTAAAGGATTAGGGGCTTACCATCTATTGGTGGAATCAAAAAAAGAGGCATGAAGAGGTACTCTTTAATCTATTGAAAGGCTTCCTCACACTTGTCTATTTATATAAAAGGAACTCCCTTGCGTAATAAATACTGAAAAGGATGACATTTATCTACAAGTTGTGCAATGAAGCATCTGATGGACTGAAGTCAGCCTTGCAATTTCCTGAGTTGATTGATTCCTATTGGGGGAGGCATATCTAATATAGCTTTTACTTTTGTCGGGTCCACTTCAATGCCTCTACGAGAAAATATGTATCCTAAGATCTTTCTTGATGTCACGTCGAAGACACATTTCTTAGGATTTAGATGGAATTTATATTCTTCAAGCATTTTGAAAAAAAATTCCAGGACTCTCAAATGATCACCACATGTCAAGGATTTTTCCAAAATGTTATCAACATTATCTTCCATCAATGTGTGCATGAGATCATGAAATATGGTGGTCATAGCTCTTTGATAGGCTACGCCTACATTTTTCAGTCCAAAGGGCATGACATTCCAACAGTATGTACCCTATGGGCAAGTGAATGCCATCTTGTGTTGATTTTTAGGAGTGATATGGATCTGATTATACCCCGAGAAGCCATCCATGAGAGAAAATATCTCATAGCCTGTCATTAGATCGACTATAATGTCTATATTAGGAAGTGGGAAGTCATCCTTTGGACACACTTTGTTTAAGTCATAGAAATATGTGCAGATACAATTTTTTTCATTCAGTTTGGTCACTGCTACAAGTTTTGAGATCCATTCTGCATAGTCAATAGGTCTTATGAAACCAACATCCAGTAATTTCTTGAGTTCAACTTTGACTAGCAGAGCTATCTAAGGATGCATTTTTCTAAGCTTTTGTTTGATAGGCTTTGCATTTGGAAGCAAGGATAAATGATGTAGGACCAATGCCAGCTCCAAACCAGGCATATCAGTATAAGACCATGCAAAATTGACTTGAAGTTTTGTGAAAAAGTCTTGAAATTCTGGTTTTTCTTCTTTTGTCAGGGATGTTGTAAGGAGAACAATCTTAGGATTCTCTGTTGTACTTATATTGACTTTCATTACTTCTTCAATCAACATCGGGGATCTCTCTTGATTAACATGGAGAAATTCCAACCGTCCATCCTTGGGTGCCTCAGAGAGGTTTTCACCCTTGGATACGTTCTTTCTTTTTAATTTTTCTTGGTTAGAAGGTGCCTTGCAGTTTTCACCTAAAGACCATTCATTTTTTATTTTATTTTTTGTCATTTTTGCAACTAGAGGGCAGGACAATCTCATCGAATTATGCTGCAAAATCAAGATCTATAGTGAAACCAGTTTTATGATCCCCATGTAGTATGCTTTCACGTAGTCCAATGAACTCAATGATGACCTCATCATTTTCAAATATGTCCAAGGTGGGTGGACCATGCTGGTCCCAATTGATCAATTGTGGGTAAACAAGGGGAATGTCATCATCAGTGTTACTCAAGGATGGGGAAGCAACATATAGGGTAAATACGGATGTATTATCGGGGTCCCAAAAGGATTCTATCCATGCTCTTTCTTTTGTGGTCTTTGGTGGGTTAGGTTCGTGAAAGGAATCGACACAGATATTAATATCCATGAGGTTGGTAAAGGATGGACGAGGTATATCAGACTTGTGAAAGGCATGGTCAAACTCATAGTCACTGGTGGTACAAGAATCCCACTCATATGCATTAGAGTCAGTGTCATTGTAATAGATGCCGGTAGGATTTTCAGATGTCTCAACATCTTTCAAAGCACTCACATCCTTATTTGAAATAACCTTAGTACTTGAAGTGCCAATCCTAATTGGTACAAACCCTAGCCCTAAGTTCTTTGGTTGTTTAAAAGGCAAGGGTTCTATCATTCCATTTTTATGTATGTCGAGTCCAATGATTCCATCATAACCCTTTTGTTTCATGAGGTCAAAGCCTTTACCATATTTTTTTGTCAGTAGTGGCTCTAGATCTTCCTCATCTTTTTAAATCCAATATGAAATATCATCAATGTCTTCTTTGTTTAACTCTCCCCAGTTTGTGAAGGTGGTGGTGGTGGGAGGAATTTTAATGACAACTTTAGGTACCATCTTATAGATGGGCTTTCCATAGGACTTTGGAGACTTTAGTAACTTAGTGATGTAGTTGGAAGTTTGCATATGATACTCCCCACACCCCTTTTCCTAGATCTGAATCTTGGGATTGATAGATGGAATGGCGAACGTGGAGGATTTAGTTAGATTGGATGGGTAAATGTAACTAGATGGAGTGGATGTTGTTGCTTCATGATTTATAGGCACTTGGTGTTCAGGGGACCCCCTCAAATTGGTGCAATATTGAAAGGGATCAGGATCGTCGATGATTGTGCTTTTGGTGCCATTGTAAGGATACTTCAGACATTGATGGTACATGGATGGAATGGCTTTCATGGCATGGATCCATGGTTGGCTGAGGAGTAGGTTGTATGGTAGTTCAAGATCCAGGACTTGGAATGTTGTATCTAAGTGTTGCAGGTCCAACCTTGATAATTATTTTGATAACGCCCTCAGAAGAATGTTCTTCTTCATCATAGGATTTGATGAAAATGCTCTTAGTTTTATCAACACATTCTTTAGAGAGACCAATTCCTTCACTAGTTTTAAAGTGAAAATGTTCAATTCGACTCTGCCATCTGCTAGGACTCGTCTAACCTTGTGTTTGTGGATGAAGACCTCAATGTGAAATGGGTCATTATGGTTTTACTTAGGTGTAGAGTAATCTTTGTTAGAAAAAGAGACATGGTGGGAGTTTTCCAAATATCCAACCATGGCTTCGAATCAGTTGATGTCTAGGTCGGTAGGGACAAAGGTTTGTGTTAGGAACCATATGAAGAATAAAAATAGAAACACAAATCAAGCATGGAACAAGAACACAATCACAACAAAGTGATTTACCCTAGAAAAGCCAAAACCGGGGAAAAACTAGCAATGAAGATCTTCATATTAACCCTCAGCCCCAACCGGGTTGAGCTTGGAGGCTTCAACTAGCCACACATACAATGGAGTCACCAAGCCATTATATAGACTTCCATACATGCAAAACCATGGGCTTAAAAACATGAGCTCCAAAACCATGGACCAATACAACTAGCACAAAACCATGTGCTAAAGACCACTAAAGGTTAATCCACTAACTCTAACCCAAGAACTGGTTTAACCCAACAATCCCCCCTTTAAACTTGATCTTGGGGTTAGCACCAAGTGCAATGCCCTCTCTATCACTGAGATTGACATCAAACTGGGGATCTTACCAGGCCTTTCCTTTCAAGGATTGAGAAAGCCATTCCAAGTCTTACAACCATTAGCCCAAATACATGTATTAAATTTTACATACAACTCCATTACAATTTTGTTCTTGCTACAACTAGCCTTGGCTATGGGCACCTGCATACAATAGTTTCTTGCAAAGCCTTAGCGACGATAGCTTTTTGTTCAGGTGATATGCGCAGGAGCTCAAGGATGGAAATCTGTGTGGGTGTCTTGCCCAATTGGTCAACAAGATTGTATTGGTCTTTGGATTGTGGCTACTTTGGAGGAGGACCGAATATGGTAACCTTAGTCCTGCGGGTAGTGACAACACATTCAGGCTGCTTCTTAATGGTGATTATGTTAACATGATTGTCAATAGCTCAAATGTGATTAATAATTATGTAGTCCAAAGAGGCATTGGTATAATTGGCATGGTTGTCTATCTTTTGACCCGAACTGGAGGGTTTTTCAGAACCATGGTCTTGCAATGGATTCTTGAAAATCATGTGGTCTTTATTGGAAGTTTTTTGTTGTCCCTCGACCTCTATGGTACCATTTTCAATTAGGTCTTGAATCATGTTCTTCAACTAACATCATGACTTATGCCCTTTAATACAGTGGTAGTCACAAAAGGAATTGTCATCCTACCAAGGGTTTGAATTGTCCTAGGTCATATGGTTTGGGCTCTTGGAGTTGTATAATGTTTTATTGTATTAGCTTCTTCGGGATAGATTCAATTAGTTTTGGTAAAGGAGTGTATTGTCTCCATGGGTATTTCCTTCCAGTTGTCTTGGGGGTCCCCACTCTTGATTATTTTGGACCATGTTAGATACTTTGTTGGAAATATATGGTGTGTTATTGTTCATGTTGAGTGCTTTGAGATTCAATGTGGGACCTATTCTATTCATAGATTTCGCGTCTATGACTCCATCATTTGTTACATTCTTGTTACGGGACCAAAAACTTGTTTTTATCATTTGATGTCCCTTGGACATTATGTGTTTTGGTATAAGTTTTAATTTCCCCTTTAGCGATAAGGGTTTTCTCAAGGATTCGCCCCTTTTCAACAAGGTTGGTGAATGTGGAACAACAATGGGTTTCCAAGGCATACTTTAAGTTTTTGTCTAGGTTTTGCAAGAACATGATAATTTTTTTTTTTTCAAGAATTTCAACAGGGTAGCGACTAGATAAACTTCTCCATGTTTGTAAGAATGTTATGAAAGCTTCACCCTCTTCTTGTTTAGTTTGACATAAAGTGTCAATAGTGATGTCATTTTTTATATTGAAGGTAAAGTGGGTGATAAATTTTTCAACAAGTTCATCCCATGATTGTATGCATGTTGGTAGGTGGGCAAACCATTCTAAAGCATGTCCTAAGAGACTCCTAGGAAATAGTCTCATTAAGTATGTTTGTTCAAAAGAAATGTCAATCAAGGCCATATGAAATTCCCTCACATGCTTGATGGGGTTTCCTCTTCCTTTATATTTAGGTAAAGTTGGCATGACATAATGTGGACGAAGAGGAGACATGTATAATGTCCTATCAAATGGGTAAGGACATAACTCTTGGATAGAGTGAGTCTTCTCATTTGTCAATGTCATGGTTTCTACTTGTTTTTGAAAGGTCAACATTTGATTGGCTAGGACATCATATGGTGTGATTTTTGTACCTACGACATTTACAACTACATTTTGGTAAGGTCATAAACTCATATTTTGTGATCCAACATTTGCGTGGGATGGTATGTTGGTGTTGATATGAGTTATGAATGTTTGAGTTGTGTTTGGAATTTGGATTTGTGGTGTGAATGTTTGAGTTGGAATTGGAATTTGGATTTGTGGTGTGATGTATGATGTGTTGGTATTGGATTTGCATTTGGAGAGGATTGGAAGTGTTTGTACCTTGTGTATATCAGCTATTGACTTGGAAGGAACCTTGTGTGTTTACTTGTCTAGGAACCTTTATGCTAGGACCTTGTGGCACATTGGTGTTTGTGTTAGTTCCATGAATATGAACTCTATTCCTTTTATTTGTGCCAAAAATATTTGATAACGTGGTGTACAAGGCCCTAGATGTTTTGAATGGATTTGACAATGTGGTGTTCGTGGCACTTGATGCTCTAAATGGATTTGAAGATATGTTCAATAAGGTACTAAATGGATTAGATGTAGAGGCAAGAGGTTGTCACATGGACTGTTTCAAGGATTGTATCATTGGTTGTGTTGTGAATTGTGTCCCTGATTGTGTTATCGACTGTTCTCCAAATAAGGGTGCAAGAATCATGGTGGAAGTTTGAGTTGGAGCCCCTTGTGGTATAGAAGAATTTATTTGTAGGGTCTTGGAACCACTAGATGTAGACATGTTGAGTCCTTGGTTTTGTTGGTTTGAGGTGGGTGTAGCTTGAAGTGTGTTCATGTCAAATCCATGAGGTAATTTGGTACCACTATGCAAAAGTTTGGCCAAGAACCTTTGGGGGTCCAATAGCACTATATCATCTACAACTGATACAACCTCTAGGTCTTGGGAAATTGCTTTGACTTTCTCTATAACTACTTGTCCATGTGGGTCTCTTATGAGAAATTTTTCAAAAGGATTGGCAGATGCCTTGGGTGGTTCACTAGAAGAGGTACCAAATTTTAAGTTGCTTGTGTGGTTATAAAGGTCATCTGACTCAAATAAGTTATTTTTGTAGAGATCTATTTCTCTCCTTTTCCTCTGTGACCTTGTTTCTACCATAAAAGGAATTGCAATGGGAAGGTGTATGATGTGATAAATTATGAAGCCTAAGGTAATGGCAATGCAAGGATATGACTTAAGCCTAAGGTATTCAACCTAAGTGATATTTTTTTTTGGATTTTTGAAGATATAGGGATTCCTAATAATGATACCACAATTAAGGGTCAAGGTGACAATAGTCAAGGTGTGAATAAGGTAATGTCAAAATGATCAAAATCAATAGTATGTCTATGATTAGGGTATGCAAGATGTGAGATGAAGGGGTGGAGTACTATGATCTAGTATGAAGACTAAAACATCTAGCGAACCTAAGATATGGTTGCTAATCAAAATAAGATATGTATAACAACTAATCTGATTATCAATGACCTTGGTATAGAGAAGACTGATAAGATATGTTGACAAGGTGGTATCAAACTGGACTAATGAGTTGAGGAACCAACCTAAATGATGAAGGATTGGGATGATTTTTTTTTGAAAGATAAAGTCAAGAGAATATAGATTTGGAGCTATGGTCTAGTCTAAGTTTGATGAACTTCCTAATCAAGAGGTTTATGCAAGCTAAAAGGATGACCTAAAAATTTGACCTATGGGGAATATCTAATGCAAAAATATGAGGTGATGGATGAATGGGTAATGGTAAAAATGAGGTGATAAATCCTTGGTCTAAACATATTAAAGGTTAACCTCATTCTAGATATGTAGGCCTAGTTCATTTCAAGGTTAAAATGTTGTAAGTTTTGGGTGTGGTGTTTGATTTTTTTTTGTGATTTTTTTTGAACATGCACACAAAACAAAATAGACAGAAAGTTTTTGAGTGGCTTTGATACAAAATTAGAGAACATCTGAGTAGGGGCTTATATTAGTCTCAAAATTGTTGCACTGGTATTGAAATTTTTTGAGAACACTTGTAAGCAAGCACAACCTAGGCTAGAAAGTGGATACTACCTATTGATTCCCTACTTGTATTTATTACCCCTAAGATCCAAAAACCTTGAGGGATTTCCTATCTTTATAATGAATAGTAGAACGTAGGGCGGCTTCAGAATGCTCGTTCTTGCACTAAGAAGTAAAAGGGTTTTGGGTTGCTACAACAATGGTTCTTAGTCAATACTCGAGGACATGGCACTTGTGAGCATCCAACAAGCCACTTAAGAATTTAGTCACTCCTACTAGGGGATCTTATACGTTTTATGGTAGTACCCCATTCTAAATGAAACTGTATAGCTAAGGCCTACATACCATGAGGACTTGACAACTTAGTCTTATCCATTTATATACCAGCTCAAGCAAAAAATTGATTGGAGTTTCCTTCGAGTTCTCCATACGGATGTGTCTCTTAGGCAAGCCCCTCTAAGGGATTAACACAACAAGAACGATGGGTCCAATTTCTGATCATCGAGTTTGCACAAGGTGAGAGCATACACCTACCATCTCAAGCACAATAAACATTGGTTCATTAACCCCCCATATGAAAACAAAAAGAAATTGATAGGTTTGGCTTCTGATCACCGAGTTTTCACAAGGTGAGAGCATACACCTACCACCTCAAGGAAAATTAACCTCCCCTTAATTATCCCATTGGAAAGCAGACACTTAGAATAAAAGAAAAAGGAGAGCCCTACAAAGACACTATTAGTAGTTTTAAGCCTCTAGTCTTTGATAGACGAAAGTTTAAGTTTTATATTTAAATCTTGGACATTCAAACTTGCACAAAAGCCAAGTCAACAAAAAATAGACCTAAAATAAAAATTAAACTATAAAAGAAAATATCATTAATCTAACTAACAAAATTAATCTAATCTAGCTAACCAAATCAATTTGTACTAACTAATCTAAATTGATCTAAACCAAAACAAATTAATCTATCAAAATCAACTTAAATTGATCTAAATCAAAATAATCTAAACTACCAAAATTAATTACTAAAAATAATCTAAATTAATTAAAACTAATTTTAATCTAATTTGACAAAATTAATCAAAACTAATTTTAATCTAATTTGACAAAATTATTTATTAAAATTAATTCTAAACTAAAATTAATCTAAATCAAAATTAAAATTAATTTAAATTAACAATAATCTAAATTGATCTAAGTCCAAAGCTAAAATTAATCTAAACTAACTTATATTAATTAATCTAAAATTAATCTAATTAAATTAATCTAAACTAAACTAATCTAAATTAAACTAATCTAAACTAAATTAATATAAACTAAATTAATCTAAACTAAATTAATCTATACTAAATTAAGGCGCGTAGGTTGCTACTTGATCTTGCAATACATGAAGAGTTTACTTGTTTAAAGAGTGCAGCAGAGGAAAAAGATGAGATTGGAATGTTGCAATGAATTTCACGACATAGAGTAGAATGGGAAAGTTGCTATGGCTAAATGTAGAACTCTACAGGAGGAAAATGATGAGATTGGAATGATATCTAGGGGGAAGATACATGAACTTGGTATGAAGTTGCTCAAGTTGTAAAAGAATCAGAATCTTGAGCTGAGACGTCAAATGGATAAATAGCGGTCTGCAATGAGTGATTAGTGGCTGCAAAGGAGATTCATGGCCAGTGTATAATTCAGGGTGCCTCCCAAACTAAAAACCATGCTTCTCCTATATAGATAGTCACCTCTCTTCAACACAGTACCTCAAAAATGTAGTTAGATACAATGAATAAAATTATTTGAATCCTCAAAACATTTGAATCGAACAAAATCTTGAAAGGTTTTCTTCAAAGGCTCATCGATTGTCGACACATCCATACAAAGTCAAGGACCAACTAGTAATATGCAGCCAAGCAGAACAATAAGACCTTCAAAACATAGATTTAAGCTATGGCACTCAAAATAACTAAATTTAACAAACAAATTCTACGAAAATAATGTAGGTGTTGAAGAAATAGATGGTAACATAAATTTCAACAATGACGTTGACAATAATTAAATTTAACCAATAGATTTTATCAACTTAATGTATATGTTGTAGATACGCACAGTCATCGATGAAAAAACTTGAATTTAGACACTAAAACCCCAAATTAGAGAATGTGTCTTAATAGAAACCCCTCTACCTTTCTTGACAAATGCATTCAAAACTTAGCATAAGTATTAATTAGCACACAAAAGCATTAATTTAATACCCAACAAATTTAGTGTAAAGAAGTATCATGTAGAAGTACTAATTATAAATGAAAAAGATTTAGTGAATAAAGGAAAAATCTGGAACCATTTCTAAATCGTTGTTGCACTCAACATTCATTATATGAAAGAGAAATGATGCCCTGTATGAAACATTGAATTTGCACCTCAATTCTTCAAACAAAATTGTGATATGCAAAAATTGTTCACGTTGGGTTCACCATCTATGATCAAGAAGATTAGATTTTAAGATTATGAAGCACAGTAAATAAACCTGAAATTCCTAATCTAATAATGGAGAACAAAAGAGTGCGTAAATACGAAATACATGAAACGATATTACTGTAACCTTTACAACTCCATTGCATCACCTCCATTATCTTTCTCCATTATGCTTCTAAGTAATTATTGCCCTCAGATTGTAGGTATACACTAACAAGCCTGTGACTAAGACAAAGCAAAATATCAAAGTTTTCTCAATAGCATGGCAACCTATATTATCTAGATGCAAAAATGATAAATAACAACGCTATTTATAGAGAGTTGGATGTGAAATGGTCAGTCGAGATTAGATGATTTTTATTTCGATCAATTTGGCTGAAATTATGTGAGATGAGATAAGATAGAAACAAGACTAGCAGAAGAATAAGGAAATTGACTGATTTTTACAAAAATCACTTCAGTTTGAGAGGGAAATTGAATTTTCAAATAATGGAAACATTATTTAAATGTAAAAGGAAAAAGGAAAATTAAATTTTTGATTAAATAGAAATTTAATTCAAAGAGTGGGAGAAACGATGAGTCATTTAATTAAATAAAATTTAATTAACTTGTGATAGAAAAGCTAACAGTGAATAATTACAAATTAACATAATTATTTAATTATAGTGGAAAATGACAAATAATTAAATAAATATAAATTTATTTAATTATAGAAATCAAAGATATTAGTGACACAATTAAATAAATAACAATTTATTTAATTAATCAAAAGGGGACATAAAAGGATAAAATAAAATAATAAAATAATTTAGATTATTTAATTAATAGAAGACTTTACAACATTAGATAATAATTAAATAATTAAGATTATTTAATTATCCAGGATGGAAAAGGGGTTTTAATAAAGTCATAGGCCTAGTGATAATTTTCAGTATCCACATACTTAATGATAGCTTCTATAATGGCAGCCTTATCCACCTCATCTGCTTCATTATATAGGGTTGTAGTTTTTGCTAACATCTCATTTTGTACTATACCATTGAAAAGTGCTTCTAAATTCATGGGAGCGTGTGTTCTTATCAGATCTTTCTTCTTCTGTTTCTTTTCTGGTGACACCTTCTTCTGACTTGTTTTTGCTTTCTTCTTTTCTGGTGACACCTTCTTGGTGGTTCCTTTCTTCTCTTGCATGTGGTCTACAAAGGTTTTCTTTTCCTTCTCTATCTCTTCTTCGCTATCTGTATTAATGATATCAATTTTTTTTAACACTTGCTTCACCTTTCCTTTTGCAGACCAATTGCGGTCATTCTTCCTCTTCTTCTTCTTCTTCACCCTCTTCAACATTTACACTTGTGACCTTTTCTCTTACTGCCTTCTATTTTTTTCTCTTCTTGCTAGGAGCTACAGGTGGTGCTACCAAAGTATCCTTCTTCTCAGGCCTTGTACTTTGCACAACCAAAGGGGACTTTCCTTTACCAAAGAACTTTTAGTTGTTTTTCTCTTTTCTCTTGTAGGGGGCTTAGTCCTTGAGGACTTTTAAATAAAAGGAGGGGTGGTAGCTATTCTGCCAGATCTTCTAGTGCCTAATGAGCTTCTTGGAGCTCTAGCCCTTGCTCTTTCTTGCTACACTTGCTCTTTTGTGAAGTCCATGTCTTCTGTGAATTGTGCAATCATATTTTCAACCTTCTTTATTATTATTCTTTTTTGCTTTTTGCTCCATATGCACCTCCATTGATTTTTCTTCATAGGTGCCATATCTTCCTTCTATTGTGTCCTTAGGCTTTTTAAGCATGTAGTCGACAAATGCAGTAATTTCCTGCTCAGTAATCTCATATCCCATCTCTAGGATCCATACTGTTTTTGGTTCAACTACTTGTATAATGCACTCATCTATTGATACCATTAATATGATTTCATCCTTGTACTTTTTTGCCATTTTCTTAGGGATTCTTTCTCTTTCATGCATCCTCTTTTGAAATACTACAAAGAAAGCTTCAAGAGCTTCATCTTTTGCCTTTGCATCACCAATACCTCTTAGAAATTCTTTAATCTGATGTGCAAATGGTCTTCCTTTCAACCATGTCACACTTTTGGTTTCAGGAAGTTCTCTCAAGAAATAGAATGGTAAGCATACAATAAAAGTACCATACTTGAAGGAGTGTTTCTTCTCCTTTTTTTGTTTCAAATTGTCCATTAACTATTGTCTCAACAATTCACATATATCATAATTAGCTCTTTTCTCCACCATTTCATAAGCAACATTGACTGCAATGGTAGATACAAATGTTTCTCTATTTGTGAGGTAAAGCTTGTAACTTATCATCATAGATGCATACTTCAAATTTGGATTTCTTATCTTATTCACTATCAAGGCCCTCTTATCATATGTAGCACTAGTTAATTCTACGACCACTTCATTTTTCACTAATTTGAGTATTGGAATGGGTCTGGTGGAGCATAAACCTATAACTTCTCTAATTACATCCTTTGTGATTAGCCTAGACATGTCGATCAAAACAAATCTATCATGAATTCTTCTCAATGAAATTCTAACCCATTTACCATCAAAGCAAAAATTCAGAAACCCTTCCCACACATCAAGTTTCTTCGCAACTAGGTTTTGATATTTTGGTTTTAGGGCAAAGTTATCTCCAGTAATTTCATTCACCCATACCCCTCCTATCTTAGAATGATCATGCTCGTCTAACTTTTTATAATGAATATAAATACTTATATCCTCAGAATGTAAAATATCGTAAGGAACACGCGAAAATGCTCATATCGGACCAACCTCCATGGATTTAACAAGATGTTTCTTAAACTTAGGATGTGGCCTATCTATAACCTTAATAACCCTCAGTGTATACATTTCAAAATGAATTCAAATTGATCTCAAAAAATTTATTTGTGAAACTAGGGAAAAACAAATATTGTAAATACCTTTTCCTTCTCTTATCTGATTAGGGTTTGAATGCACCAAATCACAAATCACCTTGATCACTCCAAATCTTTTATTTGCTACTCTGCTCCTTCTCAATGCTTGTTGTGAATGAATTTGGCTAATTAAAATCACGTATAACCTTTTGAAACTAACCTAATGTTGCATTGAATGCTTCAAACAATAAATTTGGCAAACCCTTCACTGTGTACATAGTTACCTTGAAATTCCCATAATCCTCCGCATTTTAATATTTTCTACCGGAATTTTATCCAAAAGATCAAGCATGTTGACCTACACCACATATCCTCATGCTGAAGCATCAACACCATTTTCTTTGGTAGGGGATAAAAAAATTCATTAAATCTCTCCCTGAGCCAAAGCTCTTAACTTAGTTTCTAGAGAAAACATCTACACCAAATGTTGGTAAAAATTCATCCTTAACCTCGATCTCTTCTTTCTCCAAATCTTTTCCATCTCCTTCTTTGTTTCTTTTGGATCAATCTTTTGTACTGTATCATTCTTCTTTACCGGATTATCCTTCTTCATATTTTTGCTTCTGCAAAACTTAGAAATGTGTCCAGGCCTATTGCAATTGTAGCACATAACATTCTTTTGACCAATCTTATTTCCATTAATTCTAGATCTACATCGATTAGCTTTATGCCTAAATCCATAGCATGTATAATAATAGCCATTGAAAGAATGAACCATTCTACCATTGTTGTAGTCATTCATCATTTGACTTCTACATTCACCAACTCTATGACCAAATTTATTGCATGTAAAATATTGACCTGAAAAAAGGTGGAATGTATTTTGATTCATTCTACTTCTACATTCCATAGCCTTATGTCCAAATTTATTGTAGGGTATGTGTAGGATCATGATGGGCCAAACAGGCCCTTAAGTGGCAATGAAAATTCAGAAAAATCAGAGTTAGGCAACTTGACGTAAAAATTTGAATAAGTTATCTATATTATTTCAAAAACATGTAACAATAGAAACTGTGGGAAATTGAATGTAGTTTCTAAACTACTAGGTTTGTTTCTTTTAAAACAAAATCTATTTGGTGAAATTTGAAATTTCAATGCTAGTATTACTTAAATTTCAAGAAAAAAATAAGAAGTAGGTGTCGGTCTAACCACCTAACCATAATAAAATGATAATATTTTTTATAGAGATTTTAGATATAAATTGAGAGGGACTCATGTGTCCAAATGTGGCCTTATATTTTTGTAAATTTTTTTCAAGTAAATAATTAATTATAGATTTTTAATACAACAACTTTTTAAAAAAATATAAAACTTCATTATGTCTGACCACGTAACTTAGTCAAAACTTCATGAAATTCATTTTTTTTTTTAATCCTATAGTATGTGAAGCATAGAATGTGGCGCATGTTTGATTCAAAAATATGATACGTTTGAAAGTTATAGATGTTTTACAATGCGACTATCAATGAGACTTTGATGCATTCTAATAGAAAATGAATAATAATAATCTATTAAATTCAAAATAAAGCATAATTTATATTGCCAAAAGTTGAGAATCTCCTCTACAAACCCTTTTCATTTTATCAATTTTGGCTAAAAATAAAGTCATCAGCCACATGGGCAAAGTCCGGAAAAATAAGGTAAGTTGTTAAACATGCTTTTTGTGTTGACTTTTTAGGATTGGCATCTCCTAACCAAATACCAAAGCAAACCCGAGCCTATTCCCTGGGTAATGAATTTTGTGTTAGACATATCGGATATCGGATTTAAATCGGATATCCAATTTAAATCGGATATCCAATTTGAATCGGATATCCGATATATATTTGATATCTGATTTGTTTACATAGCATTTTTAAAAATGTCAAGACTTTATAACATATGATTTAACATATGCAATATATCTCATTTGTAGTTTATAGTTTATTTTAATATATTTAGTTTAGAATATACGATTTGGTTTATATATGATTTTTAAATAGTTTATAGTTTATAGTTTA
>VDFB02193867.1:156393131-156485559 GCA_007258455.2 Sequoia sempervirens
GAAACTCTCAGAAAATCGATTCGAATTTTTTTTTAAATCATGGCTAAATTCTGGAAAATCACTGAAAAAGTTAAAAAATCTGGAAAAATCTTTCAAAAATCACAGAAAAATGGTGGAAAATCTGAAAAAATCAGTCTAGAGATCACTGGAAATAATGAGAAATCTGAGAAATTCATGAAAAATCTGAGAAATCCATGGAAAGAATCTGGAAATCTGAACATTCATGGCGAGGTAATGACTGAGAATTCATGGAGAAGATTGAAGTTTGTGAGAAATTCGCCTAAGTATGGAGTTTACTCAGCACGGAGAAGGCAGAAGTTAGTATCAAAAAACCTTCAGCTCACAAGTCAATGGCAGAAACAAGAAGGAAGTTCGTTGGTCAAGTCTTGCATGGCAAAGAAAGAAGGAAACTCCGCCCAGCCTTATGAAATGGCCTGGAAATTGATAAAGTTCGCCTTGGACAAATGGTGAAATGGCAATGAATTGAAGGAAGTCCGCCTTAGCAAGAGAGGCAATGGCAAACAAGTCAATGAAGTCCGCCCCTCAAATGGCCAAACATCCAATGAAGTCCGCCCTTGTATGGCAAGATAAAAATTGTGGATGGCTAGCCAAAAGCCAAAGTCCGCCCTCCAAATGGCTAGCCACAAGCCAAAGTCCACCCCATGTCTAAACATTAAGTGGCAAGAGAAGAGCTCAAGTCCGCCCTTGACCAAAGACAAAATGGCAAGCTAAGTGCTAAAGTCCGCCCTAAGTCAAATAATGAATGGCAAGCTATGAGAGAAAGTCCGCCCTATCAATGGCAACCAATTTGATAAAGTCCGCCTTAGGCATAAAAGAAGTGGCTTAAGAAATGCTAAAGTCCGCCCCTTGAGCAAAAGATAAAGTGGCTAAGGCATAGTCAAGGAAAAAGTTCAATGGCTAGATGAAAGCTAAAGTCCGCCTATGTTCATATGTCCAATGGCAAAGAGTTTAATGAAGTCCGCCTTGTCCATGTGTTAAGATGGCAAGCCAAGTGACTAAGTCCGCCCCTATCCAAAGGTTAAATGGCAACAAAATAAAGCAAGTCCGCTTTAGGGTGGCAAAGAAAAGAGACAAAGTTAAGGAATGGCTAGAAGATGGATGAAGTCCGCCATGTATAGAGGAGTGTGAAAATTAATTTTTTTTGCCTAAGTATGGGCTTTGGAAAGTGTTAAAATATGCCTAAGTCCAAACATCAAAGTGTCTAGAGAAAAATTTTGCCATGCCAGATGATTTAGGAAGATGAAATAAATTTTGGCCAAATAACTTTGGACGATTAAAAAAATTATGGCCAAATAAAGTTGGACGTGGCTAGATAAATTTTGGAAAAAGAAAGAAATTCATGGCGAAATAATTTTGGACGGCAAGAAATTACGGCGAAATAATTTTGGACAAAAAAAGTTATAGCAAAATAATTTGGAGAAAATAAAATTCACCTAAGGCATTGGCAAGAAAATTTCGAAAAAATCAAAATTGCCTTGGACAAAAATAATTCGCCATAAAACGAATGGGTTGGAAATAACACATAAAATAATTATTTTAATTATTTTAATTATTCATTTTTCAAACCCAAAGAGATGAAAAAATTCGAAATTGGAAAAAGAACAAAAGAGTTTTATTGAACTGGCGTTGAAATTGGAAACTTTCCCGGACAAGATCGTTGAGGATAAAACTTGCCACCCGGAAGCGAAGTGAAAGACAAGTTTAAACTCGATTTGAAGGAAACAATGCAAATTTGCTAAAAAGATCAATTTTCTCACCTCTATAATTGATTTCACTTCTCATTTGCACAATCATTCGATTTTTGAAGAAGGTGTGAGAAGAAACTTGTTGAGGAAATTTGCAGCAAAGTGAAGGAAATAAATTTTTACCAGCTTGATCACTTCTCCAGAAGTCACAGGCAGATTTACTTTGTCCACTTCACTTTGGCATGAAACTTCATCGTTTATTTTCTTTCCAGCTTGATTTTTCACGAAGTCTAATTTGATAACTAGCTGGAATATCTTTCAAACTGATTTAAGTTTCGAATTCTGATTATTCTCTCTACTTTTTCTTGCAGATTTGTTTTTCGAAACGGTGAAGATGAAGTTTGCCAGCAAGGGTGTACAACCACAGTCGAAAATCAAGTCCAAGTGGGAGCATGTTGTAGACACCGATCTTGGCCACGTTGACCTCGAAGACTTCAGGAAAAGAATGTACGGGACTGATGGACGTCTGCCTACACCAATTGCCATGAGGATGATGCGCAATGGAATCATCCACGCAGCTGGATTTCCACCAGCAAAAGAATGTCCGGAGCTTATGGTAGAATGCGCATTGCACTGCAATGCACGAGACAGGCAGATAGAAGCTCCTGACGGAAGAGTCCTTGCCTACTTGTCCGAGCCAACAATCCAAGAAACCTTTGGAATTCCAGTTTACAATCGAACGTCCTACCGCACCAAGGAAGATGCACTCAAGCTTTACCAGAGCCAGCAGGATCTTTGTGCGTCCAACATAAACAAGAATTGTTTACTAAAGCCCAAGCCTATTGCAGGCAAGATGCCAAAGAAATTGATCAAAACTCATTTCAAAGAGGAATATGGTAACATCGTTTTGCTACTAAACAAAATTGTAGGCAATTCCCATGGTGCACCTTTCGAAAACTGGATGTACTATTTTATTGATGAAATAATCATTGGAGTCAAGATGTTCAATTGGTCCAAAATGATTAGTGATAGCCTACATGAGCAGTTAGTCAACTTTGAGGAGACCAAAACTTTTCACATGAGCTCATACATCATATATTCACTTGCAAGATATTACAAGTATTCTGGCTTGACCTGCAAGGGGGTGGTCGGCAATGGCGAGGGGCAACTCAAAGCCTACGATTGTTATCCGCAGCTGCAGCTAAAAGAGAAGTCTCATTTCCGAAGAGCTCATGACGCCTTTTTGATGTACATCACCCGGCTTCTCCAAGGCGGAACTCACCAAAGACTCTCACATGAGGCCAAGAGCCTAATCAGTCGGTATGGATTCTGGTTCATTCAGTATCCTAAGTTCACTTACATCAGAATCCAAGGATTCTCGGGAAATCCTTATAGACTGCCCATCTATCCGACCAACAAGATGGTTTTGCTGGAAGTGCTGAGGCAATTGGAGGCGTATTAGAATATTCAAAGGCCAAAGCAGAAAGCGGCTGTCACCTTTCCTTTTTTCATTGGCAATAGTGAGGAGTCATGTCCGACGGCACAAGCAGCAGAAATTGCTCGACTGGAGATACAACAATATCCATTCATATCATACAAATCCAGGAACAATTTTGATCCACTCCATCACATCAGAACTGTGGACGGAGAGAGGTACAAGCATCGGGTTGACTTAGAGGACTTCTGGGCTAACGTAGCCGATGAATATGACATAAGAAGGAGGTTGTGGTCGAGATTGCCATTAAGCATGATAAGGGCAACAGAGCTCTTCAAAATACCTGATCAACTATAGGATGATGGAATATACTTGCAGCCGGGCTTCAATGAGAACGAGCCACTCCCCCCTATAAGATGGTTTGAGCCTGAGATGGGTGACCTAGCAACTTTCATGCGGCCTGTTTTCAAGTATTCTCAATGGTGGATAGATCGGCAGGTAGAAATTTTAAGACAGAGAAATGTGCAATTCACCTATGAATTGATGGGCGATACAGAGTGTTGTTCTTCAAACGCTGGTGCATCTCGTGGAGATGGACCAACAGATGCCGCCAACTCGAGAAAGAGGAAGGAAGTTGATAAATCCGCAAGACAAGACAAGGATAAAATGGTAGATGAAGGGCCTTCTCGAAAGAAGCACAAGTCTAAACCTCTTCAGTCGGCCACTTCCAGAAATATAGAAGAAATACTCACCATGGATAAAGAGTCTTTCGAAAATGCTAGGATCCCTTCTCCAGTCGAAAATGTGGAGCCAATACAAGTTGAAGATGATGGTCAACCTTCTCCAGCAAGCACAGAGATCCTAGAATCAGATAATGATACAAATATTATGGATGGAGAATTTGAGGAAGGAATGATTTCCGCCCTCAAAGGAATCCAAGAGGACCCATCCGTCCAAGAAATTCATGGTATGCCAGAAATCCAATTGGTGCAAGAAGTTCAAGATATGCAAGAGATTCAAAGCATGCCGGAAATTCAAGATGTCCATGAAAATCAAAATATTCAGGATATACAGGATGTCCAAGATCAACAGGAGGACAGAATTGAGCAGCCAACAATCCCAGAGTGGCTGAAAGAAAGATTGAAAAGAAAGGCGCCAACGGAGGTACCTGAAGAAGAAGAGGATGACACAGATTTTCTGGCGAGACTAGAGCAAACTGCCCCGAGGAAGAAGGCCAAGAAATTCTCAACCATCCAAAGGGATGAGGTTGGCAATCGTACAGTGCAAGTTGCAATACCTACAGTCGACAAGTTCCAAGATGAGATCGCCCCTGATGAATATGCCATCACGACCATTGACATGGGTCCTACAACAAAAGGGCAAGAGGTCGAGGACTTGGACAATTCCGTGGCCACCATCAAGTCCAGGTTGGAAAAAGAAGTTGCCAAGAAAAAAGAATATAAAAAAGAAATTCAGCGCCTAAAAGATTACATCCAGCACTTGACTAAGCCCCTAAATGAAGGTGACCAAGCAGTGCTTCCACCTCCTAATTCTTCACGAGAACTAGGTGCAAATTTTGAAGAAGAGCTGACTACGGCGAGGGAGGCTAAGGACTGGATGGCTGGAAGGAAAGAGGAGGCGTTGGCGTTTGCAGAAAAGTTGGCGCAAGTAAATGAGCAGGCTTCCTTTATGCTATCACGAGTTGCAGACCTGGCGGAATCATGGAGTAGTCTCGAAGATATTCAAAGCAGGATCATCCCATGTATTCGGGAATTAAAGAGCATCTTGAAGCAAAGGTTGATTGAGGACAAGGTTATTGAAGCTGGAGCAGCATATGATTTCAATGGATGGTATTATGCTCTGATCTCAAGAAGAGGAGTCCTCGAAAAAGTGAAGCAGGATGGTGCCAGAGTTGAAGAACAAGCAAAGGAAATTCAGAGTAAAATTTATGAAATGGTTGCGATATGCTCGACAAGGATGCCGTCCGAAAGAAACACTTGCGGCCAAAGAATTTAAAAGAACAAGTACAGAAAATTTTCTCCACCACCGGGCCAATCATGAAAGAAAACTTCACCAAGGTATTCAACTTCATGGCCGTCAGGAATTCTTTCTTGCTGCAGGAACTAGAATGGGCGACCACTTTTGCAGAGTGTGCCGAGAGCTTGACTTGCTGGAGTACAATGTCAACGTGCTGCCCGACATTGCCATGGAGGAGGTCGGCTTGATCGTGTCCAGATTCGCCGAATGCAAGGCCGCACAAGTGGATAAGGATGCCACTCCAGATGTCTAAAGTTCTCTCTAGTTAACTGGTTGAGGTTTTGGAAACCCTAATTAGGGTTTAGTTCTGTTTAATCTGGGCCTTTGATCCTGAATCAATCTCGGCCGTTCATTGTAATTCAGAAATACTATATAAACCCCCCCCCTCACTCTCTCATTTTCATAGATGATAGATTAGAAGATTAGAAGATATAGAGGAGATTAAGAAGTTAGAGCAGATTCAAAGAATTAGATTGTAGAAAATAAAGAGAGTTTTTATGAGATTGTTGTGAAAACACTACTTTGATAATAAAGTTCAAATGCATGAGGTGCCTTGAATACTTGATTGTCGAATGGTTGCATGGTCGCATATTTTCTTTCTCTCTTAGTAAATTTGAATTAGAATGTATGTTAGAAGAATGATAGATTGATAACGGAGATTAGTGAAACCGAGCTCATACTTTCTTTGAGTGGATGCTTTTCACCCAATGTGTAAAGTTAGACTGAGCTTTATCGTGGATGCTTAACTTCTGTTTGAATAATTATTGTTCGATTTGATGGTAATTATTCATTACGTGAAAATCATAAGCACATTCCCAGAAGATTGCACTTGCTCTGTGTAGTTGTCGTTTAACGTGGCGAAGCAGAGTATTGTTTAGTTGGTTTCATTTAATCCTCGTCTTCTCTTGATTTCTTAGGAATAGCATAGGATCTCTAAAACCCTCGATCTTTTTCACTTTTTTTAAAATCAGAAAATCCAAAATGATACTGCATTTATGTTTCCGCTTTTCCGAGTAACTTGCAAAAAGTAAATCTCAATTGTGCCCCCAGCAAATCACATCCATACCACAGAGTCTATCCGCATTCATCTTAAACATTGGGATTACCATATGATCTTACTTGCAATCTTAGCATACAAGGTAATTTTTCAAGAGGGGATAGAGCGTCTTTGAACACTTTATTCTAGAATGTTTGTTGTGTCATAAAACATGCATCAATAGGTACATATAGTTATGCATTGCAGTGTTGTCATTGATGGCAACATTGTATCCCGATACAAAGACTATGGTGTAGATCAGTTTGGGTGTCATGAGCATGGTTGAACATGATTGTGAAAGATATTTTTGCAAGAAGGTTTGATCAGGTGAAGACGATTGTGATGAAAATTGACAGTGTTAATACTAGTGATTCTATATACATGGGATCTAGTAATTGGGTCCATATTTGTTCGCTATTGAATATTTTTCTCTATGCTTCTGGTATAATTTTGTTGGCTAGTAAAAGAACTTAATTCCAGAATCTCAACTTGTTTTGGTTTTTGGTTTTAGAGTTATGAGTAATAGAAGTTCGGCTTGGTAGTTTCAGATGTTTCTATTCTAGTGTATATGAGTTAATGAGCCCGCACTTCTTCACGGATTGGTTTTTGGCTTTGTAGAGTTATGGAAGTGTTGACAGATGTTAGATGAGTGTGCATTCTAGTTGGCATGATGTCTTGAGGACTGCATGTCTGAATTTGGGTATACAATTGGAGAATTTTTGTATTAGGTCCTTTATGGTGCCAACCTAATATGTTTGAAGGTATGTGAAGCTTATATAAGTATTGTAGAGTTATGTGGGATCTATTATAGGCCCATATTGACCTATTTCAAAGTGTTTTGAGATTTGAACCTTGGCGTGAATCGTGTGTGGATAGATCTTGAGCTAACAAGTTACATTTTGTGTAATATATCTAATTAGGCCGACCTAATTGATATTATGAGTCAAGTGAATTTATAAGTTAGATCTTTTTTGGTATTTTGGAGGTGATCTGTGATAAGAGTTTTATGGATGCAAATTGTGTGAATGCAAAGCAGAGCAGAGTGTTGATTCAAATTAGTACGAAGAGTTTGAGTTTGTATTTTGAGATTTAATGGAACTATATTCCAGCATATGGTAGATGCATTAAGTAACATTTCAACACTTGGTTGTGTGCCAAAGTCTCTTCTATCTCTTTTGTTTTCTAAGTGGGTAGTGAGTCCAACTGTCGTGATCACTTGTATAATATACTATAACCAGTTATAATATATTGCGAGCTAATCCTCATTATGGTTTTCCCTATTTTGGGCTTTCCACATAAAATCCTAGTGTTCATGTGTTATGTGATTTTAATGGATGTTTGCATACTTTTCTTTATTACTGCAAGTTGAATAAGTTATGTATTGCATGGTTAAATACTTAAGTGGTTTAAAATAATATTGATTCACCCCCCTCTCAGTATTTTGGGTGTTCAAGAATTAGTATCAGATCTTGGTTCCTTGGAAGGAGCTTAACCGCTTGGGGAATATCTTTGAGGTTGAACACATGGTTGTTTGAAGATTACCTACTCCTCCAGAAGAGATTCCTGCTATTGGATCTATAGAAGAAGATTGCATACTTAATATGAATGGAGAACTCAAAGTTTCTCTTGAATATCTTGAAAGAACTAAAGGTGAAAACAAAGATATGAAGGAAAATGTCAAAGAAGCAAATGAAAGCATCAAAAAATTGAGGAGAAAATAAGGAGGTTAGTGAGCAATTGAAGCAAGCAAAAAAAATTTACCTGTCTAAAGGTGCAAGTTGAAGAAAGAAAGAGAGTTGAAGAATGCTTGAATACAATGGTGAAAATAAAATCTAAAAAATGCATAAGGCTTGAACAAGAAGTTGTAAATCTGAGATCAAATTTGGAAAAAGAAAAGAGTCATGAAGATAAATTCAAAATGAATTCTACAAAGCTTGATGAAATGATTGTAAATCAGAAAGGCTATAAAGACAAAGAAGGTTTAGGATTTGAAAAGTGTGAAAGTTCAAAATCAGATCATACATCAAATGCTAAAAAGAAAACTAAAGACAATAAGAACAATGGCAAACAGATATCAAATCAAAGGAATGTAGCTAGAAGACCACCGACCAATCAACCAAATGCACAAAGGTACCCATCTTTTAATGGTTTTAAGTTACTCTTTATTAGAATTTGGACATGAGGCTATGGAATGTAGAAGTAGAATGAATCAGAATACATTCCACCTTTTTCTGGTCAATGTTTTACATGCAATAAATTTGGTCATAGAGTTGGTGAATGTAGAAGTCAAATGATGAATGACTATAAAAATGGTAGAATGGTTCATTCTTTCAATGGCTACTATTATACATGCTATGGATTTAGGGATAAAGCTAATCAATGTAGAACTAGAATGAATGGAAATAAAGATTGGTCAAAAGAATGTTATATTGCTACAATTGCAATAGGCCTGGACACATTTCTAAGTTTTGCAGAAGCAAAAATATGAAGAAGGATAATCCGGTAAAGAAGAATGATACAGTACAAAAGATTGATCCAAAAGAAACAAAGAAGGAGATGGACAAGATTTGGAGAAAGAAGAGATCGAGGTTAAGGATGATTTTTTACCAACATTTGGTGTAGATGTTTTCTCTAGAAACTAAGTTAAGAGCTTTGGCTCAGGGAGAGATTTAATGAATTTTTTTATCCCCTACCAAAGAAAATGGTGTTGATGCTTCAGCATGAGGATATGTGGTGTAGGTCAACATGCTTGATCTTTTGGATAAAATTCTGGTAGAAAATATTAAAATGCGGAGGATTATGAGAATTTCAAGGTAACTGTGTACACAGTGAAGGGTTTGCCAAATTTATTGTTTGAAGCATTCAATGCAACATTAGGTTAGTTTCAAAAGGTTATACGTGATTTTAATTAGCCAAATTCATTCACAACAAGCATTGAGAAAGAGCAGAGTAGCAAATAAAAGATTTGGAGTGATCAAGGTGATTTGTGATCTGGTGCATTCAAACCCTAATCAGATAAGAGAAGGAAAAGGTATTTACAATATTTGTTTTTCCTAGTTTCACAAATAACTTTTTTTGAGATCAAAGGAACAAATTCATTTTGAAATAAGCTACAACACAGAAGGTTATTAAGGTTCACAGACGGGCCTCCTAAGTTTAAAACATGTATTTGAAATCCATGGAGGTTAGTGCGATAGGAACTGATACACCATGTTCCTTATGATATTTTACATTATGAGGGATATAGGGGTTATATTAATTGTATGAAAATTTAAGAGGGAGCATAATCATTCTAAGTTAGGAGAGGTATGGGTGAATAAACTTACTGAAGATAACTTTACCCTGAAACTAGAATATCGAAACCTAGTTGCGAAAAAACTTGATGTGTGGGAAGGGTTTCCGAACTTTTGCTTTATGATAAATGGGTTAGAATTGCATTGAGCAGAATTCATGATAGGTTTGTTTGGACTGACACACCTAGGTTAATCACAAAGGATGTGATTAGAGAAGTTACAGGTTTGTGCTCCACCGGACCTATCCCGATACTCAAGTTAGTGAAAAATGAAGTGGTCATAGAATTAACTGGTGCTACATATGACAAGAGGGACTTGATAGTTAATAACATAAGAAATCCAGCTGTGAAGTATGCAGCTATGATGATAGGTTACAAGCGTTACCTCACAAATAGAGAAAACTTTGTATCTGCCATTACAATCAATGTTGCTTATGAAATGGTGGAGAAAGGAGCTAATTATGATATATGTGAATTGTTGAGACAATAGTTAATGGACAATTTGAAACAGAAAAAGGAGAAGAAACACTCCTTCAAGTATGGTACTTTGATTGTATGCTTACCATTCTATTTCTTGAGAGAACTTCCTGAAACCAAAAGTGTGACATGGTTGAAAGGAAGACCATTTGCACATCAGATTAAAGAATTTCTAAGAGGTATTGGTGATGCAAAGGCAAAAGATGAAGCTCTTGAAGCTTTCTTTGTAGTATTTCAAAAGAGGATGCATGAAAGAGAAAGAATCCCTAAGAAAATGGTAGAAAAGTACAAGGATGAAATCATATTCATGGTATCAATAGATGAGTGCATTTTACAAGCAATTGAACCAAGAACGGTATGGATCCTAGAGATGGGATGTAGGATTCTTGGTGAGGGAAATTGTGCATCTATAGAGCTACATGATTAACAAGCCTAAGGACACAATAGAAGGAAGATGAAGCACCTATATGAAGAAAATTCAATGGAGGTGCATATGGAGCAAAAGAAACCAATAATAAAGAAGGTTGAAAATATGGTTTCACAATTTGCAGAGGACATGGACTTCACAAAAGAGAAAGTGGAGCAAGAAAGAGCAAGGGTTGGAGCTCCAGGAAGCTCATCAGGCACAAGGAGATCAAGTAGAACAACTAGCACCCATCCTTCTATTCAAAAGTCCTCTGGGACTAAGCCACTTATAGGGGAGAAGAGAAAATCAACTGAAAGTCCTCTAATGAAAGAGAAGTACCCTCTGAGTGTGCGGAGTACAAGGCCTGAGAAGAAGAAGAATACTTCGGTAAAACCACCTGTAGCCCCTACCAAGAAGAGAACAAAATAGAAAGTAGTAAGAGAAAAAGTCACAAGTGTAAATGTTGAAGAGGATGAAGAAGAAGAAGAGGAGGAAAAAGGACCACAGTTGGTCTAGAAAAGGAAAGGTGAAGCAAGTGTTAAAAGAAAGAAATTTGATATCATTGATATAGACAACAAAGAAGAAATAGAGAAGGAAAAGAAAGCTTTTGTAGTCCACATGCGAGAGAAGAAGAAAGAAGCGACCAAGAAGGTGTCACTAGAAAATAACAAAGCATAAACAAGTCAGAAGAAGCCACCAAAAAAGAAATAGAAGAAGAAAGATCTGGTAAGAACACACCCTCCCATGAAGTTAGAAGCACTTTTTAATGGTATAGTACAAAATGAGATGTTAGCAAAAACTGCAGCCCTGTATAATGAAGCCCGAGGATAAGGGTGGTTGCTTGCCAAGTGATAGCAGAGAAGCTATCGTTAAATGTATGTGGATATTGAAAGAAGAATTATCACTAGACCTATGACTTCAAAGTAAAACCCCTTTCCATCACGGATGAATTAATTATTTGAAAATTATTATCTAATGTTGTAAAGTCTTCTATTAATTAAATAATCTAAATTATTTAATTAATTCATTTTATCCTTTTATGTCCGCTTTTGATTAATTAAATAATTTTTTATTTAATTGCATCACTAATATCTTTGATTTCTATAATTAAATAATTTTTTTTATTTAATTATTTGTCATTTTCCAGTATAATTAAATAATTATGTTAATTATTTAATTATCCATTTTAGCTTTTTGTCACAAGTTAATTAAATTTTATTTAATTAAATGACTCATCGTTTCTCCCACTTTTTGAATTAAATTTCTATTTAATCAAAAAATTAATTTTCCTTTTTCCTTTTGCATTTAAATAATGTTTCCATTATTTGAAAATGCAATTTCCCTCTCAAACTAAGTGATTTTTGTAAAAATCAATCAATTTCCTTATTCTTCCATTAGTCTTGTTTCTATCTTATCTCTTTCTAATTTCACCATTGATTGAAATAAAAATCATTTAATCCTAATTGTCCATTTCACATCCAACTCTCTATAAATAGTGTTGTTATTTATCATTTTATCTAGAGAATATAGGCTATCGTCTATTGAGAAAACTTTGATATTTTGCTTTGTCTTAGTCATAGGCTTGTTAGTGCATACTACAATCTGAGGGTATTAAACTAATAGAAGATAATGGAGGTGATGCAATGGAGGTGTAAGGTTCAGTAATATTGTTTCTTGTATTTCGTATTTACACACTCTCTTGTTCTCCATTATTAGATTAGGAATTTCAGGTTTATTTACTGTGCTTCATAATCTTAAAATCTAATCTTCTTGATCACAGATGGTGAACCCAACGTGAACAATTTTTGCATATCACAATTTTGTTTGAAGAATTGAGGTGCAAATTCAATGTTTCATACAGGGCATCATTTCTCTTTCATATAATGAAGTTGAGTGCAACAACGATTTAGAAATGGTTCCAGATTTTTCCTTTATTCACTAAATCTTTTTCATTTCTAATTAGTACTTCTACATGATACTTCTTTACACTAAATTTGTTGGGTATTAAATTAATGCTTTTGTGCGCTAATTAATACTTATGCTAAGTTTTGAATGCATTTGTCAAGAAAGGTAGAGGGGTTTTTGTTAAGATACATTCTCTAATTTGGGTTTTTAGAGTCTAAATTCAGGTTTTTTCGTCAATGACTATGCATATCTGCAACATATACATTATGTTGATAAATCTATTGTTTAAATTTAATTATTGTTAGCGCCATTGTTGAAACTTATGTTACCATCTATTTCTTCAACACCTACACTATTTTGGTAGAATTTGTTTGTTAAATTTAGTTATTTTGAGTGCCATAGCTTAAATCTATGTTTTGAAGGTCTTATTGTTCTGCTTGGCTACATATTACTAGTTGGATCTTGACTTTGTATGGATGTGTCGACAATCGACGAGCCTTTGAAAAACCTTTCAAGATTTTGTTTGATTCAAATGTTTTGAGGATTCAAATAATTTTATTCATTGTATCTAACTACATTTTTGAGGTGTCGTGTTGAAGAGAAGCGACTATCTATATAGGAGAAGATGATTTTTAGTTTGGGAGGTGCCATGAATTATACACTGGCCATGAATCTCCTTTGCAACCACTAATCACTCATTGCAGACCGCTATTTTTCCATTTGACGTCTCAGCTTAAGATTCTGATTCTTTTACAACTTGAGCAACTTCATACCAAGTTCATGTATCTTCCCCCTAGATATCATTCCAATCTCATCATTTTCCTTCTGTAGGGTCCTACATTTAGCCATAACAGCTTTCCCATTCTACTCTATGTCGTGAAATTCACTGCAACATTCCAATCTCATCTTTTTCCTCTGCTGCACTCTTTAAACAAGTAAACTCTTCATGTATTGCAAGATCAAGTAGCAACCTACGTGCCTTAATTTAGTTTAGATTATTTTTAGTATAGATTAATTTAGTTTAGATTAATTTAGTTTAGATTAGTTTAATTTAGATTAGTTTAGTTTAGATTAATTTAATTTAGATTAATTTTAGATTAATTAATATAAGTTAGTTTAGATTAATTTTAGCTTTGGACTTAGATCAATTTAGATTATTGTTAATTTAAATTAATTTTAATTTTGATTTAGATTAATTTTAGTTTAGAATTAATTTTAATAATTAATTTTGTCAAATTAGATTAAAATTAGTTTTAATTAATTTAGATTATTTTTAGTAATTAATTTTGGTAGTTTAGATTATTTTGATTTAGATCAATTTAAGTTGATTTTGATAGATTAATTTAGTTTTGGTTTAGATCAATTTATATTAGTTAGTATAAATTGATTTGGTTAGCTAGATTATATTAATTTTGTTAGTTAGATTAATGATATTTTCTTTTATAGTTTAATTTTGATTTTAGGTCTATTTTTTGTTGACTTGGCTTTTGTGCAGGTTCGAATGTCCAAGATTTAAATATAAAACTTAAATTTTCATTTGTCAAAGACCGGAGGCTTAAAACTACTAATATTGTCTTTGTAGGGCTCTCCTTAATTTCTTTTATTCTAAGTGTCTGCTTTCAAACGGGATAATTAAGGGGGGGTTAATTTTCCTTGAGGTGGTAGGTGTATGCTCTCACCTTGTGCAAAATCGGTGATCAGAAGCCAAACCTATCACTTTCTTTTTTTTTTCATATGGGGGGTTAATGAACCAGTGTTTACTATGCTTGAGATGGTAGGTGTATGCTCTCACCTTGTGCAAACTCGGTGATCAGAAACTAGACCCATCATTCTTGTTGTGTTAATCCCTTAGAGGGGCTTGCCTAAGAGACACATCTGTATGGAGAACTCGAAGGCAACTCCAACTAATTTTTTGCTTGGGCCAGTATATAAATGGATAAGACTAAGTTGTCAAGTCCTCATGGTATGTAGGGCTTAGTTGTACAGTTTCATTTAGAATGGGGTACTACCATAAAATGTATAAGATCCCCTAGGAGGAGTGATTAAATTCTTAAGTGGCTTGTTGGATGCTCACAAGGTGCCATGTCCCCGAGTATTGACTAAGAACCATTGTTGTAGCAGCCCAAAACCCTTTTACTTCTTAGTGCAAGAACGATCATTCTAAAGCTGCCCTACATTCTACTATTCATTATAAAGACATGAAATCCCTCAAGGTTTTTGAATCTTAGGGGTAAGAAATCCGAGTAGGGAATCAATAGGTAGTATCCACTTTCTAGCCTAGGTTGTGCTTGCTTACAAGTGTTCTCAAAATTTTTCAATACCGGTGAAACAATTTTGGGACTAACATAAGCCCCTACTCAAACGTTCTTTGATTTTGTATCAAAGCCACTAAAAAACTTTCTGTCTGTTGTGTTTTGTGTGCATGTTCAAAAAAACATTGCCAAAACAAATCAAACACCACACCCAAAACTTACAACATTTTAACCTTGAAATGAACTAGGCCTACATATCTAAAACGAGCTTAACCTTTAATATATTTAGACCAAGGACTTGCTCACCTCATTTTTACCATTACCCATCCATCCATCACCTCATCTTTTTGCATTAGATATTCCCCATAGGTCAAATTTTTAGGTCATCCTTTTAGCTTGCATAAATCTCTTGATTAGGAAGTTCATCAAACTTAGACTAGACCATAGCTCCAAATTTGTATTCTCTCGACTTTATATTTCAAAAAACAATCATCCCAGTCCTTCATCATTTAGGTCGGTTCCTCAACTCATTAGTTCAGTTTGATACCACCTTGTTAACATATCTTATCAGTCTTCGCTATACCCAAGGTCATTGATAATCAGATTAGTTGTTATACATATCTTATTTTGATTAGCAATCGTATCTTAGGTTCACCAAAGGTTTTAGTCTTCATACTAGATCATAGTACTCCAACCCTTCATCTCACATATTGCATACACTAATCATAGGCATACTGTTTATTTTGATCATTTTGACATTACCTTATTCACACCTTGACTATTGTCACCTTGACCCTTAATTGTGGTATCATTATTAGGAATCCCTATATCTTAAAAAATCCAAAAAGAAAAATATCACTTAGGTTGCTACCTTAGGCTTAAGTCATACCCTTGCATTGTCATTACCTTAGGCTTCATAATTTATCACATCATACACCTTCCCATTGCAATTCCTTTTATAGTAGAAACAAGGTCACAAAGGAAAAGGAAAGAAATAGATATCTATAAAAATAACTTATTTGAGTCAGA
The DNA here is from genome assembly GCA_007258455.2 of Sequoia sempervirens. Classification (NCBI taxonomy): domain Eukaryota; kingdom Viridiplantae; phylum Streptophyta; class Pinopsida; order Cupressales; family Cupressaceae; genus Sequoia; species Sequoia sempervirens. The sequence continues at coordinate 156,408,707 of VDFB02193867.1, forward strand.
TGACCTTTATAACCACACAAGAACTTAAAATTTGGTACCTCTTCTAGTGAACCACCCAAGGCATCTACCAATCCTTTTGAAAAATTCCTCATAAGAGACCCACATGGACAAGTAGTTATAGAGAAATTCAAAGCAATTTCCCAAGACCCAGAGGTTGTATCAGTTGTAGATGAGATAGTGTTATTGGACCCCCAAAGGTTCTTGGCCAAACTTTTGCATAGTGGTGCCAAACTACCTCATGGCTTTGACATGAACACACTTCAAGCTACACCCACCTCAAACCAACAAAACCAAGGAATCAACATGTCTACATCTAGTGGCTCCAATACCTTACAAATAAATTCTTCTATACCACAAGGGGTTCCAACTCAAACTTCCACCATGATTCTTGCACCCTTATTTGGAACGCAAATGATAACACAATCAGGGACACAATTCACAACACAACCAATGACACAATCCCTAAAACAGTCCATGTCACAACATCTTGCCTCTACATCTAATCTATTTAGTACCATATTGAACATATCTTCAAATCCATTTAGAGCATCAAGTTCCATGAACACAACATTGTCAAATCCATTCAAAACATCTAGGGCCTTGAACACCACGTTATCAAATATTTTTGGCACAAATAAAAGGACTAGAGTTCATATTCATGGAACTAACACAAACACCAATGTGCCACAAGGTCCTAGCATAAAGGTTCCCAGAAAAGTAAACACAGAAGGTTCCTTCCAAGTCAATAGCCGATATACACAAGGTACAAACACTTCCAATCCTCTACAAATGCAATCCAATACCAACACCTCATACATCACACCAAAAATACAAATTCCAATTCCAACTCAAACATTCACACCACAAATCCAAATTCCAAACACAACTCAAACATTCATAACTCATATTAACACTAGCATACCATCCCACGCAAACGTTGGATCACAAAATACAAGTTCAGGACCTTACCAAAATGCAGTTGTAAATGTCGTAGGCACAACACTCACACCATATGCTGTGCTAGCCAATTAAATGTTGACCTTGCAAAAACAAGTAGAAACCATGACATTGACAAACAAGAAGACTTACTCTATCCAAGAGTTATGTCCTTACCCATTTGATAGGACATTATACATGTCTCCTCTTCCCCCACATTATGTCATGCCAAATTACCTAAATATAAAGGAAGAGGAAACCCCATCGAGCATGTGAGGGAATTTCATATGGCCTTGATTGACATTTCTTCTAAACAAAGATACTCAATGAGACTATTTCCTAGGAGTCTCTCAAGACATGCTTTAGAATGGTTCACCAACCTACCGACATGCATACGATCATGGGATGAACTTGTTGACAAATTTATCACCCACTTTACTTTCAATATCAAAAATGACATCCCTATTTCCACTTTATGTCAAACTAAACAAGAAGAGGGTGAAACTTTCATAGCATTCTTACAAAGATGGAGAAGTTTAGCTAGTCGCTATCCTGTTGAAATTCCTAAAAAAACAAAAATTATCATGTTCATGCAAAACCTAAACACAAACTTAAAGTACACCTTGGAAACCCATTGTTGTTCCACATTCACCGACCTTGTTGAAAAGGGGGGCATCCTTGAGAAAACCCTTATCGCTAAAGGGGAAATTAAAATTTATACTGAAACACAAAATGTCTAAGGGGCATCAAATGATAAAAACAATTTTTTGGTCCCATAACAAGAATGTAACAAATGATGGAATCGTAGATGCGAAATCTATGAATAGACTAGGTCCCACATTGAATCTTAAAGCAACCAACATGAAAAATAACACACCATATATTTCCAACAAAGCAGCTAACGTGGTCCAAAATAATCAAGAGTGGGGACCCCGAAGACAACTGGAAGGAAATACCCATGGAGACAATACACTTCTTTACTATAACTAATTGAATCTGTCCTGAAGAAGCTAATACAATCAAGCATTATACAACTCCAAGAGCCCAAACCATACAATCTAGGACAATTCAAACCCTTGGTAGGATAACAATGCCTTTTATGACTACAACTATATTAAAGGGCATAAGACCTCGTCATACTATTAGTTGAAGAACATGATTCAAGACCTAATTAAAAATGGTACCTGTTACCAATTTTTTACCACAGCTCAATTGGTGGAGCTTGTTAAAATATTGTTATATCTTAAGTGAAAATTACAATTATTTCTGCATTATTCTTAAGTGTTGCTTGCCCTTTATTCATCATTCATCAAGTGATAGTTATGCATTGAATTGTGAAGACTGAGTTTCAAGAATAGCGTTTCACAATCAAATGGAGTACAAAATTGAACATACAAACAATAAATCATTTCAACTGCTTTCATTTATTTCAGGATGCTTTTCATATTTACAACATTTCATTTGATTGCAAAAATTCAAATGATGACAAGGAGAATGAAATTAAATATCCACACAAGCTGTGGATGTAACTGTTACAATGCATCATAAACAACATACTATACTATGGAAGATGCATAAAAGGAAGAATCACATAAGTATAGACATAATCATCATTGCCTGTGTTGATGACTGACGCAGAAGTGGTGCACCATTTGTCTTCTTCGAGCTCCATTGACCTGTAGGAAGGAAAAGAGGGATGTTAGTGCTTCGACTATGAATATACCTACATGAACCATCAACGATAATGTAGTATGCTACTAATCATACACTGAAACAATCAAGAAAAGTGCAGAAACATGAGCTGAAAGAGAGACATCAACATCATCATATATTGTTTTATGCTAACATCGTTTGTTTCTTTATGCAGGTATAGGGAGAATCATGAAGCTGATTATCATTTGAAGATCAAGCATGTGGAGAAAAAAGGGGTCCCACAAGGGTAGAGCTTGGCATGTTTCCCCTTATACATTACAAGTGGGCTGAGATGGAGATTGCAATCATCAGGTTCATCAAGAAAGGAAATATACAACTGAAAGAGTAAAACATAGTTCATCCATCAAGTTATTAAGCCAACTGTTCACTCATAACAGTCAAATATGTTTCTGAAATCTACAGGTGAACAATGGGTTTAATCAGCTCAATCAATTCAACCGAGTACATTCATCTCAAACACTGATGTATGGTTATATTCTTCTACCATAGTATTATTTATTCATCATGTTCATGATATTATGCAAAGTTCAACAGTGTTCATGCTCATGCCAGTGATAATAAACAGGCATACATGATGCCTCACCAATAAGAGCATTATTTAACGAAGAGCACTATTTCAAATTTTCATTTTAGAAGAAAGCAAGTGCATGGAACAATTTGATTAAATGGAACATAAAAATGCATGAAGAGTGCCAGGTTGAAGACCAAGAATATGAAAGGATAGACAAGCATGAGAGGAGCTTCATGTTTTCAAGCATCAAGTAATCCACTGTGTTATGTATCAATGCAACTCTAGTATTATTGTTTCAAATATTTGTTTGTATCATTTAGCTATGCTTTTGAGGTATGTTTTTAAGGATATTTAGCATGGAGTTAAAGGCAGGAAAATATGAACAGATTGAACATAATTACAATGTGAAAAGTCATTTTCAGAACGAGCAAAATATACATTGAACATGATATGAATGAGGGATGAGGGTTTGGAGTGTATCTCTGAAGAGTGTAACTGTGAGTGCATAAGAGACTAGAATGAACAAGTAATCTACACTTCAAATTAAAATATTTATGTGTGTAAAGGGGAACAACATTATAATGGTAACTGAAAATGTAAACATAAGATACATGAAGGTTCAGTATATTTAAAGTATAGGATGCCCATGTGAGAAATTAAAATCTAAGATACATTTTTCCAGAATCTCATATACCCGTGTGAGGGTTTTCAACAGCAATGTAAAGGAAATATGTGTTTTTCATAATATTATACACCCAGGTGGGGTTTGTTAGAAATAAGATTCATACAATGTTTCCATGGTTGAGGCTGGAATACAACAAAAAATACATTTAGATAAGCTTGTTTTCAGAATAAAAGATACCCATGTAAGGGTTTAATTATAAACCATGGGAGAAAGTAAAACACCATCATGGGTCGAGCTCCATAAGAGAAAATCACAAGATAACCAAGTTTTCTTCAAAACATAAAATACCCATATGGAGGAAATTAAGAATTCAGAATACAAATGAAGTGCAATGAAGGGGTCAAGCTCAAATTTTGGAGAGAGCCAAAATACATGTTCTTCTCTTTAAAGGACAAATTCCTTTCGTTTTCAGAATACCCACATTGGGGTTTTGATTTTTAAAAGAAATTAGTACAATTTTCAAGATTCTATAGAGAAGCAAGATTGATGTTTTCTTTCATTTCGAGAGGGAACCATTTGGGGATTTGAAAGAAAAACAGAGTACATAAATGGCATGGTGAGCCATACTATTTTTCAACAGGAGGTCACGAAATAAACAATATTCCTTCAAGATATCAAAGACCCATATGAGATTTTGTTCCAAAAAGTAAAAAATGTGCCCTATGCTCTATTGGGTCAAACCCAAAAAGTAGCAGAAAGCCCATTTGGTGCATGAGTGGCTGTGGCCAAGGAGAGGAGTTTTAGCTCCAGATTTTCATTTTGAAATAGGAAACTTGAGGTATGCATGCTGGACCTCAAATCTGAAGAAAACAATGGAAATCACAAAATATTTCTGAGTAAAAAATGCATTATTGCATATGAGTATGGTGCGGCCTGGAAATGGCCATAGCATTCATTCAAAAATTGACCTTTTACAAAATCACAAATCTTTTATAAGCTTTCTATTTTTAAGGAATAATACCAAGAGAAAGAAATGAGACAATGAGGCTTACCACACGCGCCATAATGGAGCTTTCTAACACACGGTCGAGCCTCATAGAGCTTCCCAAATGCAGGGGAGGAACTCTCAAATATGGTGGCCATTGAAAGCATCAACAACAATAAACATAAAGCCACGAAATATGTCAGGAAAATATGCTCATGCCGCAGCCTCAAGGCCAGAAGGCTACTCAGAAATAAAGCAAGGAGTCTGAGAAAACCTACAGGAAGCTCACAAACGGGCTTACCTTTAAACCATGGAGGAATCAACAGAGAAACAATAATAGTGGAGCTCAAATCTCTGACATAAAATTGAAACCCTAAGTATGGTGGCGGTGACATCTCCTTCAGGTAGAGTTCTTCCAAGGTTGCAAAAGTGCAAAATGATAGGAATTAGGGTTTGCCTTTGTTTGTTCATGCTTGCCCTAATTCAAATTTAGGGTCTATTTTTCCTTGTAAGTAAATACTCTATGTGGCTGAAAATATCATTCATGGTTTAGGTCGACCATTTGACTAGGATTCTTTTTCCTAAGTCTTTATGCTTGTTTGATAAAATATTTTATGGCCTAAGACTTTAGGGATTTGTGGAGCATCAAATTTATGCCTTAGTCAAAATAGAGTAATGATAATGCCTTAGGTTTTAATTGGTCTTGAGAGAAATCAATTAAAATTCTAAATGATATTTTACTTAGGCTTTATTTTTTCGATTGATTTTGAGGAAATCAATTAGGATATTGATGGAGATTTTATTATATTTTATGATTTTTCTAAGAAAATCAAGTATTGTAAAATGGAGATATAAGTGTGTAATTTTTGCAAAAGATTTTGAAATCTTTAGTTGCAAAAATTAGTCAAATTATGAAAATCTGCATATCATGTAAAGCAAGATTAAAGCAGTGCTTTTATAAATCACTTTATTCTTTGCCATGTTTAGTAGATTTCTTGTTTTCTTCCTTGGTCGGATTTGAGATGCCTGCTGGATAGATAAGGTGTTTTATTTGCTTTTAAAGCAGTTTTAGTCTATTTTTAGAGGTTGGACAGTGTAAGCATGAAAGAAGTGAGTTTTAACTGCTTTTGTGCAAGCTTATTGGGGAGTTTTGATACCTTTTCTTGAGCTTTTCTCCTTGAGCTCAGATTAGGGTTATGAAGGATATATCTTGAAGAAGACTTAGTTTTTCTTCTTCTTCTCAGTTCAAATTCTAGTTTCTTGCTCTTACACATTTTTGAGCTTGTAAAATCATTCTGTACTCAGTTTAGACAGATTTTGGCATACTCCTTCAGTTGAATAAAGTAACATTCCTATTTCTCAATTTTGTGTCTATTTTGCAGTTTTAAGTTTGATGTCATATTGTGATTTCTATTTACAAAATCCTTGTTGTGTCCTAAAATTGTAATCCTTGATGCATAAAGTTCAAAGATACAGGTTGCATGTTGTATTTAGATTTGAATCTTCATGCAAATCATTTGTGTGTTAAGTGTTCATGAGGAATTGTGAAGCATTGTTGTTTTCTGAAAGTTGTTTGTGGGAAAAGCCAAAGTCATCATTAAGTTATCATCAAATTCTTAAAATCATTTTTAGTCATAGGTTTTAATTTTGGTTATCCTTCTATCCCTTTTCTCAGAAGAGTCATTTAGAATAGGATCCATCTTTCAGAGAACCAACTCACTCTAGAGATTCGTTCTCACAATGAGTTACCCACAACTCGAGAACGTTTCCACATGTGTCACTAGATTGCTGAACTTTCATTTTCAGCTGGGTGCAAATCTTATTGATAACAATTTTTGGAATGCCCGGTGGGACTTTGAAAGCCATTTTAGACAAATTTTAGTGTTTTCCAATTTTCTATTTGGTGTATGCAACATATTTTTTAGCCTTTTGGAGGCTCATTTCAATATACTTGGTGACTTCGATCCTAATTTTGCATGCTAGTGCAGCCTATGCATGAGAAAAATACATACCGAATCAAGTACTGCACCTTTCAGATATCAAGAGTTGTCCCCACCACAAAGAAGAGGCAGAACAACAAGGAGGCTCTTTGAGACACCTGCAAGATTGAAGTTGACGCATGTTGTTTTCAGCTCCTTGGTTTTATCACCAGGAGTACCAGTTCCAATAACACAAGCACCGCCAATGGCAGTGCCAAGGCAACACCCGTTCGCATCTTTTAATCTAGGAAATCCATTAGACATCACTCAACATGATGATATTCTAGTTGCAGCCCTTAGAAGTCTACCATACTTCACCGGGAAGGATCTAACAACACCGGTTGAGCATATTCGTGACATGGCTAACTTATGCTTAGTTCAAAAATCACACAAGAGAACGTCGCGTTAAGGCTCTTGGATGCATCACTCAAAGGGAAGGCATTGCAATGGTTCAGAGGTCTCTTATCCAACTCAATATTGACATGGGATGCGTTAGGTAATGGCTTATATCAATATTTTGATGATAAATCTTATAATATGTCTCTGTTAGAGCAATTGAGCACCATTCAAAGGGCGCCACATGAGCACTTGGCTGATTTTAACTACCGATTTTAGAGAACCTGGGACAAGATTCTTGCAATGGTAAAACCTTTACCAGCACATTCTTTTTTGTTTTACTTAAAAGCATTGAATAGTAAGATTTCAGTCATGACTCAATCTATGGGTGTGCATACACTCCCTAATGCTTATGACATCGCCATTAGGGCCAAAAATTATCTCATCCAAGCTGGAGACATAACCCCTAGACCTCCTATGCCTTTGTTTCTAGAAATATAACCACCTACCCCTATTGTTGTACCTCCCTTGGCTGTTGTCCCGCCTATTCCAGCGATAGATTATCATAACGCAGACCAAGAAATTGTTGCTCCAGCCCAAAATCAAGAATTTCAAGAGATGAAAAGTATACTCAAGACCTTCGGGAACGATCTTGTGAGCATTAAGAAGAAATTTGGTCATGAACATAAGCCTTATCAAGCCACTTATCAGTAGAACCAGCCTAATAGGCCTGCCTTTCAGAATGATTACCAAGGCCAAAGGAAGACTTTTAACCCTAGGCCATTCCAGCCATACAACCCAAATGTAGCCAGTTCATCAAAGGAACTTGTACCCCAAAATAATATCGCCCAGGATTGCGATTGGTGTTATCCATGCAATCAACCCCATAACCAATCAGCGTGTGCTAATGGTATGAGAAATCAGGCTTTAATGATCCAAAACAGCTATTCTATTCAGAAAATGTTGCAAATCAAAATCAGGAACAACAAGATAATTTCAAAGTTTCCTTGCCAAACTGGCAGAGTTCTGAGTTCTGTGGCATGAATGGCTTGGATCAACACAGTTCGCCTGTTTTGGCCAATACCAGATCAAAAAATAGAGCTATGGATTTGGGGCAGCAAGCTGGAAATTCATAGCAGCAGCCTACAAATAGTAAGCAACCCATTTTGTCATCAAATGTTAACGCTGCAACACAACCTAAAGTGTATATTTTGCAAAGAGGCCAAGAGATACCTAGCAAGGAACAGTCTAGGATGCAGTTGCAGCCTTTGCAAAAGCAAAATGATGTTGTTACAAAAAAAATAGCAAAAGGTAAATCCCACTTCTTTTAATATTGTCGAACATCTCAGAAAAGCTACTGTTAGCATGTCTATATTAGATGCTTTACATATCCCAGGTCAAAAAAGTTTGTTGCAAGATGCCTTAACTGAGCTATCTATTTTTGATGATACTAATCAAGGGGTTGCTAAAGTCGTTCTTGCTAATGATTTGGAGGATAAAATGAGCAGAAAACTAAAGAGGTAAAGCCTCCCTCATTTTATTTAAGTCTGATTATTGGCGATAAAATTGTTCATAATTGTATGGTTGATTCTAGTGCTAGTAGTTCAGTCATGCCTAAGAGTTTAGCCAATAAGCTAGGTCTTGTTTATGAGACTAACCCCCAGAAAGGCGTAGTGCAATTAGACGGGTCTACTGTTAAAACCGTTGGTATAATTAGGAAATTGGCACTTACCTTGCATGCATCCCTAATCTTTGCTATTCATCAGGATATACATGTTATCGATTTGCCACCGCACTTCGCCATCTGTCTCTCTCGAGATTTTACAGCCAAGTTGGGTGGGTTTCTGTCCTCTGATTGGTCTCATTTGTTTTTTAGGACAAGGTATGGTACGAAAGTGACTATAAAGTCTGAGTCTCTAGGCAAAGACCATATTGAACCATATTCACCAAATCCTATAAACACTAACCTCTACACCACCCCTATACTGGAGGAGCAAACCATGACCTCAGACTGCAACACCCATATAGAAAGTATGAATCTAGATGAATGGGAAGCCGAAGATCACAAGCTTGATCCTTTTCAGCACACATATGAGATAGGATTAGGAGTCTATATGATTCAAGAACCTGATTTTGATATACCTAATATTTGTAAAGAGGAGGAACAGTCTATAGAAATAGGAAGTGAGCTTTGGAAGCTTTACTTCGATGGTTCGAGAAGTAGTATTGGTGCTGGGGGTGGAGCTATGCTGATTTCACCAGAGGAAGATAAGTATTATTCAACTTTCAGATTTGCTTTCAGCTATTCAAATAATACAGTTGAATATGAAGCTTTGGTACACGGCTTAGAGTGGGCCCGAAAGAGAGGTATCAAATGTTTATGCATTTATGGTGATTTAGAACTAATAGTAAATCAGGTCAAAAATCTAAATGCTGCAAAAAATGATTTGCTTAAGAAATATAAGCACCGTGTATGGGATTTGATGGAAGATTTTGATGCTTTTAATATTGTTTCAGTTCCTCGTAATCAAAATAAGCATGAAGATAGGCTTGCTGCCATATGAGCCCAATTTGACATCCCGAATGAAATTCATAAAGTAGAGGCACGTCAATATGTAAAAATAGTGGTCAGACCTTCCGTGCCTGACAATAATGTGAGTTGGAAGGTTTTTGACAGCGATGAGCAAATTATAATTTTTTTAATTGTTGAAGCTGAGTTTGCAGATGGAAACCAACAAAAGTGGCAGTAGCAGTATGAAAACGAGATTGTGCAGTTGAAGACAAACAAGCTGCCAAAAGGATTGGTGACCTTGGAATCTATGTTCAATTCAGATGACCAAGTGCGGAAAGACAAGTGCATCCTGACTATTAAAGAAGAACACTATGAAGCAATTGAAATCTTCAAAGGAAAGCTTCTCAAGCTGGGAAAGGTATGTAATAAAGAGGAACATCAAGCATTTATTCTGCTATGCCAAAAATTTAGTGATGTTTTTTCTTGGGAGTACAAAGATTTGAAAGGTTTTGACCTTGAACAAGCCCAGCACACTATTGAACTAGAACCGGATGCAAAACCAGAAAGGTAGAAACAAAGACCTCTTAACCCCAAATTAGAACACCTTATGAAGGTTGAACTGAATAAATTAGTTGAGAGTGGTATTATTTTTCCAATCAAGCACACTTCTTGGGTGTCAAACTTAGTTCTAGTTAGGAAGAAAAGTGGGGAAATCAGACTGTGTGTCGATTTCTTAGATTTAAATAAAGTGTCACTGAAAGACCACTACCCACTCCCTTCCATGGAGCAAATTTTGCAGGTAGTTTCTAGTTCTGACAAATTTTCTTTGCTAGATGGTTACTCAGGTTACAACTAGATTCTGGTTAACCAAGAGGATCAATTCAAAACAACATTCATGACTAAGTGGGGCACGATGGCCTACAAAAAGATTCCTTTTGTTTTATCCAACACTGGAGCAACTTTTCAACGAGCAATGGATATGGCCTTTCATGGACTTATGAACAAGTTCATTCTAGTATATTTAGATGAAATTACTATTTTTTCCAGAAATGCTAATGAACATCTCGATCATTTAGAGCAGATTTTTAAGAGATGCATGGAGTTTGGAGTGTCTCTCAATTCGAAGAAGTGTATATTTTCAGTGCACGAAGGTAAACTCCTTGGACATGTTGTTTCAAAACAAGGTATTTCTATAGATCCTGAAAGAGTCTCTGCGATTCTTGAATTACCATTACCAGTTCACAAGAAAGGCTTGCAAAGCTTTCTTGGAAGAATAAATTTTGTGAGGAGATTCATACCAAATATTGCAGCTTTGTTGCAACCTCTCACTTCTATGCTTAAAAAGAATATGCATTTCAGTTGGACCAAGGAAGGTAAGAGGATCTTTGAGCAAATAAAGGAAGCCCTTGCAGCTACTCCTACTCTCATTAATCCAAATTTTGACAAAGATTTCATTATGTATGCCTTTGAAGGAGTAGATACAGTTTCACCTATGTTATGCCAGCAAAACGATGAGGGCTTGGAGTAGCCTGTAGCATTTTTCAGCCAAGTACTACATGATTATGAGGTGAAGTATTCTTTTGTTGAGAAGATGTTTTTGCTGTTATCATAAGCCTTGAAAAATTCAAGCATATGTTGTCCAACAACAAGATCCATTTGTTGGTTGCTCATTCATCTATTAAGGATTTTTTACTTAACAAAGATATTAATGATAAGTGTGCTGGTTGGATTACCAAGGTGATGGAATTTGATGTTGATATTAAGGTAACCAAGCTCGTTAGAGGCAAGGGTTTGTGTGAACAAATTGCTGGAAATGAAGACAACAACTTAAAAGAAGCTGAAAATATGGATACAGTGCTAAATAATGATGTTGCAGGTGTTGTTCCCATTTTTCCTGCTACCTGGTTACAACAAATGATGCACTATTTACGAACTGGTGAGTGCCCTGAAGGCCTAGACAGAGCAAAAATAAGGTATTACATATTACAAGACATTCCTTATGCAATTATTGATGGCATTCTTTATAGGAGATATTTTCAAGGTGTTTTATTAAGATGCATTCAACCTGATCAAGTTGACAAGCTTTTAGTAGAATTTTATGATGGGCCTTTAGGAGGCCATTTTGTTGCGAGAACAACCCTAAAAATTATGTGGGCTGGTTATTATTGGCCTGATCTGTTTAAAGATACTATTGCTTGGGTCAAAAAATGTGAGAAATGTGCTTTATTTTTTGGAAAACAAAGGCTTGCAGTGCTGCCCCTGCATCCGATTCAGGTGGAACAACCCTTTGCTAAGTGGGGCTTAGATTTTATTGGTCCTATCAATCTGCCTTCAAGCACGGGTCATAAGTTGATACTTACTGCCATAGATTATTTTACCAAATGGACCGAAGTTGTTGCTTTGAAAGAAGAAAACAAGACTTCTGTACTTAAATTTTATCAGGATCTAGTGTCAAGATTTGGTACTCCAGATTCAATCATTTCTGACAACGGTCTGGCTTTTATTGGTTTAAGGATTTCTGATTGGTCAGTTAGGAATAATATTTATTTGAACACATCTTCTAATTATTATCTACAGGGAAATGGTCAAGCGAAATCTACAAATAAGAATCTGATTCGGATAATCAAGAAGACTGTAGAGGACAATCAAAGGTGAAAATCTTAAGTTAGCTCTTTGGGCTGACAAAATAACTCCTAAAAGGGCTATTGGTTGTTCTCCTTTTGTTCTAATTTATTGCAACGAGGCTAGGTTACCTCTTTCCATTGAGTTACCAACTTTAAGTTATGTTAAAGAACTGGAATTGTTGAATGAACAACCTCTTGAGGTGAGATTTGCAAAGCTAGTAGAGCTGGAGGAAACTAGGAAGGAAGCTCTAAGGCAGCTTGAAATACATCAAGCTCAAATGAAGAATTCTTTTGAAAAAAGAGAAAGACCATGAGAGTTCATTGTTGGAGATCTAGTTTTCAAGTGGAATAAATTTAAAAGAAGACCTGGACGACATTCCAAATTTGATGTAATTTGGGATGGGCCTTATGTGATCACGAAGTGCAAGGAACACAACGCGTTCCAACTTTCTGAGTTGATTGGAGAGGTGTTGTCTATCCCAGTTAATGGGATCCACCTCAAGCATTTCCTCTGAGATAAGTTCTATCTTGTAAATAAGTAGAATAGTATTGCAAATAAGTGCATTACACACATTTCTTTTCAGTAGTTTTCATTCCCTAAGTGTTGTTGTGCATGTTCGATTGGCCATCAGGGCATGTTAGTTTACTTTATATTCTATTTTATTTTGTTTTGCTGTTGTTTGGAGTGTTACTATTCAGGAGTTCATAGTTTCATGAAGGGGAAAATTTGACTCTGTGCTCAATGGAGTTTTTCAAGGCAACTGATCTATGCTTAGCATGCAAGCATTTAGCGAAAATTGCAAAAATGTTACCAATTTTTCACCACAGCTCAATTGGTGGAGCTGGTTAAAATATTCTTATATCTTAAGTGAAAATTATAGTTATTTATGCATTATGCTTAAGTGATGCTTGCACTTTATTCATCATTCATCAAGTGACAGTTATGCATTGAAATGAGAAGACTGAGTTTCAAGAATTGCTATTCAATGTTTCACAATCAAATGGAGTACAAAATTGAACATACAAACAATAAAGCATTTCAATTGCTTTCATTTATTTTAGGATGCTTTTCATATTTAAAACATTTCATTTTATTGAAAAAATTCAAATCATGTTACATTCAAATGATAGTACAAACTTGCATTGAGATGTATTTTCTTTTCAAAGCAAAAATAGGGAGAATGAAATTCAATATCCACACAAGCCATGGATGTAACTGTTACAATGCATCAGAAACAACATACTACACTATGGAAGATGCATAAAAGGAAGAATCACATAAGTATAGACATAATCATCATTGACTGTGTTGATGACTGACGCAGAAGTGGTGCACCATTTGTCTTCTTCGAGCTCCATTGACCTGTAAGAAGGAAAAGAGGGATGTTAGAGCTCCAACTATGAATATACCTACATGAACCATCAACGATAATGTAGTATGCTACTAATCATACACTGAAACAATCAAGAAAAGTGCAGAAACATGAGCTAAAATAGAGACATAAACATCATCATATATTGTTTTATGCTAACATCGTTTGTTTCTTTGTGCAGGTATAGGGAAAATCATGAAGCTGATTATCATTTGAAAATCAAGCATGTGGAGAAAAGTGGGCTCCCACAAAGGTAGAGCTCAACATGCTGCCCCTTATACATTATAAGTGGGTTGAGATGGAGATTGCATTCATCATGTTCATCAAGAAAGGAAATATACAACTGAAAGAGTAAAACATAGTTCATCCATCAAGTTATTAAGCCAACTGTTCATTCATAACAGTCAAATATGTTTCTGAAATCTACAAGTGAAGAGTGGGTTTAATCAGCTCAATCAATTCAACTGATTCCATTCATCTCAAAAGCTGATGTATGTTTATATTCTTCTGCCATAGTATTATTTATTCATCATGTTCATGATATTATGCAAAGTTCAACAGTGTTCATGCTCATGACAGTGATAATAAATAGGCATACATGATGCCTCACCAATAAGAGCATTATTTAATGAAGAGCACTGTTTCAGATTTTCATTTTAGAAGAAAGCAAGTGCATGGAACAATTTTATTAAATGGAACATAAAAATGCATGAAGAGTGCCAGGTTGAAGACCAAGAATATGAAAGGACAGACAAGCATGAGAGGAGCTTCATGTTTTCAAGCATCAAGTAATCCACTGTGTTATGTATCAATGCAACTGTGGTATTATTATTTCAGAAAGTTGTTTGTATCATTTAGCTATGCTTTTGATGTATGTTTTAAAGGATATTTAGCATGGAGTTAAAGGTAGGAAAATATGAACAGATCGAACAGAATTACAATGTGAAAAGTCATTTTTAGAACGAGCAAAATATACATTGAACATGGTATGAATGATGGTTTGGAGTGCATCTTTGAAGAATGTGACTATGAGTGCATAAGAGACTAGAGTGAACAAGTAATCTACAGTTCAAATTAAAATATTTATGTGTAAAGGGGAACAACATTATAATGGTAACTGAAAATGTAAACATAAGATACATGAAGGTTTAGTATATTTAAAGTACAGGATGCCCATGTGAGAAATTAAAATCTAAGATACATTTTTCCAGGATCTCATATACCCATGTGAGGGTTTTCAACAACAATGTAAATGAAATATGTGTTTTTCAGAATATTATACACCCAAGTGGGGTTTGTCAGAAATAAGATTTATACAGTGTTTCCATGGTCAAGGCTAGAATACAACAAAAAATACATTTAGATAAGCTTGTTTTCAGAATAAAAGATACCCATGTAAGGGTTTAATTATAAACCATGGGAGAAAGTAAAACACCATCATGGGTCGAGCTCCATAAGAGAAAATCACAAGATAACCAAGTTTTCTTCAAAACATAAAATACCCATATGGAGGAAATTAAGAATTCAAAATACAAATGAAGTGCAATGAAGGGGTCGAGCTCGAATTTTGGAGAGAGCCAGAATACATGTTCTCTTTAAAGGACAAATTTCTTTCGTTTTCAGAATACACACATTGGGGTTTTGATTTTTAAAAGAAAGTAGTACAATTTTCAAGATTCTACAGAGAAGCAAGATTGATGTTTTCTTTCATTTCCAAAGGGACCCATTTGGGGTTTTGAAAGCAGAACAGAGTACATAAATGGCATGGTGAGGCATACTGTTTTTCAACAGGAGGTCACAAAATAAAAAATATTCCTTCAAGATATCAAAGAACCATATGAGATTTTGTTCCAAAAAGTAAAAAATGTGCACTATGCTCTATTGGGTCAAGCCCATAAAGTAGCAGAAAGCCCATTTGGTGCATGAGTGGTCACGGCCAAGGAGAGGACTTTTAGCTCCATATTTTCATTTCGAAACAAGAAAATTTTAGGTATGCGTGTTGGACCTCAAATCTGAAGAAAATAATGGAAATCACACAATATTTCTGAGTAAAAAATGCATTATAGCATATGAGTATGGCGCGGCCTAGAAATGGCCATAGCATTCATTCAAAAATCTGCCGTTTACAGAATCACAAAGCTTTTATAAGCTTTCTATTTTTAAGGAATAATTCCAAGAGAAAGCAATGAGACAATGAGGCTTACCACACGCACCATAATGGAGCTTTCTAACACACGGTCGAGCCTCACAGAGCTTCCCAAATGTAGGGGCCGAACTCTCAAATATGGTGGCCATTGAAAGCATCAACAACAATAAACACAAAGCCATGAAATATGTCAGGAAAATATGCTCATGCCGTGGCCTCAAGGCCAGAAGGCGGCTCAGAAATAAAGCAAGGAGTTTGAGAAAACCTACATGAAGCTCACAAATAGGCTTACCTTTAAACCATGGAGGAATCAATAGAGAAACAACAATAATGGAGCTCAAATCTCCCACAGAAAATGGAAACCCTAAGCATGGTGGCAGCTACATCTCCTTCAGGTAGAGTTCTTCCAAGGTTGCAAAAGTTGAAATGATAGGAATTAGGGCTTTCCTTTGTTTGTTCATGCTTTCCCTAATTCGAATTTAGGGTCTATTTTTCCTTGTAAGTAAATACTCTATGTGGCCGAAAATCTCATTCATGGTTTAGGTCAACCATTTGACTAGGAGTCTTTTTCCTAAGTCTTTATGCTTGTTTGATAGACAATTTTATGGCCTAAGACTTTAGTGATTTGTGGAGCATCAAGTTTATGCCTTAGTCAAAATAGAGTAATGACAATGCCTTAGGTTTTAATTGGTTTTGAGAGAAATCAATTAAAATTCTAAATGATATTTTACTTAGGCTTTATTTTTTCAATTGATTTTGAGGAAATCAATTAGGATATTGATTGAGATTTTATTATATTTTATGATTTTTTTGAGAAAATCAAGTATTGTAAAATGGAGATATAAGTGTGTAATTTTTGCAAAAGATTTTGAAATCTTTAGTTGTAAAAATTAGTAAAATTATGAAAATATGCATATCATGTAAAGCAAGATTAAAGCGGTGTTTTTATAAATCGCTTTATTCTTTGCTATTTTTAGCAAATTTCTTGTTTTCTTCCTTGGTCGGATTTGAGATGCCTGCTGGATAGATAAGGTGTTTTATTTGCTTTTAAAGCAGTTTATGTCTATTTTTAGAGGTTGGACAGTGTGAGCATGAAAGAAGTGAGTTTTTACTACTTTTGTGCAAGCTTATTGGGCAGTTTTGGTACCTTTTCTTGAGCTTTTCTCCTTGAGCTCGAATTAGGGTTTTGAAGGACATATCTTGAAGAAGACTTAGTTTTTCTTCTTCTTCTCAGTTCAGATTCTAGTTTCTTGCTCTTACACATTTTTGAGCTTGTAAACTAATTTTGTACTTAGTTTAGACAAATTTTGGCATACTCTTTCAGTTGAATAAAGCAACATTCCTATTTCTCAATTTTGTGTCTATTTTGTAGATTTAAGTTTGATGTCATATTGTGATTTTTGTTTACAGAATCCTTGTTATGTCCTAAAATTGTAATCCTTGATGCAGAAAGTTCAAAGATACAGGTTGCATGTTGTATTTAGATTTGAATCTTCATGCAAATCATTTATATGTTAAGTGTTCATGAGGAATTGTGAAGCATTGTTGTTTTCTGAAAGCTGTTTGTGGGAAAAGCCAGAGTTGTCATTATGTTATCATCAAATTCTTAAAATCATTTTTAGTCATAGGTTTTAATTTCGGTTTTCCTTCTATCCCTTTTCTCAGAAGAGTCATTTAGAATAGGATCCATCTTTCGGAGAACCAGCTCACTCTGGAGATTCATTCTCACAATGAGTTACCCACAACTCCAGAACGTTTCCACGTGTCAATAGATTGTTGAACTTTCATTTTCAGTGGGTGAAAATATTATTGATAATAGTACCATAGAGGTTGAGGGACAACAACAAATTTCCAAAAAAGACCACATGATTTTCAAGAATCCATTGCAAGACCATGGTTCCAGAAAACCCTCTAGTTCGGGTCAAAAGATAGACAACTATGCCAATTATACCAATGCCTCTTTGGACTACATAATTATTAACCACATCTGAGTTGTTGACAATCATGTTAACACAATCACCATTAAGAAGCAACCTAAATGTGTCATCACTACCCATAGGACTAAGGTTACCATATTCGGTCCTCCTCCAAAGTAGCCACAATCCAAAGACCAATACAATCTTATTAACCAATTGGGCAAGACACCCACACAAATTTCCATCCTTGAGCTTCTGCGCATATCACCTGAACACAAAGCTATCCTCGCTAAGGCTTTACAAGAAACTATTGTATGTAGGTGCCCGTAGCCAAGGCTAGTTGTAGCAATAAAATATTTCTAATGGAGTTGTATGTAAAATTTAATACATGTATTTGGGTTGATGGCTATAAGACCTGGTATGGCTTGCTCAATCCCTGAAAGGAAAGGCCTGGTAAGAGAGGAGTTCTCCTAGGTGGTAATGGGAGCTTAGAGTCATGTGGATTCCTGGTTTGATGTCAATCTAGGTGATAGAGAGGGCATTGCACTTGGTGCTAACCCCAAGACCAAGTTTAAAGGGTGGATTGTTGGGTTAAACCAGTTCTTGGGTTAGAGTTAGTGGATTAACCTTTAGTGGTCTTTAGCACATGGTTTTGTGCTAGTTGTATTGGTCCATGGTTTTGGAGCTCATGTTTTTGAGCCCATGGTTTTGCATGTATGTAAGTCTATATAATGGCTTGGTGACTCCATTGTATGTGTGGCTAGTTGAAGCCTCCAAGCTCAGCTCGGTTGGGGTTGAGAGTTAATATGAAGATCTTCATTGCTGGTTTTTCCCCAGTTTGGGGTTTTCTAGGGTAAATCACTTTGTTGTGATTGTTTTCTTGTTCCATGCTTGATTTGTGTTTCTATTTTTATTCTTCATCTGGTTCCTAACAAAAACCTTTGTCCCTATTGATCTAGACGTCAACCAATTTGAAGCCATGGTTGGATATTTGGAAAAAATCCCACCATGTCTCTTTTTCTAACAAATATTACTCTACACCTAAGTGAAACCATAATGACCCATTGCACATTGAGGTCTTCATCCACAAACACAAGGTTAGACGAATCCTAGCAGATGGTAGAGTCGAATTGAACATTTTCACTTTAAAACTGGTGAAGGCATTGGGCCTCTCTGAAGCATGTGTGGATAAAACTAAGAGAGTTTTCATCAAAGCCTATGATGCTTTGATGAAGAAGAGCATTCTTCTGAGGGCGTTATCAAATTGCTTATCAAGGTTGGACCTGTAGTACTAGATATGACATTCCAAGTCCTGGATCTTGAACTACCATACAACCTACTCCTCAGCCAACCATGGATCCATGCCATGAAAGCCATTCCATCCACTTACCATCAATGTCTAAAGTTTGCTTACAATGGAACCAAAATCACAATCATCGACGATCCTAACCCCTTTCAATATTGCACCAATTTGAGGGGGGTCCCTGAACACCAAGTGCCTATAAATCTTGAAGAAACAACATCCACTCCATTCAATTGCATTTACCCATCCACTCTGACTAAATCCTCCATGCCCACCATTCCATCTATCAATCCCAAGATTCAGATCTAGGACAAGGGGTGTGGGGAGTATCATATGCACACTTCCTACTACATCACTAAGTTACCAAAGTCTCCAAAGTCCTATGGAAATCCCATCTATAAGATGGAACCTAAAGTTGTCATTAAAATTCCTGCCACCACCACCACCTTTACAAACTGGGGAGAGTTAAACAAAGAAGACATTGATGATATTTCAGATTGGATTTACAAAGATGAGGAAGATCTAGAGCCGCTACCGACAAAACAATATGGTAAAGGCTTTGACCTCATGAAACAAAAGGGTTATGATGGAATCATTGGAATCATCATACATAAGAATGGAATGATAGAACCCTTGCCTCTTAAATGACCAAAGAACTTGGGGCTAGGCTTTGTACCAATTAGGATTGCCGCTTCAAGTACTAAGGTTCTTTCAAATAAGGATGTGAGTGCTTTGAAAGATGTTGAGACATCCAAAAATCCTACTGACATCTATTATAGCGATACCGACTCTAATGCATATGAGTGGGATTATTGTACCACCAGTGACTATGATTTTGACCATGTCTTTCACAAATCTGATACACCCCATCCATCCTTTACCAACCTCATGGATATTAATATCTATGTCGATTCCTTTCATGAACTTGACCCACCAAAGACCACAAAAGAAAGAGCATGGATAGAACCCTTTTGGGACCCCGATAATACATCCATCTTTACCCTATATATTGCTTCCCCATCCTCGAGTAACACCGATGATGACATTCCCTTTGTTTACCCACAATTGATCAATTGGGACCAGCAAGGTCCACCCATCTTGGACATATTTGAAAATGATGAGGTCATTGTTGAGTTCATTGGACTATGTGAAAGCATACTACATGGGGATCATAAGATTGGTTCACTATAGATTTTGATGTTGCGGCATATTTCGGCGAGACTCTCCCGCCCTCTAGTTGCAAAAATGACAAAAATAAAATAAAAAATGAATGGTCTTTAGGTGAAAACCGCAAGGCACCTTCTAACCAGGAAAAAGTAAAAAGAAAGAATGTATCCAAGGGCGAAAAACTCTCTGAGGTACCCAAGGATGGAGGGTTGGAATTTCTCACTATTAATCAAGAGAGATCCCTGATGTTGATTGAAGAAGTAATGAAAGTCAATATAAGTACAAAAAAGAATCCTAAGATATTTCTCCTTACAACATCCTTGACAGAAGAAGAAAAACCAAAATTTCAAGACTTTTTCACAAAACTTCAAGTCAATTTTGCATGGTCTTATACTGATATGCCTGGGTTGGACCTCGCATTGGTCCTACATCATTTATCATTGCTTCCAAATGGAAAGCCTGTTAAAAAAAATCTTAGAAAAATGCATCCTTAGATAGCTCTACTAGTCAAAGTTGAATTCAAGAAATTATTGGATGTTGGTTTCATAAGACCTATTGACTATGCAGACTGGATCTCAAAACTTGTAGCAGTGACCAAACCGAATGAAAAAATTTGTATCTGCACATATTTTCGTGACTTAAACAAAGTGTGTCTGAAGGATGACTTCCCACTTCCTAATATGGACATTATAGTAGATCTAACGGCAGGCTATGAGATATTTTCCCTCATGGATCGATTCTCAGGGTATAATTAGATCCATATCACTCCTGAAGATCAACATAAGATGGCATTCACTTTCCCATAGGGTACATACTGTTGGAATGTCATGCCCTTCAGACTGAAAAATGTAGGCGTAACCTATCAAAGAGCTATGACCACCATATTTTATGATCTCATGTACACATTGATGGAAGACAGTGTTGATAACATTTTGGAAAAATACTTGACACGTGATGATCATTTGAGAGTCCTAGAAAAAAATTTCAAAATGCTTGAAGAATATAAAGTCCATCTAAATCCTAAGAAATGTTTCTTTAGTGTGACATCGAGAAAGCTCTTAGGATACATATTTTCTTGTAGAGGCATTGAAGTGGACTCGACAAAAGTAAAAGCTATATTAGATATGCCTCCCCCAATAAGAATTAGTCAACTTAGGACATTGCAAGGCCGACTTTAGTCCATCAGATGCTTCATTGCACAACTTGCAGATAAATGTTAGCCTTTTTAGTATTTATTACACAAAGGAGTTTCTTTTATATAAACAGACAAGTGTGAGGTAGCCTTTCAACAGATTAAAGAGTACCTCTTCACGCCTCCTATTTTAATGTCACCAATAGATGGTAATCCCCTAATCCTTTACATATTAGCTACCACTTTCACACTGGGGGTATTACTTGCACAAAATGATCATGATAAGAAAGAATGGGTGATCTATTACATTAGCCGCACGCTGGTTGGTATGAACTCAACTATATTCCTATTGAACGTGCTTGTCTCACCATGGTTTTTTCCACTCAGAAACTAAGAAATTACATGCTAAATCCTCAAACAAGACTAGTGGCTAAGGTAGATCCTCTCAAATACCTACTCAACAAGGAAACATTAACAGGATGGTAGGCTAAGTGGGTAATGATACTTAGTGAGTATGACATACAATATGTGGAACAAAAAGCAATAAAAGGATAGGTTATCGCAAACCAACTTTCTGATGCACCCACATAAGTTGATCACTCTTTTATTTATGATTTCTTGGATGAGTCAATATTTGTATTAGACACTAGCACAACATGGAAGTTATACTTTTATGGCTCATACACTAGTCATGGATCAAGTGCAGGAATACTATTCGTCACCCCTCAAGGTGATATTATACCCAAATAATTCAGAATATCCTTCCTGTGTACAAACAACATTGCAAAATATGAGGCCTTACTAATAGGATTGCACATGGCTATAAAATGGAAAATTACAAGTCTGCAAGTCTTTGGTGATTCATAATTGGTCATCTGATAGGTCAATGATGACTATGACACTAAGGAAGAGAAATTGACCCCATACAAAAGAATGGTTGACATATTTAAACTATATTTTGTAGATATTACTTTTTTCCAGATCCCATGGATTCATAACAAAGCAATTGATGCCATGGCCAACATTGGATCTCTCTTGGACATTCCCAACAATATGTCACATTGAATAGTTGTTGGTCCTTTCCTTTCGATGTCCCTGAAACTAAGATGGTGTATGAACTTGTTGGTCCCAATTCCCCATGTTATCAAACCATTTATGACTATTTGCATTCCTAGACATTACCACTTGACCTATCTAATAACCAACACAAGACCTTCCTAGTGTAGGAGGACCTATCCTTTTCAATGAATTTTCTCAAGGTGTTACATGAAAGGTTGAGTCTAGGTGGTAGGGTCTAAGATGTTTGATTATTTGAGTCTAAATAAGGTCAATGAGACCATTTTTAATTTAATTGGCAACTTTGGGGTCTATATTGCAAAAGCTATAAATCATGTTGAAAATGTTGTCAAGATTGACAAAAGTTGTCAAGATAGGTAAAATGTTAATTTTCTTATGAGAAGTCATGTTTGGGAATTGAATAAGGTATAGATAGACCATTTGTAATTTCCTAGGAGGATAGGAGGTTCAAATTGCAAAATAATGCAAAATGAGCAAAAATGTTGTCAATAAAATATGCAAAAAAAGTGCAATTTTTGAGCCCCGACGGTCATGGGGAGTTTGAAAGTTATTTGTAGGGAGTTGAGTTGGTTGGTTCTTGTTGGGGAAGGTTTAAAAATGTGAATTTCATTGATGTAAGGGTTGGTTGGAATATTTCAAAGCAATAATAGCAAGAATTTCCCATGTTTTCTTAAATTTTTTGTATTTTTCTGACAATTACAGGTCTATACAGACCCGTACTCCTGTATTATGCTTAAAATGTGTTAAGGATCTGTAGAGAATTGTTATATCTTTCATTTTAATCCATTTTGAAGGATTTTCATTGTGTAAAACTCATTTTATTGCAAATTTACAGGGGACGGCCTGAACTTGTAGATTTTGGGGTTTTGAAGTTTTAAATGGAGTTCTAACTCATTCCTCCTATTGTGATCTCTGTGGTTCAAAGGAATGAGTTTGATAGGTTAGGTTTATTTTTTTTGGATGATTTTTTGTGAAGGGAGAAAGGAATTAGGGGGTTTGATTTGTTGTCCCTATAGATTATGAGTGGCAAAGAGCATGAAAAGTGATGTTTAAGGCTAGGGTTTGATCAAAACGTTGAGGGAAATGATATCTCTTATTCTTTTAAGGATGTACAGGCATGAATAAGGGTGTTTGAATTAGTTTTAAGGTCTGAGAAGATGTGGAATATAGTTTTTCAATAAGCCCTAGGGTAAAGTGGGAAAAGTAAGGGTTTTTGTGTTTGGGGTGTTGCATGGCCTAACTTTCCCTAAGATTTGTGGTTTTGGTGACCTTTTAGGCTGGTGAGTGTTGCCCAATCAAGTTTTGGGTAAAAGAGAAAGTTTAAGGTGGACCTCCTTTGTAAATTTGGCCTAGTTGGCCTTGTGGACATCACATTTTGCTTGATTGGTGGAAGTTGATCCAAAGAAGTCATATGTGAGATTGAAGTATGTTTGAGAGGACCTTAATGGGTGCCTATAATGGTAATTTTTTGTAGATATTGTAATGGGTTTCTGAGAGTTTAGTTGAGAAAACTGGGTCTGCTAACCTACAAGCTTGTCTAGGTGAAATAGTGGAAAACAAGTCAAGTTTGAGTTTGTGGATAGAAAGGTGATTGGAAATCCTTTTGAATTGATAAAGTAATGGGTTTTATAACCTAGGTTTCTATCACTTCCTCTGTAAATCTGCTCGCTATGCCATCATCGATGATACCCTATATAGATGTGGCCTAGACAATACTTTACTCAAATGTCTCGACACTAACAAAGCAAAAACCACCTTACGTGAAGTATACAAAGGTATATGTGGACCCCATTCTAGTGATCTGAATCTAGCTAAAAATATCATGCAACTAGGATATTACTGGCTAACAATGGAACAAGATGCCTATCACTTTGTGAATAAATGTTGACAGTGCTAGATACACAACGACCTCATCCACACACCTATTTAGGAACTATAGCTGATCACTTATCCATGGCCCTTCTCCCAATAGGGACTCGACCTTGTAGCAAAAACTTATCCCACCTCATCTAATGGCCATAAATTCATTAGCACTACAACTGAATATTTAATTAAATGGATTGAAGCCATTCCCCTAACATACATAAATGGTAAAAAATTCTCCAAGTTCATCCTCAATTATATCATATGCCGGTATGGTGTCTCACAATTCATCATCATTGACAACAATCATCCCTTCAAAAATTAGGATGTCTATGTGTATTTTTATAGGGATTTTTTCTCATTTTTTGTATTTTTTTAGGATGTCCATGAGTTATGTGACTTATTGGAAAACAATCTGAATGATTGTTGACCTTGTTGGTCTATTTTGTCTTATCTTTTGTATTTTCTTCATTCATGTTACTAGCCACCTCAAGGATGTCCCATGAAGGATTTAGAGGAGGGATGATGTCTCATGACTCATCTTTTATTTGATTGATTTCTGTGATTTTTCTTGACAAAAAAATTGGGGAAACTTTGCCTTTAGTATGAGTCAGGACATTCCTTGTCTGCAACTATCTATTTTATAGATGGATGACCTTGCACACCTTGGTCTATGTCATACCATTGTGTTTGTTGTCCATTTGTCACATTTTACCGCCCAATGATGATAAAATGCAAAGCCTTGTATAGAAAAATTCATCTTTATATTGTCTCAATTAGCGTCACGCTAACTTTCATTAACATCATGCTCACACCCATCTTTTCTGCTCTTAACGTTTCTTCTATTCTACATCTTCATAATCCTTATCTATTTTCCTCTATCCTTTTTTCCTTCATCTTCTAATCCTCTCATCTATTTCAAGAGCACACTCGTGTTCTTTGAACCCGCGTGTCCTCTCGAGAGGGCATACCTCTACCTCCTCGTCATTATTCCTTACACTAGGGCATATCTTTTTCTTTGACACAATGCAATAAATTGCATTGTATCAAAGAGGGGCAAAATGTAGATACTTAAATTTATCACTAGGCCTGTGACTTTATTAGAACCCCTTTTTCATCCTTGATAATTAAATAATCTTGATTATTTAATTATTATCTAATATTGTAAAACCTTCTATTAATTAAATAATCTAAATTATTTAATTAATTCATTTTATCCTTCTATGTCCGCTTTTGATTAATTAAATAAATTGTTATTTATTTAATTGTGTCACTAATATCTTTGATTTCTATAATTAAATAAATTTATATTTATTTAATTACTTGTCATTTTCCACTATAATTAAATAATTATGGTAATTATTTAATTATTCAGTTTTAGCTTTTTCTATCACAAGATAATTAAATTTTATTTAATTAAATGGTTCATCTTTTCTCTCACTTTTTGAATTAAATTTCAATTTAATCAAAAATTTAATTTTCCTTTTCCTTATGCATTTAAATAATATTTCTATTATTTGAAAATGAAATTTTCCTCTTCGAACTAAGTGACTTTTTGTAAAATCATTTCAATTTCCTCATTTCTTCTATTAGTCCCATTTCTATCCTATCTCATCTCATTTGACTTTGACCATTGATTGAATCAACATCTTTTAATCTCATTTGTCCATTCATAATTGGCACTCTATAAAAGGACGCCTATCGAATGCCATTGAGGGATGCATTATTATGCTATACTATTTACACGTTGCTAAGACAATTGCTTCAAAGTTTTGTTGTCATTTACTTTAGGCTACATTCGAATCTAAGGGCAAGCATCATTTAATAGCAAAATGGAGAAGAGCTATGGAGATAATTCAATGAATACATGAAGGGTTGAGCAATAGTATTCAATTTTGTTTTATGCTTTTATGCTTTCATTGTCCTTGATAGTTTATTAGGGTTTTTGTGTTTATTGATCTAATATGCTTTAAACTTGAAAATATAATCCTGATGACAAAGTATATTGTTATTCTTGAGGTTGACATGTGAAACATAAAGAAACAAATACCTACGAATTTATGGGTGTTTTGATAGAAAGAAGGCAAGAAGCTATAGATGAACAGGTAAAGTTAAGAGACTATGCATTGGGAAATATAAGTGCTCCTCTCTCTGAGGAAAACAAGGCCACCTCGGATGTAGTGTTCAATAAGGGACTCGGTACTAAGCAGAGGGTGACAACCCTTATGGGTAGAGATCAAAATGATCTCGAGAGACTCATAAAGGAGAGTGTTGAAAAGGTAGAAGAGATAGCACATAATTTGGGAATGACCCCAAAGAGCAAAGAGGAAGTGAATGTGGAGACATCTCTTTGGAAGAAAATATTGAAGGTGATGTGTAGATGGATGATTCTCAACATGAACATGAGGCTAGCAAAGAATATGCACATGATAATACACCTTTGAAAGTGGAAGAAATGATGGAGAAGAATGTTGAGGAAGTAGTGATTAGAGAAGGCATTCCAAAGGAGGATACTCTTCCTTTGGTATCTAAAGAAAGTGTTGATAATATACAAGGAAAATTGGAGAATGTTACTCCTTAGAATAACACAAAATAGTCTGTTGGAGAAGATAATGCAACTAAGGATGGTGAAAAGGAGAATGGTGATGCAAAGAAAATGGATGGCCAGGAAAATAAGAAGGAAGATGAGGAAAAGAATGAAGATGCATCCGAAGATGCAAAAATAGAAGTAGAGACACAAGTGAGCTCATATAAGATAGAAAAGTAGTTGAAGGAAAAGACTGTTGAGAGCGTGAGGGATACTAGTGAGTACTCTGACACATTCGAAGATTCATTGAAGAACTTACTAAGCATGCAACTCAATTTCTAGCTTGTTTTATCAACCCAACTACTACAATTACCTATACAATAGGAGAATGTGGACCTTGATAAGATTGTACCCCTCCATAAGCTTCAGTTGGGAGATGTATTCCATGTATTTTCCCAAAAGGATATAATAGAGACTCACCAAAAGAGTGGAGAGTTAATTGAGGAGGTAGTAAAGACACTACAAGAGAAGCATATTAGAGTATTCTTCTATCCTTGGTACTTTAGTTTCTTTGTAGGATGCTAGTCCTCAAGGGGAGTTATTATGCTTTTTGTCACTCTCTTTGTAATTGATGTCAAAGAGGGAGAATTGGAAATGACAAAGGAGAATTGAAAGGAGATCAAGAGAACAATGGGAGATGAATGCTACATGTAAGGTATACTATATGTAAGGGGGGGAAACTATGTAAGGTATGCTATATGTAAGGGGGAGAAATTGAAAGATGTTGCCATCAACTATGTTGTGTGTTGTTGCAGTAATTGTGTTATATTGCCATGCTTATTCAAATTTTAGAATTTTTTTCCATCAAGAATAGTGTTGCCACCATTGAAAAGGGGGATATTGTTGGAATTGTTGTCATTGGTGTCAAAGGATACTTGTTGGAACATTTCTAGTGTTGTCCTTGATGTTAACCTCTAGTATAGTTGGGGGGATTTTTGGTTGTGTTGCCATCAGTGTCAAGTGTGGATGTGTTTTGGTTTGATGTCACATTGATGTCAACCCCTAGTGTGGATATTTTTGGTGCTGTAAATGTAGATATATTGAGAAGGTGTTTGTGGTGTTGTTGATGTAGCCAAATTGCTTGGTTTCTAAGTGATTTTGAGAAAAAATGAATAAAAGAGTGTGTAGTGTGACAGAGGTGTGTTCAGTGTTGTGCTTAAAATTTCTTCATGGTTGAAGATATGCTTGTGTAGTTTGGATGTGATGATTAGAAGTGCTATATCTAGAGTTTTAGGTTATGATTGTGCGACAATGGAAGATGTGTTTGACAGTGTGTCTGCCTCTATAGAAGATTGTTTGGGAGAAATGTAATTGCTCCACATTTCTCCACATTGTTGTTTCTTGTCTTGTAAATTTGGGAACATGCTAATATTTTCTATACCTACCTTCCCTTGAAGTATTTGGTGTTGATTTTCCCCGCAAGTTCAATTCTTGTGTTGGAGTTCAATGGTAGTGCATCCTGATGCTCAAGATGAAAGTATTCTTTGTTTCAAGTGGTTGTGGTAGTATTGAAGAATATTTTGGGATGTTGTGTGGATATTGTGAAGTGTTTCTTTGTAGTCCACATGTTTTTTCAAACTTGGAGAAGCGTGTATGTGGTCACTTGTTGGTGTTAGTATAGGTTTGGCCAACCTAGTGTGCTAGCGCTAATTACAGAGGTTATTTTTTGTTTGTGGAAGTGTGGAAAAACATCTTAGTGTAGATTTTGGTCCTATTTAACCCTTTATGTGGTTTTCCTTCACTTCTTTCCACTACAAAATTTTTTGGTGTCGACCTATTTAGTGGATACATATTTCAAGTGCATAAGTTTCATTGAGGCTGATCTTAAGGAGTTTTTTGAGGTCATGGATGGTATAAATGCAAGGTGGAGTTTGTGTTGAGTTATTTTGAAAGTGTGAGATGAAAATGTGATCAATTGTGGTGATCTAAGTGTGAGCTTAAATGCTTATGACTTTTAGATGTAGTGAGAGAAGGTGTCTACATTTCAGTGTGCTTGAAGTTTCTAGAGGTAACAAGCCAAAGGTTGTGGATGGTGTAGAGTTGAAGTGATGGGTCTTCTTGTTGCTCTGAGATAGTGAATCTCTTTATAACAATTTATTCTATCTTCTTTCTTTCGGACAATGAGTCCTTTGGGTAGTGATCCCTTGGTAGTGAACCTAATTGTATTTGGTGTTGCTATACATATATATGTCAGCTAGTCCTCACTATGGTTTTTCCCTGCTTAGGGGTTTCCATATAAATCCAATGTTCTATTGTGTTTGGTTGTGTTTGAATTGTTGTTTCATATGTTTGCATTATGTTAATGCTTAATGAGGGTTTAAATGTTCATAAGGGTTTGAAATCTAGTAATGGATTGAATGTTTTAATGTAGAACTGATTCACCCCCCTCTATTAGTTGTCATGTGCACTTAACAATATTATCTATCAAGAGATGTGTGATTGAAGCAACTATCATTGATGTCATGGAATGATGTATTGGTATAGTTGAAGCATGCATGGATGCAGTTCATGGAAGTTGGTGTTGAAAATAAGTTGATCTCTACAAGTTGATGTTCTCTGGTTTAAAGAAATGATAGGGTTTCATGCTTTGCTAGGGCTTTCACTTCAATTGTCTTAAACCCTAAGTAGTTTTATTTGGTCATGCACTTTATATTATATTCTAATATTGGACCGCTCTAGGAAGTTTCTAATCAGATAAGTAATATTTCATGTCTTTGAATGTTGTGTGGTTATCGACCCTCTTCATTGCTTGTCTCAATTTTTCAATATTTTCCATAAGTATAAGGTTTGAAATTTTGTTACAAAAAAGGTTAAAGTGTCATCAAGTTCAATTTTCATCCAATGGTTAGTAAAAAATTTCTATCTGATCAACGGTTCATGTGGGAGCACAATTTTGATTTGTGTCAACTCTATGTAAATTGTGCAGATGTGATGTGATGACAAGCATCATCCTTTTATTGCATTGAATTCCCTCTTTGGAGCACCTTTTCATAAAGCTATCACATAAAGGAAATGCATTGGACTGAGATGAATAAGAGATGGATGCACGTTAGTTTGCAGTTACAATGTAAAGTCACTTCACATCATATTTTTTATTTCCAAGCATAAGGAGAGAATGTGCTAAGGTATTTCATGGATGAATGATGATGCGTGGTATTTTCTCATAGCAGCACAATTTTATTTGCATCACAATTTCTATCTTCAAGTGCAAAGTAAAAATGTGCTAAGCATTCGTGAATGATGTAAGATGCATGGCATTTCCTCACTAGAGCACATTGTTGTTTGGTGTGGAGCCTAACCAATCTCCAAGTGGGAGATTGTTGGTATGTGGTGATTGATCATGCAAATATTGTACACTTGTAACATATCCTTTATGGGGTTTGAGGTTGGGTCAGGCCCTGAGCGGGGGTTTGGGGGAAACAACCCCCAATAGCGGGGGTTTGAGGGTGACAACCCTTGAGAGTAGGGGTTCGAGGGTGCAACCCCCCAAAACAAAATCCTATTTTTTGTAGGGAAAGGGGTCAATAGTTAATTCTTTTTAATCGGCAAATTTAAAATTTGACTTTGTAAAACCTTAATTCTAGAAGCTTCCAAAAATCTTGTTATAAGCGGTTGGGATGTAAGTTACGGGTGGTCATTTGCGAGATTGCATTTTTTTTTGCAATGGATAATAAAATCATTCGATGGCTGAGTTTCTATTGATGTAGCCCATATTGGGTAAACCATATTAAAATTTTATGTTGATCTCTTTTGTGTTATTCTTCATTGTTATTTTTGGGTTATTTAATCTACATATAATTGTTAATGTTTATTGCTCTGATCTTCTTTAACCCTAACAATTGTTCCTTCAAAACACAATTTTGATTCATTCTGACAAGGTTATGTTTGTGTGGGAGTGATATGGAAATGCATTTCCTGAATGATGTTTATAAATAGTAAAGGTAAGATGAATGGATTTCAAATCAATGGTGCACATTAAAGAAGGATTCCAGATGGCTATCATTGTATCACATAAAGGTATTCAATATTATGATAAAAAACTAAAAAGATGCACGATGATGACAAGTGTTCTCTTATCAGATGGCTATCACAGTATCACATAAGTATATATGTTCCTTCAATTATAAACTCCAACAATGTGAGATTATGACAAGTGTCAATTTTATGTGGTAGTAAAGGAAAGATCAGTGGCCAATATTCAAAGTAAGAAAATGGCTATTTCTGGAAGATAAAATTTGATGGGAAATTACAGAGAAGAAGTCAATTTGAATGTATTTTTGAAGAATCATTAAAGTGACAGTTTCAAGGGATTGCAAAATAGTTAGGGTTTTGTGTAACTATAGAAAATAGTTACTATTGTGGTCTTAATAGTGGAGTTTTTGGTTACTGAATATAGAACTCTGATATTTCATGTGTATAGTGGAGATATAAATGTGGATTATTCAAATACATAGAGGTTACTAAATTGAATATTTTTTGGGTTGGAGTTAGAGAATATTGAGACAAAATAAAAGCTATCAATGAGATGATTTTTGGTAGTTTTTAAATGGTGAATTGACAGAGGTGAAATGTAGAGGGAGAGAGTCCAAAATATGAATTGAAAAGGTGCATTTAACGTTAGAGAAGAACCGGTTTCTGCATATATGAATCTGTAATAGTTTAGAGGTTTATGCCTCAGAAAAATTGAGTTGGTGCTCAATTAGGTGTGCAGTGTACCTAAAGGTTGGTGCCTAAAAAAATTGTCTTGGGTGTCAATGTACCTGTAAGTTGGTGCTTACAAAACATATGTAATATATTTTATTATGAGGTTGGATTTGATAAGTAGACTTAAGCAGGTTTTCTTGCCATGGTTTTTCCCTTTTAGGGTTTTCCACGTATCTTTGGTGTCTTCTTAAGTGTAATTTTTATGTGATATCTTATTTCTTGTTTGCTAATTTAAATTGGTAAAAATGTGCATACATTTATTCACCCCTCTCTTTTCAATGAACAAGACAACTAATAGGGGGGGTGAATCAGTTGTATCCAATTAAAACATCAAAACGCTCAACAATAGTCAGATCTGCATGTATTCATTAAACCCTTAATCTATTATAATGTTTAAAATGAAATACAAATAACAAAAACTCAAATAACAACACCATACACAAGAGAATACCATATTTATGCGGAAAACCCTAGGAGGGAAAAACCATGGTGAGGATTAGCTCACAATATAAGTAATTGCAAAACTGGTATAAAGAGTCTTACTGCTAGAATATGACACATTGTCCAAAAAGGCTCACAACCCAAGCTCACTATCATACTATAAAGAATAAAGTAGATAGACTGTTACATATAGAACATGATCTCAATGCAACAAAGAATCCACCATAATAGCTCCAACAACACTCGTAGTCTTCAAGAGATCAAGATATCTTCAACTCACTACATTCGGCGATCTTGTATTATATCTCACACTACATTTGCATCTTTGCACTTAAATTCATATCGCAACACTCAACTCTATTCCACACTCCATCTTACATTAACTCACCTTACATTTATACCATCCACAACTTAAAAAGAATCTTCAAGTTAGCTATACACACCTTACACTTTACAAATTAAAAATTAAGTTGGTACTAAGCATTTTTGTAGTGGATAGGAATGGAAGTGGACCAATACAAAACTTAATTGGGACCCAAATCAACACTCATAGGCCATGCTACACCTTCATTAGTACTTAAACATCTTCGAATGTAGTGTAAACACTAGGTCAATCGTTACCCGTGCAAACACCATTAAAATTGAAGTACATGCTTCTTCAAATCCAAGGACAACTTGAGAACCACACACCACACTTCTATACAATCTAGAATAATCCAAAAACCACTTGAGATCCAAAAAAATCTTTGCACCAACTCACACCTTCAGAATGTACAATCCTAGTACACTCAAACTTCAGTACCAAACACTATAGCTCTAAAAACCATCTTTGGAGCGTAAAACCTCAAACCCACTTGAATGAGGTATGTTATCAACACCATAAAATCACCTTCACAACTACAATTCCTAAAGCACAAATGCTGAGAAACATGTATAGCAAAAAAATTTCTCCCAAACACCTCAATAAGCAACACTATAAATCCAATTCACACACTGGTGAACATAACCTCTTATGAACATTGATCTAGAAGCCCAAGTTTTGGATATAGAAAATTTGAACACCTCTAACCAGCATATCCAAACCACACAAGTAAATCCTCAACCCAGAAGAAATGTGGAGCAAAACCAAAACACCTTTGCAACACCCTATTTCTACTTTTATCAATTTTCTCAATATCCTCAACATCTTTATCACTACCACAACCATAATCAAAAGCTTATCAAATCAACACCAGAGGTTAACACCAATAGCTTAATTGATGAAAACATAGTGCAACTAATCAAAGCAACAATCTCTCTCAACCACTACACAATTGACACCGATGACAACACAAGCTCGTTGACATCAATGACAACACCTTCATACTTGTAACAATCTCCCCATTTTTCATCAATGGTGTAGAGAATGGGGATTCACTACTCATGAGTCTCTTTATTCTCAAGAGAATCCTAGGGAGTGAAATACCCTAAATTACCTCAAGGAACAAAGTGAGAGTTTCAGAATTAGAAAGAGTAGATCATAGAGTTTTTTTGTACAAACTAGCAAGTTTTCAGCCAAAGGAAAGTAACATGGAGTTCAAAATACAACATGGTATGCTAGAGTCCCAGAGGTGCATTGATATCTCATATAGGCTAAAAACTAAGAATGTCTCAAAAAATAGCAGAGTGACTACTTCTACTCTGACTCTTAAGAAATCTTGAAATGGGAGAAAGTAATAGAATATGATAGAATTGAAATAAAGTAAGATATAAATGATAAATAAAGAGAGTAAGGGATAGAAAATTCTCACAATAACCTAAGCAATGGAGCCTCCAACAAGGACATATCTTCAATACTTGCACACATAAGATTGAGGAAAATTGTTGGGGTTGTTTAGGGGTTTTCCTCAGTCAAACCCCCATTTCGGTTTTCCCATCTCCATGGACAACTAGATAGATAGAGAGAAATAATAAGAAAAAATGAAATGAATGCAAGAGTGATAAAAGAAAACCCTACTCAAGGAGGAGAACCTGTATCATGAAGTAGAGATGCAATAGATAAGGGATGTGAGAAATTCCAAGATGCTCAAAGATACAAGGAACAAGATAGATATCACCTACAAGGCTTTGGGAAGCCAAGGAGAGAGATAGAGTTGTGAGAGCCAAAAGAGTTGCAAAGAGTGTTGTAAGAACATGAGAGTGCTATTGTAGCAAGCTGTAAAGAGTTGTGTAAACAAGAGAGCAAAAGAGAAAGACAAGAGAGAATGTCCAAGAGAGAAGCCAAGAAGCTAGAGAGAAGCTAGAAGACCAAATGAATTAAAAAGATGCCCTTAAAAGAGAGAAGAGGAGGGGAAAGAAGCTTCCTAAGCCATTACGAGGCATCCTAGGTTGTTACCACCGACAAAAGGATCTGACAAGTGGCAAGACACTCAAAAATGATCATTTGAACGTTGAAATGTCATAAGAATCTAGTGTGACACGTGGACATCCACATGACGTGCTAGTGTCTAGACACAACACACTACAAAATGACAAGAATGAGAAAAGCACATGGTTCAATGCAAAGTTGATGCACAAGGGTAGTTGTTGAAAAAGGGGTCTTCAGCATCTTGGGAGAGGAAAAAGTTTGAAGTAGGGGCTAAAATGAACCTACACAAATGCTAAGGGAGTGGACACTAAAGTGGATCTACAAGAATATATGTGAAATTGCAAGGGGTGCAATTTTATGACATTATAGATGGCAACACAAGATGTGAAAAACCATCAAAGACAACATGCACACTCCTTTTTTTCATATTAGGTAACCTACACAACATTCTAAGAGAGATGGATCCACAGGTACTTGATCTTGAGGAGAGTTCAACAAAATGTTCCATAGGCCCTTGAACCTACGGAAAGGTGAACAAAAGGCTCTGTAGGTGCTCAGTCCTACAGAGTCAAACAAAGAGATCCCGCTAGATAAAAGTGCTTTACAGGTCCTCATACATACAAAGGAGACACCCCAGGTGCTTAGTCCCAAGGCAAGCCGAATGTGAAAGGATCCAAAAATTCTAATTGGTCCTCACAGGTGTTCGCTCCTGGAAGGTAATCTTGATGCAAAGGAGCTCTATAGGTTCTCAGACCTATAGAGAAAAACTGATTAGAGAAGCATGTGGTTTATGCAAGCTATGTTGCAAGACATTCACAAAAAAGACACGTCTAGTCAAGTTTCTCCCAAGCTAAACACCAAGATATAAGATAGGTCTAGTCAGGCTATCCCCAAGCTAGATGCCAATGAATTCATTTGAAGGAGAAGCTTTCAAACGGGGGTCCTTCAGAAGGGAACCCTTCAAGATACAAAGGGTTCGATTCAAAGGAATGCTCTAATTGAAAGATAGAGAGAAGAGATAGGGTCCTTAAGAAGGAGGCACATCTCCACAACAAGATATCATTGCCCCCTAGTATACAGGGGAGGAGAATCATGCAAGATACTATTGAAGGGAGGTGTGAGAACCTCATGAGAAAATTATTAGAATGGATAGGATAGAGGTGTTGGATGTTGTGGTTGTGTTGCTGATATGTGGTTGTCATTGATGTCAACACTATTAGCATTAATGCATTTGAAGCTGTATATGTCAAGGATATTGAGAAATTTGTAATAAAAGAGTTGCAGGTTGTTAGTGGTGAAGTGAAGTTCAGTCTGTTGGTGAGTTCAGTATGTTGTTGTTCAAAGGTTGTGGACTAAAGGGTTTATTTTTTAATATATCTAGTTTATCCATGTCAAGTTTTAGAGATCTGTGTGAATATTTGATCAAGTTATGAAGATTTGTGTTCTGACAGTTTTTCTGTTACTTCAGTTGGTGTTCCTAAATGGAGATGATTTGATTTCAATAAGTTTAGTTGTTGTGGATGCCTCTCTGGTGATTCATAATTGTTTTGGATGGTTCTATATCATGCTCTATCTGTGTTGCATATCTGCATTGATCGTTGTGCTCACGATACAAGATTTTCTCTTGCGTGTTCATGTTTTTCATGTTCTTGGCCTACAAGGTGTTTGTAGTGCATTGTGGATCTTCAAGGAGTAATTAATTGAAGTGGTTCATTGATCCAGGTGGATCTTGGAAAACCTAAAAATTTCACAATCTTAGAATCTCATGAAACTAGCATCATCACACAGAGCTCACTGACATGGTCCTGACGCAACTTGAACAAGATTAAAAGGAGTTCGTATGCAGAAGTTATGTGCAATCAAAGGTCTGATCAAATAGACGAATCAGGCATTCTAAAAGGCAGAAAATTGATCATTCAAAATGATACGAAAATGACACCAAGTTGTAGAGCTTGTCGCGCTGATTTCAGAACTATATTCGGTTTCGAAAATGGAGCCCATATGAGCAAAATAGAGCCGGTCAAAGTTTGTAGACAAAAAGAGTTGACCAGTCAAAATGATGACGTTAGCATGGTGATGTGGCAAGTGATGACGTGGCAATATTATATGACATGGCATAAATATGGATTAAACCATATTTGTTAAAGAAAAAATATATATAAAGTGGGCACCACCTATTAAAGTGGGATGCCACCTAAGGAATAGGGGGTATCCCACCTTATATGGGAAGTCTCCCTTGTCTTTAGGGGAAAAACTTAAAAGGAGGAGAGGATGGTGGGATCACCACCCACCATTTTCTCTAAAAGATTTAATTGCTTTTTCAAAGCCTTAGAATAAGGCTAAATCCCTTTTTCCTAGAGGCCTAAATTATCCCATATTTTTAGAGGCCTAGAATATTTTCTTTTACACGGAAATATTAGGAATTGTATTCCTAAATTAAGGGATCAAATAAAACCTTACATAAAATATTCCCTAAATAATAGAGAATAAATCCATTCGTAACCATTCAAATGGAAAGAGAATTATTTTGAGGGGATATTATCCTTCCAAAAATTATTAAAGGAGGATATTATTGAATTTTTTTCTTGTAATAGGAGATATGGGTATATTTGCAAATAATATGGTTTTAGCCCATATTAGCAAATAAATTTGTATAAAAGGGGGAGAGTTTTGGCTTGAAAATAAGCAAGTCTACTTGGAGAAATAATTCCTTTGTGAGAGTTGAATTCTTTTTGAGAGGAAGAATTGCAAGGTGTTGTTATACACCAAAATTGTAAAAGTGAGGGATTGTGAGGAATTTTGTGTAGGTTTTTGAAGCTTGAATATTGTAAGAAGGCATTTTCAGGTGCTTGGTGATATTAATAAAAGCGGTCCAACATTGAGAAGCAGACCCGGAGACGTAGTCCTGATTGGACGAACTCTGTTATCAACTTGCGTCTGATTCTTCTATCTTCTGTCTTATTATTCTTCTATCTCCTATCTTACATTCTCACTAATTTCTTTCCAGTATTTTCAATTTGGCATTTAAGCTCTAATTACAACATTTTAGTAATTAGTTAATTTCATTGAGTTCTGTAAAGGATTAAGTTAACTTAGTCTGTAATTTCAATAATTTCAATGGTTAAACAACATAATCACGCAATTCTGTCTAGATCGGGGAAAAATTGTAATTAGGATTAATTTGCAAGTTTTTTTGTAAACCTCTAATTACAGATCATTAATGTTTGAGGATTTTATTTTGGGTCTTCACTAAGTTGTGGCCGAAATTGGTTGATTCGCATGAATAATCTTTATTTTTTTGGGCCAACAGTTTATATTCTTTTTATTATTTTGTTGAAGCTGACTTGTAGCGATGTAATTTCTTGTTGCAGATATATATAAGCAATTGTTTTATCATTTAAATGAAGGTGAGTGTGAATTTTGTGATTCCTATGTGCAAATATTGTTCAGATCATATGAAGGCAGAGCAAAGTGTGAAGAAGAATGAAGAAGAGTGAATAAGTGTTCATGAGTTTAACCGGAACTGTAATTAGGCATTAGCAGATGCTATTTTTCTCAGTACAAATCTGATGGATGTAATCAGAATCTTTCTATAAGATAGTGTGTCTTCCTTTTGTAATTGAGCAATGAGCTATAGGTAGTGTTCTTGAATGCATGTACATTCCCCATTCATATTTCCTTATACTTTTAACAGGGTATAATCTTGTGGACTAACCTCCACTGTGGTTTTTCCCCTAACAGGGTTTCCACGTAAAATATTGGTGTTATGTGTGTTTCTGATGTGTTTTTCATTTATGATTTCATGGTTATTAATCAAATATGAGAATAAGGTTGATAAATTTAATAAGTTGTGAAATTTTGTGACAACTAGTTCACCCCCCTTCTCAATTGTTTGCCCTTGTGTTGCCAATAATTGGTATTAGAGCAGGTTCCTTGGAAGAAGTTTAAGAACTTGAGGTGATCCAGGATGGCGACTTATAAGAAGGATAGTCCTAGATTTGATGAAACAAATTAATCTTTATGGAAGACTCGAATGGAGTGCTATCTAAGATGCATTGGTGAAGCTTACTGGAACATTACAAGTAATAGGTATGTTATTCCACAGAATGGTCCTACTCCTACTCCTGAGATTAGGGATGTTGAGTATAATATCAGGGCTAAGGAGGCATTGTTGAGTGCTTTGACTGATACTACGATGACAAATGTGATGATCTGAAGACTTCTTATGAGATCTGGAAAAAGTTGGAAACTTTGTATGAAGGTGATGCTAATGTGAAGATTGCTAAGCTACAAAGCTTGAAAGGGAAATATGAAATGTTGAGAATGGGTGATGATGAGAACATTACTACTTTCATTCAAAGAGTAAATGAACTTGTGTGTGGTATCAAATGTGCTGGTGGAGAGTTGGACGAATCTGAGATTGTTGCTAAGGTGTTTAGATCCTTGCCTACTTCCTACAAAGTCAAAGCTAGTGCTATTGAAGAGCTCTGGACTGTAACAAATGTTACCAGAGATATGTTTATTGGTAAGCTTACTACTTTTGAGTTGAATGAATTCAGTGATGCCCTTCCTAAGGTAGAATCTGCATTCAAGGCCACTACTTCTAGAAGAGAGAAACATATATATGATCTAGGTGAAAGTTCATCAAGAAAGACATTCAAGTATGAGGATGAAATGAAACAGATCGAAGAAGAAGAAAGAGAGTTAGAAGAGCTAGAAGCACTGATTGTGAAGAGAGAAGCTAGAGGATAGGGTAAGTATAAAGGGAAGCTTCCTATTAAATGGTTCTCTTGCAATAAGATAGGTCATTTTGCATCAAGGTGTTTAGAAAGAGCTTCTAATCCAAGACATAACAAGCCTAAATTTCAAAAGAAGTGTTATTATGATGCTGATGAAGGTGTGATAGACAACGAATCTGATAAAGGAAATGGAAGTGAGGACGAATGGGTATTTATTGCTATCAAGGAAAATAATCATGTGTCTATTGAATTTTCTAGTTGTACAAATGTCTCTAGTTGATAATCTTGATAAGGGATTTTGGAATGGTGATAGCTTCTTCTTATATCTCCCCTTTCCTTGGTATCTCAATCAATTGTTCTAGTCTACATTTTGTTATGTCCTTCACTTTCCAAAAGGTGTCAACAATCCTGTTTCTAGTGTTTTGAACATTCGTGTGCTCTAACTATAATTCTTGAATCATTTTCTTGATTGCACCATCTTGATCCTTAAACATGTTAAAATCTTGTCCAATACTGTTCAACTATATTTCAATTTGTTCCAACTTTTCTTTATAGCTGTCAGTTGCATGAGGCCTGTTGATGGTCAATTTAGCACAACATTTAAACATAATATCTCTATTCTATTTCTCTTGAAAAAGAAAGATAACATATAGAAATCTAACTCCCAAGGTCTTGGTAGTTGGTTCTCAACTGTGCCGGTATTGCTCAATGGTCAATGTAATTGTAATGTTCAAGGGGCCTGCTAGTTATTGAGCATCTTGATTGTTGTAAGATCGAATTCTTATTTAAACCTACTATAACAGGGGGTATAAAGAAAAGGAAAAAGATAGATCAAGGATGCAAGAGAAAGAAGAATGTTGATTCATTTAATTAACCAGACCTGTTACCTTCCAAGTAAACTACAAAACAAATCAACCTGTAATCCATACACAACTATCCATTCACAGTGCAAATATTAATAGTAGATTGCAAATCATCATTCAAACAAAACAAAAGATAGAATTCCATCCCTTGAAAGCTTTCCAAATCAAATGATTAATAAAACAAACATCATTCCAGAGCATAACCTAAAGCAAGTTTAAGTCTGGCAACTTCTACTGTCAACAAAACAAATAAGCAGCATTTACAAATCTAGCAAGATCACCAGTGTACAAAAACCCATATCTTCAAATTACCTCCATCTAAACTAAGAATTGCAGAAAACTTCATTAACTATCATACTACTAACTCTAATCAGCTAACTGTAAAACCTCTAAGTTATTCTCCTAAGTGTCTAACCTTTACAAAGTGAGCAGATTTTACAATTTGTAGCTCAAAAATTACATAATTTCCTCCAGAACTGAAACATCAAAAAGTTGTAGCATTTGTTGTGCACCCAACTCTCCAAAGATAACTTTCTGTTTGCAGCCCTGTTTGACCTTAGCTGACTTCAGTTGAACCTCCACTATCTAGTTTGGTTTTAGTTAGCAGTTGCATTTTTATAGTTCATAATTACAGTTTCTAATTTGACTTTGAGTTCCCTTTTTACACATTTAATAAAATCAACATCTCTTTCTCCAAAAATTACTCAATGGGCCCATCAAGTCTTCAGTTCACTTTCAGTTGATTGATTCTTTCAACAAATCTTTCCTTTACACATCTTTACCAAGCTTCTTAGGAAAGATTTATTCCAACCCTTGAAAAGCAATTGCAAAATATGAACGTGCATTAATTAATTCATGAAACTGAAGTTGCCAAAATTAATCAATATCAACTTATTTCAATTAAGGTTAATTATAATGAACTTTTAAATTCCATAATTGAAATAATAACAAAATCCCATTTTTAATTTAATGTTACTCTAAACAAAATAACACTAAAATAACATCCTGTTGATAGTCGTAATCCTGTTGCCATGTGACCACATCTTTGAATAATACTTCTGTAGCAGTGTCGTGGAAAATAATTAAAGATGCATTGTACATGCTTCCACCTTTTGCATCTATTATGCATCAGGGAGGACACTGAAAGAGGTTGTAAATTTTGGCTTTAAACATTTCAAAAACCTTTACAAAACCAGTTTTGTGCAATCCCTCATTAAAGGCGTTCTATGAGACTACATTTCTCAGAGGAATTTGTTAAAACAATTCACATGCTTCTCCATGGTTTCGTTGCACACAGGCATGGAGGATGCCAGCCAAGGCATCATAATTTGGCTTTACACCTGCCAATTACATTTGCATCGAAATTTTCTCAAGCCTCTCACCATTTCAATTTTTTTGCATATTCTGCATTCATTACATTCCATGAGATGAGTTTCTCTTAGCACTTTGTCGATCAGTTTATGTGGCTTGTCTATGTTTCCACTGCTGGTGCGCAGATCTACAATCATTGTATTTCATGAGATGAAATCTCTTCAGAGGTATTTTGTTCAAATGGTTCACTCGCCTTCTCTATGCAATGTTGTTTACATGCATCCATTCTTTTTTTGTGTGAACATCCTGCAATCATGGAATTCCATGACATGGCATCTCCTCAAGGCATTATGCCCAATAGTTCACATGCATTCGATGCCTATTACTATGTTGGCCCTAAAAAACACCACAAAGATTTCCATCAAATTATCGGCCAAATGTATGTCTGACAATTATAGGATTGTATGAACTCACATTTCCCATGAAGCGCCCTGGTCAAGCAATCCATAATGCCTTAGCCCATGAAGTCCTTTCCATCGAGCATTTCATATGCCTTGTCTGAGCTTCCACAACAGTGTTTGCTTTGTCCATGTTCCTTCATCTCGTTTGAAGTATCTTGTAAAATAGTTCATAATTTGCCAGGGTAGTCGCAACTACATCTGACAAAATTCCTCTATCCTTTGTATTTCGATGGATGTCAATGCCTCATTCCAAGGTTCCCATTTTCTACATTCAATTGAAAGTTTATGAAGCCTGTACACTTCCACATTTGCCAATTATATTTGCTTGAAAGTCTTCTTAAGCTGATTCATTAAATCTATTTGTGCACTTTCTACACTCATTTCATTCCATGGGTTAAATTTCTTTGAGGCTTTTGTCAAACGGTTCAGGGGCATTGTCTATGCTTCCACATCTTGCACGCTATTTCTACCAACAATCATGGTGTTTCATGAGCTGACATCTCTTTGAGTATTCTTGTCAAATAGTGTGTCATGAGGCAAACTGTCAAACAATCTACATGCTTTGTCTATGGTTGTGTATACTCCAACTTATTTAATGCAGATCCTATAGTCATCGTGTTCCATGGGATGATGTCTCTGTGAGGAATTTTTTAGAACAATGCGTGTGCTTTTAATTCTGTATGCAGGTACACCAAAGCATTCATAATTGCAACATTGAAATCTGCATTTCTTAGGGTACTTTATCATTCAGTTTATGTGTTGCACCTATGCTTTCACATTTTTCATGTATTCTATGCAATCAATGCATTCCATGAGAAGATATCCCTGAAGCATTCACTTGGCGTTGGAGGCGGGATTGGGATTGATCTCGGCATTAGAACCTTCAACATGAGCAGAGTCGGGTCTCATTCAGGGCGAAACCGGATCAAGTTCTAAATGAGAATATTTTCCGCTTTGTGTCTGGTTCGAAATCCTTCCCGAGTTTGTGCGAGATGTGGGAGCAGAAGAAAATCCATGCAGGGGCGGAGCCAGAACCATGCATGGACGGGGACATTTTTTTTTAGCTTTGTTCATATATTGTCTCGGTTTCGCAATCAAACTTTTATCAAGGCCAGGCCGGAACCAATTTCGCACACTGACCATCCCCTTTTGTTTGGTTTCAAAAAATTTCCCCAACACACTTCCGATAAGAATTATTATTTATTTTTACTCATCGTTTCAAGTTGAGTTTTCACTCGAAAATTCGTATGATGAATTCCTATTTTTAAGTTTTTTACTTTTACCATTTCTTTTTTTGTTTTCTTTTTTTCTATTTTTGTATATTTTCTTAGATTTTAGAATCTTTCTAAAGATTTATTTATTTTCAAATTTAAATAATATAAATCTCTTTTTCTTTTAATAAAGGAATTCTATTATTTAAATTTTAAAATAAATTTATTTTTAATTTATTTGTTTAAAACTTCTTAAATATTTAAATCTTATTTATTATTATTATTACTATTATTATATTTAAACTTTGTAAATCTTTTAAAAAGATAAAAGATTTATATTATTTAAATTTCAACAATAATAAATTTTAAATATTTAAATTTTTTATATTTTACAATAATTTTTTGTGTTTTTTAAATGTTTCAACCTTTTTTTTGTATTTTATCGACAATAGACACAAAAAAAATGAAAAAATGAAGGAAAAACAAAAGAACACAACAAACAACGCAAAACCAAACCTGAAGAAATGAAGGAGACGAAAACAAACGAAAAAATGCCAAACAAACAAATGACACGATGAGGCGACGAAAAAAAGACGACAACAGAAAGACAAGAAACGAGATAACAAAAACAACAAAAACAAACAAACAATGCAATAATGAAAGACAAAATGAAACAAAAAGAACATGACAGAGAACCAGCTAGGGACGAGACAGGACGACAGGGGACGAGACCCGAACGACACCCGAAAGCGAAGCGGGGAATTGAGATCGGGATGGAACCAGGAACAGGACCCTTGGAAAAGTTTTTGTTCTAGTTTTGATATCCGAATCCAACAAAAACAAAGAAAATGAAAAGAAGAAAAAGAAAAGGGGGTCCTTGACTGTTCCAAGCAAAAAGATGGGGTGTGTATGCAAGGCATAACAAGGCCATCGAAGACAATAGTTGTAGATGGTGCTTGTTGTGTTTATGCATTGCCTTAGTTGATTCATGTCCCTTTTTAACTGGGTGAGTGACAATCTGTACTACTTGTTCAAGTGTAGAATTACTTCTTCCTTGTTCTGATACTCAAAGTCCATGATTTCCTTGATGCATTCAATCATCTCTTCTGGAAATGTATTATGTAAACTCTCTAATTTAACATGGTTGTGCACAAGATGAGAACTTAGTATGTTTTCAATCATGTCTTGCTCATATGAAGGTCTGATAGACCACATGTTTGCTATTTTCTGCATTCCATCTTCCTCATTAATAAACTGTAATAGCTCTTCTTTGGTTAAATCACCTTTTTCTCCACTTTCTCCTGACATTTCCTTTTTTTGTTCCGGTTTGGCTATTTCCAATTCTTTTCTTTGGGTTTCCTTAGTTTCCTTATCAGATTCCTCAACTGGTATATCCAAAATCACCTGTTCTTTTCCTTTCCCTTCAACTCTAGGAGTCTTGCATGCTAAAGGAGTATAGACAACAATTTATTTTCATCTTTTCTTCTTTCTCTCCATCTCACCAAAGGAGGAACCAATTTCAAGTGCCCTTACCAGAAGGGGAATACCAATTGGGCCAAACTTTCCTAGCAAACATTTAAAGAAACTTTCATATTCTTGATCACAGTTTGCCAAATTGTTAGAATTTATGTAAATCTACTTAAAAATTGGTTCACTCTCTTCCCATATTGCATTGTTGATTAGTGGCAAGCAATTCAAAAAATACATCACAAGACATAACCAAAGTACCAAACCTGAAAGGGTTCTTTGTCAATTGTACATTCTCCATCAGTTGATCTTTCAGTAATCCGCAAAGGCCAAAATCCTCATCTTCCATTATCATCTTGTGTGAAATGTAAACAACACCTGCCGAAGTTGCACCTTCTTTGTTTCTGAAAAATATTTTGTAGGATACTCCATGTGCAATATACCTTGTCATTGAATATCTAATTGTTGTGATTATTAATGCCCTTTGATCTCCAGTTACTCCAGTTAGAGTTTCAACTTCTTTATTTTGGATTGACTTCTTTCT
This sequence comes from Sequoia sempervirens, assembly GCA_007258455.2. Classification (NCBI taxonomy): domain Eukaryota; kingdom Viridiplantae; phylum Streptophyta; class Pinopsida; order Cupressales; family Cupressaceae; genus Sequoia; species Sequoia sempervirens. The sequence goes on from VDFB02193867.1 coordinate 156,453,580, forward strand.
TGGCCCATCCCCAAATTTGCATAACCCAGTTACAGTTCCAATCACTTCTTTTGAGATATGGTAGGGTTTATCCAGAGTTAGAATATCATCATTCAATCCATCCAAAATAAACTCAACGATTTTTACATTCTCAAAATAGGGAAATTTACTCCAAATATCCAAGCTTTTGTGTTTTGCTTCTTTCAACCATTTCAATTCATCGAGTGACAACATTTTTCTTACAATTGTAATCTTCTCACTACTATACTCATCTAGGTTTATCATTCCTTTGATTTGTTCCATTTTTCCTTTTGTACTCATGACTTGATTCTACCAAAAAAATTCTTCAATCGTACACCAAATTAAACAAAAAAAAATCAATACAATAGAAGTACTTGATGGATTAGGGTTTCGTTGCCGAATTATGTTCAAGCTTTCAAAATTCTGATGCAGAGTGCTCTCCTATTTCTTTTCTTTGATATAGAGTGGCAAATGAGAGTTCCAACTTGCTTTTTATAACTCACACACCAAACATTTGTTGTATTAAATGCAATTTCCCTAAGTGTCCCAAATACAATGTTTTCTCAGTCAGCAAGAGAAAAATTCTTCTACGGACCTTTAACTCTACATAAATAATCCCTTCAACTATTTCAACAACATCTATAAACAATTGTTGAGAATCTACCACATTCTGACACCAACTAGCGACAGGGGGAAAAGGATTTTCTTGAAAAAATCCCCCTAGGCCAATGGCCCAAAATCAATTCCCGGAGGAATTACCAGAAGCAAGTTCTTGTGTTGGTTCATTTCATGGAACATACTTTCTCTTTCTTACCCATGTCTTCTTCATCTAATCTCTTATTTCATCCATAGTCACTTTCCCTTTTCATTTATCATCTTTCTGCGTAATTCTGCCTTTGTATGTTGGACCTCTTCTATCCATATTTTTGTTTCTGCAAAATCTTGCAATGTGACCATATTTGTTACAATTGTAACACACAACATTTCTTTGTCTAGACTAGTCATTCCATTGATTTCTTCTTGATTTGCACTCATTAGCAATATTCCCAAATCTTCCACAAGTATAACATTTAACATTCCTTCTATTGACAAAGTTGTCGGACATAATTTTGCATTCAATTGACTTATGACCAAACTTATTGCAATTGAAACACTGACCAGAGAATGATGGATCACTTGATTTCATTTTAATTCTACACTGAGCAACCATATGACCAAATTTATTCCAAACAAAATAGTATCCATTAAAATTTTGAGCATTAGGTTGTCTTACCGAATGCCTTTTTTCTTTGTTCATTTGATTTCTTTTCCTGAAATTCCTTTGTCCAGATTCAAAACTTTCTCCTTTCTCATATCCAAGACCTTTCTTGTCATTTCCATTCTTCTAACTTGAGTCAGCTCTTCAAGCTTAACTAATCTAATCTTGAACTTCTCCTTGTATTCATTTGCAAGAGCAAGTTCATCCCTGAGAATAAAAATTTGTCTTTCAAGCTCCTGTTCATTTTTTTTGGATTGTTGCAGTTCAATCTCCAATTGAATGAATTCTCCATTAATTCTGTTGCATTCACTAGATCTTTTTTTTAAGGACTGAGCAAGATTCTCCTCATTCTTCTTTCTTTCTTCAATTTCCTTAGTCAACTTCATCACCATAGATTCCATCTCATGCTTTAGGGTAGCATTGTCTCTGGCAAGCTTTTCACATTCTTCAGTTATATCCTTTAAGGTTTGATTCAGGTGATTGTCATCCATGTTTTTTCTCTCTTTTTGCTTAATTTGATCACATAGATCCTTTCTCTTCTCCCTAGACTTAATAATCTGATCCCTCAACTTCTGAATGAATTTCTTAGCATCATTAAGATTTTCTTTGAATTCTTGGACTTTTGCTTTTGATTGATCAAGATCATCAAGTGCCACCAAAAGTTGTTGATGAATACTACTAGAGTCCATTACATTCCAAGATCCACCTCAAACTATTAAACTTCTTTCGAGGAACTAGGATCTGATACCAATTGTTGGAATCGGGGAACATTGAGATAGTGGGGATGAATCAGTGTTCTACAATATTTAACTTTATCAATCTGATCGTTAAACCACTTATAACATTCAACCAAGAGAAAGATACAAACAAATAAAGCAATTATCCCCAACACCATAACACAAGGATTTTTTACATGGAAACCCTGTTAGGGGAAAAACCACGATGGAGGTCAATCCGCAATTTGAGTACTTAAATATAGGTGTTATACAAATGGGGAATGCACATGTATTCAGACACACTACCTGGAGCTCATTGCTCAGATACAAAAAGAAGACTCACTATCTTACAAAAAAATTGGATTAGATCTTGAGGTTTGAATTGAGAAAGTAGCATCTAGAAATGCTAGATTACTATTCCGATTAGGCTCATTAGTCACATTCATGACCTGCTTGTTTGATTCTTCTCTTTTTCCTTGTCTACTTTCATTTGCATCACAAATCCTTAATGCACAAGTGAAATTGTGCATAATCACTCTACAACCCTTCTGATATTCACAACATACATCAACACACTTCGAACATACACCAAAATGATATAATCAATCACTTATATAAATCCACAACAAAAGATTGAATCAACCATATGTCATCTTTAATAAAACATAAAATATTTTCCAACTGTCAACTCAAATCATAAATGATTTCCAATGCACACCATCCAAAGTCAGCCAAAGCATAGTGAGGACCCAAAAAAATCCTCAAGCCCAAAAATACTTCAAACGATTTTTCCTTGAACATCTGCAACACACCACAATCACTTAGTCGGCCTTCTAGCACTGTTAAACAGAAAACCAAACAACCAGATCTCCTAACTCGTACACCAGTTGATGCAACAACACAAAAAATAAGAATAAAATATTCCAGATACCCAACAACCTTCCCTAAGATCCACAACCCATACTGATGATTTGGTAATGCATATAGATCAACAAACTCAACTTTAGTCAGATACCCTGTTCTTTGTAGAAGTTGTCAAAACCAACTTTAGAGTCCAAGAACACCTACATGCAAAGAGATACCTGTCATAGGGAAGAGAATGGAGAAAAAAGAAAGAGAGGGTTTTGAAGCTCTGCAATATGAGAGATATATTATCAGAACAATAGAATGAAAAATTTACAAAGATCAATCCTTAAAAGGAGATCAAGAAAAACCTAAAATGTAACCCTAATAGGTAGACATTTAATAATTAATATAATTATTAAATGTCACAATATGAAAACTAAAGTGAAATCTTAAGAGATGAATAAAGGTAACTTAATTAACATAATTAAGTTAAAACCTTTACTCTAACACCCCCCCTTAAGATGAGCAAAAGTTTAGCTACAAACATGTGCAAGAAAGAAAATGTAACTACAATGCATGAAAGTAAAATTGGGTCCTGGCAACTAGGCCTGATCAGGTACTCAAATACAACCAAATCTCTGTAAAGTGGAGTAAAGGAGAAAAACTAGTGGGAAAAAAATCCTCTCCAAAAAGAGATAAAGAAACATGTTGAAAAAAACATGAAGGAAGGAAGGCCTCACTGAGACCCCCCAAGGACAACTTCCTTCACCCCAAGCATGGAGCGCAACTGAAGATAGCGCAGAGAGGCCAAAGGTTTAGTGAAGATGTTTGCAACTTGCTCCTCTATAGGAATGTACTCCAAGATGAGAGAACCATCCTAAATCAACTACTTGATGAAGTGCATTTGGATTTCAATGTGCTTAGTTCATTGATGCTCCACTAGGTTGCGGGAAATGTGAATGGCACTTTGATTGTCACACCAAAGAATAGTGGGACTATCAGGAGGAAACCCAAACTCTGTCATCAACTGCCGAAGCCATAAAACCTCATGACTAGCTAATACTGCAGTGCAGTACTCAACCTCTGTAGATGATAATGCAATAGCAGACTGGTTCTTGCAAGACCATGTGATAGGACTAGAACCAAGGAAAAAAACAAAGACAGAAGTAGACTTCTGATCATTGACATCACCAACCCAATCTGAGTCAGTGAAGCCAATAATGTGAGGGGATCCTGAAGTGTAGTGAATGCCATAATGAGTGGTTCCCTGAATGTACCTCAAAATACATTTGGCTACTTTCCAATGGTTCTCATGAGGATCATGGGAGAACTAAGAAACAAGGCCAACCACAAAGGAAAGATCAAGACGAGAATGTGTCAGGTACAACAAACTACCAACCAACTGCCTATATAAAGTGGGATCCACTAAAGGAGTAGAACAAGTGGAAGACAAAACAACACCTGACTGAAATGGAGTGGGGGCAAGTGCGGTGACCAAATCCTGTGTGTGTGTCATATGGTGAGAGGCACCATAATCTAGAATCCAAGTGGATCCTGAGGACAATGCTCGTACAGAAAGAGCATGACCTTTCCCTATGGGTTGGGAAGGAGGTTGTGGTGAGGTGATATTATGTTGTTGCATGGCTTCCTCTAAAGCCTCTAATCATTTCCAACACCTGGAAACTGGATATCCTTCCTTGCCACAAAAACTACAAGGATAACCTGATTTCTTCTTAGTCTTGGAGGAAGACTCACTAGACTTCGAAGATTTTCCATGTTTATAATTGAACTATGGTTTTGAATCAATCTTAGGAGGTGGCTTGGAGGAACTCTCACTGCCAGCTGAATCTGTCTTGGGCTTCGGTTTTTGCTTCTTTTTCCCTTTAGATTACTGAGCTACCAATGATTGGTTCTTAGATCTTGTGAGAGCATCCAACTATGATATCTTGGCCTGCTCTCATGTCAACCAATCACAAAACACCTCAAAGTAGGCATGGTAAAGCGGTTTCCCAATGCATCCATGGTAGAATAAAATGTCGAAGAGAATATTATAAAATGACCTCAAAATTTAGAGAGAATCAGGTAAATACACTCCTCATCTTTTTCGTTCTTACCACAACCTTGTAGAAGAGATCTCTGTTGTTTGAATTTCATCAGAAAGTCCTCAATAGAGGGAAAAGAATCAGGTACAAGTGAATTCAACTCTTCCTCAATCTGTATTGCACGGAACTGATTGATGGTACCAAATAAATCATTAAGCTTGGTCCACATTTCAAGACAACTGTTACACCCATCAAGATGAAACAACAAGCTATCTAAAACATGTAAGGAAATCAAACCCATAGCCTCATCCATCTTATTTCTATGTTGCATAACCTCAAATGGATGTGTCAAAATTAGTTGAATTGTACCTAAACAGGACCACAACCCCTTTGATCTAAGAAGATGTATCATGAATGCCTTCCAAGTATGATAGTTATGAGGTGTAAGAAGTTCAATAGTAGAAGGGTTTTCGGCCATGTTTGGAGAGGTTTAATTGAAAAAGCTCAAAATGCCTGAGATATGCCCATTTTATTGAAAAAGGTCAAAAAAGGCTTGAAGGAGAGCTCTAGTGGCTCCCTGGCGGCACTCTGGTGGCTCACTGGTGGCGGCTAGGTGGCCGATGGTGCGGTGGCAAAGCTCTGGCGGTGGGCTAGTGGTCGGCCAATGGTGGTTGGGTGCTGGCGGCGAATGGGCAGCTGACCGGTGGAGGTGGCGACTTGGCGGCTATTACTTGCGGTCACCGCCTCTGCTGGTGGGCACTTGGCTGCAGGGTGGCAGCGACTTCCAAATATGAGGGAAGCTCAAATTTTTGAATAAAAAAACTTTAAAAATCAATTTGAAATTGATTTAAAAAAAAAAAATTCCTAATTTTGACCTCAAAATTTGTGCCCTAAGGTCGTACGACCTTGGGACCAAATTTTTTTTGCTTCCCTGATCAACAGTGGCCAAATTGGACAAACTTTATATGAAAATAGGGGTTTTTAGGCGCTGCAAATCCAACGGCGAGGTCCGTTTGGGCCCAAAATGAACCCAAAGAATGAAGTAAGCTGGATCCACAAAAAAACAACCTGAAAACCTATGAAAGCTTGATCAAACCCTCGTAGCTCCAAATTCTTCAAAACAAGAAAAGGCTACAGCAGGTCCACACTCTGATACCATGTAGAAGTTGTCAAAACCAACTTCAGATTCCAAGAACACCTGCATGCAAAGAGATACCTATCACAGGGAAGAGAATGGAGAAAAAAGCAAGAGAGGGTTTTGAAGCTCTGTAATATGAGATATATTATCAGAACAATAGAATGAAAAATTTACAAAGATCAATCCTTAAAAGGAGATCAAACAAAACCTAAAAAGTAACCCTAATAGGTAGACATTTAATAATTAATATAATTATTAAATGTCACAATATGCAAACTAAAGTGAAATCTTAAGAGAGGAATAAAGGTAACTTAATTAACATAATTAAGTTAAAACCTTTACTCTAACATTCTTCACTCTGTCTTTTGGTATGGACAAATACTGAAGTGTGGACCAGATCAATGACTTAGGTTACCATCAATGACAACACTTGAAGACATATGCTAATAGACGACTTGCACGGTCCAAAACCTATGGATATGATTTTGATGATCAGAATGATAGTACAAACAAAGGAAAGAAAATTCAAACTTTAAATCATTTTTGTGAATCAAGAAGATAAAGAGGAAGGAGAAACTGGTGAAATTGCAGAAGAGAGATCAGAAGAGCTTGAAATTTAAGAACGCCCTAAGACTCTGAGGTATGTAAGATTGAATCATTCAGAAGAAAAAATCATAGATGATAAGAACAAAGGTGTTCAGACTAGGAGAATAATTGCAGAAGAATATTGTTTACTTTCAAAGACTAAGCCTAACAATGTGAATGAAGCATGCAAAGATGAACATTGGGTTGAAGTAATGAAAGAGGAACTACAACAAATTTAAAAGAATGATACATGGATTCTTGTTCCCAGACCTAAGGATAAAAATGTAATTGGAACTAAATGGGTCTTTAGAATCAAACTGAATGAGCAAGGTGAAGTGGTTAGAAACAAAGCAAGACTAGTGTGTAAGGGATATTCACAGATGGAAGGTATTTATTTTGAAGAGACCTTTGCCTCTATTGCTAGAATTGAAGTTGTAAGATTATTTCTTGCCTAAGTTGCTCACAAGAACTACAGTTTATCAGATGGATGTAAAATCATCTTTTCTAAATGGTGTATTGGGAGAAGTGTATGTTGAGCAACCTGATGGATTCCAATTGACTAATAAAGAAGATACGGTGTGTCAGTTGAAGAAATAATTGTATGGACTCAAGCAAGCCCCTAGAGCATGGTATGCAAGATTGGACAAGTTTTGCTAAAGCTTGGATTTAACAAAAGTATTGTTGATAGTAATATGTATTTCAAGAACAATGATAAAGATTTGATTGTTGAATTCTTTGTTGATGATATTATTTTTGGAGGAGATGATGCTTTGTGCATGAAGTTTTCTAATGAGATGCAGAATGAATTTGAGATGTCTATGATTGGTGAGATGAAATTATTTTTGGGATTGCAAATTACTCAGTTAGATAAAGGGATTTTTATATCTCAGTCCAAGTATGTGAAGGAATTGCTAAAGAAGTTCGGTATGGAAGATTAAAAGCCAGTTGGTACACCCATGGTGACCCGATGCAATTTGACAATAGAAGATGATTCTCCGAAAGAAAATCAGACAAGATACAAATCAATGATTGGTGGATTGTTTTACTTAACTCAAACTAGGCTTGATATCATAAATGTTGTATGTATTGTTGCAAGATTTCAAGCTAATCTGAAAGAATCTCATGTGACTGTTGTGAAGATAATTTTTAGATACTTGAAGGGAACTATTGATCTTGGCCTATGGTATCCTAAAGATGATGATCTTACTTTGAGTGCCTTTACTAATGCTGACTGGGCAGGAGATGTGAATGACAAAAAAAGTACTAGTGGTGGAGCATTTTTCTTGGGTAAGAAGCTAATTTCATGGTTAAGCAAGAAGCAAAATGCCATTTCCTTTTCAACTGTAGAGGCCGAATACATTGTTGCTGCTAATAATTATACTCAAGTCCTATGGATGAAACAAATGTTGAAGGATATCAAAATTATATATGATGAGCCTATTGCTATATTCTGTGATAACTCAAGTGCTATTAACATTTCCAAGAATCCGGTGTTGCATTAAAAAAAAAAACATATATCTATCAAGTTTCACTTTTTGAGGGAGAAGGTAAGTGTAAAGAAAGTCAGATTAGAGTATGTGCCTACTAAGGAGAAAATCGCAGACATCTTTACCAAGTCATTGCCTAAGGATACTTTTGAGTATCTCAAAGGGAAGTTAGGGGTGATTACCCCTCCTAATCAAAACTAAGGATGCATTGCATTGCATCAGTCTATGCATTTCACAGTCATATCTTGTCTCAGATTGATGTTGTGGTGGCTGCTACTCAAGGGGAGTAGTCAGATGTTCAGAAATTTAGATATGTGGTTCAGAGCTTAGATAACTTTGTCGTTGATGTCAAAGGGGGAGAAGATTCATGTGAAAAATTGGTGATTATCTTAGGAGAAGAGCCTTATGGGGAGAAAGATTATGTGAAAGTGTTGAGGAGAAGATGAGTCAAAACCTAAGTAGGAGTTAGTTGCGTTGATGGTGTTTTTCGCATCATGTGTTGCCATCAATGCCAAAGGGGGAGATTGTTGGATGTTTTGGTTGTGTTGATGATATGTGGTTGTCATTGATGTCAACACTATTAGCATAAATGTATTTGAAGTTGTATGTCAAGGATATTGAGAAAATTGTAATAAATGAGTTCCAAATTGTCAATGGTGAAGTGAAGTTCAATATGGTGGTTATTTTTGTACGTTGTTGATCAGAGGTTGTAGACTAAAGGGTTTGTTGCTGAGTGTATCTAGTTTATCCACGTCGAGTTTCAAAGATCCACATGAAGATTTGATTGAGTTATGAAGATTTCCATTCAGACAGTTTTTCCATTTCTTCAGTTGGTGTTCTTGATTGAAGATGATGCTATTTCAGTTAGTTCAGTTGTTGCAGATGCTTCTTTTGTGATTCGTGATGCTTGTGGGTATTTCTAGATCGTGCTCTATCTTTGTTGCCCGTCTGCATTGATCATTGTGATATTGGTTGGCGATTTTCTCTTGCATGTTAATGTTTTTCTTGTTCTTAGCCGACATAGTGTTTGTAGCATGTTGTGGATCTTCGAGGAGAAATTAATTGAAGTGTCTTCATGCTGGAGATGTTGATTTGGGTCCTCACTAAGTTGTGGCTGACCTTGGTTGATTCACATTGATAATCTTTAATGTTTTGGGCCGAAAATTTATATTCATTTTATTATTTCTTTGTGGCTAACTTGTAGCGATGAAATTTCATGTTGTGGATATATAAGAGCAATTTTTTAGTCAAATTTAAGTGTGAAAAAGGTGTGCTTCTATGTGTTTGCGCGAATAATTTTCTAAATCATTCAAAGGAATAGTAAAGTGTGAAGAATTATGAAGAAGTGCGAAGAAGAGTGAAGAAGAGTGAAGAAGTGTTCATGTGCTTAATTGGAACTGTAATCAGGCATTAACAGATGCTATTTTCTCAATTCAAAATCTAGATGGCTTTAATTTGAATCTCTTTGTAAGATAGTGTGTCTTCCTTTGTAATTGAGTAGTGAGCTCTAGGCAGTGTGCCTGAATGCATGTGCATTCCCCATATTTCATTTTCATTATACTTTTAATAGGGTATAATCTTGTGGACTGACCTCCACCATGGTTTTTCCCCTAACAGGGTTTCCACATAAAAAATCTTGGTTTTATGTGTGTTTCTAATGTGTTGATGATTTATGTTTTCATGGTTAATAATCATATTAGAGAATAAGGCTAATCAGTTGAATAAGTTTTGAATTTTTGTGACAATTGATTCACCCCCCCTCTTAGTTGTCTTCCCTGTATTGCCAACGCCACTATCTTATTAGGTTTACAATCCCCTTTCTTGACAAAACTTAACTCCTCTCTAGCCTATTTTTCATTTAATGGACAAAGCATTGTCCCTACCAAAATCTCAACATGTTTTTCCAAACCATCTTGCTTTCTCGCAACCAATTCATCCTTGACCTTCTCTAGGTTTGTTTTTTATATGAAATCGTCTTCTTTCCTTCCATCTACTATCTTAGCATCTTCAAGCCTTGAAGTGGTTATCATCTCTTAATGTTTGTCTTTCTCTATCTTTATATACTCCTTATTTCCCATAATGATCACTTTTGTTGCCTTGGTTTATCATATGGATGTCAAGTTAGCTTTTCTAAATGGTGAGTTGGAAGAAGAGGTGTATGTTGAGCAACTGGATGGATTTCATTTGACCGATCAGGGAGATATGGTTTGCCACTTGAAGAAAGCATTGTATGGACTCAAGCAAGCCCCTAGAGCATGGTATGCCAAATTGGATAAGTACTTGTTGAAGCTTGGATTTAACAAAGGTACTATTGATAGTAATTTGTATTTCAAGATTGATCATAATTAAGATTTTGATTGTGGAAGTCTTTTTTGATTGTGGAAGTCTTTGTTGATGATATCATTTTTGGAGGAGATGATAGCATGTGCATGAAGTTTGTTGATGAGATACATAGTGAGTTTGAGATTTCAATGATTAGAGAGATGAAATTCATTTTGGGATTGCAAATTACTCAGTTAGATAAAGGGATCTTTATATCTCAGTCCAAGTATGTGAAAGAATTGTTGAAGAAATTTGGTGTGGAAAATTCAAAGCCAATTGGTACACCCATGGTGACCAGATGCAAGTTGACAACAGATGATGATTCCCAAAGGAAAATCAGACTAGATATAGATCAATGATTGGTGGATTGCTTTATTTGACTCAAACTAGGCCTAATATCTTGAATGTTGTATGTATTGTTGCAAGATTTCAAGCTAATCCTAAAGAATCTCATTTGACTGTTGTGAAGAGGATTTGTAGATACTTGAAGGGGATAGTTGATTTTGGCCTATGGTATCCTAAATATGATGATATTACTTTGATTTCCTTTACTGATGTTGATTGGGCAGGAGATGTGAATGAGAGGAAAAGTACTAGTGGTGGAGCATTTTTCTTGGGAAAGAAGTTGATTTCATGGTTAAGTAAAAAGTAGAATGCCATTTCTTTATTTACTGTAGATGCTGAATACATTCTTGTTGCTAATAATTGTGCTCAAGTATTGTGGATGAAGAAAATGTTGAAGGATATCAAAGTTGTGTATGATGAGCCTATTTTTATATTCTGTGATAACTCTAGTGCTATTAGAATTTCTAAGAATCCGATGTTGCATTCAAAGACCAAGCATATATCTATCAAGTTTCACTTTTTGAGAGAGAAGGTAAGTGAAAAGGAAGTCAGATTGGAGTATGTGCCTACTAAGGAGCATATTGCAGAAATATTTACCAAGCCATTGCCTAAGGATACTTTTTAGTATCTCAAAGGGAAGTTAGGGGTAATTACCCCTCCTAATTAGAACTAAGATGCATTGACTTGCATCAATCCATGCATTTCATGGTCATATTTTGATTTGGATTGGTGTTGTGGTGGCTGCTACTTAGGGGGAGTAGTCAGATGTTCAGATATGTGGTTTAGAGATTGTATAGAAGATATCTTTGACATTGATGTCAAAGGGGGAGAAGAGTAATGTGAAAAAAAATTTGGGACAGAAGAACCTTGTGAGGAGAAGAGTTATGTGGATGAGTTGAGAAGAGAAGAATCTAAACCTAAGGGAGTAAGTGTTGTTTCCTTGATGGTGTTTTTCACATCATGTGTTTCCATCAATTCCAAAGGGGGAGATTGTTGGATGTTGTTGTTGTGTTGCTAATATGTGGTTGTCATTGATGTCAACACTATTAGCATTAATGCATTTGAAGTTGTATATGTTGAGGATATTAAGAAAATTGTAATAAAAAGAGTTGCAAGTTGTCAGTGGTGAAGTGAAGTTTAGTTTGTCGGTGAGTTCAATACATTGCTGCTTAGAGGTTGTGAACTAAATGGTTTCTTGTTGAGTATATCTAGTTTATCCACATCGAGTTTTAGAGATCCACATGAAGATTTGATCAAGTTATGAAGATTTGTATTCTAAAGTTTTTTTGTTACTTTAGTTGGTGTTCCTAAATGGAGATGATTTGATTTCAAAAAGTTTAGTTATTGTGGATGCCTCTCTGGTGATTCGTGCTCTATCTGTGTTGCATGTCTGCATTGATCGTTGTGCTCGCGATCTAAGATTTTCTCTTGTGTGTTTATGTTTTTCATGTTCTTGGCCAACAAGGTGTTTGTAACACATTGTGGATCTTCAAGGAGTAATTAATTGAAGTGGTTCATGTTTGAGGATGTTATTTTGGGTCTTCACTAAGTTGTGGCTGATCTCGGTTGATTCACATGAATAATCTTCATTGCTTTGGGGCGACAGTTTATATTTTTTTTATTATTTTGTTGAATTCGACTTGTAGCGATGTAATTTCTTATTGTAGATATATAGAAGTGATAGTTTTATCATTTGAAGGCATGTGAGTGTGAAGTGTGCAAGTCCTATGTGTGAATATTATTCAAATCATACAAAGGCATAGCAGAGTGTGAAGAAGAGTGAAGAAGTGTTCATGAGCTTAACCAGAACTGTAATCAGGCATTATCAGATGCTATTTTTCTTAGTTCAAATCTGATGGATGTAATCATAATCTTTTTGTAAGACAATGTGTCTTCCTTTTGTAATTAGTGAGCTCTAGGTAATGTGCCTGAATGCATGTTCATTCCCCATTCATATTTCCTTATACTTTTAACAAGGTATAATCTTGTGGACTGACCTCCACCGTGGTTTTTCCCCTAACAAGGTTTCCACGTAAAAATATTGGTGTTATGTGTGTTTCTGATGTGTTCTTTATTTATGCTTTCATGGTTATTAATCAGATATGAGAATAAGGTTGATAAAGTTAATAAGTTGTGAAATTTTGTGACAACTGATTCACCCCACCTCTTAGTTGTCTGCCCTTGTGTTTCCAACAAGAGGTAGACCTCGATATCACTTGTCATTTGAAGAAGAGGTAGTTGAATTAACAAATAGATGAGTGATGGCACCAGAATCAAGAAGTTTTATTTTATCCTTCAACTCCTTACATTCACTAATAGAATGGCTAGGAACTTGATGGTATGCATAAAAAGAATGTTTTGCTTTATCATGTTTATGAAATTTCTTATGTGTAAGATGAGGAAGAGAAATCAAGTAGGATTTTAGAAGCCTCGAAAAAATACACTCTTGCTCAGATAGAGGATGAGAAGTAGGAAGCAACCCTTTCTCTTGTGAAGAAGAGTTTGACTTCTCACAAGAAGACATGAAGATAGTAGATAATGGTGGATGAATCAATCTAAGAGAATAAGATTGAGAAAAAATCATGTCATCATTCAACTGAGGTTCCCATTTAGATTGTCCATTCAAGCAACCAAGCCACAAATTATGATTACAAGGTACACATTCTATAGGGACTTGAATGCCTTGTTCATTACGCCCAAAAGGTTTATACCCATAGCCATAGTTAGAGACAAGTTTAAAGCCAGGGCCATAATTTGTTTGCAAATATTGAGAAGGCGGAGAATCTTCATAGAGAGCATTATTCTAGCAATGGGTACTCCTCTATAGGATTTCCATTAGCCTTCTTGACAAGACTACTAGCATTAGCCTCTTTAACAAAGGTGTGATCATCTTCTTTGGAAGGGGAAGGATCAACATTAAGAACATTACAATTTGTGTTTACATTACTTTGTGATGCAAAAGTATCTTTGATAATGGGTTTAGATGATTTTATCAAAATGAATAAGTGGATCGGATCGACTTTATATTCTTCAATGAAGGATTTTGTAAATTCTAGAGAACCCCAATCATCACCAAGACATGCATTCTCTTGAAAAGAGGTAGAAGGAGCAGACTTAAGATTTCTTGCTTTAGAAGGATCTTCTTCAGGGACATCTACCTCAAGAGTATCCTTTATAACAAGTACTACTAGAGTAGACATCAACACATTGGAAGAAACTAAAGGGATAAGAGTAGGCACAACCGAAGCCTGATCGGTATCTTCCATCTCACATAAGTTTTTAGCTCAGGGTCAGCCCTGACTATGACTACTTGATTGTTACAAATGAACTTAATAGATTTATGCAAGGTAGACGGGACTAAACCCATAACATGAATCCACAGTCTACTGAGAAGAGGGTTATATGGTAAATTTTTTGACATAACATATATGAGGGTGGGTACAGTAACGAGTCTCAACCTTAAAGGCAAGACTATTGTACCTAAATATTTCTGACCAACATTATTGAACCCATGAATGCCAAGGGAAGAAGCAGCTAGAGAGGAAGAATTAATATTAATCTTAGGCAATAGATCAATGTTGCATACATTAAGTGTTGAACCAACATCAATGAGAGTACATTTAATGCTGATATTATTAATGTTAACTATGATAATTAAGGGGTCCACTTGCTTCTGTACTTCCACAGGGGGGAGTTCCTATGGATAAAACGTAATATTTGGAAAATTTGCATGAATATGAGCTATCAACACATTAACATCCATTGTCCTAGAAAAAGAAGGAAAGAGGATCTTTTACAAGGCTTCCTGAAGCATAGATAAACCGGAGTAGACTAAAGCAAGTCCCATAGTGAGATCTTAGTTGAAGTAACACGGAGTTGCTCGACAAGATCGTAATCACTAGGTGCTAAAGGAACACTTGGTTGAGAAGGTGGTAAAGAAGCCGGTTGATTGAAATTTTGTTTATTCTTTCTAGTATTATAAGTATGGGCTACCGCTCTATACGAGGGAGCCTTAGAAAGGTCAAGAGAATCACTATCAAATGGAGCACCATTAATAGAACAAATCCTTCTAGGAGAAGGAATAGCTGAAGTCAGATAAATAAGAGGTCTCTTAGGCCTTTGAGGGGTGGCAAAGACATTATATTTACAGATTCCTCACAACTCCTAGAGGAATCATTCAAAGAAATATGCTCAAAATCTACCCTCAGAGGATCCTATGTGAGAAAGGATTCATCATTCACTAATGCATCATCTCTGGAAGAGAGTGCATCAGAATGAAGATGAGATTCATCATTCATGAATGCAACGTCTCTAGAAGAGAGTGCATTGGAATGAAGAGACGTAGAGTGAAATTAAGAAAAGCATCAATGATTTCATCCTATTGCACCAAAATATCCTTACAAGGAATTTCAGGAGAGGGATCACCAAAGAATAATAAGAGAGGAGAGAAGAACTCACTTTCACATGATTGTAAGATAACTTCTTAAAGCTTCTTAACAAAGCTAGAAAGAGATAGAAGGAAGAAAGATAGAAAGTACATTTTGAAATAGATATATAGACAAGTCAATCGAAGTTCAACGTATCACCCTGATAGTACGAAATGGGGTGTAGGGCATCATCCCAAAAAAAAAATTGGGGAAGGTGTTTTCATGTCAGGTTCACCAAAATATAAAGAAGGGGGATTCGTTGCTCACGAATCTCTTTATTCTCAAGAGAATCCTAGGGAACAAACTACCCTAAATTACCTCAGATTGAAAAGGTGAGAGTTTCATAATCAGAAAGAGTAGATCACAAAGGTTTTCTAGACAGACTGATGGGCAAGTGCATGAAGATGGGTAGCCAATTTGTGGCCAACTTTTTTAAAAAGTTTTGAAAACTCATAACACGAGCACGTTATAATGCGAGCGCATTATAAGGCACTCACGTTATGGCTTGGTGTGTTGAGCCTGAGGCTAGGCCACAACGAGCCCATAACACGAGCGCATTATGACCTATTAAAAGAAAAAAAACAAATTGAATTCATTATTGCATTCGACTATGTTTTTTCTCTTACTCGTGGCCAAAACCCCCATTTTTTGTGCTCGCATTCTGGGAGGAGGAATTTTGAAAAATTCTTCATCAACAGTTGTTGTTTCATCACGAGGATGCTGCCACATTGAAGAGGAGGTGTGAGAGGTAAGGATTTTTTTTGTTTGGTTTTGAATTTGTTAGTTTTAGGTTGTTTTTTATATTTATTTTTTGAATTTGGAGGAGATGTTAATCAACCTGCAAACCCTCCTCAAAATCCTCAAGAAGCACAACAACAACAAGAGGAACAAAATCCTGAACAAGCACAACAACAACAAAATCCTCAAGTTAATCAACCACAACCTCAATCTCCTCGACCAATCCCTCAACATCCTCCTGGCACTCAAAAAAACTTAATGAGTGAAATTGAGAACAATAAAAAACAAATTGAGGATTTAATATGGAGGTTGAATGATCCAAACGGTTCAATTATGGAAAGAATGACCCTAGGAACTTCATTAAAAGAAATGTTAAAACATGTAGATTCAATCAACAAGCAATTAACTGGTTTGGAGGATAAGAAGCAAGTGGCTAGGGATTATTACCAAGATAAATTATCATATAAATATGTAAAAGATTTAAAAATTACAAAAGGTGATTTGTGCACATTATTCACTGACCCACAGTCAAATACAAATCTCTCCCTCAATGCAAAGAGGTTTCCTATTCATTGGTGCCACCACCAAGAGATTAGGACTTTTTTTAGCATAGGTGGTACATGGTTTTTGATGACCCACCATGCAACAATTGTGAAGTCTTGCAGTATTTCCTTAGGAAACTATACTGTGAGTTCATCTTGAACAAAATCCCAAATTATTTTGATATGAGGGACTTCCAATGGAGAGGTGTGGGTTCGGATCAAGATATACCCAGTGCACAACAAGATCCTATGCGGCAAGGGAGACGACCTCTTGCTAGGCTGCCTCATGAGGACTTCGTCATCCCTTCCGTCGCGAATGAGAGTACCGACATATAGAATTTGTAGGCCATCAGCTCTTTGACCCAGAGTGTCATCCTTCATGCCAGTCCTATTCTACAGTGCCATCTAGGGGAGTCTTTGAGTGGTGGACTTTAATTCCATTTGTGTCAATCTTGTGAGGTGACTTGTTCATATGACCCCACCGACACTCAAGAGGCTGCTACACAAGATTTGTTTGTAGCTATGGAGATGGCAAGGGTAGCCAACATTTTGCATGTGACCTATGGAATTAATATTGAGGTAAAAGTTAGCATGTTGATTGAATTTAATTTATCAAATTTTGATTTTGAAATGCAAGATTAACTAATTTAGTTTTATGATTTTAATAAAATTGCAAGGTCACAGTGTTGATACTAGATACACCGGCCCCACACCTGATTATTTCTCCACTGCACCTACTGTTGAGGTATGTAACTCGTAAACAATTATAAATTTATTACATGTTAATAGCATTGTTTGATGAATGGTATTTTAATATGTGATTTTTGATGTTGAATAGGCTAATATTGGAGGTTTCATGGGAACACCTCCTAGTGCCAGTGGATTTAGTCAAACCTACATGCAGGTAATAGAATAAAGAGTTTAACTAATGAATTGAACTTAATAGATTTGTATATTTTATATTCATATCATTGATTATGTTGCATTGCACATATTTCAAACTCAAAGCATTACTTCACATTCCATAACTAATAACTAGATGTTGATAGATGAAAAAATTTCAACTACAATATAGTTGTTTAAAAATTCAACATAAGCAGTGATGCAATTACTTCACATAGCATAAGGAATAAGTAGGAGCAACTTCCAATTGCATTTGCTTGTCATGGCATTCCATGAGACCACTTTTTACTGAGGCATCTTTTCAAATAGTTCACTGCCTTGTCTATGCTATGGATGCTTGGAAGGAATATATGAAAGAATAATAGTAAGCAATAGCATAGACAAGGAAATGAGTTGTTTGGAAAAATTCCTCAAAGAAATGCGTTCACATGGTGATGTCCATCACCATGAGACCCAATTTCTTTGAGGAAGTTTTTCAAACAGCTTATCGCCTTTTCTATGCTACCACATTTTCCATACATGTCTACCAAAGCATTTTATCAAACAATTCATTTCCTCAATGATATGGCTAAAATCTTAAAAAAGGTGTTTCCAACAAACTATGGATGCCTAGAAAAAATCTATCAAAGCATAATAGTAAGCAATAGCATAGACAAGGTAGTTAGTAGTTTGAAAAAATGCCTCAAAGAAATGTGGTCTCATGGTGATGGAATGCCATTCCATCACCATGAGACCACATTTATTCGAGGAATTTCTTCAAACAACTCACCACATTTTCTATGATACCACATTTTCCATACATGTGTCCCAAATAATTTTATCAAACTACTCACTTCCTTGCTGCTATGGATAAAATCCTAAAATAGGTGCTTTCCAACAAACTATGGATGCTTGGAAAAATTTCTATCAAAGCATAATAGTAAGCAATAATACCATAGAGAAGGAAATGAACTGTCTAAAAAAATTCTTGAAAGAAATACGGTCTTATGGTGATGGAATGCCATGACGTGCATTTGTTTGTAATGGCATTCCATCACCACGAGACCCCATTTCTTTGAGGAAAATTTTCAAACAGTTCACTGCCTTCTCTATGCCACCACAATTATCATACATGTCTACGAAAGCATTTTATCAAATGGTTCATCGACTTGCTGCTATGGGTAAAAGCCAGGTAAAAGCCGAAAAACATGTGATTTCGAACAAGATATGGATAGGGAAAATAGTAAGCATGATAGTCATAAATATATAGTTTAATAAGTACTCAAAATTTTGTTCATTATCTCATACATTATAAGTCATGATGTGGATCGATATTGTAGTTTTTTTTATTGAATAATTTGTTGTTTTATTTTCAGATGTTGCAAGTGGACACCTATGAATGTGATGAGGGCAATGGAGATTGGTGTATCATCTGCTATAGAATCCTCGATGGCTCTGACAGGGGAGGTATGAGGAAAATTACTAAATTTTAATCTACATTCATTGTTATAGATGTTAGTGAAAAATCAAACCATTATTGATTCGTAATTTAATTTCTATTTGGATGGTTTATATAGGGCTTCAACACGCCTCAACATGGGAATTTGAATATTTTCCTCATGGAGAGTGATCATCAGATGGCGATAAGTGATTATTTTGTTAAATATATGATTTTTTATAATGTAATTTCTATATATTAATGTATTTACTTCTTATTGTAATAGATAAGACTTGACCAAGAACTAAACCCTAGGAGGAGCACTAGGAGCACTCCTCAACCATAGCATAAATAAGTGACAGACGTATCGCCATCCGATCGACAAGCAAAGGGAAAGAGTTTATTTCGAGAGCATGGAGAGTAATGAATTTTGATTCCAGAGCCCTTTGTTGTATGCCTATATCAAATTTTTGTACATATTTTGTATTGGATATATTTGAAATTGTATGCCTATATGGCATTCTTGTAAGCCTATATGGCTATTTTGTATGTATATTTTATACTTATATCGACATATATTGATGTATGCCTACATTGCTATTTGGTTAATACAAATCTTTTTTATCAATGGTGTCCATATTTGTATTATAAATCCATGGTTTAGTAGATATGAGTTACGTGTATTCAAGTGTATACTTTACAACTTATGTGTATTCCAATGTATACTTTGTGACTTACGTGTTTTCATGTGTATACCTTGTATTCATTCATATACTTTGTATTAATTTGTTTATACTATTTATTCGTGTGTATACTTTAAGGCTTACGTGCTTTTGAGTACTTGTGCTTCCCTTATTCACATGTACATGCTTGACTTATTCACATGTATACTTATTAATTGGTGAGCCCTAGCATTGATCATTGTTGTCCTTCATGGTTTGTCTTGAATATTAATTGATTGATCCTAAACAACTTTATCTAAAAGGAAAAACATGTTTTCAATTAATATTCCATGAAATGATTCATAAAAATATTCCAATATATTTAATCCTTTGATTGGAACAACTCAATTAAGCATAGGATACATAATCTTCACAACTCTTGCAAAACATAATATTCATAGTAGATGAAGTAGTTAACTTCTTTACACATTATCATACAAACATTTATCTTGAATAGTCTTTAAACATTTTCACAACATAGTCCTCATAGTGCAGAATGATTTGTTATGTTCTCGATCCATCACCATATAAACACGTTGAAAGATTTATATGTCAACTTTTTGCAATATTATTTCTTGTATAGGAAATGGACTCAGGAGAAAGCAAGTTATATAATTTATAATACAAATAAGAAATGGACTCAACAATGGAAACTTTATTTATCACACCAAATAATAAATGTACGTGAGAGCATCACTTGTTTCTCTTAGACTCCAATTTTAAAGCATAGCAAATCATTTCAAATGAAAATGAAAAAATGCTTCACAACCAGAGTTGTTAATTGAGGAAAAATGAATGTTTTGAAGTTCCACCATTGTACACATTTACAATTGTTTGTAATTGTTGTAAGGGAAAGGAGGATAATTGAAAAATGTCTTGTGCTTGCTAGACTTGAGGATGATTGATGCAATGATAGGGAGGCCTTCAATCCACTTTCACCATACAAAGAACTTCCAACCACTTTTCTTCCCCCAAATCACAATATTGGCTTGTTTTCAGTTTTTCACCTAGTCTCTCTAGTAGGTCAGTAGACCTACCTTTCTTGACATAACTTTCAAATTTTCTAAAAATTCTATCCAACCCTCATTCTTTTCAAACACCCTTTAACACATACTTTCACATGCCTCAAAATCCCATGAGACTCTTTTGAAACAAAACCCTCAACCTAGTGCTTCAACACTGTCCTGGACCCCCAAATAGGTCTATTCAACAAAGAAACACCCTCTCAACCACTCTTCCAATTGAAAAATGTTGGAAAATGTGCCTCAATCTCACAAGCTAAAACCTTTGAGAAAGCATGGTTGCTGTGACATTCATATTGTCTGGCCGACTGGCAGTTCAACCTTGTGTATTGCTCATGTCGCTGAGACAATACTTCTGTCTTACCGAATGGACCTATCGCTATGACATGGAGACTCAGTGAGATCTCTTACCGATATGGAATGTCTCACTGATAGAAGGGTTTGTTATCGAGTGCCTAGCGTATGTCGGGGAGACTCATGGTGACTAGATCATCGAGGTAACTCAAGTGTGTCAGTATGTGGTCCTAGCGACAAGGAGATGTCTCGCCGATTGAAGTCATCGGGGTGACTTGAACACTTGGGAAGATCTCTTGGCGATTGGGAGATGTCTAGCCGACGGTATTCACTTGGAGTAACTCAAGGGTTTTGGCATGAAGTCTTGGGGACTGGGAGATGTCTGGCTGACAAGTTGGTGTCTAGCGGATGTCAGGGAGACCTATGGTGAAAGGAGTCATCGGTGTAACCCATTTGCTTTGGTAAGAAGTCTTACCGATGTGTGAATGTCTTGCCAACGGGGATACATTTGGAGTCTTCATGGTGACTCAAAGACTTTGGTATGAAGTCTTGGCGATGGGTTTTGGTCTCGCCGATGTTGAGAGGTTTCAGTATAACTCCTAGTGAAGGATGAGTTCAGTATGACTTGAACACTTGGTATGATGTCCTAGCAACTGATGGAGAGTCTCACTGACAGTATGCACTCGGAGTAACACATGAAGGTTTGGTGTGATGTCTTGGTGAAAGCGGTAAGTATCGCTGATAGTAAAAGGTCTTGGCGAAGGTCAAATGTCTTACCGACTTGGTAAGACATGGGTGCTTGATGTGAGGTCTCGGCGAAAGACAAAAGTCTTGCTGATGGAAAAGTTGAAATAGATGTGACTTGTGAGCATCGGTATGAGTCTTGCTAATGAGAAATCTCTTGCTGATAGGAATGCAATGGATATCGGTAGATTTGATATGACTCATGGCGTTTGATATAATATCTTGCCGATTGTTGGAACCTATGCCGATATCGTCTATGAATCCTTTGAGCATCAGAGAGACACTTCTCGTGTCTCACCGACATGCAAACTCAATGGATTGTTTCCTTGGTCATTTGACTACTCTATGTGGTGGCTCGTGGACCAATTAGAGGAAGCAAAATTCAAATGGTTGGCGGTTGGATTTTTGCAGTAGTTGCAATGGAACTAAATGGTCTGCACAAGGAAAAATCTACACCAGAATGGAATGATGATAAGGATGCTGAGCTAGAGATTTCTGTTTAGTGATCCTGAACCAATTCACAGAGATCCTGTTGAAGAATGAATGCATATATGTATGCATTGGACGTTCTATATCGGGGGTTGAAAAAAAGACAAGAGAGTGTGTTGAAGAGCCGAAGAGAAGAAGAGAGAGAACCGAGTGGCTGGCTGAGAGGCTGAGGCCATGAGGCCGAAGCAAAGGCAGGGCTATGCTGCCAAACTCTCTCCTATGTACTGAGTGATCAGTTGCTACTAGTTGTATCCAGAATGAACAAGATGTAATCTCTGAAAAGGCTATGAACCTGAAATTGTATTGTAACTGTTTGTTGCTGAATAATACAATGGCACGATCTTTGGAGTGTGGGGTTTTTTATCCAAAAGGATTTTCCCCACAAATCTATTTGTTCTAGTTTTTGTCTTATCTTTCATGTCTGTTGGTTCTTTTTGTAGAATCTGTTAATGCATGCTGTTGTATTTACATGTGCCTCTCTCAGAAGGATCAATGTGGGAAATAAACTATCTATTTCCGCTTTAGGACATAGTTGTACATGTCTTTGAGGCAACCTAATCGAAATGAAAGTTACCGAAGGCACTACTTGTTAGAGATTTATCTAAGATGCAACAAATTTTTCCTAACAAAAAAAACCATTGGGAAGCATTTACTAGTCTATAAATCCACAAAATCCATAATTTTTAGGCCGTGATTGGCCCTCTAACCCCACTATCCTCTAAACCCTCACTTTTCTCAAATTTCACTAGGGTTTATTGAAAACCCCATATCCAGACCTCATACAACCTAAAAACCTCTTCCAACACTCTTCACTCTACCTGCACAAACTTAATTAACCACCAAATTATGCTTCCCCCTAACTTTACCCACTTTTACTTCCTCAAACCTCTCCTTTTTCATTCAAAACCCCTCTTTTCCCAACTAGGGCAACATTCCATAACATAATTTTGACCTCCCCTATCCTTGCATACTTTTGAACACATCAAACTCCACAACCTCACCCTATTTCCAACCTATTCTAACTTATTCTCTAGCAATTTCTTCTTTTCACCTCTTCTAGCCTTGATTTTAAGGCCTAAAATTTGAATTTTCAACAGGGGCAACATTAGTAATCTCTTCCAATGCCTTTACCAATTCTATTTTCTTATTCCTACTCCCTATCTTACTTACGTTAGGCCCATTCCACCGAGACACAGCCTGAACAATAGGTGGAATGGCCTATTTCAACATATTACACTCAAACCCTTGTATGAGCAAGTTCAGACCAATTTCAGAAATCTATTTCTAAGTTGCTTGGAACTTAATATAATTCCACAATAATGGATTCAAATCAAAGATAAAACCATTCTACAATAGATTCAGATCATCTTAGAGAAACTCCTGCTGTACAGACCCGTACATAGGCTGGAAATCAAGAAAATGCACATAAATTAACAAAGAAACAAAAATATTTGATTGATATTCTCCTTCAAACTCTTCAACAATCACTAAATTCTAGTTTCCAATATATATAAACCTCAACCAACTCCTTACAATTCCTAAAACTACCTTTCAATTTCCCATGATCATTGGGCTTCCACATGAGAGCAGTTTTTACATTTTTGCTTGACAACATTTTTGACAATTTTGCAATTTTTACATAATTGACTCAAATGACCCCACACTAACTCAAAACTAAAAGAAACATTACAAAATGGCCTATCATGGCCTTATTTGACATTATCATGACTAAAACCACTGAAATAGACCTACTTCATCAAATGGATGAACAAGGTGCTCTGCACCAATGATCATACACTTTTTGTGTGGAAAACTCATACTTCTCAACCGTTGTGTGTATGTTTCTCTTTTTGTGTATGTTTCTCTTTTTGATTGTTTTGCATGACATCATAAGGGTTCAAGCCAGTTGAACGTAGCTCAGAGAAATTCCACATGTTTGGGTGCAAAAGAGGACCATGCCTAGCATAAACATACCTATCAGGACGCGTTGGAGCAGTTTGTTTGGTCACAAAAATTGCAAAACGAAAGTTGCACCACTTTGCAACTTTATATTGCTTGCATTTGACACTTTTTTCATCAAGTGAAAATTGGACACCACAGGAAAATGACTCTGAGATAACAAGAACCAAGAGAGGTTATTGTAGAGGGGCCCAACGCGATCTCATAGGCTCAGATGAAGAGTTCGTAAGCATCACAGTTTTTGAGTAATAGTCTATTAAAGATTGCTTCCCTTTTGCACTTTGGACCCTTAAGGGATTGAGTCGGTTGAACATAGCTCAGAGTGATTCCATGTGTTTGGGTGTGAAATAAGACCATTCTTAGTGTAAACGTACCCATCCGGATGTGTTGGAATAGTCTATTTGGTCACACGAGTTGCAGAATTAAAGTTGCACCACTTTGCAACTTTCAACTACTTGCATTTGATAACTTTTTCCCCAAGTGAAAATTCACCACCACGGAAAAATGCCTCCGAGATAGCGAAAACTGAGAGAGGTTATTGTAGAGAGTCCCAACATGATCCTATAGGATTAGATGAGGAGTTTCTAAGCATCACGGTATCTAAGTAACAAAATGCTTAAGTTTGCAGCCATTTTTCACTTTGGACTCTTAAGGGATCGATTCGGTTGAATGTAGCTCAAAGCGATTCTGCATGTTTGGGTACAAAAGAGGACCATTCCTAGGGTAAACATACCTATTCAGACATGTTGGAACAGTCTGTTTGGTCACACAAGTTGCAGAATGAAAGTTGCACCACTTTGCAACTTTCAACTACATGCATTTGACAACTATTTCCCTAAGTGAAAATTCGCCACCACGGGAAAATCCCTCTAAGATAGTAAAACCTGAGAGAGGTTATTATAGAGGGTCCCAATGTGATCCTATAGGATCAGACAGGAATTTTCTAAGCATCACAATATCTGAGTAACAACATGCTAAAGTTTGCAATCATTTTGCACTTTAGACTCTTAAGGGATCGATCTGGTTGAACGTAGCTCAGAGTGATTTTGCTTGTTTAGGTGTGAAAGAGGACCATGCCTAGTGTAATATCTATTCAAATTCATTGGAATATTTTGTTGGGTCACACGAGTTGTAGAACGAAAGTTGCACCACATCGCAACTTTCAACTACTTGCATTTGATAATTTTTCCCCAAGTGAAAATTCACCACCACGGGAAAATGCCTCCGAGATAGTGAAAAATGAGAGAGGTTATTGTAGAGGGGCTCAACGCGATCCCATAGAATTAGATGAGAAGTTTCTAATCATCATGACATCCAAGTAACAATATGTTGAAGTTGGCAACCATTTTGCACTTTGGACTCTTAAGGGATCGATCCGGTTGAACATAGCTCGGAGCGATTCCACATGTTTGGGTGTGAAAGAGGACCATGCTTAGCATAAACATACCTATTCAGATGTGTTGGAATAGTCCATTTGGTCGCACAAGTTGCAGAACAAAATTTGCACCACTTTACAACTTTCAACTACTTGCATTTGACAACTTTTTCCCCAAGTGAAAATTTGCCACCACGGGAAAATGCCTCCAAGATAGAAAAAATTGAGAGAATTTATTGTAGAGGGGCTCAATGCAATCCCATAGGATCAAGTGAGAATTTTTGAAGAATCACGGTATCTAAGTAACAACATGTTGAAGTTTGCAACCATTTTTCACTTTGGACTTTTAAAGGATCGATATGGTTGAACGTAGCTTGGAGCGATTCCACATGTTTGGGTGCAAAAGAGGACCATTCCTAGCATAAAAATACCTATTCGGACATGTTGGAACAGTCTGTTTGGTCACATGAGTTTCAGAATAAAAGTTGCACCACTTTGCAACTTTGCATTGCTTGCATTTGACACTTTTTTTCATCAAACGAAAACTGAACACCACGGGAAAACCACTCTGAGATAACAAAAACTAAGAGAGCTTATTGTAGAGGGGCCCAATGTGATCTCGTAGGCTCAGACGAATATTTCGTAAGTGCCATGGTTTCTGAGTAATACCCCATCAAATATTGTTGCCCTTTTTTACTTTGGACCATTAAGGGATTGAGTCGATTGAATGTAGCTCAGAGTGATTCCGCATGTTTGGGTGTGAAAGAGGACCATGCCTAGCATAAATCCATGACTTTTGATCAAAGAATCTAGTGCAAGTGCACCATGACCAAGACATGAAATTAGTGAATCTTAGTTTGGTTTCTTTGAAAATTTGAGTCTTTGGATGTAATAAGGCCATGTCAAGACCAGTCTAGTGTCTATGGGGGTCATTTTTGTGTAATTTATGTGATTAGGGAGTTTATAGTGCAATAAAGAGTTAAAATGGAAAAGTTGTCAAATTTGTAAGTTGCAAAGTTGCAACAAATTTGAATGACAATGGTTGGATTTTTGAAAATTTGTTTGTTTGGTGGTTTAAGTTAGTTGGGACAAGGTAGTTGGGTGTCTGTGTTTAAAAATTCCTCACATGGTTTGAGGTTGAGGTTGGAGATGTTGTACTTAGAAGAAGATCAATAAAATTCATTGTTTCCTTACAATTTTTCTATATTTTTACCAAAAATCTAATGTTTCCTTGAACTATATGGTTCCGTACAAGGTGATTGCGCTCTCTTTTGGATAGAGTTCAATGGGAAGTTTACTTAACTCCATTTTTGTTTTGGTTTGGTTGGATTTCAAGTGATTTTGTGCATTTTAGAAGCCCATTACTGACGGTCAGTCTATATACCATGTTTTAAGGGTTTTGAGTGCATTAAAATGTCATATTAAGCCTTCCACCCACTGTATGCTTTTTTAACTCATTGGAAAGGCTTAGTTAGGGTTATAAAACATGTGTGAAAATTTTTATGTGCAAGGGAGGTGAATAGATGGTTTTTAGGTGATGCCCTAGATGTCAAATGCTACATTTTTGAGTGGAAAATGGTGGTTTAGTGCTAGGGTTTGAAGAAATATTTGGGGGGTAGAAATATATCTTGAAATTTTAAGCTTGTGCAGAAATTTTTGAAGGTGTTTCAGGATTTGGTTGGCTGTGAGAAGGTTTGGAGTATGGGTTTTCAATAAACCCTTGCCTAACTTGTGAAAGAAGAGGGTTTTAGGTTTTGTTATGTTAGAGGGCTTATCACGCCCTAAAAGTGGAGGAATTGGTGGTTTGGAAGACTAGTTAATGCTTCCCAATAGTGGTTTTCATGTGATAGGAAGAATAAAGGGGGGTTTCTTTGTTAATTTGGCCTAATTAGCCTTGTGGACAGTGTAGTTTTCTTGTTTTGTGAAAGTTGATCCAAAAGAGTCTTATGAGGGTTTGATGTATGTTGAAGAAGGCTTAAATGGGTTCCTAAAATGGTGGTTTTTTGTAGAGGTTGTTAAGGAATTATGAGAGTTAAGGTGGGAAAAATAGGTCTGCGAACCTATAAGAGTGACTAGGTGAAAAGTTGAAAATAAGCCAAGATTGAGTTTTGAGGGAAGGAAGGAGGTTGGAATCCTTTTGTATTGTGGAAGTGAGTCGATTGCCTCCCTGTATTGAAAATAAGCCCTGAGTTGATGACCCTTGGGCTTCTTCAAGTTTACATTTTTCTGCACTTGTTTCACATTGACAAGTTTTCAATTTTTATAATTTTACATCATTTTGACAAATATGCAACATGAACTCCAAAATGACCCCAAAACTAACTAACATTACTTATTACATTATAAATTGGTCTAATATGACCTTATTCAATTGAAAAAACTCAAAACATAAAACTAACTTAAGACTTCCATGAACCAAATTTGGTCAATAACCTTGGTGCCCCTGCACCAAATTTTAATATTTGAGTAAATCTCATTACAATGCCTTAGGTACTCCTTTCTCACAAATATTTTACAATGTCACTCATACATTTAAGATTCTCTTATAATTTCTACATCATAGGTGCTCATTATAAGGTTAACTTCAAATGAGTAACTTGATATTCCCTCACTAATCTTCACACACTCTTTTATAATGGTTTCAAATCAGAATCGAGATTTGACAAGATCATCAAAATACGGATGTTGCATTGCTTTTTTGGGTGAGATTCTCTTCGATGGCTCATAAATTAGTATTTTCTACAATGAGAGACCAATCAATTTTTAGTATTTTACTTACAAATACGCAAAGTAAAAGAAGAAAAAGAAAGAGCATCCAAAATGGAAATGAAATGAAAATAGATGGAAGGCACTTATAGATAGGCATGCTAGTCTCTCAACTTAGTCACTCCTGGTCATACATCTTCACTGGGAGATCCAAGATACCTATTGCACACAACACCTCTCATGAATAAAATAACTTGAAATTTGAGATGCTCTTATAATGTCTACATCATAGGTGCTCATGATAAGGTTAACTTCAAACGAATAACTTGAAATTCCCTCACCAAGCTTCACACACACTTTTGTAATGGCTTAAAATCATAATTGAGATTTGTCAAGATCATCAAAATAAGTATGTTTCATTTCTTTTCTGGTTGAGATTCTCTTGGATGGCTCATATATCTGCATTTTCTACAAGGGACACCAATCAATTTTTAGTAGGTTACTTACAAATAGGAAAAGTAAAAGAAGATGATAGCATTGGCATCAAACAAATTAATGTGCATACAAGTATAAATTAATAAGAATCAATGTGCATACTTACAAATTAATCCAACGAACCATTTGGGTCTGCTCTACTCTTTATTGTGTCAAGTATTGCCTCATGATCAAACTCACGAACCTTCCACAAGGTCTTGTTCAAAGTTCTACCCCCATATTTGGTCAAACAAACATTGGATGCCACGAGAAGGTTTGAGTAATGAAGAATCTTATGATGTGTTTCAAAGTCCTAAAACAACCAATGTTTAACACTCTTATGTGGGTACCTTCTAAACCACGTTCCAGTAACAACAACTAAGCCTGAAGGGTATTCGATGTTTTATCCATATATAACTTGTCAACCATTTTTCAACCTACTCCCTTGACTCACAATCATTACAGGCCTGCATTGTACATGAAGAACAAAAGCATGCCATCTTTCAAGTATCGATACTCCATGAACTTGCATTTGAGCTAAGGAAAGAGTATAGCTCACTTGATCCTATTATTGTACAACAATCCTTATATGGTGCAATGTTAGTATCATCCATCAACCAAAAAAATCAACGAACTAAAGATGTACCTTCATTACCTGGACCCATCAAAGCATTACAACACTCGACGATTGATCTTGCATCTGTCAACTTTGCACTGTCTTTATACTTTAACTCTTCTCATGCTAATGCTCTTTTCATGCATGCTCCTACACCATCATGCTCCCCCTTTCCATGCCTGACCTCACAAAAGTTCCACATATGTTGAACACCTATAATGACATGCATCCTGCTCAACCAATAGAACATGCATGAGTTCTTGAACTATGTTGCACATTTATCTGACCATATTATATGCCAATTGTATGTTATGCCCCTCTGAGCCAAATCACTATAGAACATCTGGAAGCAACCTTGCACAAAATCTGGAGAATGTGTGCAATCATCACTAATATAAAAGTGGCACTCCCTCAATACCTTCCTTTGGTCCTCTATACTATCAACTGTATGAATGAATTCTATGTGCACAAATATCAAAACCTTATGAGGGCACAACCTGAGACTTAGAAAATAACCCACAAACAAGAGAATAATTTTATTATTTAGAAAATGGAGCTTTTTACATGCAAAGGATCTCAAATCCCCAAGTTCTACAACACATGCAAGTTATAGAAAGCTACAGAATCACCCTTTCGCAATATGCGAGCTTGTCCCCAAAAAGTTACCCAAAAATTAGAAACCCGCCCATAAATAGAGCTCCTCTTTAGTTTGGAGCCAAAACAACATTCAAATTTGAGTTTAGGTTTGGCCAAAAATTTACAACATGAAGTTCAAATTTCAAAAGAGCATTTGCAATTGTATCTTCTAGAAAGTGCGCCAACTTCCCGGGGCCATAACTTTTGATCCGAGACTCGATCGTGAACCGTCTGAACCGTTGGAAAGGTCACAAAGTCAATAACGCGCTTGAAATCTGCTATGCTGATTTCGGCAAGTTTTGGGGCTGATCCGAGAACTCTAAGTGCCTCAAATCTAACTCGAAAGATTTTCAGGTGCAAATCTGGGAAACTAAAACTGCAATATCTTTCCACCCAGGAATAGAAAATAAAAATCATAAATTGGGAATTTCATTATGATGAAAAGGGTATCCAAAAATTTAAAAATATCTAAAAACTGAGAAACTTGAAATTTAACTATTTTTGGGTGATGCAAGATTGCCCTTACACCATTGGATGCTCCTGCATCAGACACCCAGGGTAATTTGAGAAGTGACCCGTCACGTCTCAGATGGTGGAGGACAAACCCAAATGATTAATCTCTACCTTAGGCAACTAGGATGAATCTTTAATAGGCCTTCCTTTCTATTTCACCAGATATTCTTCATACTGCATGTTCCTGGTACTCCTTCCCACATGACTATCCGGGATTTCTTCAATCTCCTCCTTTTCTCAAGTAGGTGTTATAATCCCACACTGTTCCATCATTGGTACTTCCACTGCGCCACCTTCATGATACTCTATCAAATCTGAAATGTTGAACACAAGGGAAATATTGAATCCATCTAGCAACTCTACCTCATATGCATTCCCTAAATCATGCCTCTTCAAAATTTTACAGGGACCGAACTTCTTCATCTTCAATTTGTTATATGTTCCCATTGGAAACATTTCTTTTCTCAAGTGGACCATCACTTCATCACCAATTTGAAACTCCTTATACCTCCTCTTCTGATCTGCCTTAGCCTTATACTACATATTCATTTTGTTAATATGTTCTCTTATCTTCTCATGTATATCCTTGATGTGTTCTGCAAAATCTTTGGCTTCAGCACTTATTTTCTTCTCTTGGTCCATCTTCCTTAATTCTGGAGCTGTTCTGGGGCTACCTCCATACACAATCTGGAATGGTGATCTACCAGTGCTTTTGTTGATAGAATTGTTGTAAGAAAATTTTGCCTGGGGTAAAATCAAGTCCCATCCCTTGGGTTTATCTCCTACCAAACATCTCAGTAGGTTACCTAGACTCCTGTTAACAACCTCTGTCTACCCATTTGTTTGTGGATGGTGTGTAGAACTGAACTTCAACTCTATCTTTAGCTTCTTCCACAAGGTCCTCTAAAAGTACCCCACAAATTTGGTGTCACGATCTGAAACAATACTCTTTGGCAAACCATGTAGCCTTACCACCTCTTTGAAGAACAAGTCAGCAATGTGGACTGCATCATGGGTCTTTTGACATGGAATGAAATGTGCCATCTTCGAAAACCTATCAACCACCACAAAGACTGAATCATTCCCTCATTGTGTCAGCAGCAAACCAGAACAAAGTCCATACTTATCCTCCCATGGCCTCGGGTACAAGTAAGAGCTGATAGAAGCCTATATTCTAGCTCACTCCTTTAGCCATGTGACATACCCTACAACTTTGTACAAAATTCTTCACATCTTGTGACAACTGAGGCCAATAATAATGCTCACTGATAATGGCAATGGTCTTATCCCGACCAAAATTTCCTGCCATTCCTCCACTATGCTTCTCCTTTATCAGGTTCTCCCTCATGGAACTCCTCGGGATACACAATTGACTTCCCTTAAATAACATGCCATCCTCGATTATGAAATCCAGCCACCTTGTCCTGTCCACTGTAACAGGTTCCTTGCAAGCTTTCCAAGCCTCTGCAAAATCAGGATCTTCTCGTGATAAAGGTCTTAAGTTCATTGAACCCAACCACTTCAATTTGCATCTTTTTCATCAATGTATGCCTCCCACTTAAGGCATCTGCAACCCTCTTTGACTTCCCACTCCTATATTTCAAAACAAAGGTATAACTCTGCAAAAACTCTACTCATTTCATATGCCTCTCGATTTAATTTTC
>VDFB02193867.1:156485659-156530955 GCA_007258455.2 Sequoia sempervirens
AGCATTGGCAAGCTAGCTCACTCACTACCTTGCCAATGCAGTAGAGTTGAGAAGGTAGGGGTAGTGTATGCCTCATAGAAATGGGGTCTCAAGGTGATGTACATCACCGTGATACCCCATTTGTATGAGTTATACACTGTCCCTACCTTCTTAACCCTACTATATTGGGGTCTCACTCACTAGCCTACCAATGCAGTAGGGTTGAGATGGTAGGGGCAGCGTAACCCTCATAGAAATGGGGTCTCATGGTGACTATGAGACCCCATTTCTATGAGGCATATGTTTCCCCCTGAGACCCCATTGCTATGAGGCATACGCTACTCCTACCATCTCAACCCTACTGCATTGGCAGGCTAGTGAGTGAGATCACTATCTTGCCAAGCTCACTAGCTTGTCAATGCTACCACATTTTGCATACATTTATACAAAAAAATTATTTTCAAACAATTCAAATGCTTTTTCCATGCTTCCATTTTAAGCCATGATTGCAATATATATTGTACCTTTCCCCATGTTGCTAACTTAGCCCTGAATAAAGAGTCTTGTAATAGTGGAGAGAAGGATTATAATCCCTTGTAGGTAGACTAATCAAGGAAACATTTAAAATATATCACAACATAAGTCATGAGGTAGGTTTAGTGATGAGGTAAATTTAGAAATAGAGATGAAAACCAAAATAGTTTCTAAGATCTATGAATGTGGGAGGAGTATATTCCAATTTTTTAGAGACATGTATGGAAAATTTGGTAGCATAGACAAGGCAATCAGCTGCTTGGTATAACTATTTGACAAAATACCTCAATGAAAGCTTCAGAGAGTGGTATGCACATCCATAATAAAGGATTGAGAAATGATGTTTTATTTTACTTTCTTAAAACTTATGTCATATATATGTGTATACAAAATGTGGAAGCATACAAAAGGTAAGTCAATTGTTAAATAACAAAATGCCTCAAAGAGATGTGGTTTAAAAATGTAAGTGGAAAGTGTATAGAATTGTGTAATTTAAAATCTGCATTGACAACCTAAGGTTATAATGACAAACAAACAATGATCAACATGGAATATGAAAAATAAAAAAAATGAAAGCAAGCCATAATAGAATGAAAGAAAATGTGTAAAGACTTAACATACCTAAAAAACTAGAGTTTCAAATGGAGTTCTACCTAATTATGTAGCCTTTGCTTCTTCTTTCTTCAAAATCCTCAACAATTTGACTTTTTCAAAAGCTTGTTCCCCTCCAAACTTCAATTGCATATTAGTTTTCATTCGAATTCAAACTTTAATTGATATTATATGTCTTTCAATGTGAAAAATCTATTATTTCATGCAAAGGTGGTGGAAAGATCATGAAAAAGGTGGTGGAATGTGAAAAACATGCATGCACACTTCACAACATCATCAAAAAGCTACTTTTTTTCATAGCACACACAAAACTAGGAGAATATGTAGAATGTGGGCATTGAGATCACATGTATATTGAGTTTTTTACCATTTTTAGAGCAAGCCAAAATGCGCTCGTGTTATAACATGAGTGTGTTATTTCTTGCTAAAAATGGTCATATCTCTACTTCAAAATGTGCTCATGTTATGAGAAAGTTGGTTTATTTTCTCTCTTTGTCTATACCCTATATACCCTAATTCTATCTCTCTCCCCTCTACACTTATACCCTAATTCTATCTCTCTCCCCTCTACCCTCTCCCCTTAACCCTTATTCCCTCAACCCTTAAACCCTTATTCTATCTCTCTCCCGTCTACCCTCTACCCTTAACCCTTATACCCTCTATCTCTCTCCCACTCCCTCCCTCTCTCTCACTCTCATCTATCCCTCCTACCCCCTCTCCCTCTCTCAACTCCCTCTCTCACTCACTCACTTCTATCTCTCTCCCATCTACCCTCTACCCTTAACCCTTATACCCTCAACCCTTAAACCTTAATTCTATCTCTCTCCCCTCTACCCTCTACCCTTAACCCTTATACCCTCTATCCTCTACCCTCTATCTCTCTCCCACTCCCTCCCTCTCTCTCTCTCTCAAGTATCTCCCTCCTACCCCCTCTCCCTCTCTCAACTACCTTTCTCTCTCTCTCACTCATATCTCTCTACCCTCTACCCTTAACCCTTATACCCTCAACCCTTGAAACCTAATTCTATCTCTCTCCCTCGCTCTACCCTTAACCTATGCCCTCTCTCTCTCTCATCCTCATCTCCTCCCACCCCTCTCTCCTCTAACTCCCTCTCACTCACTCACTCCTTCTATCTCTCTCCCCTCTACCCTTAACCCTTAAACCCTAATTCTATCTCTCTCCCCTCTACCCTCTACCCTTAACCCTTATACCCTCTATCTCTCTCCCACTCCCTCCCTCTCTCTCCCTCTCTCAACTACCTCTCTCTCTCTCTCTCACTCACTCGTATCTCTCTACCCTCAACCCTTGAAACCTAATTCTATCTATGTCCCCTCTACCATCTAACTTAACCCTTATACCTATTGGATGGTGTGGCTATTTTGTTGATATGTGGTTTTCATTGATGTCAACACTATTAGAATTATTGTATTGAAGGTTGTATATGTTGAGGATATTGAGAAAATTGTTAAAGGAAGAGTTGCAGGTTGCTAGTGGAACAGTGAAGGCAATGAAGGTGTCTTATTTTGTACATTGAAGATCAGTTGTTGTGGACTAAAGATTTTATTGCTAAGAGTATCTAGTTCATCTACCAGAATTTTTAGAGGTCTAAGTGAAGATTTGATCATGCTATGAACAGTTGTGTTCTGACAGTATTTTTGTGGGTTTTGTTAGTGTTCCTCATTGAATTTTATGTGATTTTGGTAATTTTTGTTGTTACGGATGATTTTGTATTAGTTCCTATTGTTTTTGGATGCTTCTAGATCATTCTCTATTCTTGTTGTGTGTCTGTGTTGTTGGGTGTGCTTGTGGTTGAATATTTTTCTCGGTATGTTCAGGTTTTCATGTTCTTGGTCGACATGATGGTTGTAACATGTTGCAGATCCTTGAAGATTTCAGTTTGAATTTTTGGCGCACTCCAGGATATTGTTTTGGGTCGCATCATGATACTAGCCAATGGTGTTTGATCCACATTGAAAATTTATTTGTAAATTTGGGCTGATGTTGTAAATATGTTTTATATTTTTGGCCAACTAAGTTGTTGATGTAATTTCATGTTGCGGATATATAAGAGCAATTTTTTGAGCAAATTTAGTGTGTGCATAAGAGCGAATGTATGCCAGAGAAAGTGTAGATGTGTGAATATTTATCTAATCATTCGATTGCATAGCAGAGTTAGAAGAAGTTTAAGTGAAGTGTGAAGAAGGTTTTTTGTGCTTAACTGGAACTATCATCAGGCTTGTGAAGAAGATATTTTATCAATTCATACCCTACAAATCTAATCTGTATTGTTGTGTATTGTTGGGAAGTGAGCCCTCTTGTATTTGAGTAGTGAGCTCTAGGTATTGTTCCTGAATGCATGTGTATTTCCATTATTTTTCTTATACCTTTAAAAAGGTATAATATTGTGGACTAACATCCACTGTGGTTTTTCCCCTAACAGGGTTTCCATGTAAAAATATTGGTGTTCTTTGTGTTTCTGATGTGTTGATTGTTTATGGTTTATTGTTCATTCATCAGATCTGATATTAAGTTAAGTAAAGCTTGAAAAATTTTAATATTTTGTGACAACTGATTCACCCCCTCCCTCTCAGTTGTATGTCCTTATTTTTCCAACAATTGGTATTAGAGCAGGTTCCTGGAAGAAGTTTAAAAGCTTGAGGTGATCTGAGATGGCATCATACAAGAAGGACAATCCTAGATTCGATGGAACAAACTACTCATTGTGGAAAATTGCGATGGAGTGTCATTTGAGGTGTATTGGTGAATGCTTCTAGAAGATTACAAAGAATCCATATGTTATTCCTTAGAATGGTCCTTCCACTACTGATGAGATTAAAAAGGTTGAGAATAATGTCAGGGCTATGGAAGCTTTGTTGAGTGCTCTAATAGATTCAAAAATGACAAATGTGATAGATCTAAAGAAAACTCATGAGATGTGGATGAAGCTGGAAACTATGTATGAAAGAGATGTACATGTGAAGATGGCTAAGCTACAGAGTTTGAAAGGAAAGTATGAAAATTTGAAGATGGGTGAAGATGAAAATATTTCTTCTTTTATGCAAAGAGTAAATGAAATAGTGATTGGTATTAGATGTGACGGTGGTACCCTAGATGAGGAAGAAATTGTAGCTAAAGTGCTCATATCATTGCCTCCCTCCTACAAAGCAAAGGCTCATGCTATTGAAGAAACCAGATCATTGACGAATGTGACAAGAGATACACTGATTGGTAAACTTGTTGCCTTATAGTTAACTGAATTTGGTGAATCTTTTCCCAAGACTAAAACTACATTTAAGGTTACTTTATCTGAAAGAAACAAGCAAAGATATGATCTAGGAGAGAGTTTTAGAAAGACATTCAAGTATGAGGAAGAAATGGAACAACTTGAAGATGAAGAAAGACAAGTAGAAGAATTGGAAGCATTGATTGTAAAGAAAGAAGGTAGAGGACAAGGTAAGTATAAAGGGAATTTTCCTATCAAATGTTTTTCTTGCAGTAAAATAGGTCATTTTGCATCAAGGTGTCTTGAAAGAGTTCCTAGATCTAATCCTTACAAACCTAGATTTCAAAAGAAATACTATTTTTTTGAAGAAGGTGTGACTGATGAAGAATCTGATAAAGAAAATAGAAATGAAGATGATTGAGTTTTTATTGCTATCAAGGAAAATAGTCCAGTGGCTACTTAATCTACTAAAATTGAGAAAGCTCTTGTAGCCCGAATTGAAGAAAAGGATGAGTGGGTCAATGATAGCGGATGCTCACATCATATGACTAGTGACAAAATCAAATTTGCAATTCTAGAGAAGTATGACAATGGGGTTGTAATATTTGGAGATAGCAATGCTTGTGTGATTCGTGGCAGAGGATCTATTTGTCTTGGTGGTAAGCATAACACTAATGATGTTCTTTATGTTGAAGGCTTGAAGCACAACCTATTGAGTGTTGAATAGATAGTGGACAAGGGTTATGATCTTTAGTTCAAAGGTGGAAGATGCAAGATATTTGGAAGTTCTGGAAATGTAATTGCTTCAGGTAAATAGACAAAAGGTAATATTTTTCACCTAAATGTTGCTAGTGAAAGTTGTTTAATTGCTCAAGTAGATGAAAAATGGTTATGGCATAGAAAACTGTGTCATGTGAATTTTTATAGCATTGTCAAGGTAAGTTCCACTCAAGCAATAAGAAATCTACCTAAGCTAGTGAAGCCTGCTAACACAATTTGTAAGGAGTGTCAAATGGGAAAATAGACTACAGTCTCTTTTTGGAGCAAACATCATTCAAATGGATTACTGGAGTTGGTACATACTGATCTATGTGGTCCTTCCAGAGTCAGAAGTATCCATGGAGAAAGGTACTTTATGTTGCTTATTGATGATTATTCTAGGATGATATGGGTTGCTTTCTCAAGAGAAAAATGTGAAGCATTAGAGAATTTCAAAAGTTTAAAAGCTATGGTAGAAAATGAGAAAGGTCTAAAAATAAAATGCTTAAGGTCAGACAGAGGTGGTGAGTTCACCTCCAAGGAGTTTAATTCTTTCTGTGAAGAGCATGGAATCAGAAGATAGTTATCTAATCCCCAAACCCATCAATAGAATGGAGTTGCAGAGAGGAAGAATAGAACAATTCTGGATGCTGCCAGAACAATGATGATTGAAGGAAATGTGCCTCACATCTATTGGAGTGAAGCTGTAAGCACTGTTGTGTACACTTTAAACTAGGAAAATATCAATGGTAATTCTGGTAAGACTCCTTTTGAACTATGGCTTGGTTATAAGCCTACTATTAAATATTTCAAGATATTTGGAAGCAAGTGTTATATCAAGAGAGATGAGGATATAGGAAATTTTGATGCAAGAAGCAATGAAGGAATCTTTCTAGGGTACTCTACTAAAATCAAGGCCTATCGGTGCTATAACAGAAGATTGAGAAAAATGGTTGAGAGTACAAATGTCAAAGTTGATGAGGAATCTACTAGATCATCCAAATATTGTGGATATGATTCAGATGACTAGGAAGACAATAAAAACAAAGGGAAGAATTCTCAGACACAAAATCAACTTCAAATTGTGCCATATATTCCAGCAAAACAACTTCCATTTGTTCCGGTAAATCAAGGTAGTCAAGAAGGAGAGACAAGTGCAAGTGTAGTGGAAAGAACTAGAAGTCTGAGAGAATCCTAAAACTCTGAGGTATGTGAAGCTAAATCATTCTAAAAATCAAATTATAGGAGACAAGAATAAAGGTGTGCAAACTAGAAGAAAGATTGCAGAATAGTATTGCCTGATTTCCAATATTGAGCCTAAAGATGTCAATGAAGCTTTCAATGATGAACATTGGATGGAAGCTATGAAGGAAGAACTAATGTAGATTGAAAAGAATGATACATGGATACTTTTTCCCAGACCTAAAGATGAAAATGTGATTGGTACTAAATGGGTCTTTCAGAATAAGTTGAATGAACAAAGTGAAGTGGTTCAGAATAAAGCAAGAGTGGTATGTAAAGGGTATTCACAAATGGAAGGTATTGATTTTGAAGAAACATTTGCCCCTGTTGCTAGAATTGAATCTGTAAGGTTATTTCTTGCTTTTGTTGCATATAAGAATTATAAAGTCTATCAAATGGATGTGAAGTCAAAATTTTTGAATGGTGAGCTAGAAGAAGAAGTATATATTGAACAACCAAATGGATTTCAACTGACTAATAAGGAAAACATAGTTTTTTGATTGAAGAAATCTCTATATAGACTCAAGCAAGCCCCCAGAGCCTGGTATGCTAGACTTTATAAATATTTACTAAAGCTTGGATTCAATAAAGGTATTATTGACAACAACTTGTATTTCAAATTGGATCATGACAAAGAGTTAATTATTGAGGTCTTTGTTGATGACATTATTTTTGGAGGAGATGACAATCTATGTATGAATTTTGTTGATGAAATGAAGAGTGAATTTGAGATGAGCATGATTGGAGAGATGAAGTTATTTCTAGGATTGCAAGTTACTCAGTTAGACAAGGGGATCTTCATATCTCAGTCCAAATATGTAAGAGAGTTGCTGAAGAAGCTTGGAATTGAAGACTCAAAGCCTGTTGGTACACCCATGGTAATCAGATGTAAGTTAACAGAGAATGATGATTCTCCTAAGGAAAATCAAACAAGATATAGGTCTGGTGGATTTCTCTACTTAACTCAGACTAGACCATACATTATGAATTTTGTATGTATGGTTGTGATATTACAAGCTTATCCAAAAGAATCTCATGTGACTGTTGTAAAGAGAATCTTCAGGTATTTGAAAGGAATAGTTGACTTTGGGCTTTGGTATCCTAAGGATGATGATCTTACTTTGAATTCCTACACTGATGTGGATTGGGCAGGAGATGTAGATGACAGGAAGAGTACTAGTGGTGGTGCCTTCTTCCTAGGAAAGAAGCTAGTGTCTTGGTTGAGCAAAAACCAAAATTCCATTTCTCTATCTACTGCTAAGGTAGAGTATATTGTTGTTGCAAATAACTGTACTCAAGTGATGTGGATGAAACAGATGTAGAAATATATCATATTAGTATATGATGAACCTATTGCCATATATTGTGATAACTCAAGTGCAATTAACATATCAAATAATTTGGTGCTACACTCTAAGACCAAGCATATATCAATCAAGTTTCACTTCTTGAGGGAAAAAGTGAGTGAGAAAGAAGTTAGACGGGAGTATGTTCCTACCAAAGAACAAATTGCAGACATTTTCACCAAGCCATTGCCGAAGGATACTTTTGAGTATCTTAGAGGGATGCTAGGGGTGATTACCCCTCTTGATATGAACTAAAGATGCATTTTCTTGCATCAATCTGTGTGCTTCATAGATATTTCCTAATCCGTGTTGATGTTTATGTGGCTGCTACTTAGGGCGAGTAGTCAAATGTGCAAATATGTGGTTCAAAGCTTGTATGTGGGAAGATAATGTTTATCTTTTCCATTGATGTCAAAGGGGGAGAAGAGTCATGTGAAAAATTGTTGCTTATCTAGAGTGAAGAGTCTTGTGGAGAGAAGATCATGCAAAAGAGGTTAAGGAAGAAGAGTCAGAATCTAAGGGGGAGTAAGTGTTCATTGAGAGTTGGGTTGATGGTGTTTTTCACATCATATGTTGCCATCAATGCCAAAGGGGGAGATTGTTGGATGTTTTGGTTGTATTGTTGATATGTGGTTGTCATTGATATCAACACTATTAGCATTATTTTATTGAAGGTTGTATATGTCAAGGATATTGAGAAAATTGTTAAAGGAAGAGTTGCAGGTTGCCAGTGGAATAGTGAAGGTCATGAAGGTGTCTTGTTTTGTACATTGAAGAATCAGTTGTTGTGGACTAAAGGGTTTATTACTGAGAGTATCTAGTTCATCTACCAAAATTTTTGGAGGTCCGCGTGAAGATTTGATCGTGCTATGAACAATTGTATTCTAACAGTATTTATGTGGGTTTTGTCAGTGTTCCTGATTGAATTTTATGTGATTCTGGTAATTTCTGTTGCTGCAGATGATTCTTTGTTAGTTCTTGTTATTTATGGATGCTTCTAGATCATTCTCTATTCTTGTTGTACATCTGCGTTGTTCGGTGTGCTCGTGGTCGAAGATTTTTCTCGATATGTTTGGGTTTTCATGTTCTTGGCCGACATGATGGTTGTAACATGTTGTGGATCCTTGAAGATTTAAATTTGAATGTTTGGCACGCTCGAGGATATTTTTTTGGGTCGCATCATGATACTAGCTGATGGTGTTTGATCCACATTGAAAATTTAATTGTAAATTTGGGCCGACATTGTAAATATGTTTTATATTTTTGGCCGACTAAGTTGATGTAATTTCATGTTGAGGATATATAAGAGCTATTGTTTGAGCGAAGTTAGTGTGTGCATAAGAGTGAATGTATGCCAGAGAAATTGTAGGTGTGTGAATATTGATCTAATCATTCAATTGCATAGCAAAGTGAGAAGAAGTTTGAGCGAAGTGTGAAGAAGGTTTTATGTGCTTAACTGGAACTGTAATTAGGCTTGTGAAGAAGCTATTTTCTCAATTCATACCCTACGGATCTAATCCGTATTGTTGTGTATTGTTGGGCAGTGAGCCCTCTTGTATTTGAGTAGTGAGCTCTAGGCAAAGTGCCTAAATGCATGTGCATTCCCATTATTTTTCTTATACTTTTAACAGGGTATAATATAGTGGACTAACATCCACCGTGGTTTTTCCCCTTACAAGGTTTCCACATAAAAATATTGGTGTACTTTGTGTTTCTGATGTGTTGATTGTTTATGGTTTATTTTTCATTCATCAGATCTAAGATTAAGTTAAGTAAAGTTTGAAAAAATTTAATATTATGTGAACTAATTCACCCCCCCTCTCAGTTGTCTATCCTTGTTTTTCCAACAATACCCTCTATCCTCTCTCTCTCTCTCTCTTGTCTCTCCCTCCTACCCCCTCTCCCCCTCTCAACTCCCTCTCTCACTTACTCACTCCCATCTCTCTCTCTCATCTACCCCACCCTCACCCTTAAACCCTAATTCTATCTCTCTCCACTCTACCTCAATTTAAACCTATACCTCTATCCTCACCCTCATCTCCTCCCACTCCCTCTCTCTCTCTCTCTCTCAACTCCCTCTCTCCCACCACCACCCTTTCATCTCTCTCCCCCACCTCTACCCTTAACCCTTATACCCCATCTCTCCCACTCCCCTCCATATCTCTCTCTTGAGTCTCCTCCCACCCCCTCCCCCTCTCCTCAACCCTCTCTCTCATCCACTACCCTATCTCTCTCCTCTACCCCACCCTTAACCCTTATACTCCCCCATCTTCTCCCACACCCTCCTCCTCCCTCTCTCTCTCTCTCAAGTCTCCCTCCTACCCCCTCCCTCTCAACTCCCTCTCTCTCACTCACTCACTCCTATCTCTCCCTCCTCTACCCTTACCCTCATCCTCAACCTTAAACCTTAATTATATCTCTCCCACCCCTCCCACCCCTGTCCTCTCAACTTCCTCTCTCACTCACCATTCCTATCTCTCCCTCTACCCCCACCCCATCTCCCACCCTCCTCTCTCTCCCAAAGTCTCCTCCTCACTCCCTCTCCCTCTCTCAACCCCTCTCACTACTCACTCACTCCTATCTCTCTCTCCACTCCCAAAACCTAAACCCTAAACACTTAAACCCACTTAGTAAAATCTCTACCCTAATCCCTCAACCCTCTTGACCCTTAATTTCCTCAACCCTTAAACCCTAATCCCTCAACCCCTATACCCTCTACCCTATACATTGGACCCTCAACCCTAATCCCCCAACCCTATACCCTCAATCCTCTACCCTCAACCTTAAACCCCCTTAGTAAAATCACTACCCTAATACCTCAACCCTCTTTAGCCTTAATTCCTCAACCCTTAAACCCTAATCCCTCAACCCCTATACCCTCTACCCTATGCATTGGACCCTCAACCCTAATCCCCCAACCCTATACCCTAAATCCTCTACCCTCAACCCTTAAAACCTCTACCCTCTACCCTTAACCCTAATCCCTCAAACCTTAAACCCTTAAACCCACTTATTAAACTCTATACAATAATCCCTCAACCCCTTTACCCTCTACCCGTTACATTGGACCCTCAACCCTAATTCCCCAACCCTATACCCTTAATCCTCTACCCTCAACCCTTAAGCCCACTTATTAAACTCTATACAATAATCCCTCAACCCTCTTGACCCTTAATCCCTCCACCCTTAAGCATTAATCCCTTAACCCCTATACCCTCTACCCTATACGTTGGACCCTCAACCCTAATCCCCCAACCCTATAAAATCAACCTTAAACCATAAACCCTTAAAACCTCTACCATCTACCCTATAAACCCTTAAACACTCAACCCTAAACCCTCAACCCTCAACCCTTAAACCCTAAACCCTTCAACCCTCTACCCTCTACCCTCAATCCTCTACCTTCTACCCTCAACCCTAATCCCTCAACCCTTAAACCCTTAAACCCACTTAATAAACTCTCTACCCTAATCCATCAATCCTCTTGACCCTTAATCCCTCAACCCTTAAACCCTAATCCAACAACCCCTATACCCTCAACCCTAATCCCAAAACCCTATACCCTCAATCCTCTACCCTCAACCTTAAACCCTCAACCCTTAAACCCTTATTAAACCCACTTAGTAAACTCTCTACCCTAATCCCTCAACCCTCTTTACCCTTAATCCCTCAACCCTTAAACCCTAAACCCTCAACCCCTATACTCTCTACCCTTTACATTGGACCCTCAACCCTAATCCTCCAACCCTATACCCTCAATCCTCTACCCTCAACCTTAAACACTCAACCCTAAAACCCTTAAACCCACTTAGTAAAATTTCTACCCTAATCCTCAACCCTCTTGACCCTTAATCCCTCAACCCTTAAACCCTAATCCTCAAACCTTATACTCTACCCTATACATTGGACCCTCAACCTTAATCACCCAACTGTATACCATTAATCCTTCACTCCTCAACCTTAAACCATCAACCCTTAAACCTCTACCCTACCCTATAAACCTTAAAACTCAACCCTCAACCCTTAAACCCTACCTCTACCCTCTACCCCAATCTTTCAACCCTAAACCCTTAAACCCACTTAGTAAACTCTCTACCCTAATCCCTTAACCCTCTTGACCTTTAATCCCTCAACCCTTAAACCCTAATCCCTCAACCCCTATACCCTCTACCCTATACATTAGACCCTCAACCCTAATCCCCCAACCCAATACCCTCAATCCTCTACCCTTAACCCTGAAACCCTCTACCCTCAACCCTTAAACCCTCTACCCTATAAACCCTTAAACACTCAACCCTAAACCCTCAACCCTTAAACCCTCTACCCTCTACC
Source organism: Sequoia sempervirens (assembly GCA_007258455.2). NCBI lineage: Eukaryota > Viridiplantae > Streptophyta > Pinopsida > Cupressales > Cupressaceae > Sequoia > Sequoia sempervirens. The sequence continues at coordinate 156,497,688 of VDFB02193867.1, forward strand.
CTCAATCCTCTACCCTCTACCCTCTACCCTCAACCCTAATCCCTCAACCCTTAAACCAACTTAGTAAACTCTCTACCCTAATCCCTCAACCCTCTTGACCCTTAATCCATCAACCCCTATACCCTATACCCTATACATTGGACCCTCAACCCTAATCCCCCAACCCTATACCCTCAATCATCTACCCTCAACCTTAAACCTTCTAACCTCTACCCTATACATTAAACACCCAAAGCTCAATTCTTAACCCTCAACCCTTAATCCCTCAACCCTAAATCCTTAAACCCTAAACCCTCAACCCCTATACCCTCTACCCTTTATATTGGACCATCAAATCTAATCCCCCAACCCTATACCCTCAACACTTAAACCCACTTAGTAAACTCTCTACCCTAATCCCTCAACCCTCTTGACTCTTAATCCCTCAACCCTTAAACCCTAATCCCTCAACCCTTATACCCTCTGCCCTATACATTGGACCATCCACCCTAATTCCCCAACCCTATACCCTCAACCTAAAACCCTAACCCCTTAAACCCTATAAACCCTTATGCACTCAACTATAAACCCTCAACCCTTAAGCCATCTACCATCAATCCTGTACCCTCTACCCTCTACCCTAATCCCTCAACCCTTAAACGCTTAAACCCACTTAGTAAAATCTCTACCCTAATCCCTCAAACCTCTTGACCCTTAATCCCTCAACCCTTAAACCCTAATCCCTCAACCCCTATACCCTCTACCCTATACATTGGACCCTCAACCCTAATCCCCCAACCCTATACCCTCAATCCTCTACCCTCAACCTTAAACCCTCAACCCTTAAACCCTCTACCCTCTACCCTCTACCATATACATTAAACACCCAACCCTCAATTCTTAACCTCAACCATTAATCCCTCAACTCTCAATCCTTAAACCCAAAACCCTCAGCCCCTATACCCTCTACCCATTACATTGGACCATCAACCCTAATCCCCCAACCCTATACCATCAATCCACTACCCTCAACATTAAACCCTCGACCCTTAAACCCACTTAGTAAACTCTCTACCCTAATCCCTCAATGCTCTTGACCCTTAATCCCTAAACCCTTAAACCATCAACCATCAACCCCTATACCCTCTACCCTTTACATTGGATCGTCAACCCTAAGCCCCCAACCCTATACCCTCAATCCTCTACCCTCAATGTTAAACCCTCAACACTTAAACACTTAAACCCACTTAGTAAACTCTCTACCCTAATCCCTCAACCCTCTTGACCCTTAATCCCTCAACCCCTATACCCTCTATCCTTTACATTGGACCCTCAACCCTAATCCCCCAACCCTATACGCTCAATCCTCTACCCTCAACCTTAAACCCTCAACCGATAAACCAACTTAGTAAACTCTCTACCCTACTCCCTCAACCATCTTGATCCTTAATCCCTCAACCATTAAACCCTAATCCATCAACCCCTATACACTCTACCCTATACATTAGACCCTCAACCCTAATCCTCCAACCCTATACCCTTAACCCTCTACCCTCAACCTTAAACCCTCAACCCTTAAACCCTCTACCCTCTACCCTATAAAACCTTAAACACTCAACCCCAAACCCTAAACCCTAAACCCTTAAACGGTCTACCCTCTACTCTCAATCCTCTACCCTTTTCCCTCAACCCTAATCCCTCAACCCTTAAACCCTTAAACCTGCTTAGTAAACTCTCTACCCTAATCCCTCAACCCTTTTGACCCTTAATCCATCAAACCTTAAACCCTAATCCCTCAACCCATATACCCTCTACCCTATACATTGGACCTTCAACCTTAATCCCCTAACCCTATACCATCAATCCTCTACCCTCAACCTTAAACCCTCAACCCTTAAACCCTTAAACCCACTTAGTAAACTCTCTACCCTAATCCCTCAACCCTCTTGACCCTTAATCCCACAACCCTTATACCCAAATCCCTCAACCCCTATACCTTCTACCCTATACATTGGACCCTCAACCCTAATCCCCCAACCCTATACCCTCAACCTTAAACCCTCAAACCTTAAACCCTCTACCCTCTACCATCTACCCTAAACCATAAACCATAAACTCTCAACCCTTAAATCCTCTACCCTCTACCCTCTACCCTCTACCCTAATCCTTCAACCCTTAAACCCTTAAACCCACTTAGTAAACTCTCTACCCTAATCCTCTACCCTCTTGACTCTTAATCCTCAACCCTTAAACCTTAATCCTCAACCCTATACCCTCTAATTCCATACATTGGACCCTCAACCCTAAGCCCCCAACCCTATACCCTCAATCCTCTACCTCAACCTTAAACCTCTACCTCTCTACCCTATACATTAAACACCCAACCCTCAATTCTCAACCCTCAACCCTTAATCTCTCAACCCTCAATCCTTAAAACCATAAACCCTCAACCCGTATAACCTCTACCCTTTACATTGGACCGTGAACCCTAATCCCCCAACCCTATACCTCTCAATTCTACCCTCAACATTAAACCCTCAACCCTTAAACCCTTAAACCCGCTTAGTAAACTCTCTGCCCTAATCCCTCAACCCTTAAACCCTAAACCCTCTACCCTTTACATTGGACCCTCAACCCTAATTCCCCAACCCTATACCCTCAACCCTTAAATCCTTAAACCCACTTATTAAACTCTCTACCCTAATAGCTCAACCCTCTTGACCCTTAATTCCTCAACCTTTAAACCCTAATCCCTCAACCCCTAGACCCTCTACCCTATACATTAGACCCTCAACCCTAATCCCCAACCCTATACCCTCAATCCTCTACCATCAAAACTTAAACCCTAAACCCTTAAACCCTCTACCCTCTACCTTATAAACCCTTAAACACTCAACCATAAACCCTAAACCCTCAACCCTTAAACCCTAAACCCTCTACCTTCTACCCTCTACCCTCAATCATCTATTCTCAACCCTCAACCCTTAAACCCTTAAAACCACTTAGTAAACTCTCTATCCTAATCCCTCAACCCTCTTGACCCTTAATCCCTCAACCCTTAAACCCTAATCCCTATACCCCTATACCCTCTACCCTCTACCCTTTACCTTATAAACCCTTAAACATTCAACCCTAAACCCTCAACCCTTAAACCCTAAATCATTAAACCCTCTACCCTCTACCCTCAATCCTCTACCCTCTACCCTCATCCCTAATCCCTCAACCCTCAAACCCTTAAACCCACTTAGTAAACTCTATACTCTAATCCCTCAACCCTCTTGACCCTTAATCCCTCAACCCTCAAACCCTAATCCCTCAACCCCTATACCCTCTACCCTATACATTGGACCCTCAACCCTAATCCCCCAACCCTATCCCCTCAATCCTCTACCTTCAACCTTAAACCCTCAACCCTTAAACCCTTAAACCCACTTAGTAAACTCTCTACCCTAATCCGTCAACCCTCTTGACCCTTAATCCCCCAACCCCTAAACCCTAATCCCTCAACCCCTATAATTTCTACTTCTATACATTGACCTCAACCCTAATCCCAACCCTATACCTCAATCCTTCTACCCTCAACCTTAAACCTCTACCTCTACCATCTACCCTATAAACCCCAAACACTCAACCCTAAACCATAAACCCTCAACCCTCAAACCTTAAACCCTCTACCCTCTACCTCTAATCCTCTACCTCTTACACTCTACCTCAACCCTAATCCCTCAACCCTTAAACCCACTTAGTAAACTCTCTACCCTAATCCCTCAACCCTCTTGACTCTTAATCCACCCTTAAACCCTAATCTCTCAACCCTATACCCTCTACCCTACATTGGACCCTCAACTCAATCCCCAACCCTACCTCAATCCTCTACCTCAACTTTTAATCCCTCAACTCTCAACCCTTAAACCCTCTACCCTCTACCCTATACATTAAACACCCAACCCTCAATTCTCAACCCTCAACCCTTAATCCCTTAATCCTCAACCCTTAAACCCTAAACCCTCAACCCTGATACCCTCTACCCTATACATTGGACTCTCAACCCCAATCCTTCAACCATATGCACCCTCAACCCTAAACCCTCAACCCTATACCCTCAAACCAATACCCTAATCCCTCAACCCTACAGGTCATCAACCCTATACCCTCTATTCTCAACCCTCTACCCTATACATTGGATCCTCAACCATCATATATATATGTCCCTCCCTCCTCTTCATTCCTTCTCTATCCATCCATCCTTCCTCTCTACCCTAATCCCTTAACCCTAAACCCTAAACCCTTAAACACTTAACCCTAAACCCTAAAGCCTCAACCCTTAAACCCTCTACCCTCTACCTCTACCCTTAACCTTCTACCCTAAACCCTAATCCCGCAACCCCAATCCTCAACCCTTACAATTTTTAAATCCAAGAAAACTCTCTATCTAATCCCTAAACCTCAAACCTTAATCAAACCCTAAACCTCAACCTCAACCTTAAACCTTAACCTCAACCCTCATACCCTCTTACCCCTATACATTGGTCAACCCTAATCCCTCGATCCTATAATTCTATACCCTCAACTCTCAACCTCCTAACCCTCAACCCTCAACCTCACAACCCTCAACCTCAACCCTTAAACCTTAAACCCTTAAACCTCAACCTCAATTTCTCAACCCTAAACCCTCAATCCCTCAACCATCAATCTTAAATTCTAAATCCTCAACCCCTATACCCTCTACCCTTTACATTGGACCCTCAACCTAATCCTTCAACCATATACCCTCAAACCTATACCCTAAACCCTCTACTCTCAAACCTAAACCCTTAACCCTAAACCCTTCAACCCTAAACCCTTAAACCTTCTACCTTATACCCTCAACCCAATACCCTCTACCATCGACCCTAATCCATCAACCCTAAACCCTTAAACCCTAATACCCTAGAAACCATCAACCCTATAGGTCCTCAACCCTAATCCCTCAACCCTATACCCTCAACCCCTATCGCTTTCTCTCTATCTATACATCTCACCTCTCACTCCCTCCCTCCCTCTCTCCTACCCTCTCTAATTATCTCTATCTACCCTCTCCCTCTTTCTATGTACCTCTCATTCAATCAATCCCTACCAGCCACTCTCGCTCATGTTGATGGGAGTTTTTCCACCTCTCAACACAACGAATGCATAGGTGTATCACCTCTCTTGAAAGACAATTTCCTACAAGAAAATTGCATAAAACTATCCCAAGGTCTCTCAAATGTCAGGTCATGACTTTCTTGGAATGTCTCAGTTGGTTTGTGTGATTTATTGGTAATCACAGGGAAGCCTTACATATGTTAAGTTGAAGGGAATTGGTTCCTTAAATGGAGTTCCTAATATTTTCAAGATGATGTGCAATTGTTGCAAGTTCAAAAGAGCAATCTAAAACTCCACTTTTATCATCATATTTGGCTTTACAAATGATGCTAGAACTTTACCTAAACTACTATTCAAAGAAAACTCAAAAGGGAAGGGAAAGGAGGAAGTTCCTAGACTTGCAACTACCAATGAATAGTGATAATGGAGTGGAAAACCTTCCTGAAACTAAGTTCCACTTAACCAAATCAACTAACAATATCATGAACTAGTGCTATCTTCTAAGGTCTATAGATTTTCTACTATTCATTCACCATAAATCATGAATACAAGATGAATTTTAAGTGCAGCAATGAATTCATGTTCAAACTAGCTTTACACTGTTGTTTATCATCAACACATCAATATTCTTCAGCATCAATGAACAACATTCACTAAACTACTAAAAGCATACAAAATACATAGAACAACAAAGTAAATCTACTAAAATCTATTAACTATGAGGAGATGAATCATGAAACATGAAGGAAACTCAAGAATCCACCAAAAGCAATGAATATCTATTAGAATTTTAGTAGCATGTCTTTACAACAACTCAACTCTCTCTTGAAAATGAGAGGAGACCCCCTATTTATATTTTTCAAAAAGAAAAATGAGTGGCCAAGATTTAATCTCATTGTGTGGCCAAGATTCACTACAAATTAGGGTTTCGCCTACCCCTCAATATTTTACAATTTAAAATATGTTTCTTGTCTTTTTCCTTATTTTTTCTTCTAATGCCCTATCACTGTAGCACTTTTGTCTTGTAGTGATTTTCCCTTTTGGCTATAGTTACACTGTGAGGAACTCATCATATATGACCCATTTTCCCTAATTTTTCTTGATAGTGGTGTACTCCATGAATTTTCCCATTAGCACCTGAAGTTTGTTCCACTCTATTATATCTGATTGAAGTACCTAGAAGCTCAACTTCTTTGATCTACTTGTGATTAGTTCCTAGTTCTTTGTACATTTTGGTGTGTTCTTGGCCACCTTCTCTAACTAGATGAAGGCTCGGGCAGCAAAATCCATGAAGTCTGTCATTAGTGAATCTGTAGCTCCATTCTCCATTTTCTTATGAAAATACGGCCTAATATTTTTGGGGTCTAGCTTGACGATTGGCATGTCATAATCTGTCATCAGCTTTAGATATTATTCACAATTTTCCCTTTGTTCCTTGACCCATTCAAGGTCAAGCTCTACTTCATGAAGCACCTGTTCCAAGACTTCTCTTCTGTGGTCTAGGCCCATTTTCCATGTCTCAACCAGTCAATAATCATCCTTTACCAGGGCCAACGCCTCCCAGGTTTTCTCAGGCATTTTGAGGATAGCCTCGAGTTTAGGATATGTAATCCTATATAGATCAGGGAATTTGTTACATATTCTCTCTATGCCCTTAAGTTGTTTTTGTACTTCCCATAATTTGTTAGTTGTTCAGGGAGCATGGCCAATGCCCATGTCGTTGTTGTAGAGCACTCGCTAGAACCACTCTATGGTAGCCTTGGTCTAGTTCTTTCTCTTTTAAAGCTTGCTTATGTGCTCTGTGGAAAGCAGCAGAGGCAGAGTCAATGAAGTTGTTGGTAGCTCCTCAGTAGCGGACCACTGCTGAATATAGGCAGTGAGATCTGCCACTTGTGCCTTTAATTCCTCCATGGAGGATTGATCCTTGTTCATTTGATGGATGATTGTAGTTACTGATCCCTGGAGATGATCAATCTTTTGTTCCCTTGTAGTTGTTCCCAAATCAAAGGTGGAGATATTATAGCTAACCTCCTCCCCTTTTCCCATGACTGGGGTGGTAATTTGCACCATTCTTGTTCCAGAGGCATCCATTGTTAAGTGGGATTGGACCCTCAGCTTCTTTTCCTTCTTCGTACTGATTTGGGCTAGTGCAAAGATAGCCTCCAGCCTTTCCTTGGGATCCATGGAAGTAGGGGTCTTCTTCTGTAGTTGCTTTTCCAACCATTCAGGAATTTGAGATCCCTCCTTTGGTGATTCATGGTCACCTTCTTCTCTTTGGGCATGTTGTATCTCTCTTTCCTCATGGTCTAAGTCTTCTTGCTTTGTTTTCTATTCTTCTTCCTTGTCATCTGAGTCTTGGATTAATATAGATTTATCTTCGGTTGGCCCGGTGGTAGCTACATGTTCCTTAGGGTTGTATTCCCCTTCAGGTGCTCTTTCTTCCTCTTTCCTGAGCTCTACATGGTGTTCTAGAGTGGGGCTTCTTTTTAGTTCAACCTCTTCTTTAGGCTTATCTTCTTCTTCTTCAGCTTCAGCTTCTTTGTTCCCCTCCTCCTTCTTGGGAGGTATTTCTTTTTGCTTAGGGCTTTTGTCTTGCCCACGTACTGGAGGCTCTATAGATATCTCCATGTCATCATCAATTTTCTCCTTCTCTCCAAAAGGTTTTCTTTCAACTTCCTCTCTGACGTCTTTGAGTTGCTTAGACAACTCCTCCTCGAGCTCTTGATTGAAAGAATCTACTACATATTTGGTGCTAGGGTCCTCGACATATTATTTCGAGGATTGCGACCCTTCCTCTTCATATACCACTTCATCTATGGTCAAGATCTGATACTTTAGGTGCTCATGGTAGTCATCCCTGAATGGATCCTCCTGTTCCTTATTTGCTTCTTTGGTAGCCTCCCTCTATTGCCTCTCTAGTTCTTCTAAAATCTGCATGGTTGCCTCCATATTTGGTGGTTCTGTCAGAGGGGGAAAAGGGAGACCAACAACAACTTGGTCCATCGCAACTTGTACTATAGGGTTCATCAGTACTCCAGAGAACTCCATGGGTATATGTTGCATGTGTCAGGAAAAGGCCTCCGGTAGGGTGAGAGTAGGCATTGTAACTGTGGCTACCAAAAGCACTACAGTTGAGGGATACATTGAGGAGGATGAGAATGGCGAGGTTGTAGCAGATGAGGAATCTCACACTAGAATTGGAATAGTCGACAAGGTGGAGGCAAGGTGAATCGAGATGTCCACCACGGACAGAGAGGAAGTGGGAAATGTTTGAGATATTAGGGGAGGTGTAGAATAGTGGTAGCAAAGGCAAGAGCAGAGGCAACAGGTGGTGATTTTGGTTGCTCAGCCTCCTCTTCTTCTCCTTCGTGTAGCGGGTATTCTTGAATAGTGGGCATCTTAGAGAATTTTCCTATCCTTTTGGCCTTCTTTGCGGTCTTGCATTCTGAGGCCTTCCTTGAATACACCTTATGCTTTGGTTGGCGCTCAATTACCTCCTTTCTCTTCCTTGATCTAGTGATGGGAGGAGATTTAGGAGCTTCTTTAGTTGGGGCAGTAGCAATCCCACTGTCTATTTTTCTCTCGAGCTCATCTTCGAGCTCGCCATATGTCAATGTAGCTCCCTAGAGCTTCAACTGAGCAATATGTGCATTGATCCATTACTTTGTTCTATGCTCTATTGGATTTTTCAAGATATCAAGGTCGTTGACCTCTTCTTTATTCCAGTCTACTAGGGGCAATGGTAGGTTGGCAATAGCATCAAACCTCAGATCTATAATAGTGTTCTCATCCTCCATGGTATGATCCAGTACCAGGAATAGTTTGACTATCTTAACAAAGTACATGGTCATACCCATATAGTGCCTCATGTGTACTTCCTTATCGTCCCAACAGTTAGCCCAAAAGTCTTTAATATTGTGTAGGTGGGCATGTTCATTTCCAACAAACTTCTTTAATTTATCATATGGATCCATCCTTGGTGGAGCAGTGTGGAGATTCAAATTATATTCAACAATTTCTTTCTCTGAATATTCAACACAGGGGGTAGCTGCAAGGGCGTTCATCCCCTGCCCAAGTGTAAGGGGATATGGTATCTCCACCTGATGCTTGCCACTAAGGAGAGCATGTGCATTTTGCAGCTACCTTGAGACTTCTAGCAAGATTAGCTGGTTGTTTGGATATCAAGGCAGCTTATATGGCCTCTTAGAGAAGCCTTTTGTCTGGACGTAGGTGAACTTGGGGAATTGTATAAACAAGAATCTAAACCTATGGATAAATGCATGGGCACTGTGCGTAACTCTTCTCTTGAAGTCCCCTCTGAGGAGCCTGATAATGTTCCCAATGAGAGCATCATTCACCTTGCAATAGTTTTTCTTGAAATTCCAATAGTGGAGCTATGGGTTCCTGTCGTATACTTTTAGCTCCCTCCCTGGAGTTGGGCTCTATGCGACAAATAAACCTCTATCTAGGGAAATGGGTCAGCCAGAAGATACACCAAATATGAGGTCATATAGAATTGGGAGGTCTTCTTGACCACAAGGAACTGCTCATGCAAGTTTCACTAATCATTTTGGCCTAATGAAACTTGGCATGTCCCCTGATAATCTCCTCTATGAAGTAGAACATCCAGTCTTGGAAGTATGTCATCATAGGGATGCCCATGACTCTGCTCAACAAGGTCACCAATTCGTGGTAATCTTCATAAAAATTTCTTCGGAACAATTCTTGGGGCACCTTGTTAGCAATCCCCTTCTTCTTTTTTAACCAATATTGGTTGATTAGTTTTTTGCATTTGAGGGGGTCAACCTTCCATGTATTTTCTATATATCCCTTTGTTGTTTCCTCCATTGGGTCAAAGGTAGGAATGTGGAATTTTTTCCCTATGAACTTGGCAGACAGGTCAGCCAACACTTTACCATCGCAATCAGCAATCCTTCTATTCTTTTCCCGATAGACTTCTTTGCTAGCCATCACTAGCTCTGGGGCCATAAGAGTGAGCGAGAAACTGGCTGCCTTAGCCAAACCACTCTTTCTGATCTTCTTTGAATTATTTGTAGTAGGATTGGAAATAACCCTTTGTTGGAATTCATCAATGTCAACCTGGCCGAGGTTGGTATCTGATATGGAGTCCCACATGGATGTGACCTTGGAGATGATTTCCACCCTATAGAATTGATACTTCATTTAGTCTTTATCTTCCTTTCCTCTGGGGACTTTGGTAGGCCTCTTCCCTTTGTCCTTTTCTGTAGATGCTCTTGATGGTCCTGTAGCTGATTCCATAAATCCTGCAAATAACTTGGTACATTAAGCATATTCATATATAAAATGAATGAAATCTTGCAAAATAGCTAGATCAAGTAATTCATCTTCCAAAGATCATAACATTTTCTAAAATTCATCATTTAGCTTTCATTCAGGGAAGCTTGAGCAATGTGGGCCTAGGGATGCGGTTTTCCCTGGGCTAGCGGCCATTTGGAGAAGGCAGTAGGGAGACGACACAGAGAGCACAATGACCCGCATGCAGCCACTCGCATCAATATTCTCGCACCATAACTGGGGCCTACCAAGGTGATAAGGTATTTGGACACATGGTTCCATCATTCATGAAGTCTTGGAGGTGCTTGTTCAACTACTTTTCATGTGGGTCAAGAGGGTGCAAAGGCAGGTGGTTTCTCGGTTGTTTGCAACTCCACCATTTGGAATGATGTTGGCAAGGTAGAGATCCGCATATGGTGTCCTGCACTACGAGACTCGTAGGAGGTTTGGACGGTGTCATTTTAGCTTCAAATTTTCAAGTCATTGGGAATGATGCAAGTGAGGACCAACAGGATGCTGCTATGTGACAGTCATTTTAGGATAGCGGGGAAGGGATGGCGGCCTATAGGCAGCAGCCCATACTGTTGAGCCCGCATAAGGCATTGGCATGTGTTATTCATTCAAGGAGAGCTAGACAGCAGCGAAGGGGTTGAGCCCCGCAAGATGGGAGGCAGGTTAGGCTCGACAGTTTGGAAACAGAGGTCAAGGGACGGTCACCCGCAAAAGAGTGCCCGCTCCTAGCTTAGCGATTTTGCAGGTGAGGAAACTGGAGGGAGATAGGCGACGCAGAGCCCGTAGAGTGGATGGGCGAGGGTGATCGGTCATTTAGAAGTAGTGAAGAGAAGTGGTTGGCCTGCAAGCGGACCCCCACAGTGCTCCATCCACAAAAAAAATTCAACTTGGGTGTTGCTTGGGCAAGCCTTAACGGCAACAAGGTTCATGGAGTCCGGAGTCTGGGAGGACAGGTTGGCTTGGTCACTGATAATGACATTAGAAATGATGGCGATGACAGTGAGAAAGTCCACTAACAATGACCCACAAACAGGTTTCAACACTTTTAGGACTTCGGGGGACTTGAGACCAGTGGGACCCATAGGTCAGAAGACATGTGCTAGGTGGTCATTCCAAAACAATGAACAATGAGGAGCCACCCGCACGCGGAAGTCCGCAAGAGCAGACCCGCCAAGGACAAAGGCTCAGGTCTTCTTTTAGAAGTTTAAGGGATTTGCACAATGGCAAAGGGACGTCTTCAGGATGCAAGGTCATGAACACCCTAGTGAAAAACAACGGCCAAAGGGGAAAGTTCCGCACGACCCTAAATTATCAATTTCAAAAGGTTTTCAAATTTTTAAAAAGTGGGTTTTGTGCATAATATAGTGCTTTGACTAGTCCAAAGGTTTACTTATCAAGATTTTAAATAACTTTGTAAATTTTAACAAAAAACACATGGCTAGTGTAGTGGCAGAAAACCTACCTGAGGATCCCGCAAGAATCTGTGAAGGGTCTGATGGCTACAACATTTGAATGGCAACTGGATCTTGCAGGCTCAGAGGCGGTGACAGAAGGCAGACCTCACTGACAAATTTCAGACAAACAAAATGAAAATGACAGGTTGGTTGGGCTATTTATAGAAAATTTACCATTTATGACCTACATTTAATGCTCGTATGTTGGCCGATTAGGTTGGTGGGTGCGAAGTTTGAAAAGACCGGTAGCAAGAAAAGCGGAGCCCGCAGGGTAGGCGGCAGTCGAGAGATTGTCATTCGAGTAGGTCAGTAAAAGGGACAACGATGGTGAATGCAAGGCCCGTCATGTAGGAGGATGGCCCAGGGTGGCCACCGCAAAAATGGAAAAAGCATAACAGAACTCTGCAAGGGCGGACCTACACTGGGTAAAAGACGACAGTTTTGAAAACCTAAGGAAAATTGCCAAAGGAACTCTGCAAAGGAAAAAGACATGAAAATTTCAAGGGTGGTGAAACTTGGTCAACTCAAAATGATAACTCTATGACTCCTTGACCAATTGGGACCCAAAATAGGGGGCACACAAAATGAGGTGAAGGAAAAAGCAACCCGATGAAAGCGAAAAAAGAGAGGGTCCCCATTCGAAAAAGGGCATGTGTGCTATAGGGTGAAGCCACAATAGTGGTTTACAATTGAAGTGGGGAAGGAAAACTCACAGAAAATGAATGCATGGAAAAAATATTGATTTTAGGGGTTCGTACGAACATACTGGTTCGACCGAACCCATTAGGGGGTTCGCTAGAACTTGGGTTCGGGCGAACCCTTTTAATGCTTTCCCGCCAAAAATGCCAACAAAAACCCTTATAAAAGGGGGGTTTGAATGAACCCTGGTTCGAGTGAACCCCTGGGGGTTCATTCGAACCCCCCTTATTCCTCATCCCTCCTCTGAGACACAAAAATACCCTAAATTTTGGCACTTCGGAGCTCGGGTTGATATGAAAATGGATGAATCTTCACAAACCCAACTGGGATCAGGTAGTCCTCGGAACAAGCTATCCAACGAATATAATCTTAATATGTTTTGGTTTTATTATGTATTTGTTTTTTTAGTTTTACTAAACATAGGTTTTTCATCGAAAATGAAGGTCTATGTTTTGCACATGTGGAAAAATAGCAAATTATCAAAACAAAATTTTTAAAACTATGAGTGCACCAGATATTAAAGTCCTTGATCCAACAAAAAAAAAATTGAATTTTGATATATACAAAAAACGTTATGCATTATACAGTCGTGCTATGTCTGAAATGTAATTGGTTTGACTTTGAAACTTGATTAAAGAAAAATATTCAATAAAAATTGTCTAACCAAGTGGAAGCACTAGATATCAGAGTTACGAATCTAAATTGAAAGAATTAGAATTTTATCCTTCATGGAAAAAAAGTTATGTGTTACGATCGCATCACTTTTTAAAAAATGTTGTTTTTTTGAAAAAACTAGTTTTTTGGGAGATGGAAAAGAGTAAAGCTGATTCCAAAAATTTTAAAAATATTTTTAGAATCTATAGAAAAATGTGATGAGACTTAGTTTGCATTATCTTCAAATTCTTTACGGTTTGGCTATAGGCTGCTTTGAATGTGAAGATTTAGTTAAAATAATAATTTAGGTCACTTTGGCCAAAATTGTAAACCACTATTGTGGGATTACCCTATAGGCTGTATCCTCTATCTATCTCTCTCTATCTCCCTTCCACTCTCTCCCTCCATCTCTCCCTCTCTCTCATGTCTCTCCTCCCATCCCTCTCTCTCCTCGGTCTCCATGGCAACCTCCCTGTCCTCTCTCCCTCTCATCTCCCTCCCACCCTACCTAGATAAGTCCCTCTCACTCTCTTCTCTCCCTCTATCTTCTCCCTCCCCTCTCTCCCTCTCTTCCCCTCACTCTCTCTCCTCCCACTCCCTCTCTCATCCTCCTTCTTTCTTCTCTCCCCCACCCCCTCTCCCCTCTCTCTCTAATTCTCTCTCCCACCCTCTCTCTCCCTCCCTCTAAAGACATACATAAATACATACAAATCATAATACATATGTACATACAATCCTACATACATACAAGCATACATGTACATGTGTAGATACAATATTACATACACATAGGCATACATACAATATACATGCATTGATACATACAAGCATACATACATACATACATGGCATACAATACATGTACATACAAACATACAAATATATAAACATACATTCAATAGAGTAGCATTTAACATAAAGCAAGACATAACGCGAGCGTGTTATACTGTGCCCGCGTTATGTCTTGCTAGACATGCTCCCCACAAATGAAAAAAACCATGTCAAAACTGAGATATAATGCAAGCGTGTTATAATGCGTGGGTGTTATATCTTGATTTGGAAATCCCCAAGCCTTGGGTTTGGTATTTTCCTTGGAATACCAACCCAAAGGCTTGGAGGGCATTCCCAACGACCAGATACGTGTTTTTGCAAATTCTACAATATTTCACATAATCGGGTTCGTGCTCGCTGTCAAGATTGCATGTGGTTCAATATCAAACAAATCAAACATCTGGGTAATGTTAGGTTCTCTCTTAACTATCCAACGATGTAATTTTTTCACTTTTTGACAATTTTAAGCCTTTCATCCATAATTTCTTTTTTTTTGTACGTCTCCTTTTTGGAAAAAAGAAGTGTTTAGTGTTTTTCTCATTATAAATTAACCGTTCATCAAAATTTTAAATAAATTACATTTTTAGAAACTAGACTCCATTCTACAATTTTTTATTTTTTTTTAAATCAATTAGTTTCAAAAATTTGTAGTGGTCTAGCATGACCAAAATTCTATTTTTCAAGAAGTGTCAACTTCAAAAATTAGTAAAAATCAAATATTCATTAAAAAATTATCAAAAAAATTGTGCATCAACTACATGTTGTTAGCTAACTTCTGACCGTAGTGATTTTAAAAATTCTAAAAAAAAGTTCACCATGCTCGGGTTGTACAAGAGTTGTTATGTTATGTTTTTCTGACAAAAACAACACCAATTTGTGTACGTCCCTCATTTGAATCCCTTAATCTCAACCATTTTCAAAAAAATTAGTAGTTTAGAAAGTAGACTCGGAGCACTTTGATCCTTGTTTTTGTTCCATCTCAAAATTTTGAGTGTAACTATCGTCAATTTCACATCCAAGGTCAATATTTCATGATTTCAAAAAAAAGTGTGACCACTTAAGTCCCCTTTTTGGGAACCATTTTGATGCACTTACCCTGATGGGCTCTCAACCAAAGGATGGTAGTGTGGAACAAGGATGATAGTGCGGCGTGTTGGAGTCCTGAAGGTGCGTTGGCATCTTGTACCAACCAGAAATTGAGTTTATCACAAAAAACAACTAAATGACTACAAACAATCAGATTGCTAAGAACTCTAAATAATGCGAGAGAACAATAGAGTATAACAAAACTGAAATAAATTAAGATAAACTAAGTAATATATAGATTAAATGGTGATAAAATGAAAGAAGACGAAGAAAGCGCTCACAACCAACCAAGCAAGGAAGCCTCCAGTAAGTAGATATCTTCAACACCTACACACATAAGATCGAGAAAAAAAATGTTAGGGCTATTTAGGGGCTTTTAGCAGTCAAACCCTCGTTTCGATGTTCCCACCTTCATGGACAGCCAAATAGATAGAGAGACTAAACAAAGTAATCAAATACAAAGTGATAAAGCAATCCACACTCAAAGAGGAGAACTTGTATCATGAGATAGATAGGTAGACAAAATAGTAAAATGCTTAAAAAGGGGATGTGAGAAATACCAAGATGCTTAAAGAGATAAGTAAGATACCACCTACAAGGATTGAGGGAGCCAAGGAGAGAATGAGAGAAAAAGACAGCTATGAGATCCAAGAGTAATATAGAGCGATGTAAGAATGTGAGAGTGTTGTTGTAGCAAGTTGTAGAGTGTTGTGCAAGCAAGAGAGCAAGAGAGAATAGAGTGTCTCCAAGAGAGAAAAACCAAGGAGAAGGCCAAATGGATTGAAAAGATAGCTTTCAAAGAGAGAATAAGAGGGAAAAAAAGGTTCCCTAGTCGTTACAAGGCATCCCGAACTGTTACCACTGACAAAAGGATCTTACAAGTGGCAAGACACTCGAAAATGATCATTTAAACGTTAAAATGTCACAAAACGCTAGCGTGGTACGTGGACGTCCATGTGGCGCGCTAGTGTCCAGACACATCACGCAACAAAATGATGAGAATGAGAAAAGCACAAGGTTTGATGCAAAGCTAATTCACGGAGATAGCTACCGAAAAGGGGTTTCGAGCATCTTGAGAGGGAAAAAGGTTTATGCAAGGGATAAAATGAGCCTACACAAGTGCTAAGGGAGTGGACACTAAAGTGGATACAAGAATGTATGTGAAATTGCAAGGAGTGCAATTTTACGACATTAGAGAAAGCTACTTCCAGGAATGGGTGCCAAATAGTGTAGATTTATTTTTCTAAATCTAATTTAAGTTGCATTTTATGCAGCATGAGCTTTGCCAAGCTTTGCAGTCTTTTTTATTTCAGAACAAACTGTTTATTATTTATCCTTTTTGTTATTCTTTTATTTACTTAACATGGAACTTGCATGTTCTAACAGTAGATAGAAATACATGTAGTTAGGCATGCACATATTCCACCTTGCAAACTGTATCTCTTGCTAAGTTTTTCGTGCAAGGTTGGGTATTCTTCGATGGATTGAAAAATTTCAGGGAAGGATTGCTTCATGGTTGGGTGGAAAAGCACCTCAACCATGTTCTCGTCCACCAATGGAGGCAAGCTATTGAAGAGGAATTTTAGTGAAATTTCAATCTTATTGATGTACTTGTATCATTGATGTAATTATTGTATTGACTATGTGGTGATTTAGTGCCAAATCAAACTTTGTATATTGACTATTGACATTTGGAAATGAATATATATTCAGATTTGTTTTTGTTTATGGACATGAAATTGCTATGTTGGAAAATAGCTATGGGATTTATGTCTTAAATTAATATTCATAATGTCAATTATTCATTTATTTTGGAAATATTAGTCAGGCATGTTACATTTTTGTTGTTCACTCTATATCTAATACAAAAACAAGAAAGAGATTATCTAGAATAGGTGATGTTCAAATAAATCTTGACAAAGATTAAGATGCAAATACAACATATAAAGAGTAAAAAGTCAGCATGCAAGAGAATAAACACGTTATTAAGTCTATATGAGCACATATTGTTTGATACAACTATGCATTTGTATAAAAAAAATGATTTGGTTCAATTCTACAACAAAGGAATGTTAAATTCACTATCAATATTGATTGCATGCAATGTTTACATATACCAAACTATAGAATCACACAATGCTAATGGTAAACATTTGGATAATGATGTATTATCATATGTTGGTAAATGAGTGAATGTGGTGTGCAATTGTTTGGTGGAGGTTTGATTGGTCAATTCCACCCTTGGTTATTGTAAAAATATGGTGTATGTTGTGTCCTTATTAAAAGAGGAAACCAATGAGAAAAATAATGTTTCAAACCTAAAATACTTTGTAATCAATATAAACCACTTAATAATCCCTCTATACACTCATCCATGCACAAATGCGGTACACTATCAACATATTGTAACATATCAAAAAAAAAATTTTGACAGTTGAATTGTTTATTAAGAAAGATCATTGAAATGGACAATTAAATTAAAATATATATATTAAGAAAATTTGATAAGAGTTTTAAAACATTAACACTTCTACTTGTTAAAAATGAAGTTTGTATATACATTGAAAACAAATCACAAACTAATCAATCCACATTAGAACATAACATGAAAAAAATCCATATTCACATGACCAAATTTCACTCTAAAAAACTTTAAAATGTAAAATAAAAAATAAAATAAATTTAAAATATTGAATATATAACACATTCATAAACATAAATATGTATTGTAATCCTAAAATATATAGATCTTAATATTGTTCTAATACAAATTAAATGGATTTATCATACAGTTGTTGATTTGCAGATTCTACTGTCAACCCATACAATAACAAATCATCTGTAGAAATTGTCCGCAAGAATATGCTTTCAGTATTAAAAGAACATAAATTCGTAAAGGACGCATCAGCCAATAATTAGAAGAATGAGTGATAAATTCATAAATTATACCAAAAACATTGTCTTATTGCATGTCAACTTTCTTTAAAAGAAATATATTCTATTTTAAAGCTTTCTATACGTGTAAAACAGAACAACATACACAATGAATAATAAATGGTATCTTATCTTGTTTATATAAAGATAATACTTAGTGAATATAAATGGCGCAACATTATTAAACAAGATAAATGACGCAATCCACAAACCTGTAGGCACCTCCTCCTGCTATAAAACAAAATTTAGATTCTTTTACAACAAATATAAAATTAAAAGTATTTGAGATAAGACTCTTGGCTCACCTCTCTCAGTCTCCGTTATCTTTTAGGTAGTTCGGATCAAAGGTTTGATATGTAATTTGCCTGCAGTGTAGATGAAGATCTGTTAACACATTTTTACAATCTCTGTAAAATAAATCTGAATGTTTTTGGTAGAAAACAGTATGAGACATTTTGTGTCAGTATATTTGATGACATGGTCTATCGTCAAATATGATCCAAAATATTAAAAAAACTCTCAATGATATTCCGTGAAAAGGACTCAAATTCAAGGAGCAAGCAGTGAAAAATAAAAACTTAAGATCGGCTCACTGATGTGAGCCAAAAGATCATAAAATAAAGGATATTTCTACTGAAACGAAATGGATTAAACAGAAGCCTGGCAGCCATTGAACCTGTGGTTTACACATAACTATAATAGTAAGGCCAGTTGCACAAAAAATGAACAAAACGGGGAAACTGATTTAAACTTGTTCCGTGTTTGCTTGCAAAGTGATTTTCCTGTGAAAAGTCAATAGGAGTGAAGAATAGTAAATGGTACAGAATGGAATCATTCTTGTCAAATTGAGAAATTCATGGTACAGAATAAAGAAGCAGAAATGCATTTGGAATTTACATCTTAAAGTTGAGGTGTAAGAATCCCCATGAGTGGGTTAAAGATGTATAATTGGGTAAGGGCATGCCATTTAATTGTATGAATCAGGCAAAGGAGGCCTCGCCAGAGAGAATTCCAGTGGATCTGAAAGCATTAGCAACTTCTAATACTTGGATGCGTAGCTTAAGACTATCAATCCCCTGCTCCATATTGTTCAATCTGTCTCTTAAACTCGTTCCCTCTTCTTCCAGGTAAGCAATCTGGTCATCCTGTTCATTAATACGGGTTTCAAGGATCCGATGGCGGATTTCATTCTTGGACGGGTAAATCATCTCAAAGCGGCTCACGTCCTGATCCAATCTTTGCCCAATCTTACCGTCCCGGATTTCTACACATCTATCAAGCTTCGTTTCAAAATCACCAGTATTTTGCTGACTTTTATGACGAACTCTCGAGAACCCCTTCATGGGACCATAGCCGTCTACACCGGACGCCTCGTTATCTTGCGTGATAAAGTCCGCTGAGGCCGAGCTATTTAGGATTCTACCACACTTGTTGGATCTTATTATGTCAGATGTTGTATTGCAAGGGGCACAAACAGGGCTTCCTTCTATCGACATGGCTTTACTATTTTCGAAAAAATTACGCTTTGTCTTATTTTCAGTTTTGAAACAACCATGGCCCTGCTTATAATAAGGTTTGTATGAAGCAAAACTCTTGTTAGAGTTCCATTTTCCGCAATTGTGCTTCATATTTTTAGATTTTCTGCTCGCCACCCTCCAGTTTGTCTCATCCCCGAATCCCTTCTGCTGGAGCTTCATCGCAACCCTATTTCACAACAAATTGTTTAAGACAGTAATAACGTCAACCATTACACCTGAAATTTAAGCAAATAGCTCTGCAATAAGTCACAAACTATATGCTCAATTACAATATACTTCGAAAAGATATTTTTGAAAAGAATAAAAATAAATAGAAAAGCTTGCGGTCTAAAACCCCCTAGAAACTAGGGTTGAGTCATCATGCCCTGCAACATCGAAAATAGACCTACCCTGAGTGAAATGGAAGTTATGCAGGAAACTTTATTAACAATCTGAGAGATTCGATCTTGCCGCTCAAATTCCTTAGGGGCTAAAGTCAACTAGAAACAACAAAACGGCACAACGATGAACAGACCTATGAGCGAAAATCGGTGCCCGAAACGCCGTTTACTGGCCTGAAAATTCTGTTCGGGAGCCTAATATCTATTCTTGGAAAATTTCCTCCGCATCTGCAGCTTTAAATAGCGAAAACCTTAAATATTTCACAGCCATAGGTTTTTTTCCCGGCTGCTTTAGGAAACAAACACCAAAGCCATACGAATAGACCTAGTATTATTTCGATTTCTCAAGGCAATCGAAACACGGAACTCAACTCAAAACACCTAAACCATACGAATAGACCTATCATTATTTTAATTTCTCACGGCATCTGAAACACGGAATTCAACGCAGTAACGCTGATACCGCCGTTTTCTGTGTACTATAAAAGATGGAATAAATCAGCCGTAGGGAGCGTAGAAAAGCCAATTAACTACAAATACAGTAAAAGAAAGGGTGAAAATCACTACGTAAGACTTTAAAAGCTTTGCGAAAACACTCAGACCGTCAGGATATATTTACCAGGTGTAGCCGTGAAAAGCATAGCGAGCAGGCATCTCCAACTTGTGATGCAGAAGGCAGCTTCTTATTCGAGACTTTAAAAGTACAGAAATTTGAAGAGCTTGCTGGAACGATGTAAAAATGGCAATCTTTGTTTTGTGTTGGAGGGTTTCATTTAATTGCGTGAGATTGAGGAATAGGAAAGAGGGATTTGGACGAACAGAAAAATAGGGGAAAATAGTGACCAACAGGAAAGGTAAACAGGTGTTGGGAGAGAATGGTGAGATTATACGAGTGATCATTCGCTGAGGTGACGTGATAGCCCACCTCTGTGCGTTGCTTACAATCTGCCATAGCCCCACCTTTCATTTTCCATTACTCCCCATTTTGTTTTTTCTTGAAGTAATTTTGTAAGGTATCACAGTCCCCAAAAATAGAATAATAATTTCCAAGTTAGAATTACTTCAAAATTAATTTAGAGGGAGTTTTATTATTATTATGGGTAAATATAAAGAATGCAAAAGATATAATAGGGAAACTCTTATAACAACAAGAATAATATGAAACAACTAGCACAAGGCTGAAATACAACAACAAACCACATGGCAGAGCCAATACCATCAAATAGAATGTTAAAGATATCAGCCAAATAGGGCCACCGCCTAGAAAAGAATTACCCACTCAAGGTGGCATAAAGTCAAAATGCTTTGACAAGTTTGGGGCATGAATACCACCCCTTCCCATAAACTCATTTATGCATATATCCTTCTTGGTAAAAGAAGTCAAACATAAATCAAAAGGGGGAAATAGGCAAGAGGCCTAGAAAACCTCAACACTAATTAACCTTCTCAAACAATGATAACTTGTTTCCTTCTCCAAATCTTTGGGAGAAGGCTTGACTTTTGAAGGTAGGTAATCAACACCATCTAGAGAAGCCAAAATTGAAGAGGGAGAGACCTCCTCAACACCACTCTTCCTAGTTATCTCAACATTTGACTAAGGTTGAAAAGGTGCCACCTAGACCTCCTCCCTCCAAATATCTTGTGTCCTTTGATTATTCGTGCACCCTTTTGTAGTATGCCCTAATTTTTTGTTTTACATGCACACCATAAAGGATTCTTCAAAGGAAAACTATTGTACCCATGTTATGATTGAAGAAGGAAGTTTCTTGCCATTGTGCATTTTTTCACAAAAGTTATTGTCTTGATTTGGTCATTGAATCAATAGAAATGAGTTGTCTATTGAGCTAGCAATACTTGCAAGCACTTCCTCTTCCCAATATTCCAAAGGCATTCTTGGAATTATAACCCAAACCATGACCTACTAGACAAAATATTTCTCCATCCATCCCAAAAACCATTGTTTAAGATATAACACAACACAATCAAGAACATGGCCCGCCCAAAAAATCTAAGCACAATTCTCTATAATAGTAAAGGAAACCAAGAAGAAGCTTTAAGGAAAGGCATGATAGAGTGAATAATTTATCTATTCACTATACTTAAGTATACTTAGATTGACCAATCTACTCGGGCCTTCTACTCCCCACAGGCAGCGGTCCACACTCCACCATTCCAGGCAATCTGCACATTTATCATTGGCTCATGGAAACTTCTGCAGGTTATACGATCAATCCATAGAGTAGGCAACTGTTGCAAGGCACTATGAAGGTCGACACAATCAGGCCGTATTTTTTGCTTTTGCAGGTTTTATTTCTGCTGTGGTGTTTAAAGATGCGCTACAGGTGTTTGCCATTGTCCTCTGATTGCTTAATACACAGAATCCAATTGCAGATTGCATACAGTATTTGAAGGCATGATAGCACAACGACGTAATTTTTTGGCTTGGTTTGGTTTGAAGAGGTCTTTAAGCTGCAACTCGCAGTTGTAAGTAGAAAGGAAGGGCGACAAACTTCCTGAAATCCACACACCTCAAAATCCTCTCCATCGTCCAACACAGTCTCCATGTCACCTTAATTCTCCTCCTCGTGGTCCAAGTCGTACTTCTCAACAGCTTTTTTGGCTTTTCAATGGATCAAGTTTGTATCCAAGTTGTGGACTGCTTACTTTTAATGTCCCTCAAAAGACTCAGTCTTTTTCGTATACGCAGTTAACGTTAGCATTTAAAAAGTTTTTTTATTATAACTCCTCAGTGTGTTCTATCCATTAGCATTTCATGCTGACAAATAGCAATTAGGATTGAGTCCATTATTGACTTAAAGTCTAGGTAGGCAAAATATTTTTTGTCATAGTTAAAAAATTGTAAAAGAGGAGTCAATTTTTTCTTTTACAATGAATTTGGCAAAGGGGGCTTTTTTTTGTTTTGCAATAACTTGCAAACAGAAGGGGGTTATTTTAATGGAGGGTTTAGTTTTATGTTTTTTGTCTTTTACTAAGGCTTGAAAGGCATATGTCTTCATTGCTACTTCATGACAATAAACTTGTAAGAACTCATAATAATAAATATGCTTGTAAATGCACTCACATAAAGTGCCACAAAAACTGAATGTGTGTTCCATATGGAGGAAATTTGGGAAATCTGTACTTACACTGAATTATAAAGTATAATGGGAGGTTGTGTAGAGACTTGATTTGACATCACAGTTGTGGATCCTTGTGATTCTCACCCCACAGTGTGTGTTCTCTTACTTTGCCATCACAACAATGTCTCCTTGTGATTCTCACCTCATTCGTTTGTGCCATCAGCACACCCTTTTTTAGTTTATTATACATCTCTACATTCCTTGCACACTTTTGTGCCCGATTTCAGTTGGTCTACTTATTCTCTTCACATTAAGGGGGGACTATGATGTGTTATGCTAATGTTTTTTTCAATGAAGCGGTGGAGGAATCTTCTTTTTGGGAGGTCTCATAAACCTTTTATCTTGATCTCTTGTATGGGGGATTATTTTAGTGGATCATATTTTTTGAGATTCTAGTGTACTCCTAATCACAGTACTATTTGTATTTGCAACTGCACGGAGTTTGATTGATTTTGTCTACATGGTTGAGTAGTGTTCATATGTTCACTCATGCAATGTTTTATATCTCTCATCTTGATCTATATTTCTTGGAGATTCATTGATTCTAGCAAACATTAGTTCATCTTCGACAGAGTTTACAACTTTGACATGCTTCAGGAGTTCTTCATCTTGATGTTCCTATCATCATGGGACATCTTTTTTAGGTCTTAGATATTTCTCTTTCTCTTTTTGGAGAGGATTTTTGTTCCCACTGGGTTTTCTCGTTTTTCTCTATTTATGAGAGAATGCATTGTACATGGGCACCTAACATGGCCTTGTATTTGAGACCCATTTCTATCTATTTTCACTTTTGCGATCTCCCCAAATATCACTTACGGGGGGTTGGTAGAGTGAATAATTTATCTATTCACTATACTTAAGTGTACTTAGGTTGATGAGGTTAGACAACATCTTGTCTAACTAAATGTGCAACCTTTAAGACTCTAGAGGTTACCAAGTTATTTGGTAAACCTCATGTGCTACCTTTTTGAGGTTGGAAAACTTTCCCTCTCACCTCAAAGGTCACTAGTCACTCAACACTTGGCATCAAGGTTGATGACTTGGTCAAATAGCTTGTTGGTTTGCACACTCCAAGAGATCCTAAGGTTGACACCTATAGGACACTTTTCTACTCATTTGTGCCACATCATGGGGCACTTGTCAATCCACATGATAGGTGGATTGCCTCTTCCTTTCTTATTTAAGAAAGCTCATATTGTACATTTCAATTGACTCTAATGTGAATTAGGCTAATCATTGTGTGCAAGTGTTGTTTTTATGGAAACACAAGGTTTTTATTGTTATGATCTTGGATGAAAATCCTAACAAGGCCAAGATGAAAAATTGGCCACAAAACTTTCATTTTTCTAAGCCCAAGTTGTGGAAAAATCAATATTATATTAAATTATACCATAAAAACTTATGACTAAGGAGTTACTTAATCTAGTAAAGGCTTGGTCAACCATGCTATCAAGAATATTGAGGGCCAACAACACCACATAGCTCTTCCTAGTGTTCGATCCTAAGAGAGAAAAACATGGTTATTAGAAGAAAAATAGGCTCCTTATCTAGCAAAGAAGAAGAAATATTAAAATATGGTAATTTCTCACACAAGATAAATATAATAAATGTTCATTTTAGGAAAGTTCTAAAATAAGGATAAGTACTTAATATTTCTTAGTTATTTTTCAATTGTTAGCATGTCACCTGTGTTCCTAGAAAGAGCATTGTTGAAGTAAAGACCTCTATATATTGAGGCAATTATAATTCTTTTATCATCAAGTGATTATATGACCTTTGATCATGTGATCAAGTGATAAATGAATAGAAGTAGGTGAATGCTATAGCATTTATGGTTTGTGTAATTATAATTCAATTTAACCACTAGTGAATAGAAGATGTGTCATAGCACTTGGGCATTCTAAGTTTGTGCATTATAAATATGTGTATATTTTGATTGAGTGTATTTACCTTTATCCTCTATCAAGTAAAAGTAGGGGACACAACAAACCAAGCAAAGGCATCAATGTCACAAATAGTACTTGCAAAATCATGGACTCTAAAGGAGATATGAGTGCATAGTGTGCATACCAATGAATGTCCTCCATGTAGAACTTGAACCATCCTCTACTATACATCAACACTAGTCACCATAGATGGACCCTAGTTGGTGGGGTGCATAAAATCATGCCTAGTCAACATTGGATTAAAGACCCCTTCATAATGGAAAGGCCTTATATAGAAGAAGATGCAATAGAGAACCTAGACATAGCAAGAGTATGAAACAACCCTTATAGAGGAAAAATATTATTGTGTAGAAAATAAATACATTGAATACAAGTTTACCTAAGATAATTAATTATCATTTAAAAATTTAAGGATTTAGAGTTAGGATTAATAACACAATATATATTAAAATTGATGTGATAATTAAATTAATTAATTAACTTAGCTTTTATTTTAATGTTGAGAATTTTATGATGAATCTATAAAATTAGGGTTACTACTATATCTAGAAGATGTGTTAGATCTTCATTTTAAAATAAATAATTTTTTTATTGGATGTTTGTTTCAATAACACACATTAAAATGAACTTCATGTGTACAAAATTGACCCCACATGTATTGAATTGAACCTTGCATGGATTCTAAATCGAGGTTGTAGATTTGATCTAGTAGAAATATATAAAATAGAAATATTTTTCCTCAACTTGTTCTACCTGTGTCAAAAGTAGTGGTATCTTGGAACACCATTGAGGAGTTTAACTTAGGAATGGATTGATTCTCCTTGATCAAACCCCTAGGTGATCTAATTTAATGGTGATGAAAAATTAATAGAGATAATAAAAAAAGCATAAAATATGAGATGCTATCATTCACTATGAGTGGAAAAATCATTCTACCTTAATTATGGTTAAATAATAATGACCTATATAAATTATGAATAGCCTATGTTCCTTTAATTATATATATATATATATATATATATAGTGCTTGGTACAAAGGTTCCAAGTGTTCATGCATGTGAGTTATTAGATGTGTTTGGGAGGATAAGATTAACAATTCATGGGACTTTCCACATATATAGTAAATGGAGATTTGATCATAAATCCCTATCATTGTTCCATATCAAATATTGAGTCCCTCATTATTAGAACAATAATACAATGCATACTAATGGACCCCACTTTTCTTTTAATTTAGGCTCATTAGTTATGTTATAACTAATGACACGTGTTGTGCTCCTAAGAGTTTCTAAAAGGTAGAGTGGCAGTCACATTCAAGATTAGTGTAAGACATTATCTACAACCAAAAACTATATCCAATGACATGTAAGATGTGTTGAACATATGTTGGCATTGATGTCAAAGGTGCTCATTGATGTCAAAGGAATATGATTAGCAGATTAGTGAGAATTAAATGTAATTCTACTATCATATCATTTTGAGTTGTCAAAGTATATATTGCTAGCTATATTAATAAAATCAGTTGAGGATTATTTGTAGTATCACACTACATCCATTCATGTTGATAGAAGTGATCCAAAAGTATGATCCATAATTTTTGAGATCGGTTACTTAGGGTAGAGAGATTTCTCTAGTAATACATGTATGCCTAGTATTTCTTCCTGATGATGAGTTTGGTTCTGTGCTTTGAATTTTCTACACATATTCTATCATATTCTAGAGTTTCCAGAAGATATTTTCAACAAGCAAAAATTTTGAAGTGACAAAAGTGTCACTGTGCTAGTTATTCATCCAGTGGTGGTTCTAAAACTGTGTGGTAATGGCTAGTAGCTTGTGGCATTCAAAGATAATGTGGATTGATAAAATAGGTCTAGGTTAAG
Organism: Sequoia sempervirens; assembly: GCA_007258455.2. Classification (NCBI taxonomy): domain Eukaryota; kingdom Viridiplantae; phylum Streptophyta; class Pinopsida; order Cupressales; family Cupressaceae; genus Sequoia; species Sequoia sempervirens. The sequence goes on from VDFB02193867.1 coordinate 156,524,661, forward strand.
GTTCCTATGGAAGCGCACAACATCATATTATTTTGGCAGTAACTAATTTGATTTAGGACCGACCAATTGCATGTTTCGTGTAATTTGAATTTAGGTCCACCTTATGCCATGCCCTAGTTCATTGCAGATCCGTCTTCTATATAATCATCATACTTTTGTGCAATTGTGTGTGAAGAATTGAAGAGAAGGTGGTAAGTGAATATACATGAGTATGTGAGTGTGAGAAGTAGTTGTGTGAGTGATTGTTATTGAATGTGAAACATCTCAATCATTGTGTGCCATCATCAAAAGATCTTGAGAAGTGTAGTAGTGTATCTAGATCAAGTTCAGACCTTGTGTAAGTTATGTAACTAGAATTGAAGATCTGCAATCTCTCTCTTTTTAATTTTGTAGAACTTGTGTTCTACTCATTGAGTTGGTTCTTAGATCATTGTATTTGGAGATTGGTGTCTCTAGTAGGTTGGTGCCTACAAATGTACATTCATGGATTGGTGTCTCCAATAAGTTGGATCCTACTTCATAAATTGTAAATTCCCTTATTATATTCTTGCTCTATGAGGCTAGATTGGATGGTAGATTCAAGTAGCTATTCTCACTGTGGTTTTTCCCATCTTGGGTTTCCACATATATCTAGTGTTCTCATGTGGAAATATGTGTGCTTATGTGGTTGCTTGATTATTAATATCTATTTTAATTCAAATTTCATGATTGATATATGTGTTGAATTAAAGAGTTTTAAATTGATTCAATTTACTAATTTTCACTCCCCCTCTCAGTAGATTGTGTGCTCTTCAATTAGTATCAGAGACAAGTTCCTTTGAATAAGCTTAACAACTTGAGGTAGATTCAAGATGGCACACTCAATGGCTCAAGAAGGATTGCTTGCAAATAAGGCACCACTCTTTGATGAATCCAATTACATGCATTTTGGAAACTAAGGATGGAAGCATACTTGATGGTCCTAGGACTTGAAGTTTTGCAATCAGCTGCAAATGGATATGAGATTCTTGAAATTGCTCTAAGAGATCAAGCTAGAAAGAAGGATTGTGAAAATAATGTTGAGGCAAGGAATGTTATTTTATGCAGTTTATCTAACTCTAAGTTTGTGAAGGTCATACAGTGTAGGACAATGAAGGAAGTGTATGACCTTAAAATAACATGATTGCAAAACATTAAATAATAAGCATGAAAATAAATGAATTACAATCATAAAGTCACAACAATAAAGCAAGCAAGGTGGGGCAGTGGGCCTAGCTCGATTGGCTAAAGCATCATGTTGCAGGCAAGAGGTCACGAGGTCTAGTCTCCCCACCATCCTCATGGTACCGGAGGGTATGTCACGTCAGCGCCACTAGTCACATGAAAAATGTTTACCATGTGCACTGCAGTTTATAGGGGGACAAATACCTAACTGATTTCTGCGGTCTAAAATAAATAAATAAAGCAAGCAAGGTAATTGATTCAAATATGAAATCATTGCTCTCCTCTATTTCACCTAATCGTGTGGATATCTTTGCTCTCAAATTTTTATTTAGCGCAATTAGCACAAAAGCACTTGGAAAATACGAGTATAGTTTTCCTATGTGATTTGAGATGAAAAATGGAGAGGATGCTTTGATTTATAGATCATATTCAGTGACACCAATCAACAGTCAAGATCAAAAGAAGAATTGAGAAATCAATGGTTGAGAACTAATGAGAAGAATTGAAGGTCAGTTAAGTGGCTACATGATTTTTGTTAACTAATTTCATTATTCAATTAAGTGGATTGATTGATTTGTTAACTCAAACTGGTGGTTAGTGGATTGAATTGATTGCTTAGAGAACTTGAAGTGAGTGGGAGTGAAGTGGATTTGATTGATGAGTGGACTGAGAGTAAGTTTCAATCAACAAGCGAGGTGGTATTGCATGAATGTTTAATAATTAAATAAATTTAGTTATTATTTACACACAACATTGAATTTAATAAATAAAATAAATTATTTTATTTATTTTTGAAAGAGGATAATGTTGAGAGAAATGAATTAATTAAATTATAATTACAATAATTATTTAATTTAGGAAGTGGGAAATAGATAATTAAATAATAAATTATTTAATTTTAGGGATGAGAAAATGATAATTAATTAAATAATAATAAATTATTTTATTAAATTTTAGAATAAAAGAATAATTAGTAAATTAATTAAATAACATTAATTATTTAATTAATATACATGAATAGAGGAATAATTAATAAATTAATTAAATAACCTCAATTATTTAATTAAATAATAATAAATTATTTTATTAAATTTTAGAATAAAAGAATAATTAGTAAATTAATTAAATAACATTAATTATTTAATTAATATACATGAATAGAGGAATAATTAATAAATTAATTAAATAACCTCAATTATTTAATTAATATAGAGGAATAGATAAATTGAATTTAATCAAATAATATGAAATTATTCAATTATCAAGATAAAGTGAAAATGGTTGTTAATTTATTCATTTAGTCAAAATTAGGTGTCTACATTATTCCCATCTTTAAGACAATGTGTTTTTATAGCATTGTTTCAAAGAAAGTGAAGACACACCCTAGTGAAATGAAGAAATGAATGAAGGATGCCCCCTCGAGGGTTTGACAGAAGAATGAAATTGTTTGATTAAACTCTCGAAAAGAAGAAGAAAGTTGTGATATAGATGAAGGAAAATGGATAGAGTAGAATGTGAAAGATTTGGAAATGGAAGAAAGATTAGTATAAAAGAAAGATAGTGATAAGATAATGATTTTTGATTGATGAGTGATGTAATAAATAGAAATAGATGGATTGATATAGCGAGTGCTTTCTATTTTATGCTTTTTTATCATCATAGAGCATTTCATTATGTAGCAAGTGTATGTATGCACACCAAGGCATGAGTTGCTATGGCAACATCTATTTCTGTCTACCTAAAGGTTTTTTTGATAAAAGACAAGTGGATATATGTACACCAAGTTGAGACAAACCTTGGTGACTTCAGTATCTATTGTTAGGACTAAGACACATCAAACAAGGATTGTTCTTAAAGATACTTGACATGATAGGACCTTATCGAAATATGTAATGATAAATATCTTCATAGCATGATAACCCTAATGCATAAAGGAAATTAATAACCTTATATACATAGGGTGATTTGTTAATGCTCAAATCTAGTACAATACACACAAGGTAATATACCTATCATAGCAACACTTAAAAACATTCCATAAACATGGCATATTAAAGCAATGGCGTTTCCCCATTCACGCTCATCTAATAATTTTGAGATATCCTTGAGGAACATTGGAATAAGAACAATAAGATAAATCAAGTAATAAAACAAAGATAAAAAAGGTTAACGGCTATCAAATTTCTTGCCAGAAAAGAGGTGATCATTAGTGAATAATGTTCATACTAGGAAATATGTATCTGTAGGACATGATTGGTTTGATAAGATGTTAAAAGTGGATTTGGAAATTGATTAGTAGTTTTGTAGATAGTTTAGCTAGAGTCTTTTATCCCTAAGTATTTCATGAACGCTCAATTTGTTAGAATGTTGTGTAGTTTGTGTTTGCTGAAATCTTGTGTCTAGATAATGGAAATTTATTATGGATATGGTATATGATGCAATGTTTTTGAATTTTTTGGAAATTTATTAAAAAAATTGTATTTTCTTGGAATATTTAAATATTTTTGGATTTTTCTAAAATATTTGATGTTTTTATATTTTTCTAGAATATTTGATGTTTTTGGATTTTTCAGAAATTTTTTATGTTTTTGGATTTTTTGGATATTTGATATTTTTTGATTTTTGAAGACCTCTTGAGATCTTATTGTCGGCCAAGCTAAAATCGATTAATTTGATTGAGTGATTGTTGATAGTGATAACATTGTTGAGGATACACAACAATGCAAAGTTAGTGTTGTCAAGATAGGAACAACACAATGATAGGGAAGGATATGTCCTAAGATGATGATTGATTGATTAGATAAGATAGATAAAGATTTATAGTCAGGCTAGGAATGAAATCTAACAGATATTTTGATACCCCATTGGAGTGTAGGTGCTTGATGATATTAATAGGGATTGCTTGGATTGATATAGATGGTGGAAAGTTTGATGAAAATTTTATTCATGAGATGGTGGAACCTGCTCAAGATTTAGATCACTAAGTCAGTTAGAAGGCATATATCAAGATTTATTCAAAAGTAGGTTGTAATCACCTACCCCCAGGATCTAGCAATGTATGGGACACTATGAGTGGATGAATGGAATAGTGCAATGGAAATGGATATGTGAAGGGTGGGGAAGATAGGGATTATGTAAATAAATCTAGGATAATGGATTTTACTTTGAAGTACCCTCTTGTAATAGGATAACATGTTCGACCCAATCAAAATGTCTGGATAATTCTACATAGGTGATTGTATGAGATGGGATAATATATGGTCAAAGGAAATGACCATGTCAAGATTCTTTCAAAAGCATACAATGAAGTTTATGTCCCTAGTCTTTATCAAGATCAAGGTGGATAGGGAAGATGGATGGAATTGGAATGGATATAAAGTATATTTATTATGGATGGAATGTATAATATGATGGATTTATTATGGATAAGATAAGTTGCTCCCAGCTGAAATGGTGCACATAGATGCTTCATTTACATATGGTGCATGTTGTTGGAAAATGTGCCTCACCTTGCTGGCTTAGAACTTCCCTTAAAGACTTAGCATTTTTCCTTTGATTGGCCTGAATGTCAAGATGTCGCAAAGAACTAGAACTTTGGAACCTACATGTCACGGGTTTTGGAATTCTTGAAACCTCCGACTTAGCGATCATGATGTCACAGAAGTTTGGAACTTCAGAACCTTAAGTCAAGAGTTATGAGGTTTTGGAAAACCCTGACTTAGCAACTACAAATAAGTTGATGTGTTGATGGAATGACTCGTCATTGGGACATTGTGACATCGCCAAGAATTTGGGCAGTGTCTCCTTGACATGTCGATGCTAAGCCAGAAGTTTCATGTCAAAGAGACTATGGGTATTCGGTGAGACATTGTGAAATGTCTCATCGACATCTGGAAGAAGTCTTGACCGATCTTGTCAATGTGACTTTGGCTGGTCAGTGTGAATTTGACAAAAGTCTCTTAGAAATTCCTAAAGAATTCTTGTTCATTCTCATCAGTGAGACTTGGGGTGTTTGGTGATACTTTGGGGAAACTCCCTTCGACAAAGGTTGTCATGTCGATGACCTGTGGTGGGACTCGAGCTGTCAAGTAGATAGTGATAGGTGGTTCAAGGCATGTTGACTCGGCAGTAGGGACCACATGGATGGTAAAGCAGACATCGATGAGACCTTGGTGTAGCAATGGGAGAAGCTGGAATCTCTCTTCAACATGGTTGTTTTGATCGATAGTGTATTGTGATATGCATGCATCAATGTGACTCGAGTAGATCAACAAGAGATTGGATTTTGTCTCTTCGACATGGACCGATATGGTAACTGTTGTGTGACGGTTGGTCTGTTGTTATGAATGGGAACCAAATTGGTATGTTTCCCATATGGGTCTGGTGATGCAGGTTGATTGTGATTTCTCTCATGAAAAGAAAATGCTATAATGTGTAATGCATTGGAATAGCAATTAGAGTCAAGTAGTGAGTATGTGAAAAGAGAACGAGATTGTTCAGTATTAAATAGTTGTCTGAATTAAATGTCTGAATTGACATCTAAAAGGAAGAAATTGTAAATCTGTATGTGGACCTTTTGTTCACTGTAATACAAAGAGTTTTTTTCTTGGTGTGGTGGGTTTTCCCACATTAAATCTAGTGTCTATTTTTTGTTGTGTGAAATTTGTTCCTATTTGTTTCTCTGCTAATGTGCATCTTTAATGTACTATAATTTGAAATTTGAATCTTAAGTCTACATTCTCTTCTTAGAATTAGCATTAGGAAAGTGTTTTCGCACCTCTACTTTCCGTACACTTGTTTGCCAAGTTTTCATCATGGTACTTTCCCAAAGTGCCATAAGAATGGTTTTCACTATTGGATGGATTAGCTTTTTTTAATTTTTTCTTTGTTTTTTATTTTTTATTTTTGAATGATCGGTAATTATGTTGGACCACCTAGTGGCATTGATGCAGATATCATTATCAAAGTGCACAAGGCCAATAATGTCCTCCATTGAGGAGTTGCTTTGCCAAAATTGTAGCACTTGTATAGATCCCCTGGATGCCTTTGTGATCCTCTATGATACTAGAGTTGTATTTATCTAAATTCACAA